>OX336391.1:283054787-284254787 GCA_946902985.2 Meconema thalassinum | reverse complement strand
CATTCGTATAAGGATTTACTGTACCAAATTTCACTGCACTCGGATGGTTAAATTGCAAGAAACGTCCAAGTGAATATTTATACTTCGCGTCGCCGCCATGTTGGATGTGTGATCACCAGGTTATTAAAAGTCGTATAGGTGAACTTATGTTCATAGCCCCTATGAACAATACAAAATTCAGTTTGATTGTTGTAATAGATTCGTAGATATTCAGAGCCGTCTAAATAATTCGGATGGTCGCCATGTTGGATTGCTAAATGTATAGACCATAGAGTCATGTACCATTAAAGGAAAATTATTGCGTAGATTCATTATTCAAACTTTCACATCGGTCGCATGATTACGACACAAGAAATAAAAACTTAATTTTAAAATTCGCACATCCGCCATCTTGAGGTTATGTAAACAATTGAACTAAATTAGATACCAGTGCATTACAATGTGTATAAAAATTTCCTGTACCAAGTTTCATTGCGTTTGGAACATTAAATCGCGAGAAAGGTCTATTTAAAATGTTCAAAATCGCTTGGCCGCCATATTCGTATTGTAGTTAACCGGTTTTTGAGAGTCTTATAGATGAAATTCCAGTAGTGCCCTTTATCTCCGTACAATATTTCAGGGTGATACCGCTAAAAGTTTCAGAGAGATCGAATGCCGTTGAAGTATTTCGCACAGCCACCATCTTTTAGTTGTGTAAACAATTGAACGAAGTTAGATGTCGGTGCATTACAATGTTTATAAACATATACTGTACCAAGTTTTATTGCATTTGGTTGGTTACATAGCGAGAAACGTCTATTTAAAAGTCTCAACTTCGCTTGGCCGCCATGTTGGTTTTGTAGTTACCAGTTTTTCAAAAGTCACATAGGTGAACTTCTAGTAGTTTCATTTATCACCGTAAAATATTCCAGGGTGATATCGGGAATAGTTTCGGAGATATTGAATGATGGTGAAATTTTTCGCACAGCCGCCATGTTGGATTGGTGAGACCTGACAAAATTTGAAGGGCACGGTCGGGGTCGTCCGGAATAGTGTTATGAACTTACCGAGTTTCATTGAAATCGCTCCAGCCGTTTAGAATTTATTAGGGGGGGGGGCGCACACCCACACTGACAAAAGGTGATCTCATAAACCTTTTTTTTTTTTTTTTTCAAAATTGAAAATAGGCTAAAATTATCAGGTTGGAAAGTATTAAGGAGAGAATAAAGTCCATGCCTCTTGTTTGACAGACTCCGACAGTTCCACTGTAAGAGTCGCATTTAATCCATCAGACGAGTTGGTGAGATTTCGAACTAAGGGGAGAATTGCATCCCGGAGTATCGTTAATAGGTACACCCATTGGGTATTTGAACCTAGCAGGGCCATCAATTGAGCAAAGTCGCGGTGAAATTCCGTCGATTGGGGCACAGCATTAGTATATACTGGCGGAGAAAATGGAGCAGGACTATGCACCGGATTAGAATAGGATGTAGAAGGATGAGGTTGGGAGGCGAAGTGGTTTCTAGTAGCATAAGACAGGGAAGTAGCTCGCGCAGTAGGCGGATGCAGGATGTTAAAATAAGCAGCACGATCGTAACCCGGAGGAGGGAGAGGCTTGGGAGAACTCTGCACCACCTGGGTGAATTTTCACTTACGGGTGGGTTCGAAGGGAGGGGGAGGATGAGACATCGGTAGAGATGGGAATTGTTGAGGAAGTGATATGGGGTTAAAACTTGGAGTAGCAGACGTTGTCTGGGTAATTTCAAAATAAGTTTTGTTCTGCAGACACATTTGTCTTTTTATTTCTTGCTGTTTTTGATGTACTTCACAGCGTGGCTATCCAGCAAGATGGTTTTTGTCACAATTTATACATTTACGCATTCAGCGGTTTCTGGTTTCGTGAACAAGTGCCACAACGTGGCTCACGTGGACGGCAATTGTCGCTCCCGTGACCATACCACAGACGACATAAAATCGGAGCAAAAATGAAGGCCTGAACTTCGAAGTATACTCTGAATAAGGAGACGTTAGTGGGTAACGATTGTGAGTCGAAGGTTAATTTGACTTACAGTAGGAACATATTCTGCGACACCATCAACATATTTTTCCTATTCATTCTTTGAGCTGCAATTACCGAGACAGGTGATTGAATGAATAAAATTTAATCTGAAGAAAGGGTGGAATCAACCCACCGTACTACTCCAACGCGATGTACATCAGACGAGGGGATGAAAGCATGGAGAGAGTGTTCTCAGAAGATGATGAGTAATCATGGTATTTGCCACTGCCTGGATTGAAATTGTATTTCTACCCGATTACTGCCCTTTCCTTTTATACATGGATATTCGGGATTCGATTGGTATGTAATAAGCGGCCCAGAACCATAGGATGGGCATTACCTATTTGTTTCAGATTTGTGATTCCAAGAAAATAAGATACGGCCCCGTGTGACGTGGACCATACTGATGTGAAACGGGTTTCGCAAGTAATGGTGACAGGTTCACTGGAGGGGTATCATGAGAAGTGACTAGACCAGCCGAAGTAGAATCATTTGATTGTAGTATTAAGGTCGTTTCCATAGGCACCGTTTCTGTTATAATTTGTTCAAGGAGACAGTTCGTATCAGAAGCCTCAAGTTCTGGAGGTTTGTCTTTAACACCGTCACTCTTGTGGGACATGATGCCCGAAAAGCAAAAGAATAAACGACTTACCTAAGTCGAAGATGAACACAAACACAATAAGAAATAAAAGGGAGGCGAATACAGACTATCCTGCCACGAGGAGTAACTAACTAGGCCTACGCTACACCACACACGTATAAGAGAACACGTCCGCACGCCAGACGGCGAATGAGGTTAATTTGACTAACGCTCTTAGGTTCCAACGTTCGTCGTCAGAAGCTGACTGCGGTGGCATCTAGTAACCAAGTTCAGAACTAGTTGTCGTTGACAGTGGCGTTTGGTAGCAAACGTAGGAACTACTTGAAAATTGAATGTCTGCAGTCCTTACTTGAAATAAAAACAGATACTCTTAACTTAAGACTACGGCCGCCTCCTTCCCAGTTCTTGCCTGAATTATAAATACGAATACAGCCATCACAATTACACAGGTCATCATACACACACTTGCATGCTGCTATATGGCCACGATGTCCAAACCCCTCGTAGATTATATACCCGATGGAATCCATATTCGACATATAATGGAATTTTGTATTAACCATATTGTACGCGAGACGGAAGATGTCGCTAACTTACGAGACGGGGAGAGAGCCATTTCGATGTTTTGTAGTTTTGTTTTTTTTTTTGAAATGGCATTATTTCGCAATTTTGCGAAATAAAATATTACGTTATTTCAGGACTATAATTTGAGATATTTTCCAAATTTAGAGGTTAATTACAGAAATGAGAGGTTTCCGTTGAGTTTCGGAAGATTTCGCGAAAAGTCAGGGTCCCTAGTAATCATCATCATCATCATCATCATTTAATGTATTAACGGGCCTTTGAGGCCTACAGCAGAAGGACAAAAGTTAAATAAAATATTACAAAGGAAAAGAAATATTGCAAAACACAAACAACAAAAATCCAATAAAAGGAAAGTCAGTCAATCACAAGAGGAGGTATTTGCTGCAGATGTCACCCTATCTTTTCCTGTCTCGAGCATCATCCTCCACGGCTGTCGGTTCCACTTCTTGAAGGATCGTCGTCTCACGATCTTTCCATCGTGTTCTTGGGCGTCCTCTCGGGCGTTTTCCCGTGGGTTGAGATTGGAGGACTCTCTTAGGAAGGGATCCGACCGCTCGTAAGATGTGTCCAAACCATTGTAGTCGCCTCTGTCCCAATATTCGTCCAATGTGTGGTTTTCCAAACCTGTTGCCAACACGTGGGATACAAAACACCCCACACAGGTCATTCTAAAGACAAGCATATTATTGTAATTATGGGAAAAAGTAATCTATTAATTGGCAAAACGGTTGGTTTGGATAAGGATGCACCAGTACTCCCACTGTGCGTGATAAAAACCAGGGCCAAGGCCACACCATCTAGTTGGCCTTGGCCAACTGAGTTGCATAGAAAATGTGTCATACGCTCGTGTTTTCTTCAAAATACTCTATATAAATGAAATGATACCATTGATTAATACTGTATAGTGGCTAGCTACAATGCCAAAGACTTGTATTGTGCCGAATTGTAAATCTAATTATCGTTCATCGATAAAAACTGAAGGATTTGTGACAGTGTTTGGGTTTCCTAAAAATCCACAGTTGAAAGCCATACGGGAACGTGCTATTCCTCGAGCCAATTGGGTACCTACGAAATATTCCTTCGTATGTATTAAACACTTTCTTCCTGAAGACGAAGTTATGTTGAAAAATACAAGGATGGTGATGGGAATAATAAGGAATTCCCCACACGGAATAAGCCCGTATTGTTATCTCGTGCGGTTCTAAAGGTATTCCCAAACTTACCATCGTATTTCAAGATAAGGAAATCTCCAGAAGAAAGAAGAGAAGAAGAAAAAGAACGGAAAAAGTCTGCAGAGGAATGTGAGAAGACCCTTGCTGAGGAAGCCATCAAAATTACGACTTTCGAGTTCTTTGTTTGTGATATACAAAATAAATTGGTGGAGCATAAAACAGACTGGTCTGTAAGTACTAGTGAAAACTATTGAATTTTGTATAAATTAGATGTGTCAAGCATACCTAAAATAAGGTCAAGTATAAGGGTATTCATAATAATCAAGGCTTAATTCCTAACGCTGACGTTCTTCATTCTGGCTCTGTAATATTTCGAAATTAATTATTAGGTAAGTGGAGTCAGTTGTTCCAAGCAATATAATTTTGCCACGTCCTTTTCTTACCTGGAAGTTCTGCAAGTTCACTAGTCGTCCAGATTAATACGGTAGTTTAATAGATAACCTAAAATCTGACCTTGAAAACCAGGGAGACGAAACTTCAGAGATTCTGTTAAAAAGTTAATGTTTCAGCAAGATCAGTTTACACTTACTTTTTGAAAGAAACCTAGATATAATGTCACTACAACTCTAAATGCATTCCTCATTTATATGCAGTCTACAAAGTGTTATAACGCAATTAGATTTAACCATATATTATCCCTACCTCATCCCCGAGTTTTACAAAAATTAACAACTTCTGTTAAAGAACTGAGTTCCTTGACCAGACGGTGTTTGTTTGTCTTTTGTTCTGTCTGTGTTTGTCTTTTGTTTCTGGTCTGTGTTATACTTCGTCACGTTCCATTAAAGTATTGAGTTAAAAATCCTCCTAGCGGCTTCGGTGGCGTAGTCGGTAGCATGCTGAGCTTCTATGCCCAAGATAGCGGGTTCAAACACATCCAAAGCGGTCGGATTTTTAAAAGTATTAAAAATCCCTCAGTATACCTTCCTTCGGAGGGGAAGTAAAGCCGGCGGACCCATGTCATAGATTTATGGTATGTTAAAGAACCTTCCACTAATTGCACCTGTGTGGAGCTTAATTGGATAGGTTAAGAATGTAAACAACGCTCTAAGGTTGCTACTTCGTTGCCAAGAGCCGACTGCGGTGGCGTCTGGTAGTTAAGTTCTGAACTTGGCCTAGTAATCGTTGACGGTGGCGCTTGGCGGAAAAAGTAGGAACTATTTGAAAAATTCTAAGTCGCAGTGAAACAACTGAAGACATTTTTAGGTGTATGTAATTATATTAGACGTTTTGTTCCTGTGTATTCATCGTTGGTAGAGCCATTTAGGGAGTTATTGAAAGGTAAGTCGCAGTGGAAGTGGACTGCAGTTAATGATATGGCTTTTGAGAGGTTGAAGAAAGGTTTTATATGAGCTGTTATTTTGAAATACCCTAGGTTTGATCGTAATTTTATTCTGATGACCGATGCTTCGGAAACTGGTTTGGCAGGTTGTTTATGTCAGGAGGATGACCAGGGTAATTTAGGAATTATCTCGTTAGCAAGTCGAGGACTTAGTTCGATGGAGAAGAGGTATACTATTAAGGAAATAGAATTCCTAGCCATAATTTATTCAATAAGTAAGTTCCGTATGTATATTTTAGGCAATAAGCTAGAGATTAGAACTGATCATCAAGCATTAACTTTTGTGAAGACATGTAAGCTAACAAACAATCGTATGACAAGATGGATTTTAGCATTAAGTGAATATGATTATACTATATGTCACATTCAGGGTAAGGATAATGTGATTGCGGATTACTTGAGCTGCATAATTTATGGTTGTGATAATGGTATTCCTATTGAAGTGAAGGAAGGCATCTTAATTTGCAATGGTTCTATCCCAGTATATGAGGATAAGAGGTCTTAATTACTGATGTTACTATCAGAACAGGAGAAAGATATGGAATTGTCTGTTATTTTGAACCAGTTACGTGAGGAGGGAATTGGCCAATCTGTTACTTTCGGGAGATATACTTATACGTTAAAGAATGGGTTTGTCAGTCGTAGGAGTAATAATAATGAGTGGAAGGTATGTGTGCCTGTGTAACTACAGGAGGATATGACATGGCATTATCATAAAGAGCTGGGACATTTCGCAGCTAGCAAGGTCCCTACGCTATTCAAACTTTTTTTTATATGGATGCGAATGGAAAGGTACATCAGGAATTTGCTTGCTAAGTGCGATTTGTGTCAGCGCAGTAAACATCCTAACAGGCATTTGGAAGGGCCATGTCAGGTTGTTATTACATCTAAACCTGGGGAGTTGCTCTGTGTGGATCACTATGGTCCATTAGTGAAAACTCGATACGGATTTAAGTACATCTTGGTAATTCTTGACGCATTCAGTAAATATATCAAGTTGTATCCCTTGAGAAAGGCTACTGGGAAGGGTTGTGTTATAAAAGTCATAGACAAATATATCCCTGAGTTTGGTAAGCCACTCAAGATACTCTCCGATCATGGTAGCCAGTTTACAGCAAAAATCTGGACTACCAAGCTGAAAGAACTGGGTATCCAAGTTGTGTACTCTTCGATTATATATCCTCAATGGAATATGGTAGAGAGAGTAATGCGAGAAATTGGGAGAATTTTCAGAGCTTACGTTAATAACAAGCACAATTCATGGTTTTCAAAACTTAACGATGTTGAAAGATGGTTAAATAACACTGTCCATGAGTCTACAGGGTTCTCGCCATGTGAAATTCATTATGGAAGGAAGCCGTCTGATGAAATAGCAGGGATGTTAGGATTAATTGAAGGAGGGGGTAAATCTCAGGAGTTAATACTCCAGTTGGCTAGGACTAATTTAGAGAAGGCAGGTGTTAGAAGAATTAGCCAACATACGAAGGGGACTCCTGATGAATTGAGTGTTGGTGACAAAGTTCTACTTCGTATTCCGATTCCTTCATCTGCTGAGGCTAACCAAATTAGTAAGTTCTTTCTTTTATATCAGGGCCCATTTACGGTTGTAAAACGTATAGGGAAGTGTGCATATTCGTTGCAGAATCAGGATGGTTCTATTTTGGGAACATATAACATCTATAACTTGAAGAAATATATATCGTGGGACCATTACATCACATGTTTTATAATGGTATTTTGCCGAGTAAACCTGGATCAGGTGCAGCAAATAAGTGAGTGATATCTATTATATCTACATGTATTAAGGAGTGGCTCCATATATATATATATATATATATATATATATATATATATATAATACTGCTTTAGTTCGAAGTATTTGTCTACAGCGATGCGTTCCGCCTCTTGGAGACGTACCGTAACAGTTACTGCACATTATATCATGATACTTAAGGAGGTGATAAGGTATCTTTGGGTACTGGTGGACTGTGTGACTAGGTTATGATGCATGAAGGAACCTCAGAAGAGGATTCTCGGAGAAGATTTGGATGGAGGAGTTGTGACGGGACATGAGGATCAGTATGTTAAGTATTATATACTGAACCCTTGCAAAGAAGCTTATGAGACTTAGTTTCGGGGGGTGTAACAGTCCATATCGTAAGTTGTTGTTAAAGCGCTTCATTAACATGCAGGGTAACATATAACAAAATAACATGCAGGAAAAAGTGAAGCCAGGGTTATAACAAATGAATTTAATAACAGATCAGCTATTTACAAAAATAATTAACAAACAAAACTCCCATAATGATTCCCACTGAATAAATTAAATTTGCCAAAACTAGGCCAAATCTCAGGAGAGATTATTACACGGACCAAGTGTGCCAAGAAAATCAACAATAATGACAATGTATGCGCGAGTGCTGTTCTACATGCTTCACGATGAGTACAATTGAATGCATGATTCGTCATCATCCGGAATAAACTTTCAGAAGACGAATCCGCATTACTTAGAGCTAGACAGACGCGGGGAACAACTATACAACACTTAAAACTAAGCCGACACTTCCTATACTTAAAATAAACAACACAATAATTTCCGCATGAAATTGGACTCAAAACTGTCGTAGCAAAACATTACTGCCTTAAATTAGGACTTCTCACAAATCAACACAAGTAAGTTAACACGTGACCAACAAAAGAAATACACATATGACCGCCGTCATTTTTACAAGTATACTACCACTACACCACACGGGTGTGACACACTAAATTACATGAACTGAGTCATAAACAATCACTAGGCTCAAAGCCAACATTTACATTATTAACACAATATTCCATCCATACGACATGCAATAATCCGTCACAGACATGGCGACCTCCCCAATTAATTATGGTTCAAAATAACCATCACAAAGAAACAGGTTCGCTAAATGAAAGCTTAAAGGGGCCAGTCGGAAAATAGGACTGCCTAACAAAATAAGTCACCAGGCGAGACGGGCGATTCGTGGAACTCTGCATATCTGTCAACCCACGTGTCAAAATAACCTCGACCTCCCAAGGCACGGGATCCAGTCTCGAAGAAGCGTGCCCCAAAGCACAACAATACGTGTGTGTGTGTCAGAACAAAATATATCTCAGCATTTCCCCTAGGAAATCCAAGAATCAGCATATGGACAAGGAACAGCAGTCTCCTCAAAGCACCCTGCCTTTCCATCAAAATACAACAACAACAAAATATATGAGGGCGGTAGGACCTCTACCCCTCTTCACGTAGAATCAAAACACACACCTGACACAGTAACACACACAGAATCACACGTATGGGTTTGACAGACCCTGAAATAAAATGACATAAATATTCCACCAGCTGGCGCCTCCGTTCAATGCCAGTGACTATCGAACCTGAAAAGGACTCTAAAAAATCTAAAAAAATTAGAACTAAGGTGTTCTACAATTACATCTTAATTTTGTTGCGCTCGGCAACCCTAATATGAATAATAACCTGTTCAGCAAACATCTTACATTAATTACCTCCCTTTCCTATCAACAAAATATGAACTTTAATAAAGCACCACTTATCGAATGTAACGGGTTTCGCATTCGCATGGATAAAATCACGTACACACGCCGTGTACATTAAATATGACTCCAAAGAAAATAATACACAAAGAAACTTTGGCCACGCGCCAACGTACATTTAAAACATTTAGTGTCGGTACAAGAAAAACACTCTAAAACAAGAAAAAGACTAAAATGAACTATTTACAAAGTTCCCCCGCCAATCTAACTACATATTGAATAATCAATTTTTGTATATCACCGTATCAGCTTGCAGAACATATGACTTGCATATCGGCCCATTTCCCTACGGGAAAATTAACCCTCCATCGTTGTCTTCGTAGAAGCGTTGGACATCACTCCGGCTCCTGACCACACGTCGGACATCTTGGTGTAGTCTCTTTGGAAGAAAAGTTCAATGTTATTATAATTTGACCTGGCCATAATCGCTTGTGAGTTACTAATTTCGCCCACGATAGTCCTATGCGATTAATCAACGAAGACTTTCCCTAGCTTTCACTTACACACGCACAATACAACACTTGAAAAAATACAGTAAAAATTTACATGAAATGTACACTTCAAACCCATCGTCACTGGCTTGACAATACAAGTTTTGAATCTGCCTGTGTCGCAGTCGTTATCTCGCTCGGTAATCTCTACTGCTCTTGGACCTTCGCTCGCTGAGCGCTAATTGGAATGTTACTCACGTCTTGCCCCTAAGAGCTGAAAATAGTTGTCTTCAAGATAATATTAGAGTACTTAAAATCACCACGCAAACTGGCGTGAAGTTAGCTCACCAGAGCTCAAACGAATTACTTCAAATAATATAGAGCGTTATAATCACTACGCAAACTGGCGTGAAGTTAGCTCACCAGAGCTCAAAACGAATGACATCGAAACAGCGTCTCGTTGATCAATTTATTGGAAACTGACAGAGTGAGGAGGAGTGGGGTGAATTAAGAAAAATTTACTAGACTTTTCATCTCACACACACGGGACTAGTGTCAATCTTCATCATTTAATTCAAACGTCTCAGCGCACTCATGCGGAGATAATTCGGATCGGCAGTTCTTTAGATAATCAATTCCGCGCGCTTTTTACCAGTGACGCCACCCATCGCGTGGTTTCGGCTTGGTCTCTCCTGATTGGGTGATTCAATCGTAGGTCGGTTGCAAGAAACTCGTGACCATCCCTTTATGACTCCAATTCTGGTGCATGTTGTTACACAATTTGGCCTTGAACTCAGCTTACCCGGCCGTTTTCAAGAATAGCTACCAAGCTCGGCTTCTGTGGCAATCATTGCAACACACTAACTTGCCTTCCTCTCTGTCACCATCCATAAGTACTGCCTGGGCCGCAGTAATAATAATAATAAATCATGAATACTTATTTATCGCAGATTAATAAGGGTTCATTTATCCTCAGCAAGGTTTTGAAATTCGAAGCATGTGATTGATTTGGATTTCAAAAACAATATCCACAGTAGTAACAACAACATCTCTTTAGTACCTCGCTCAGCTGCTCGAGTGTACACTCCACTGACCCAATTAGTGTGCGCGCCCCTTGCCGGAATGTCATTCATACGTCTCGGTAGACCTCCCCTTCTCCTCACGTGATTACCACTCCTGTCGTCTCAGCTGTCTTGTTGTTTACAAACAAAGCACGCTCTCTCCCCAGGTGCTCCACGGCCACGTACATTTGAGTGTTGGCTCTCAAAATAAAATTCTGCAATAATGATTCTGCACACATAATCCTGCTTATTCATCAAATGGTTCTCTTCTGTAATATGGTTTTAAGTTGGCGCTATTGAAGACAGATTTAGCACCAGTGCTCACTTCTTGAAGCCTGTAAGCATTGTTACCCAGATTCTTAATGACACGGAACGGGCCAATAAATTTTGGACAGAATTTTGCAAACACTTTGTTTTTGGGATCAGATATCGGCGGTCTGCGGACAAGCACTAGCTCTTGTTCCTGTAATTCCCGGTGAAACTTCTTTCCTCTGTACTATCCCCGTTTACCTGGATAGTAGGCTGTCAGATATCCGCCCCCTCAATCGGATTGCCAATTATCAATCGCACCGGCACAGTTACATTAATGAAAATGGCACTGACAGATACTATCGAGATAAGAGCACAGAAATTCACAGGAAATCATTGTGGAACACACCAAAATAGACGGGGGTGCATACTTACCGTTGCTTACCTCTTAATTATCTCGGGGTTTGAGTTGACAACAGGATCACTTAAAAGTCTGTTCACACAATAATCTCCGCCATGACATTTAAAAATGAACCAGAAACGAAGACGAGAACTTTGAACTGTACAAAAGCTTTATTTCTAATAAAGGGACTGATTTTCCTAACACAACAAAATATACGTGGCTATCAGTAGCCCAAGTCAATCTGACTACGTCCTCCAGTAGGACTTGCAAAATTATTATACAACATGATATATAAAACATTTTAGCTCCCAAGAGCTCCAAATACCGTAATATTCATAACACTATTGGATTGGAAAAGGACGTCAGGGTGTGACATATATAGAGCATTTTGTTTCCTTTTAATAAACAAGAGAATGGTATATATAGTCGCAAGGCCAGAGTGAACGACCTCACTCTCTGAAAACCATATGTTGACACAGCTGCGGGCTACCTTCCAGCCTGACGCATACTGGTCAAATGCACTCCCTTCTCACACGCTATGTTACGTAAGAATCCAGCCTGCACTCTCAAAACTTTTAAATGTCTTACAAGACAACTCACATTATATTTACGCAAATCTTTCAAGTACTTTGATCACATCCTAATGGATCATTACATAAATTTCTTAAACTTGTTAACTTCAATCCAAATGTTTAATTAGCTCTTAAATGTTTATAACAAAATCACATAAATTATTTATAACAATTAGAAATTGTTTATAATATTTGTCAAAGACAATAAAAATATTATAAGCACGCCTTTAACATCGCTCTCGTTTCATATTATTTTCAAAAATATTTACAACAATTATTTACAACATTAACATTTAAATTGTTTAAATTATTAACTTAATAAATACATTAGCCACATGTTCATTCGGTTGGTAATTTTATAATCCGGTTTAATATAATCGACCAATGAAGGTTAGTTATACATATTAATGTCACAATCCGGTTTAATAAAGTTTTTAATAATGATTTGTGACGGCAACCTTCATTCATAATCTTGTCTCAAATTCTTTCAAAACTCGTGTTAATTATAACAGTAAATCACTTGATTAATTTTCAACGAACTATAACAATCTTACTCCAGCGGAAAATCCTTCGCTAACAAGTTAATGCACAATCTGCATTAAAAATATGCCCAAAATCATCATATATTAATCTATATGGCATTTACAACTTTCACATCACTTACAAAACTTCCACAAATAATTCTTTAACATTTATTCCTGTGGGAACTTCCTTCATATTCAAGGGCATTATATTTCAGCGACTTTCAACACGCGCTGCACTAGCGATTATACATTCATAGTTCCACTTAAAAATTTTATAATCATAAATTGTTTCAAAACTGTTTTTCTATTTAACCTTCGTAGATTTCATTCATGAACTGAAATGAAGTCAAAACTTGCCAATCACAAACAAATTTAATAGTGAATACGCTTATATACGCCTATCTGGTCTATCAAAATTTAAGACTAACATCTTAAAAGAATAATTGTAGTATGAAAATACTATCTTCAAATAAAGTGCGACTAAACTGCAAAGTAGTCGAATAGAATCCAAATAGACTGGGGAATGCAAACATCGTTATATAATTCTCTAATTGAGAAAAACTCCTAACAAAAGTACTTGACTTTAATGCATTCAATAATTCATTATTAACATTACTCTTTCACAAAATTGTCTATGATGCAATGTTCATTCATAACTGACGATAAATGTCTGTGTTGCAATCAATACAAATAACGACTAGTATTTCCAAGATCGTCGATAACGTAAGATTTTAACGCTCTAAAATCATTTAAATGTTCTTCCTTCTTGATGATGACAGAAAATTGTTCAAAGTAATTAAACTGGGGTAGAATTACTTTAATAAAGTGACACGCTGTCTGAATTTAAATCTGCCATAAAAATCATTAACTTACAGTCAAATCGTGACTACAAAAATATTAATTACTGAAAAATCTAAATATCAGTCTCAACTGATTCAAAATCGTTAACTATGCCCATGACATAACAATGTCTTAATAAATCGTCGAAAAATGCAAAATTCAACAAGGGGTACTGAGAATAAGAATCTCAACAAGAAAATAAGGCAAAATACATGAGGATAAAAATATGGGAAAAATGGTTGCTCAAACATTACTAGGTTACTCAAATACAATAAACGTTCACGACTACCTTATCTGCCGATTGACGTTCCAGAGGAAAATTCCCCAAAGAAGACTGCTGATGGATCCATTTCACCACGTTAAAGCTGAGCTCCATCCTCGAAATAGGAAATAGCACCCTCGGAGAATCGAACTGCTTCCGTCTCCTTGAATCGCTCTGCTCCTCGAATACGAATAGACATCCTTCCGGCAATAATCTTCTTTGTGAGTCGGGACTACCCTGACCTCTCTTGAAAAATTCCCTGAAGTTCCAGTAGACAGTCATCATGAAGTTTTGTAGAAATTTCCGAAGAAATTATTCATATTCAGAGTATGAAATTGTTTCTATGGCTGTTCGATGGTATTCAGCCTTTACTTACGAAACATGGGTGTAGATGGTATTCACCGCATGTTCGCTTGTGTGGAATAGCAATTAGCGAAGTTCCATGTCGCTATCTTACTCCATTGAAGTATGTCCCAATTGCAATAAGCCTTCTTAGCCTTCCATCTGCACTTCGGTTGTAGTGTCAGAAGAACAAACTGCCGTATTCAAATGCTCCATTATACTGTATCGTTCTGTAAGCAAGCAATCTGAAGTCTTTCTACTTCACTCACAGCGTTAGCCTTGCGTTGATTCTGGCTTATACGAAAGTGTTTCTCTAGTGGCGAGATAATCACTTTTGTCAGTCCTATAAAACAGCTAATATCTTTTGAAGTACTCGGTCGAAGTTGTTCAGCTTTTCTCTATAATTGCATGTAGTACTGCACAATACAATTATGTTATCGTAGACCGCTAACTGTTTGAAGCTAAACTTTTATAAGCTTTCTAAGGTCCGTTTCAACTTCACCTAGTTTGACCTGTATCTCGTTACTATAGTGGCCTCGCCACGCGTTATAAAAACGATTCTTTTCACTTGCTGTTCACTTTGATGTCTCACTATATTGAATGTATAATAAACTGACTTTCACAAATACTTCGATGATCTGAGCATTAGATCTCAGAATGATCAGCGAACGAAAGAGAAGAGAAGAGAAGAGAAGAGGCTCCTTTCTTCTGCGCAAGCCCTTTTATTACCTTCTCGAGGGGCGTTACCATCCCTTCCAAAGCGTGATACTGCGTCATCGCTAGAACTTCCAACTTCGTTAATACATGACGGATTTTCAAAATTCAAAAACTGAAAATAAATTTCATCAAAATTCCAAATCAATGCTTTTACTGCAAATGTATTTCCACAATTCTGCATTCAAAAAGTCATAAAAATACCATAGTTTCAGCAATCTCCGTCTTCCTTTAAACTATCGTTCATTGGTTCATGCCTCTCCTCCAATAGCATAGTTTCTTCCTCAGCAGAATTCCTCGTTTCCTGCGACTGCGTCGTACATCTTGGAACATTCTGGACTAAAATGCTGACGTCACTGAGAATCTCAGCTCAAGTAGCTTGCTGGCATAACATTTACGTCATCCGTGCTTACGTCATGACTACCCACGTCATAACTATGACAGCCATAACTCTAATCATAATTTCAAATATAGCCACCGTGGTCTCTACATAATTCAATTACGGGGGCATTCTCCTCCCACCACGTTTTAAAAACAGTTGCAAATTGTTTTTAAACTCAATGTTACAAGTATCTCAACTCTCTTGAACACGAAATTGAATTATTACTGGCTTACTCTAGTATGATATTTCCTCTATGTTCCTTAATCATATAATTTTCTTCTACTCTGGGTTGTATGTGGTTAATGTATTCTTTCCTCTCTACTTTCTCTTCTGACCAGTGTTTCTATTCTCTAAGTTCTGCTGGCTCGTAGAAGGACCAGGATCGATTACAACATCTTGCCTTTTCCTTTGATTGTCAGCTTCTTTATCCCTTAATTCTTTTAAGTATTGCTGGCTTTCCTTTTCTCTTTGCTGATATTGCTCAGGTGTCATAACCTGACTTTGAGTATTCTGGTTTCTATTTTGGTTTTGGTTATTCCTATTATAGTTACGATTATACCCATTATTGTTATAATATCTGCCTCTTCCATTATAGTTTCCTCGGTTGTAGTTCCAACCTCTTCTCTGTTGATATGGTCGGTAACCTTGTGATCTGTAATTTCTAAACTGATTATTCCTGTGAGGACCTACATTGTCAGTTTTCTCCTCCTCTGGCTTGTCAGTTTGTTGGACTTGGTCCATGTATACTGTATTGATTTCCTTATACTCTTGCCTTTGACCTTTCTGGACTACATTAGGCATTGGACTTGTGTAGTCTAACCTTCTTAGTAATTCATCCATGCTGGATAAATCCCTGATGTTGGACGAAATTATAAGTCTCCTCACCTCAATTGGCAGCATACGAGAAATCGCATCTATTAGTTGCTCCGTGGACAATGGTGGTTGCAAAAATCTCAAGCGGGACAACTGACTCGTAAAGAAATCAGCGTACCTCGTTGGAAGAGTACCTGAGTATTTTCTTGAATATACCTCCGCTCTTAACGAATTCTGCGCTTCTATGGACCAAAATCGTTTGATTAATGCCTCTGCAAACTCGTCAAAGTTGCTGAATGTATATCTAAAAGCTCTAAACCATTCAAGGGGTCCTCCAATCAGATATCTCTCTACTATCTTCATCTCTCTCTCTCTGGGAATGTGAGCTTCGATGAAATAATCTTTGAGATTTCTTACATACTCTATAGGTGTCAAACTATCAGTGTTACTGAATTTTTGTGGTTTGTCCTCGAAATTCCTAATGACCGTCACGTTCCTTGGATATGAATCCGGATAGTTTTTCCCACTATCTCGATAATTCCACTCAGATTCCATATTCCTCTCGTCATCCTCCTCTCTGAATCTGGATACACGTTCTTCAGGAGTCACGTCTCTTTCTTCTAGATCTAGGTGACATCTTCTGGTATGCTTCCTGTTCAATTCGCAAGCAAAGCCTTCTGTATCCTTGTCGGTGATTTCTGTTAAGACTTTCTTGACTATCTCTTCTTTGTAGTTTTTCATTAAACTAGCCTCTCCTAACTTCAAATTTTTCAGTTTACTCGTCGTTTCATTTACGTCAGAGACAACTTTATGAATTTGATCCTCTAATGTAGATTTTAAAGTTTGCATATCCTGATCTAGTTGTGTTCTATCGTCAACTTGTTTTTCGGATAGCGAATTTATCCTGACGCTTAAATCTTTTCTAATCTGTACTACCTCATTGTTGATTTCTATCTGCGTACTGGCAAGTTTTCTTTCAATCCTTTCCTGAATTTGGGTTACATGTTCCCCACTTGACTTATTCCACTCGTCTTTCCATACCGCTACGTTTGCTGTTAACATCTCGGCTATGTCTACTTCGATATCCTCTTTTAATACTCTATTGTGGTCTAATACCTGTGTTCTCATAACCTCTACGTCATACTTCAACTCTGCTAAAGACGTTGTTGTTCTAACCGATTCATCGACTAACCTAGTCGTTAATGCAGTTATATTACGCGTACAAAGAGTTTTTGAGTTTTCGATTTCTTCCCTGACTTTATTGACATCAGTTTGGACTTTAGTGATATCTACGAAAACTGTGTTGACCTCTACCTGAATCTTAGTTACATCACTTTGCACCTCAGTTATATCCGCATGAATGTTGTTAATGTCTACCTGAACATTGGATACATCTGTTCTAGCTTTTTGAATTTCTTTCTGGACTTCCTCGACCTTGTCTTGGACAGTCGCTACATCGTTTTTGACAACAACAACTTCGGCTCTAGCACAAGCAATATCCTCTCGGACATTAGCTACATCTAAATTTAACATTGTAAGGTCCCTCTGTACCTTAGACACATCATTTTTAACATCATCAACACTTTTATGCACAATAGATACATCTTTATGGACATTAGACACGTCTGTACGCATGTCCGTTACAGTATTCTCAATTCCTAGGGTATTAATCTGTAAACGCGACATATTATCCTCCAAATTAGCAGCACTAGTATGAAGAACCTTCATATTCTCCTCCATTCGACTATTATTCCTTGCTTCCATCTCCTTCATACTACTATTCAAATTACTAGCATTTTCCTCCATCCTTGCATTTAAATTAGCAGACAAATTACTAACATTCTCCTTCATGCTTTCATTCAACATCTGCTTCATACTGCGATTCATGTTAGCAGACATCTCCTCTAACATTTTCTTCAAACTTTCATCTGCCATTACAATATTATTATTCAAAATGGATTGCTGTAGGGACATACATCAAAAGAGCAAAATAACAACGTTTGAGCAACACTTTTCACCATATATAATTTTTGATCAATTTTCTGTCTTAAATCTAACTTATAACTACCTTATAATTAATATTCGAAGATACTTCATGTTGAAACAAACTCAAGCACATGTTCAAATTTCTCTGGCTCATTTTAAAATATCCTAACACAAATAATTTACATTTACAATCCAAATAATTAATTTTATCTTTAATATGACTGAAGTGTCATAAGCCGGTCAAATAAAATAAGATTCCAGATTATAGGCGATTTTTCTAAGTTTCCTGCCCATTTAACCTTTCTCAAGTTGTATAAGATCTGATCTTTTCTGAGTGTAATTTTCCTAATACAATACAACATTTAATTCCTATATAATCACACTCTTAAATACTACAATTGGCCTAGACATCTAACAAAGAATCAACCTCTTTATTTGAGTCTAATCGAACCTCACGTTTTAGGTTTGTCAATCTTTCTAGTGTTCAACCTGGTAATCCAGTTTTGTCGAATTCGTCCCACATATTAGGGTCAATCTTTCTGTTGACTCAGCCCCACGCTCTTGGATCGCCAATCTTTCTATCCCCGTTTACCTGGATAGTAGGCTGTCAGATATCCGCCCCCTCAATCGGATTGCCAATTATCAATCGCACCGGCACAGTTACATTAATGAAAATGGCACTGACAGATACTATCGAGATAAGAGCACAGAAATTCACAGGAAATCATTGTGGAACACACCAAAATAGACGGGGGTGCATACTTACCGTTGCTTACCTCTTAATTATCTCGGGGTTTGAGTTGACAACAGGATCACTTAAAAGTCTGTTCACACAATAATCTCCGCCATGACATTTAAAAATGAACCAGAAACGAAGACGAGAACTTTGAACTGTACAAAAGCTTTATTTCTAATAAAGGGACTGATTTTCCTAACACAACAAAATATACGTGGCTATCAGTAGCCCAAGTCAATCTGACTACGTCCTCCAGTAGGACTTGCAAAATTATTATACAACATGATATATAAAACATTTTAGCTCCCAAGAGCTCCAAATACCGTAATATTCATAACACTATTGGATTGGAAAAGGACGTCAGGGTGTGACATATATAGAGCATTTTGTTTCCTTTTAATAAACAAGAGAATGGTATATATAGTCGCAAGGCCAGAGTGAACGACCTCACTCTCTGAAAACCATATGTTGACACAGCTGCGGGCTACCTTCCAGCCTGACGCATACTGGTCAAATGCACTCCCTTCTCACACGCTATGTTACGTAAGAATCCAGCCTGCACTCTCAAAACTTTTAAATGTCTTACAAGACAACTCACATTATATTTACGCAAATCTTTCAAGTACTTTGATCACATCCTAATGGATCATTACATAAATTTCTTAAACTTGTTAACTTCAATCCAAATGTTTAATTAGCTCTTAAATGTTTATAACAAAATCACATAAATTATTTATAACAATTAGAAATTGTTTATAATATTTGTCAAAGACAATAAAAATATTATAAGCACGCCTTTAACATCGCTCTCGTTTCATATTATTTTCAAAAATATTTACAACAATTATTTACAACATTAACATTTAAATTGTTTAAATTATTAACTTAATAAATACATTAGCCACATGTTCATTCGGTTGGTAATTTTATAATCCGGTTTAATATAATCGACCAATGAAGGTTAGTTATACATATTAATGTCACAATCCGGTTTAATAAAGTTTTTAATAATGATTTGTGACGGCAACCTTCATTCATAATCTTGTCTCAAATTCTTTCAAAACTCGTGTTAATTATAACAGTAAATCACTTGATTAATTTTCAACGAACTATAACAATCTTACTCCAGCGGAAAATCCTTCGCTAACAAGTTAATGCACAATCTGCATTAAAAATATGCCCAAAATCATCATATATTAATCTATATGGCATTTACAACTTTCACATCACTTACAAAACTTCCACAAATAATTCTTTAACATTTATTCCTGTGGGAACTTCCTTCATATTCAAGGGCATTATATTTCAGCGACTTTCAACACGCGCTGCACTAGCGATTATACATTCATAGTTCCACTTAAAAATTTTATAATCATAAATTGTTTCAAAACTGTTTTTCTATTTAACCTTCGTAGATTTCATTCATGAACTGAAATGAAGTCAAAACTTGCCAATCACAAACAAATTTAATAGTGAATACGCTTATATACGCCTATCTGGTCTATCAAAATTTAAGACTAACATCTTAAAAGAATAATTGTAGTATGAAAATACTATCTTCAAATAAAGTGCGACTAAACTGCAAAGTAGTCGAATAGAATCCAAATAGACTGGGGAATGCAAACATCGTTATATAATTCTCTAATTGAGAAAAACTCCTAACAAAAGTACTTGACTTTAATGCATTCAATAATTCATTATTAACATTACTCTTTCACAAAATTGTCTATGATGCAATGTTCATTCATAACTGACGATAAATGTCTGTGTTGCAATCAATACAAATAACGACTAGTATTTCCAAGATCGTCGATAACGTAAGATTTTAACGCTCTAAAATCATTTAAATGTTCTTCCTTCTTGATGATGACAGAAAATTGTTCAAAGTAATTAAACTGGGGTAGAATTACTTTAATAAAGTGACACGCTGTCTGAATTTAAATCTGCCATAAAAATCATTAACTTACAGTCAAATCGTGACTACAAAAATATTAATTACTGAAAAATCTAAATATCAGTCTCAACTGATTCAAAATCGTTAACTATGCCCATGACATAACAATGTCTTAATAAATCGTCGAAAAATGCAAAATTCAACAAGGGGTACTGAGAATAAGAATCTCAACAAGAAAATAAGGCAAAATACATGAGGATAAAAATATGGGAAAAATGGTTGCTCAAACATTACTAGGTTACTCAAATACAATAAACGTTCACGACTACCTTATCTGCCGATTGACGTTCCAGAGGAAAATTCCCCAAAGAAGACTGCTGATGGATCCATTTCACCACGTTAAAGCTGAGCTCCATCCTCGAAATAGGAAATAGCACCCTCGGAGAATCGAACTGCTTCCGTCTCCTTGAATCGCTCTGCTCCTCGAATACGAATAGACATCCTTCCGGCAATAATCTTCTTTGTGAGTCGGGACTACCCTGACCTCTCTTGAAAAATTCCCTGAAGTTCCAGTAGACAGTCATCATGAAGTTTTGTAGAAATTTCCGAAGAAATTATTCATATTCAGAGTATGAAATTGTTTCTATGGCTGTTCGATGGTATTCAGCCTTTACTTACGAAACATGGGTGTAGATGGTATTCACCGCATGTTCGCTTGTGTGGAATAGCAATTAGCGAAGTTCCATGTCGCTATCTTACTCCATTGAAGTATGTCCCAATTGCAATAAGCCTTCTTAGCCTTCCATCTGCACTTCGGTTGTAGTGTCAGAAGAACAAACTGCCGTATTCAAATGCTCCATTATACTGTATCGTTCTGTAAGCAAGCAATCTGAAGTCTTTCTACTTCACTCACAGCGTTAGCCTTGCGTTGATTCTGGCTTATACGAAAGTGTTTCTCTAGTGGCGAGATAATCACTTTTGTCAGTCCTATAAAACAGCTAATATCTTTTGAAGTACTCGGTCGAAGTTGTTCAGCTTTTCTCTATAATTGCATGTAGTACTGCACAATACAATTATGTTATCGTAGACCGCTAACTGTTTGAAGCTAAACTTTTATAAGCTTTCTAAGGTCCGTTTCAACTTCACCTAGTTTGACCTGTATCTCGTTACTATAGTGGCCTCGCCACGCGTTATAAAAACGATTCTTTTCACTTGCTGTTCACTTTGATGTCTCACTATATTGAATGTATAATAAACTGACTTTCACAAATACTTCGATGATCTGAGCATTAGATCTCAGAATGATCAGCGAACGAAAGAGAAGAGAAGAGAAGAGAAGAGGCTCCTTTCTTCTGCGCAAGCCCTTTTATTACCTTCTCGAGGGGCGTTACCATCCCTTCCAAAGCGTGATACTGCGTCATCGCTAGAACTTCCAACTTCGTTAATACATGACGGATTTTCAAAATTCAAAAACTGAAAATAAATTTCATCAAAATTCCAAATCAATGCTTTTACTGCAAATGTATTTCCACAATTCTGCATTCAAAAAGTCATAAAAATACCATAGTTTCAGCAATCTCCGTCTTCCTTTAAACTATCGTTCATTGGTTCATGCCTCTCCTCCAATAGCATAGTTTCTTCCTCAGCAGAATTCCTCGTTTCCTGCGACTGCGTCGTACATCTTGGAACATTCTGGACTAAAATGCTGACGTCACTGAGAATCTCAGCTCAAGTAGCTTGCTGGCATAACATTTACGTCATCCGTGCTTACGTCATGACTACCCACGTCATAACTATGACAGCCATAACTCTAATCATAATTTCAAATATAGCCACCGTGGTCTCTACATAATTCAATTACGGGGGCATTCTCCTCCCACCACGTTTTAAAAACAGTTGCAAATTGTTTTTAAACTCAATGTTACAAGTATCTCAACTCTCTTGAACACGAAATTGAATTATTACTGGCTTACTCTAGTATGATATTTCCTCTATGTTCCTTAATCATATAATTTTCTTCTACTCTGGGTTGTATGTGGTTAATGTATTCTTTCCTCTCTACTTTCTCTTCTGACCAGTGTTTCTATTCTCTAAGTTCTGCTGGCTCGTAGAAGGACCAGGATCGATTACAACATCTTGCCTTTTCCTTTGATTGTCAGCTTCTTTATCCCTTAATTCTTTTAAGTATTGCTGGCTTTCCTTTTCTCTTTGCTGATATTGCTCAGGTGTCATAACCTGACTTTGAGTATTCTGGTTTCTATTTTGGTTTTGGTTATTCCTATTATAGTTACGATTATACCCATTATTGTTATAATATCTGCCTCTTCCATTATAGTTTCCTCGGTTGTAGTTCCAACCTCTTCTCTGTTGATATGGTCGGTAACCTTGTGATCTGTAATTTCTAAACTGATTATTCCTGTGAGGACCTACATTGTCAGTTTTCTCCTCCTCTGGCTTGTCAGTTTGTTGGACTTGGTCCATGTATACTGTATTGATTTCCTTATACTCTTGCCTTTGACCTTTCTGGACTACATTAGGCATTGGACTTGTGTAGTCTAACCTTCTTAGTAATTCATCCATGCTGGATAAATCCCTGATGTTGGACGAAATTATAAGTCTCCTCACCTCAATTGGCAGCATACGAGAAATCGCATCTATTAGTTGCTCCGTGGACAATGGTGGTTGCAAAAATCTCAAGCGGGACAACTGACTCGTAAAGAAATCAGCGTACCTCGTTGGAAGAGTACCTGAGTATTTTCTTGAATATACCTCCGCTCTTAACGAATTCTGCGCTTCTATGGACCAAAATCGTTTGATTAATGCCTCTGCAAACTCGTCAAAGTTGCTGAATGTATATCTAAAAGCTCTAAACCATTCAAGGGGTCCTCCAATCAGATATCTCTCTACTATCTTCATCTCTCTCTCTCTGGGAATGTGAGCTTCGATGAAATAATCTTTGAGATTTCTTACATACTCTATAGGTGTCAAACTATCAGTGTTACTGAATTTTTGTGGTTTGTCCTCGAAATTCCTAATGACCGTCACGTTCCTTGGATATGAATCCGGATAGTTTTTCCCACTATCTCGATAATTCCACTCAGATTCCATATTCCTCTCGTCATCCTCCTCTCTGAATCTGGATACACGTTCTTCAGGAGTCACGTCTCTTTCTTCTAGATCTAGGTGACATCTTCTGGTATGCTTCCTGTTCAATTCGCAAGCAAAGCCTTCTGTATCCTTGTCGGTGATTTCTGTTAAGACTTTCTTGACTATCTCTTCTTTGTAGTTTTTCATTAAACTAGCCTCTCCTAACTTCAAATTTTTCAGTTTACTCGTCGTTTCATTTACGTCAGAGACAACTTTATGAATTTGATCCTCTAATGTAGATTTTAAAGTTTGCATATCCTGATCTAGTTGTGTTCTATCGTCAACTTGTTTTTCGGATAGCGAATTTATCCTGACGCTTAAATCTTTTCTAATCTGTACTACCTCATTGTTGATTTCTATCTGCGTACTGGCAAGTTTTCTTTCAATCCTTTCCTGAATTTGGGTTACATGTTCCCCACTTGACTTATTCCACTCGTCTTTCCATACCGCTACGTTTGCTGTTAACATCTCGGCTATGTCTACTTCGATATCCTCTTTTAATACTCTATTGTGGTCTAATACCTGTGTTCTCATAACCTCTACGTCATACTTCAACTCTGCTAAAGACGTTGTTGTTCTAACCGATTCATCGACTAACCTAGTCGTTAATGCAGTTATATTACGCGTACAAAGAGTTTTTGAGTTTTCGATTTCTTCCCTGACTTTATTGACATCAGTTTGGACTTTAGTGATATCTACGAAAACTGTGTTGACCTCTACCTGAATCTTAGTTACATCACTTTGCACCTCAGTTATATCCGCATGAATGTTGTTAATGTCTACCTGAACATTGGATACATCTGTTCTAGCTTTTTGAATTTCTTTCTGGACTTCCTCGACCTTGTCTTGGACAGTCGCTACATCGTTTTTGACAACAACAACTTCGGCTCTAGCACAAGCAATATCCCCTCGGACATTAGCTACATCTAAATTTAACATTGTAAGGTCCCTCTGTACCTTAGACACATCATTTTTAACATCATCAACACTTTTATGCACAATAGATACATCTTTATGGACATTAGACACGTCTGTACGCATGTCCGTTACAGTATTCTCAATTCCTAGGGTATTAATCTGTAAACGCGACATATTATCCTCCAAATTAGCAGCACTAGTATGAAGAACCTTCATATTCTCCTCCATTCGACTATTATTCCTTGCTTCCATCTCCTTCATACTACTATTCAAATTACTAGCATTTTCCTCCATCCTTGCATTTAAATTAGCAGACAAATTACTAACATTCTCCTTCATGCTTTCATTCAACATCTGCTTCATACTGCGATTCATGTTAGCAGACATCTCCTCTAACATTTTCTTCAAACTTTCATCTGCCATTACAATATTATTATTCAAAATGGATTGCTGTAGGGACATACATCAAAAGAGCAAAATAACAACGTTTGAGCAACACTTTTCACCATATATAATTTTTGATCAATTTTCTGTCTTAAATCTAACTTATAACTACCTTATAATTAATATTCGAAGATACTTCATGTTGAAACAAACTCAAGCACATGTTCAAATTTCTCTGGCTCATTTTAAAATATCCTAACACAAATAATTTACATTTACAATCCAAATAATTAATTTTATCTTTAATATGACTGAAGTGTCATAAGCCGGTCAAATAAAATAAGATTCCAGATTATAGGCGATTTTTCTAAGTTTCCTGCCCATTTAACCTTTCTCAAGTTGTATAAGATCTGATCTTTTCTGAGTGTAATTTTCCTAATACAATACAACATTTAATTCCTATATAATCACACTCTTAAATACTACAATTGGCCTAGACATCTAACAAAGAATCAACCTCTTTATTTGAGTCTAATCGAACCTCACGTTTTAGGTTTGTCAATCTTTCTAGTGTTCAACCTGGTAATCCAGTTTTGTCGAATTCGTCCCACATATTAGGGTCAATCTTTCTGTTGACTCAGCCCCACGCTCTTGGATCGCCAATCTTTCTATCCCCGTTTACCTGGATAGTAGGCTGTCAGATATCCGCCCCCTCAATCTGATTGCCAATTATCAATCGCACCGGCACAGTTACATTAATGAAAATGGCACTGACAGATACTATCGAGATAAGAGCACAGAAATTCACAGGAAATCATTGTGGAACACACCAAAATAGACGGGGGTGCATACTTACCGTTGCTTACCTCTTAATTATCTCGGGGTTTGAGTTGACAACAGGATCACTTAAAAGTCTGTTCACACAATAATCTCCGCCATGACATTTAAAAATGAACCAGAAACGAAGACGAGAACTTTGAACTGTACAAAAGCTTTATTTCTAATAAAGGGACTGATTTTCCTAACACAACAAAATATACGTGGCTATCAGTAGCCCAAGTCAATCTGACTACGTCCTCCAGTAGGACTTGCAAAATTATTATACAACATGATATATAAAACATTTTAGCTCCCAAGAGCTCCAAATACCGTAATATTCATAACACTATTGGATTGGAAAAGGACGTCAGGGTGTGACATATATAGAGCATTTTGTTTCCTTTTAATAAACAAGAGAATGGTATATATAGTCGCAAGGCCAGAGTGAACGACCTCACTCTCTGAAAACCATATGTTGACACAGCTGCGGGCTACCTTCCAGCCTGACGCATACTGGTCAAATGCACTCCCTTCTCACACGCTATGTTACGTAAGAATCCAGCCTGCACTCTCAAAACTTTTAAATGTCTTACAAGACAACTCACATTATATTTACGCAAATCTTTCAAGTACTTTGATCACATCCTAATGGATCATTACATAAATTTCTTAAACTTGTTAACTTCAATCCAAATGTTTAATTAGCTCTTAAATGTTTATAACAAAATCACATAAATTATTTATAACAATTAGAAATTGTTTATAATATTTGTCAAAGACAATAAAAATATTATAAGCACGCCTTTAACATCGCTCTCGTTTCATATTATTTTCAAAAATATTTACAACAATTATTTACAACATTAACATTTAAATTGTTTAAATTATTAACTTAATAAATACATTAGCCACATGTTCATTCGGTTGGTAATTTTATAATCCGGTTTAATATAATCGACCAATGAAGGTTAGTTATACATATTAATGTCACAATCCGGTTTAATAAAGTTTTTAATAATGATTTGTGACGGCAACCTTCATTCATAATCTTGTCTCAAATTCTTTCAAAACTCGTGTTAATTATAACAGTAAATCACTTGATTAATTTTCAACGAACTATAACAATCTTACTCCAGCGGAAAATCCTTCGCTAACAAGTTAATGCACAATCTGCATTAAAAAATATGCCCAAAATCATCATATATTAATCTATATGGCATTTACAACTTTCACATCACTTACAAAACTTCCACAAATAATTCTTTAACATTTATTCCTGTGGGAACTTCCTTCATATTCAAGGGCATTATATTTCAGCGACTTTCAACACGCGCTGCACTAGCGATTATACATTCATAGTTCCACTTAAAAATTTTATAATCATAAATTGTTTCAAAACTGTTTTTCTATTTAACCTTCGTAGATTTCATTCATGAACTGAAATGAAGTCAAAACTTGCCAATCACAAACAAATTTAATAGTGAATACGCTTATATACGCCTATCTGGTCTATCAAAATTTAAGACTAACATCTTAAAAGAATAATTGTAGTATGAAAATACTATCTTCAAATAAAGTGCGACTAAACTGCAAAGTAGTCGAATAGAATCCAAATAGACTGGGGAATGCAAACATCGTTATATAATTCTCTAATTGAGAAAAACTCCTAACAAAAGTACTTGACTTTAATGCATTCAATAATTCATTATTAACATTACTCTTTCACAAAATTGTCTATGATGCAATGTTCATTCATAACTGACGATAAATGTCTGTGTTGCAATCAATACAAATAACGACTAGTATTTCCAAGATCGTCGATAACGTAAGATTTTAACGCTCTAAAATCATTTAAATGTTCTTCCTTCTTGATGATGACAGAAAATTGTTCAAAGTAATTAAACTGGGGTAGAATTACTTTAATAAAGTGACACGCTGTCTGAATTTAAATCTGCCATAAAAATCATTAACTTACAGTCAAATCGTGACTACAAAAATATTAATTACTGAAAAATCTAAATATCAGTCTCAACTGATTCAAAATCGTTAACTATGCCCATGACATAACAATGTCTTAATAAATCGTCGAAAAATGCAAAATTCAACAAGGGGTACTGAGAATAAGAATCTCAACAAGAAAATAAGGCAAAATACATGAGGATAAAAATATGGGAAAAATGGTTGCTCAAACATTACTAGGTTACTCAAATACAATAAACGTTCACGACTACCTTATCTGCCGATTGACGTTCCAGAGGAAAATTCCCCAAAGAAGACTGCTGATGGATCCATTTCACCACGTTAAAGCTGAGCTCCATCCTCGAAATAGGAAATAGCACCCTCGGAGAATCGAACTGCTTCCGTCTCCTTGAATCGCTCTGCTCCTCGAATACGAATAGACATCCTTCCGGCAATAATCTTCTTTGTGAGTCGGGACTACCCTGACCTCTCTTGAAAAATTCCCTGAAGTTCCAGTAGACAGTCATCATGAAGTTTTGTAGAAATTTCCGAAGAAATTATTCATATTCAGAGTATGAAATTGTTTCTATGGCTGTTCGATGGTATTCAGCCTTTACTTACGAAACATGGGTGTAGATGGTATTCACCGCATGTTCGCTTGTGTGGAATAGCAATTAGCGAAGTTCCATGTCGCTATCTTACTCCATTGAAGTATGTCCCAATTGCAATAAGCCTTCTTAGCCTTCCATCTGCACTTCGGTTGTAGTGTCAGAAGAACAAACTGCCGTATTCAAATGCTCCATTATACTGTATCGTTCTGTAAGCAAGCAATCTGAAGTCTTTCTACTTCACTCACAGCGTTAGCCTTGCGTTGATTCTGGCTTATACGAAAGTGTTTCTCTAGTGGCGAGATAATCACTTTTGTCAGTCCTATAAAACAGCTAATATCTTTTGAAGTACTCGGTCGAAGTTGTTCAGCTTTTCTCTATAATTGCATGTAGTACTGCACAATACAATTATGTTATCGTAGACCGCTAACTGTTTGAAGCTAAACTTTTATAAGCTTTCTAAGGTCCGTTTCAACTTCACCTAGTTTGACCTGTATCTCGTTACTATAGTGGCCTCGCCACGCGTTATAAAAACGATTCTTTTCACTTGCTGTTCACTTTGATGTCTCACTATATTGAATGTATAATAAACTGACTTTCACAAATACTTCGATGATCTGAGCATTAGATCTCAGAATGATCAGCGAACGAAAGAGAAGAGAAGAGAAGAGAAGAGGCTCCTTTCTTCTGCGCAAGCCCTTTTATTACCTTCTCGAGGGGCGTTACCATCCCTTCCAAAGCGTGATACTGCGTCATCGCTAGAACTTCCAACTTCGTTAATACATGACGGATTTTCAAAATTCAAAAACTGAAAATAAATTTCATCAAAATTCCAAATCAATGCTTTTACTGCAAATGTATTTCCACAATTCTGCATTCAAAAAGTCATAAAAATACCATAGTTTCAGCAATCTCCGTCTTCCTTTAAACTATCGTTCATTGGTTCATGCCTCTCCTCCAATAGCATAGTTTCTTCCTCAGCAGAATTCCTCGTTTCCTGCGACTGCGTCGTACATCTTGGAACATTCTGGACTAAAATGCTGACGTCACTGAGAATCTCAGCTCAAGTAGCTTGCTGGCATAACATTTACGTCATCCGTGCTTACGTCATGACTACCCACGTCATAACTATGACAGCCATAACTCTAATCATAATTTCAAATATAGCCACCGTGGTCTCTACATAATTCAATTACGGGGGCATTCTCCTCCCACCACGTTTTAAAAACAGTTGCAAATTGTTTTTAAACTCAATGTTACAAGTATCTCAACTCTCTTGAACACGAAATTGAATTATTACTGGCTTACTCTAGTATGATATTTCCTCTATGTTCCTTAATCATATAATTTTCTTCTACTCTGGGTTGTATGTGGTTAATGTATTCTTTCCTCTCTACTTTCTCTTCTGACCAGTGTTTCTATTCTCTAAGTTCTGCTGGCTCGTAGAAGGACCAGGATCGATTACAACATCTTGCCTTTTCCTTTGATTGTCAGCTTCTTTATCCCTTAATTCTTTTAAGTATTGCTGGCTTTCCTTTTCTCTTTGCTGATATTGCTCAGGTGTCATAACCTGACTTTGAGTATTCTGGTTTCTATTTTGGTTTTGGTTATTCCTATTATAGTTACGATTATACCCATTATTGTTATAATATCTGCCTCTTCCATTATAGTTTCCTCGGTTGTAGTTCCAACCTCTTCTCTGTTGATATGGTCGGTAACCTTGTGATCTGTAATTTCTAAACTGATTATTCCTGTGAGGACCTACATTGTCAGTTTTCTCCTCCTCTGGCTTGTCAGTTTGTTGGACTTGGTCCATGTATACTGTATTGATTTCCTTATACTCTTGCCTTTGACCTTTCTGGACTACATTAGGCATTGGACTTGTGTAGTCTAACCTTCTTAGTAATTCATCCATGCTGGATAAATCCCTGATGTTGGACGAAATTATAAGTCTCCTCACCTCAATTGGCAGCATACGAGAAATCGCATCTATTAGTTGCTCCGTGGACAATGGTGGTTGCAAAAATCTCAAGCGGGACAACTGACTCGTAAAGAAATCAGCGTACCTCGTTGGAAGAGTACCTGAGTATTTTCTTGAATATACCTCCGCTCTTAACGAATTCTGCGCTTCTATGGACCAAAATCGTTTGATTAATGCCTCTGCAAACTCGTCAAAGTTGCTGAATGTATATCTAAAAGCTCTAAACCATTCAAGGGGTCCTCCAATCAGATATCTCTCTACTATCTTCATCTCTCTCTCTCTGGGAATGTGAGCTTCGATGAAATAATCTTTGAGATTTCTTACATACTCTATAGGTGTCAAACTATCAGTGTTACTGAATTTTTGTGGTTTGTCCTCGAAATTCCTAATGACCGTCACGTTCCTTGGATATGAATCCGGATAGTTTTTCCCACTATCTCGATAATTCCACTCAGATTCCATATTCCTCTCGTCATCCTCCTCTCTGAATCTGGATACACGTTCTTCAGGAGTCACGTCTCTTTCTTCTAGATCTAGGTGACATCTTCTGGTATGCTTCCTGTTCAATTCGCAAGCAAAGCCTTCTGTATCCTTGTCGGTGATTTCTGTTAAGACTTTCTTGACTATCTCTTCTTTGTAGTTTTTCATTAAACTAGCCTCTCCTAACTTCAAATTTTTCAGTTTACTCGTCGTTTCATTTACGTCAGAGACAACTTTATGAATTTGATCCTCTAATGTAGATTTTAAAGTTTGCATATCCTGATCTAGTTGTGTTCTATCGTCAACTTGTTTTTCGGATAGCGAATTTATCCTGACGCTTAAATCTTTTCTAATCTGTACTACCTCATTGTTGATTTCTATCTGCGTACTGGCAAGTTTTCTTTCAATCCTTTCCTGAATTTGGGTTACATGTTCCCCACTTGACTTATTCCACTCGTCTTTCCATACCGCTACGTTTGCTGTTAACATCTCGGCTATGTCTACTTCGATATCCTCTTTTAATACTCTATTGTGGTCTAATACCTGTGTTCTCATAACCTCTACGTCATACTTCAACTCTGCTAAAGACGTTGTTGTTCTAACCGATTCATCGACTAACCTAGTCGTTAATGCAGTTATATTACGCGTACAAAGAGTTTTTGAGTTTTCGATTTCTTCCCTGACTTTATTGACATCAGTTTGGACTTTAGTGATATCTACGAAAACTGTGTTGACCTCTACCTGAATCTTAGTTACATCACTTTGCACCTCAGTTATATCCGCATGAATGTTGTTAATGTCTACCTGAACATTGGATACATCTGTTCTAGCTTTTTGAATTTCTTTCTGGACTTCCTCGACCTTGTCTTGGACAGTCGCTACATCGTTTTTGACAACAACAACTTCGGCTCTAGCACAAGCAATATCCCCTCGGACATTAGCTACATCTAAATTTAACATTGTAAGGTCCCTCTGTACCTTAGACACATCATTTTTAACATCATCAACACTTTTATGCACAATAGATACATCTTTATGGACATTAGACACGTCTGTACGCATGTCCGTTACAGTATTCTCAATTCCTAGGGTATTAATCTGTAAACGCGACATATTATCCTCCAAATTAGCAGCACTAGTATGAAGAACCTTCATATTCTCCTCCATTCGACTATTATTCCTTGCTTCCATCTCCTTCATACTACTATTCAAATTACTAGCATTTTCCTCCATCCTTGCATTTAAATTAGCAGACAAATTACTAACATTCTCCTTCATGCTTTCATTCAACATCTGCTTCATACTGCGATTCATGTTAGCAGACATCTCCTCTAACATTTTCTTCAAACTTTCATCTGCCATTACAATATTATTATTCAAAATGGATTGCTGTAGGGACATACATCAAAAGAGCAAAATAACAACGTTTGAGCAACACTTTTCACCATATATAATTTTTGATCAATTTTCTGTCTTAAATCTAACTTATAACTACCTTATAATTAATATTCGAAGATACTTCATGTTGAAACAAACTCAAGCACATGTTCAAATTTCTCTGGCTCATTTTAAAATATCCTAACACAAATAATTTACATTTACAATCCAAATAATTAATTTTATCTTTAATATGACTGAAGTGTCATAAGCCGGTCAAATAAAATAAGATTCCAGATTATAGGCGATTTTTCTAAGTTTCCTGCCCATTTAACCTTTCTCAAGTTGTATAAGATCTGATCTTTTCTGAGTGTAATTTTCCTAATACAATACAACATTTAATTCCTATATAATCACACTCTTAAATACTACAATTGGCCTAGACATCTAACAAAGAATCAACCTCTTTATTTGAGTCTAATCGAACCTCACGTTTTAGGTTTGTCAATCTTTCTAGTGTTCAACCTGGTAATCCAGTTTTGTCGAATTCGTCCCACATATTAGGGTCAATCTTTCTGTTGACTCAGCCCCACGCTCTTGGATCGCCAATCTTTCTATCCCCGTTTACCTGGATAGTAGGCTGTCAGATATCCGCCCCCTCAATCGGATTGCCAATTATCAATCGCACCGGCACAGTTACATTAATGAAAATGGCACTGACAGATACTATCGAGATAAGAGCACAGAAATTCACAGGAAATCATTGTGGAACACACCAAAATAGACGGGGGTGCATACTTACCGTTGCTTACCTCTTAATTATCTCGGGGTTTGAGTTGACAACAGGATCACTTAAAAGTCTGTTCACACAATAATCTCCGCCATGACATTTAAAAATGAACCAGAAACGAAGACGAGAACTTTGAACTGTACAAAAGCTTTATTTCTAATAAAGGGACTGATTTTCCTAACACAACAAAATATACGTGGCTATCAGTAGCCCAAGTCAATCTGACTACGTCCTCCAGTAGGACTTGCAAAATTATTATACAACATGATATATAAAACATTTTAGCTCCCAAGAGCTCCAAATACCGTAATATTCATAACACTATTGGATTGGAAAAGGACGTCAGGGTGTGACATATATAGAGCATTTTGTTTCCTTTTAATAAACAAGAGAATGGTATATATAGTCGCAAGGCCAGAGTGAACGACCTCACTCTCTGAAAACCATATGTTGACACAGCTGCGGGCTACCTTCCAGCCTGACGCATACTGGTCAAATGCACTCCCTTCTCACACGCTATGTTACGTAAGAATCCAGCCTGCACTCTCAAAACTTTTAAATGTCTTACAAGACAACTCACATTATATTTACGCAAATCTTTCAAGTACTTTGATCACATCCTAATGGATCATTACATAAATTTCTTAAACTTGTTAACTTCAATCCAAATGTTTAATTAGCTCTTAAATGTTTATAACAAAATCACATAAATTATTTATAACAATTAGAAATTGTTTATAATATTTGTCAAAGACAATAAAAATATTATAAGCACGCCTTTAACATCGCTCTCGTTTCATATTATTTTCAAAAATATTTACAACAATTATTTACAACATTAACATTTAAATTGTTTAAATTATTAACTTAATAAATACATTAGCCACATGTTCATTCGGTTGGTAATTTTATAATCCGGTTTAATATAATCGACCAATGAAGGTTAGTTATACATATTAATGTCACAATCCGGTTTAATAAAGTTTTTAATAATGATTTGTGACGGCAACCTTCATTCATAATCTTGTCACAAATTCTTTCAAAACTCGTGTTAATTATAACAGTAAATCACTTGATTAATTTTCAACGAACTATAACAATCTTACTCCAGCGGAAAATCCTTCGCTAACAAGTTAATGCACAATCTGCATTAAAAATATGCCCAAAATCATCATATATTAATCTATATGGCATTTACAACTTTCACATCACTTACAAAACTTCCACAAATAATTCTTTAACATTTATTCCTGTGGGAACTTCCTTCATATTCAAGGGCATTATATTTCAGCGACTTTCAACACGCGCTGCACTAGCGATTATACATTCATAGTTCCACTTAAAAATTTTATAATCATAAATTGTTTCAAAACTGTTTTTCTATTTAACCTTCGTAGATTTCATTCATGAACTGAAATGAAGTCAAAACTTGCCAATCACAAACAAATTTAATAGTGAATACGCTTATATACGCCTATCTGGTCTATCAAAATTTAAGACTAACATCTTAAAAGAATAATTGTAGTATGAAAATACTATCTTCAAATAAAGTGCGACTAAACTGCAAAGTAGTCGAATAGAATCCAAATAGACTGGGGAATGCAAACATCGTTATATAATTCTCTAATTGAGAAAAACTCCTAACAAAAGTACTTGACTTTAATGCATTCAATAATTCATTATTAACATTACTCTTTCACAAAATTGTCTATGATGCAATGTTCATTCATAACTGACGATAAATGTCTGTGTTGCAATCAATACAAATAACGACTAGTATTTCCAAGATCGTCGATAACGTAAGATTTTAACGCTCTAAAATCATTTAAATGTTCTTCCTTCTTGATGATGACAGAAAATTGTTCAAAGTAATTAAACTGGGGTAGAATTACTTTAATAAAGTGACACGCTGTCTGAATTTAAATCTGCCATAAAAATCATTAACTTACAGTCAAATCGTGACTACAAAAATATTAATTACTGAAAAATCTAAATATCAGTCTCAACTGATTCAAAATCGTTAACTATGCCCATGACATAACAATGTCTTAATAAATCGTCGAAAAATGCAAAATTCAACAAGGGGTACTGAGAATAAGAATCTCAACAAGAAAATAAGGCAAAATACATGAGGATAAAAATATGGGAAAAATGGTTGCTCAAACATTACTAGGTTACTCAAATACAATAAACGTTCACGACTACCTTATCTGCCGATTGACGTTCCAGAGGAAAATTCCCCAAAGAAGACTGCTGATGGATCCATTTCACCACGTTAAAGCTGAGCTCCATCCTCGAAATAGGAAATAGCACCCTCGGAGAATCGAACTGCTTCCGTCTCCTTGAATCGCTCTGCTCCTCGAATACGAATAGACATCCTTCCGGCAATAATCTTCTTTGTGAGTCGGGACTACCCTGACCTCTCTTGAAAAATTCCCTGAAGTTCCAGTAGACAGTCATCATGAAGTTTTGTAGAAATTTCCGAAGAAATTATTCATATTCAGAGTATGAAATTGTTTCTATGGCTGTTCGATGGTATTCAGCCTTTACTTACGAAACATGGGTGTAGATGGTATTCACCGCATGTTCGCTTGTGTGGAATAGCAATTAGCGAAGTTCCATGTCGCTATCTTACTCCATTGAAGTATGTCCCAATTGCAATAAGCCTTCTTAGCCTTCCATCTGCACTTCGGTTGTAGTGTCAGAAGAACAAACTGCCGTATTCAAATGCTCCATTATACTGTATCGTTCTGTAAGCAAGCAATCTGAAGTCTTTCTACTTCACTCACAGCGTTAGCCTTGCGTTGATTCTGGCTTATACGAAAGTGTTTCTCTAGTGGCGAGATAATCACTTTTGTCAGTCCTATAAAACAGCTAATATCTTTTGAAGTACTCGGTCGAAGTTGTTCAGCTTTTCTCTATAATTGCATGTAGTACTGCACAATACAATTATGTTATCGTAGACCGCTAACTGTTTGAAGCTAAACTTTTATAAGCTTTCTAAGGTCCGTTTCAACTTCACCTAGTTTGACCTGTATCTCGTTACTATAGTGGCCTCGCCACGCGTTATAAAAACGATTCTTTTCACTTGCTGTTCACTTTGATGTCTCACTATATTGAATGTATAATAAACTGACTTTCACAAATACTTCGATGATCTGAGCATTAGATCTCAGAATGATCAGCGAACGAAAGAGAAGAGAAGAGAAGAGAAGAGGCTCCTTTCTTCTGCGCAAGCCCTTTTATTACCTTCTCGAGGGGCGTTACCATCCCTTCCAAAGCGTGATACTGCGTCATCGCTAGAACTTCCAACTTCGTTAATACATGACGGATTTTCAAAATTCAAAAACTGAAAATAAATTTCATCAAAATTCCAAATCAATGCTTTTACTGCAAATGTATTTCCACAATTCTGCATTCAAAAAGTCATAAAAATACCATAGTTTCAGCAATCTCCGTCTTCCTTTAAACTATCGTTCATTGGTTCATGCCTCTCCTCCAATAGCATAGTTTCTTCCTCAGCAGAATTCCTCGTTTCCTGCGACTGCGTCGTACATCTTGGAACATTCTGGACTAAAATGCTGACGTCACTGAGAATCTCAGCTCAAGTAGCTTGCTGGCATAACATTTACGTCATCCGTGCTTACGTCATGACTACCCACGTCATAACTATGACAGCCATAACTCTAATCATAATTTCAAATATAGCCACCGTGGTCTCTACATAATTCAATTACGGGGGCAGTACCTTCTCAGTCTTCGGTCCGCTTGGTTCCTCATGTGCTCTCTCGTTCGCTGAATTCGCAACTCATGCGCTAATAGTGGATCCCTTGGACATGGAATAATCTTGTCCCACGACCTCTCTGGCAACCTGTTGTGGTGTACAATTAGTGGGACTTGACCGGTCGTCTCGTGCTTAGTGGTGTTCATGCACATCTCAATATCTCCTACTTTGTCAACCCACGTATTATGATCGTTAGGAATCATTACTCTGTAGTATTTGGCAACACAGCGAATCGTTCTCTCGCTCGGATTCCCACAAGGATGACGAAAGCTCGAAAATATATGTTTTATCCCCAGGCTCTCTAGACCTTGCCTAAAAACATTGCTCGTGAAAAAAGTACCATGGTCTGATAAAATGGATTCCGGCTTCCCATGCATCGGAATAACTTTGTTCTGAATTCTACTGAGGACTTGTTTTGATGTCGTCTTCTGGATTGGACATAACACTACCGTCTTTGAAAATACATCGACACACACCAGAAGGTGTCGGCATCCACGTTTCCCTTTAACCAGAGGGCCAAAACAGTCGAGAGCGAGCATCTCGCATGGTTTTTGTGGTAATAGTGGTCTTGGAGGTTGTTTCATAATGAAGTTGTTCGGTTTAGTGCGCTGGCACGCGTCACAAGTTCGTATTACTTCCACAATGGTGAATCGCATCTTAGGCCAAGTGAAAGTCTCCCCTATTGTAGCTTCTCTCTTGTCCGTGCCGATATGTGCTAGGCTCTCGTGGACATGCCACGTCAATCCTCTCTGTAGTGATGCTGGAACTAGGATTCGCAATTTGGTATGATGCTCATCCACGTACTTATGCAAAAGGTTATTTAAGTAGTGAAATCTCGCTTCTTTAGCACGGGCTTCTCGGTATTCAGGTGAATCTGGTTGTAATTCCTTCCTGTAGAATTTGATCATCATCATCATCCATGGGTCTGCTTCTTGCTCCTTCCGAATTTCCTTTACTTTCTCCAAAAACTCACGAGCCTTAGGTGTTATATGGTGAACTTCCGCTGTTACCACGTTCTCATCTTCTGGATTCCTGCTCAAGGCATCTGGTATGATGTTCATCCTTCCAGGGCAATGCTCTATTGTAATGTCAAACTGCTGTATGTAGATGGACCAACGCGTAACACTCTCACTTGCCATCGTCGTCTTGAATAGAAATGTCAGTGCATGGTGGTCGGTTCTGACAATAATGGCATAACCGAAAATCATCTTGCGCCATTGTTGGAGAGAATATAAAATCGCTAGCAACTCAAGCTCCGTCACAGTGTAGTTCCTCTCGTGCTTCCTCAATTTACGACTCGTAAATGCCAAATATGATCTCTTCTTGGGTTCTTCAGCGTCCTCTTGGTACAGCATAGCACCGATTCCAATCAATGAAGCATCTGCTTGAATAATAAATTTCTTCTCGAAGTCTGAATACCCTAGCTTCACACAGTTCTCCAATAAGTCTTTCGTAGCTCTAAGGGACCTGTCGCACTCCTCATTCCACGACCATCGATTTGACTTCTTTAACATCTCTTGCATATGTGCTACTGTTTCCGTGTATCCAGGACAATTCTCTTTGAAGAAACCTGTCACTCCCAAAAACGCTTTTACATGTTTGACTTTATTTGGTGTGGGAAATTTCTTGATTGCATAAATTTTCGCTAGATTAGGTCTCACGCCCTCAACATCAATTAAATGACCCAAATACAGAATCTCGCTCTGGCAAAAGTGTGATTTCTTTAGATTAATTTTGAAGTTCATGGTTCTCAAGTTATCCAGAAGTTTGTTTAGGTTTACCAGGTGTTCCTCCATTGTTTCAGATGCGATTAATATGTCGTCAACATATCTCGTAGTGAAGCTCTTGACCTCCTCAGTCAGATTCCTATCTAGTGCTCTTATCAGTGCACATCCAGCTGTTTTTACACCAAAGGGCATCCGAGACCAGATATAACTTTGGTTATCGAATAAAAATCCCGTCAATAGTTGGGATTTTTCTTCAAGTTCAAGATGGTGGAAACTATTTGTCAAGTCGACACTCGAATAAATCTTCTTCCCACGGAAGCCCTTCAAAACATCCTTGATCCTAGGTGCTTGGTCATGCTCAACTAGCAGTTTACTGTTCAAAACTCGCGCGTCTAGGCATAACCTAATTGATCCATTTGGCTTGGCCACAGCCAATATTGCGTTTAGGTACGGGGTTGCTGCTTTCCTTATCATGCCGGAATCTAATAAATTATTAATGATGTCCTTCACCTGAGCAAAATGTTTCTCTGGGATCGGGTACAATTTACTTTTAAATGGGGTCCAGTCAGTAACTTGCATGGCATATTGGAAATTCAAAACTTTTCCAGGGATGGTGTCGAAAGCTCCTTTATGAAATCTCAAAATTTCTTCCAGTTTTCTTCTATCAGGTTCCCCTACTATTGCCTCCTTAAGCCGCTCCTGAAGTAGAATTTCAAATTTAGTTCCGCTAATTTCTTCTTCCGCCAAATGTACCCAAAGTTCCTGCGAAATATCTCGGCTGTCAATTTCAACCATTGCTGTCTGGTTTACTCGTTCCTCCGTCAAGTTCTTATCTCTAATCGCCTCATTAGTGCATTCTTCAATGACCCAAGTATTCGCCTCTCTCTCTAGTGGACTCTCTTCCATGTTTAAACCCACGTGATTCAACCCCTCAACTTGCTTGAAACTCACAGTGTTGTTATGTAAGTCAATTACAGCATGAAAATCACAGATAAAGTTGGCTCCCAAAATGATGTTATAATTCATCTTCGGTATGACAATGAATGTTTGCGAAAATGTGTGGTTCAATATTTCCAGGTCTAAATATGCTTGCTGCTTACAACTTATGGTCTTGTCAGGAATGACCCCTCTGACTTTCATTAACGGTACAGGCATAATTGGAACAGTTTGTTTACTTCTGATTTCTTTTAACAATACCTCTGTGACTAGGCTCACCTGGCTACCTGTGTCAATTAAGCATCTCACCCTCATACCTCCAATATGTGCGTAAATAATCGGCAATTGTCTGATGACATTTTCTCGGTCCTTCACCACTTCCTCCAGGCAATCGTCCGGGAATGCTACCCACTCTTCTATATTAGCAACAATCAGCTCTTCCTGCTCCCTGGCGTCCTCCATTTTCAGGCTATCAGGTTTTGGTTCATTTGAGGTTTTTTTTATCCCGGGACCCATTCGTTGAGTTCCGCCGGTTGTCATCGCGCCTCTCTTGCTGCCGTTATAAACTTTCCGCCCCCTCTCCTTGGTGATTATCCGGGCTCTGTCTATTCGCCATTGCACGCCCCCACTTCTCTTTCTCCGCCTCCTCGGCGTTTAACTGATTTAAATACTTCTGCGATTCGACGTACCGCTCATCCCAATTGTTGCGATAGTCTCCCCGATTTTCTTGGCGATAGTTCCTCGTGTTATTCCACCTGCCATCTCCATTTCTTTGGTAAGGTCTACCCTGCCTTTGGTTTCCCCTCCAATTGGTGTATTCCTGCTAGTACGTCCATTGATTTTGCTGGTTTTGATTGTTTTGGTTATAGTTATCTCGGCGATTCTGAAAATTTCGATTATTCTGGTTGAATTGATTTCGGCCATCATAGTCTTGCCGTCTCGGTGTAAACTGCGTTCCCGTAGATTGGGTTTTTATTTGGTTCCCCTGGTTGTGACTAGTTTGGTGTCCCTGAACCACTTCTGCCGTGTTGACACATTCCATGTTTCTCCTCCCTGTCGGTGGACTAACCATACTTGTCTCGTCTAAATGGCGGAGTAACCCTTCAGCCTGCACTGCGGTCTTAATATTTCCGGCTACTAACAGCTGTTGAATGTTCATAGGAAGTTGTTTCCCGATGGTTAGAACCATGTTTTGTTCACTAGGGGGGTCGTCAAAATCTCGGAATTTAACCAGCTGTTGGTTAAAGAATTCTGAAAATCTGGTCGGATGCGTGCTGTGATATTTTCTAGTGTACAGATCCATTCTTAATCCCTGCTGCAAAGAAGGATTCCAGAACTTCTTTAAGAATGCTTCTCTGAATTGTGCCATGTCGGTGAATGTATATTTAAAGCTCAAGAACCAGATTAAGCTTGGGCCTTCTAAAAACTTTTCCACGAGTCGCAACTGTTTTGCGGGACTGATATGTTGATCATTAAAATAGTCATCCAACTGACGTAAAAAAGCTTTGGGAGTGGTTCCTGTGTGCTCCCTGAATTTATCGGGTTTGAAATCATTGCCCCTAATGACCTGAATTACTTGGGCAGGTGCCAAGTCGGGTTGTGGTGTGGATGTCTCTCCCCTGTACTGTTGGAATGCGTTGCTCGTTAATTTAGGACTTTGACCTCGGCTGTTATCCTCAGCCAACTTCAAGCCCACCGGACTTCCAATGCTTCCCTGCTTGCCTACTACATTTTCTGTCGAAAATAATGTTGCGTTCTCTAATGATCTGATTTCATTTTTAATTATGAGATCTGTGTGTTCTTGGAGTTTGGATTTTACGTTTTCCTCCAAAGCCTGTACTCTCGAATTGTATTCACCTAAGCGCTTTAAAATTGTCAGCCTGTCTTCTTTCGTTTCGTTGACCTGCTGCTCCCAATCTCTTCGGATCCTACTCTTCAAACCGCTAATTTTCTCTTCGCTCCTTTCCTGATTCTTTTCTAACTCCTCTCGTATTTGTTCTTGTGTTTTGATTAATTGTTCTCCGACCTCTTCTCTTATAACCTGCTGGGTTTTAATTAATTGGTCTTCCAGATTATCCCGATTTTTATTGAGCTGTTCTCCTACCTCTTCTCGTATTACCTCTTGTGTCTTAACTAATTGTTCTCGACCTCTTCTCTTATGACCTGCTGGGTTTTAATTAATTGGTCTTCCAAATTTTCACGCAAGTGCATGCGTTCTGTTTCTGTTTTAATCTCAAGTTTATCGATTTCCTTTATTAATTCAAGTACGTTGCTGTCTACTGAATTAATCTGTTGCTGTAATTTGCCCTGTGTGTTCTTTATTCCCGCTGTGTTGTTGACGCATGCTGCCTCGATTTGCTTTAATTTATCGGCCACCATTTCGTCAAATTGTATGAGTTTTTTGTCAAATTTCGACTCCAACTTTTTAATTTCACCTAATTGTTTGGCGTTATTCTCCGCGACCTCATCTGCCAGTTTCTCTACCTCCCTAACACTTTGATTTATGTCATGAGTGATCTTTTCTAATTGCTCTGTTTGTACTGTTTGTGTTATCGCCTGTTCCGATAGTTTATGGTTCAATTCGTTAAATTGTTTATCAGTATCCAATTTATGGACCTGTAATTGGACCGTAATGTTACCGCTCATGTCTTGTAACTGTTTTTCACTACGCTCACGCTGAATTTCTAATTGTTCTTTTAATTGTTCTTCCGTTTTCGCGGACATCTGTTCTAATGGTTTATCATTACGCTCGCTCTGAATTTTCAACTGTTCTTCCGTTTTCGCGAACATCTGCACTAATTGTTCTTCCGTTTTCGCGGACATCTGTTCTAATTGCTTATCATTATGCTCACACATCTGTTCTAACTGTTTTTCCGTTTTCGCGGACATCTGTTCTAACAATCCCTTAATTTCTTCAACACACGCCATTGCACAATACACAAATATAACCAGAGAAAAACAGGGTCATGCACCGAGATTTCAGTCATACACACGCATACATGTCATAATATTTAAATATTACTGATTCTGATTTAATAAAAATTTCAGTAATCAAAATTTACTGAATAAATTACTCTTATTTCAAAACAACAAATAACTCCCTAGTGATCTGCTTTTAAATTCCTAACCAACAGAATTTACGAACAACACTAATTAACTGAAGTTAATTAAATGTCAAATATAAGGCAACACCTTCCTGCTTTGACTGAGTTCAATAATATGCAAATTTTCTAATTTTAATGCCGGGCTCCAGAACAAGTTTATAACAAATACAATATCAAATTCTAACCTTGTTCAATATTTCTAACTTTAGGAACTCAGTGATTTTACTAATGCACATGGCGGTACAACATCGCCTCAATTTACTGAATTTACTTTGCCCGCTTGACCTGGCATCATTTCTCAGCGAAATAAATATGAGATCAGCGAAACAACAACAACAACAACAAGTCCCACTTGGGCAGCCATTTTTTTTTATGAACCCTTGCAAAGAAGCTTATGAGACTCAGTTTCGGGGGGTGTAACAGTCCATATCGTAAGTTGTTGTTAAAGCGCTTCATTAACATGCAGGGTAACATTTAACAAAATAACATGCAGGAAAAAGTGAAGCCAGGGTTATAACAAATGAATTTAATAACAGATCAGCTATTTACAAAAAGAATTAACAAACAAAACTCCCATAATGACTCCCACTGAATAAATTAAATTTGCCAAAACTAGGCCAAATCTCAGGAGATATTATTACACGGACCAAGTGTCCCAAGAAAATCAACAATAATGACAATGTATGCGCGAGTGCTGTTCTACATGCTTCACGATGAGTACAATTGAATGCATGATTCGTCATCATCCGGAATAAACTTTCAGAAGACGAATCCGCATTACTTAGAGCTAGACAGACGCGGGGAACAACTATACAACACTTAAAACTAAGCCGACACTTCCTATACTTAAAATAAACAACACAATAATTTCCGCATGAAATTGGACTCAAAACTGCCGTAGCAAAACATTACTGCCTTAAATTAGGACTTCTCACAAATCAACACAAGTAAGTTAACACGTGACCAACAAAAGAAATACACATATGACCGCCGTCATTTTTACAAGTATACTACCACTACACCACACGGGTGTGACACACTAAATTACATGAACTGAGTCATAAACAATCACTAGGCTCAAAGCCAACATTTACATTATTAACACAATATTCCATCCATACGACATGCAATAATCCGTCACAGACATGGCGACCTCCCCAATTAATTATGGTTCAAAATAACCATCACAAAGAAACAGGTTCGCTAAATGAAAGCTTAAAGGGGCCAGTCGGAAAATAGGACTGCCTAACAAAATAAGTCACCAGGCGAGACGGGCGATTCGTGGAACTCTGCATATCTGTCAACCCACGTGTCAAAATAACCTCGACCTCCCAAGGCACGGGATCCAGTCTCGAAGAAGCGTGCCCCAAAGCACAACAATACGTGTGTGTGTGTCAGAACAAAATATATCTCAGCATTTCCCCTAGGAAATCCAAGAATCAGCATATGGACAAGGAACAGCAGTCTCCTCAAAGCACCCTGCCTTTCCATCAAAATACAACAACAACAAAATATATGAGGGCGGTAGGACCTCTACCCCTCTTCACGTAGAATCAAAACACACACCTGACACAGTAACACACACAGAATCACACGTATGGGTTTGACAGACCCTGAAATAAAATGACATAAATATTCCACCAGCTGGCGCCTCCGTTCAATGCCAGTGACTATCGAACCTGAAAAGGACTCAAAAAAAATCTTAAAAAATAGAACTAAGGTGTTCTACAATTACATCTTAATTTTGTTGCGCTCGGCAACCCTAATATGAATAATAACCTGTTCAGCAAACATCTTACAGTAATTACCTCCCTTTCCTATCAACAAAATATGAACTTTAATAAAGCACCACTTATCGAATGTAAAGGGTTTCGCATTCGCATGGATAAAATCACGTACACACGCCGTGTACATTAAATATGACTCCAAAGAAAATAATACACAAAGAAACTTTGGCCACGCGCCAACGTACATTTAAAACATTTAGTGTCGGTACAAGAAAACACTCTAAAACAAGAAAAAGACTAAAATGAACTATTTACAAAGTTCCCCCGCCAATCTAACTACATATTGAATAATCAATTTTTGTACATCACCGTATCAGCTTGCAGAACATATGACTTGCATATCGGCCCATTTCCCTACGGGAAAATTAACCCTCCATCGTTGTCTTCGTAGAAGCGTTGGACATCACTCCGGCTCCTGACCACACGTCGGACATCTTGGTGTAGTCTCTTTGGAAGAAAAGTTCAATGTTATTATAATTTGACCTGGCTATAATCGCTTGTGAGTTACTAATTTCGCCCACGATAGTCCTATGCGATTAATCAACGAAGACTTTCCCTAGCTTTCGCTTACACACGCACAATACAACACTTGAAAAAATACAGTAAAAATTTACATGAAATGTACACTTCAAACCAATCGTCACTGGCTTGACAATACAAGTTTTGAATCTGCCTGTGTCGCAGTCGTTATCTCGCTCGGTAATCTCTACTGCTCTTGGACCTTCGCTCGCTGAGCGCTAATTGGAATGTTACTCACGTCTTGCCCCTAAGAGCTGAAAATAGTTGTCTTCAAGATAATATTAGAGTACTTAAAATCACCACGCAAACTGGCGTGAAGTTAGCTCACCAGAGCTCAAACGAATTACTTCAAATAATATAGAGCGTTATAATCACTACGCAAACTGGCGTGAAGTTAGCTCAACAGAGCTCAAAACGAATGACTTCAAATAGTATTAGAGCTTTAAAAATCACTACGCAAACTGGCGTGAAGTTGGCTCACCAGAGCTCAAAACGAATGACTTCGAATAATATAGAGCGTTATAATCACTACGCAAACTGGCGTGAAGTTAGCTCACCAGAGCTCAAAACGAATGACATCGAAACAGCGTCTCGTTGATCAATTTATTGGAAACTGACAGAGTGAGGAGGAGTGGGGTGAATTAAGAAAAATTTACTAGAGTTTTCATCTCACACACACGGGACTAGTGTCAATCTTCATCATTTAATTCAAACGTCTCAGCGCACTCATGCGGAGATAATTCGGATCGGCAGTTCTTTAGATAATCAATTCCGCGCGTTTTTTACCAGTGACGCCACCCATCGCGTGGTTTCGGCTTGGTCTCTCCTGATTGGGTGATTCAATCGTAGGTCGGTTGCAAGAAACTCGTGACCATCCCTTTATGACTCCAATTCTGGTGCATGTTGTTACACAATTTGGCCTTGAACTCAGCTTACCCGGCCGTTTTCAAGAATAGCTACCAAACTCGGCTTCTGTGGCAATCATTGCAACACGCCAGCTTGCCTTCCTCTCTGTCACCATCCATAAGTACTGCCTGGGCCGCAGTAATAATAATAATAAATCATGAATACTTATTTATCGCAGATTAATAAGGGTTCAATACTTATCTAGAAACTAAAGGAGTTGGTCGAAACAGTAGCCAAGTGTCTTGATTAGTGAAGCAATAATTGGAGGTGTATTCAGTCCAGAAGTTTTTAGTGTTACTGCTACCTACAATAAGAGGCCTGTGGTGTTTGCCCTGAATAAACCCCAATTACTAAGTTTAGTGCTACATGGACTACTCAAAAGGAGTGATGTTAATGTATAGCTTGTATATTCTCATGCTATGTTTTGTATATCATTTTGTATTTTTTTGAGGAGTGTCCTCACACTAATTTGAAGTTGTATGCTTTTCTCTCATGTGCATGTCGTTCAACCATAGGGGGGGGGGGGGCGTTCTGTGACAGATCTTAGATCTGCACAGACACTCCTCATTATTTATTATTATTCATTTACTACGATATGTCATCTTTATATCAAGTAATTTACTTTTTAACTTATGGTTGATTGCGTCAAGGTTTCATATTTTACGTTAGTTATAAGTTATCGGGACATGTACATTTTAAATTATGTAATTTTGTCGGAAAGTGAAAATTTAGGGATTTTCAGTAAGTTAATTGGCTATGGACTGATGGGCTTGAGTTTATATGAAGAAAGCATCACTACGGTGTGTAACGTTATTGATGACGGAATTACTTTTACTCGGAAGGATTTATGATAAAAGGATTATTGGAAGACTGGATCCGCTGCTACTTAGCGGATCTCGTGATACTTCAATAATGGCATTAAAGAGCGACTAGCGGACCCGTGCGAGAAATCTCGCATGTTCATAAGTCATACTTTCCCCAATAGGTTTATAATGAGTGACTTAAGGAGAATGGTTGTTATGTTATTATTTAAACCAAATGATTATAGAACACCATTTTCATTTCAGTTAGAATTCCAAGCTGTACGTTCTCTAACTTAAGAAGGCAATTACTGAAAATTCTATCATAACATTCACCAGTTATTCGATATTTATGAAAGCATCTTGGTCAAGATTTCCCGCTTTATCTCGTTGGCTGATAAGCCACCTTCTCCCTTATTAGGACAGCCCTCGTCGGAAAACTTCTTCACGCCCCGCTTACAGTGAGGCTTCCTTGTTCCTAAGAGCAACGATCAGCACTTAACTCCTTTGCACGTTACCTACTGGGGTGTTTTCCTTGTCTTGTGTGTAGGGCTCAACGCTAAACTCCTTTGCACGTTACGTACAGGGGTGCTTTCGCTTTCCCGTGTGGAGCGTCAGAATGAGAGCGTGCTGTGGCTAGTTTCTCTCTTTGATATTTATGAAATTAAAGTGCAATTCATCGCTGTTGATTCCATTTCTGTGCTGAGTCCATTGATTGAGAGCTTAGCTGTAACACTCACCGGTTATTCGATAAATTTCATGTAAAATTGCAAGTTGTACGTTCCCTAACTTAAGAAGGCAATCACTGAAAATTGGATCATCATAACACTCAGGTTTTGGTGAAATACAGACAACAGATGGAATTACATTTCTCTATTCTGGGGGCGATGATGAAGAACACAGGGATGGAGTGGGGTTGCTGCTCAACAGAAATGCAAAGAGAAGCCTTATGGAGTGGAAGCCAATTTCTAGTAGGCTCATGTTTGCTAGGTTCAAGACAAAGATCAGGAATGTGATCATCATTCAATGCTATGCGCCTACAGAACAGTCGGAGCCAGAGAAGAAGGAAGAATTCTACCAAATGCTGCGAGATGTCACGAGACAAACAAGTAAGAAGGACATTCTCATTGTTATGGGAGACTTCAACGCGAAGGTGAGCTCAAACAATGAGGGGTTGGAGCAGATCATGGGTAAACATAGCCTTGGTGAGATGAATGACAATGGGGAGAAATTTACGGAATATTGCGCCAGTCAGGATTTGGTGATGGGTGGCACGGTATTTCCCCATAGGCGGTGCCACAAGGTCACCTGGGTGTCTCCTGATCAAGTCACAGAAAATCAAATTGATCACATCGCGGTGAGCAGGAGGTTCAGAAGAAGCTTGGAAGATGTTAGAAACAAGAGAGGAGCGGACGTTGGTAGTGACCATCATCTTGTGGTTGCCAACTTCCGCATGAAGATCGTCGCAGTCCACCGAAAGTTTAACACTCGGCACAACAAGTTTGATGTGGGCAAGCTTAAGAACCAGCAGAGATTGGACCAATTTAAACTGGAGCTCAGAAATAAATTCCAGGTGTTGGACTCCGAGACAGAGAAGGACGTGGAGACTGTGTGGAGCGGGGTAAAGAAAATATTCGTGGAAACCAATGAGATGCAGCTCGGGTACAAGAACTACCTGCGGAAAGAATGGATATCCGATCAGACCTGGGACAAGATAAATTATAGGAAGGAGATTAAGGCCAAGCTCAACACCTGCAAGACTAGGCAGCAGAAGGCTCTCACACAAGCAAAGTATTCAACAGCAAACAGGGAGGTAAAGAGGAGTGTACGGAAGGATCATAGGAGGTGGATTGATGAGCAGGCGGGGAAAGCAGAAGAAGCGGCAAGAAGGGGGGGACGTTAAGGAGCTCTATGGCATCACAAAGATGCTTTCGAAGAAAGGTTTTAATAAAACTAGGCCTGTGAAGAGCAAGACGGGCGAGATCCTCACGACGTGTGAACAGCAGCTGACAAGATGGAGAGAACACTTTGCGGAGGTTCTTAATAGAGATAGAGGACCAGAACGTAAGCAGCGAGGAGAAGATGAAGAGGAAGCAGAAAGTGACCCAAGCATCAGCCTCGACTCCCCAACTCGGGGTAAAATACGGACAGCGTTGAAGCAGATGAAATGCGGGAAGGCACCAGGTCTGGATAATATCCCAGCGGAAGTACTGAAAGCAGACCTGGATATTACGATCGATCTGCTGCACCGCTGTTGGAGAAGATCTGGTAGGAGGAGAAAATACCAACCGACTGGAAGAAGGGGTTGATAGTCAAGTTGCCGAAGAAAGAGGACACCACAAACTGTAACAACTGGAGGGGTATCACCTTGCTGTCCATTCCAAGCAAAGTGCTGGCGAGAGTCATCCTGAATCGTATAAAAGACTGCGTAGAAAAAAGGCTTCGGAAGGAACAGGCCGGATTTCGACAACATCGCAGCTGTGTGGATCTCATCAACACCCTCCGAATCATCCTGGAGCAGAGTGTGGAGTGGCGGAATATCCTTTACCTCACATTTGTTGACTTCGAGAAAGCCTTCGACTCCGTAAATCAAAGAATCATGTGGAAGACCCTCAAGGAATATAAAATTCCAACAAAGATCATCAGAATCATGGAAGAGATGTACGAAGGGTATGAGTGCCAGGTTCTTCACGAAGGCAAATTAACAGAAAAGATAAAGGTCAGTTCCGGAGTGAGACAGGGTGTGTCCTTTCCCCCACTCTGTTCCTGTTGGTCCTGGATAGTGTGATGAAGAAGGTAATGGGAGGACGGAAGAGGGGTATTCAATGGGGTATAAATGACAGGCTTGAAGATCTGGATTTCGCAGACGACATTTGTCTTATGGCACAACGGTACCGAGACATAGAAGATAAGCTGGGGAGGTTGCAGAGAGAAGCAGAACGTGCAGAACTGATGATCAACACCAACAAGACCAAAGAGATGAGGATAAATTCTGACATCACGACTAGTTTGACAGTCAACGGAAAGGACATTGAGCGAGTTAGGTCCTTCCTCTACCTTGGAAGTATAGTCACAAATGATGGGGGAGCAGAGGAAGATGTTCGAAGCCGTATCAGGAAGGCAAATGGTGCCTTTGTCCAGCTCTACCCCATCTGGAGAAATAGAAACATTTCCAGGAAGACCAAGCTCCGCCTTTTCAATAGCAACGTAAAGTCAATTCTTCTCTACGGCTGTGAAACATGGAAAGTCACAAAACCGATCAACAACCAGCTACAGGTGTTCATTAACAGATGTCTGCGTCGCATCATGAATGTGAGGTGGCCGGACATAATCTCAAATGAAGATCTTTGGACCATCACCAATCAACAACCGATTAGCATCCAGATCAAGGAGAGGAAATGGCGCTGGATTGGTCACACACTAAGGAAGCCGGACGGAGCTATTGAGAGGGCGGCGCTAGATTGGAATCCTCAAGGCGCCAGGAAGCGAGGTCGACCTAAGAAGACCAGGAAGAGGACGATCGAAAATGAAATTGCAGAGGTGGACAAGAACTGGAGTCAAGTGAAGAGAATGGCCGGGAACCGTACTGCGTGAAGAAATTTCGCCAAGGCCCTATGCTCCGGAAGGAGCGGCAGGAATTAAGTAAGTAAGTAAGTATAACACTCATCGGTTATTCGATAATTTTGAAATTATACGATTTGAGTACCCAATCCATTGATTTAGTAATTCTGAAAACCATGGGAAATGATAGAAGAAAAACCTGTAAAAGAATTAATGTTTAATAGTTCTAAGGTTTTAGACGCCGTAACACACGGTTATACGATTTAGAGTACTCAATCCATTGATTTACTCTTTCTGAAAACCATGCGATATGATCGATATTTATGAAATTAGAATGCAGAAGAAAAACCTGTAAAATAAATTAACGTTTAATAGTTTTAAGGGTTTAGACGACAACTCATAATTGCAGCATGTTAGAGCATCAGTAACTGCAAATCGCACACTTCTTACAAAAATTGATATTTATGCAATTCGTCACCGCTAATTTATGAAATTATACGATTTGAGTACACATTCCTTTGATTTACTGTTTCTGAAATCCATGCAGAATGATAAAGGAAAGATCTCAGAATGTTAAAATGACACTAAACAGGCGTCACAGCGGCTAAGATGTGAAGTGGACAGCAATTATGGAGCGAATTTTCCTACAGCAACAGTATCTGAAAATCCCACACGTCGTATAAATTATAGACATTTATGAAATTAGAAAATCTTGCTTGTTCATAAACCACACATTTCCAAATAGGTTTATAATGAGAGACTTAAGGAGAAAGGTTGTTATGTTTTCATTTCATCCAAATGATTATAGAACACTGTTTACATTTCAGTTAGAATTCCAAGCTCTACGTTCTCTAACTTAAAGGCAATCACTGAAAATTGGATCATCATAACACACACCAGTTATTCGATATTTATGAAAGCATCTTGGTCAAGATTTCCTGCTTTATCTTCTTGGCTGAGGAGCGTCCTTCTCCCTATCAGGACAGCCCTCGTCGAAAAACTTCTTCACGCCCCGCTTACAGTAAGGCTTCCTTGTTCCTAAGTGCAACGATCAGAACTAAACTCCTTTGTACGATACCTACAGGGGTGCATTCCTTGTTCTGTGTGTAGCGCTCAACGCTAAACTCCTTTGCACGTTACCTACAGGGGTGCTTTCGCTTTCCCGAGTGGAGCGTCAGCATGAGAGCGTGCTGTGGCTGGTTTCTTTCTTTGATATTTATGAAATTAACATGCAATTCGACACCGTTGATTCAATTTCTGTGCTGAGTCCATTGATTGAGAGCTTAGCCATGGGAAATGATAGAAGAAAAACCTGTAAAAGAATTAATGTTTAATAGTTCTAAGGTTTTAGACGCCGTAACACACGCCGGTTATACGATTTAGAGTACTCAATCCATTGATTTACTATTCCTGAAAACCATGCGAAATGATCGATATTTATGAAATTAGAATGCAGAAAAAAAACCTGTAAAATAATTAACGTTTAATAGTTTTAAGGGTTTAGACGACAACTCATAATTGCAGCATGTTAGATAATCAGTATTTGCAAATCGCACACTTCTATCAAAAATTGATATTTATGAAATTAGAATGCAATACTTCACTGCTAATTTATGAAGCCTATATGATGATGATGATGATGATGATGATGATGATGATGATGATGATAGTTTGAAGGTTGTAGACGGCAACTCTAGCATGATACAGCAACAGTATTTGAAAAAAGCACACTTCTTACAAAAAACAATATTTATGGAATTAGAATGCAGAAAAAAACACTGTACCCAATCCATTGATTTACTGATTCTGAAAATCAGATAGAAGAAAAGCTGTTAGAGAATTAAATTCAATGTTTTAAGGTTTTAGACGACAACTCAGCAGCATGTTAGAGCAATAGTATTTGCAAAAAGGGCAACTCTTACAAAAATCTATATTTATGGAATTAGAATGCAGAAGAAAATCCTGTATCGCGGCATATTAACAAACCTGGAATATAATAAATCCATTGTTTAGACAGATGAGCTTAAATCATGGTTGTGCTGAGTCCATTGATTGAAAGCTTAGCAGTAACACTCGCCGGTTATAAGATTTGAGTACCGGTACCCAATCCATTGATTTAGCCTACTGATTCTGAAAACGTACATATTCCTTTTATTTACTGTTTCTGAAACCTATGCAAAAAGATAAAGGAAAGACCTCAGAATGTTAAAATGACATTAAAAAAAAGGCGTCACAGCGGCCAAAATGTAAAGTGGACACCAATTATGGAGCGTACCGGTATCTTCCTGCAGCAACAGTAACTGCAAATCGCACACATCGTACAGTTTTTAAAGTACTTTTTTAAAGAAATTATAGATATTTATGAAATTAGAGTGCAATGAGTCACTGGTAATGTATATTCTCTTTCATTTGAATGCTCATTTTTCACGATCGGTCTCTTGTGAGCGCCGCAGGAGGGATGCATACTAAAGAAATAATATATTATGGTGATGATGATACGGACCCTGTCGAACTAATGCGTTACGAATTGGAAACAGTGTATGATATAGATGGCCGTGTACGAACCTTTTAATCTATGGAATTGCGCAGACTTGTGATTATGTTATCCATGTCCTTGGTTGTTGTTGGTATTCTTAGAACGCATTGATTTACGATAGATGATAACAAAGACGAACTAATTGAAAGTGGATGATTATAATAGTATACTGAAGATATACTGCAAGATTATAGATAAATTGAAATTACATCATAACAAATAAATAAAAAGCACATACAATACCACTCAACGGCAATGAAGGTAAAAGCCCATATAATAGCACTCATGTCCTAGTCTTGGTTATCTCAATAAAACATGTGATGTAATGCACTTTCTGACTAGGGTTCTGATAGTTTATTTGTCGAATATAAATTTGTTTTCCACCATTATGCTATTACTGTTATACTTTCATTTATCAACAAATTCACTTGAATATGATATCGATTAATGCAGAATTGCCCCAAACCCCGCAATTTAGGAATATCGTGTTCTATTTCTTTTATATATATTTGAGCTAGATACAGCAGTACTTAAATTAAACAAACAGATACACACACTAATACAGTCATCACAATTAACACCGGTTATCAAACAGATTCTACACACACCCAAAGTACACGGGGCTACATGACCGCGTTGTCGCAGCCCCTAAACTTAGGAACCAACCAACCAAAAATCCTCCTCTCCTGCTCCCGATGCAATTACGTATCAGATGCTCCGCTTGTTGCCTCCCCCTGCTCAAAGGGTGTTACTTGCATTCCTCAGTTCTATTTTATGTGGCTCTCCCGTACCTACGTCCTGGAATTTCTTCCACTTAATCCCAATCCTTAAACCGCGGAAAGTTCCTTCTGATCCGTTGAGTTACAGAGGAATAGTTTTAGGTTCTTGTCTTCGAAAATTATTTCAAAAACTCCTACTAAATCGTTTAACATGGTGTATGGATTACTATTTCCAACTTCCTAAATATCAGTTTGCTTTTCGGCGGGGAAAAAGTACGGTGGATGCTCTTAACCTCTTTATAACTGATCTCGTTCTCGCTCGCAGTCGAAAACAATCTACGATCGCAGTGTTTTTAGACATCCAAGGTGCTTATGGCAATGTTCATCTTCCCCAACTCTTCTCTAAATTACATTCTTTCCACTTCCCCAGATGTATTCGTTCCATTCTGCTCCAATTACTCACGAACCGTCAAATCATGTTGAAATACCACGATCCGACCTCTTCGATTCGATATACGGTACTTCTCACGGTTTGCCCCAGGGTGATATCATGAGCGGGTTTATATACCTTCTTTACACCGCCGATTTGAACTTTTAATTTCTCCTCATGCCCGCCTTATTCAATTTGCTGATGACATTCTTCTCTATAAAACAGCGAACACGGTAGACGAATGTATCCTATCTATTCAAGATGCCTTATTACTCCTGCAAAACTGGTTTTCAGAACATGACTTTCAAACCTCTTCACGGAAAAATTCCGCTATGCTCTTTACCTCTACCCACCGCCCTCCCCCTCCACAAATATATATTGGTCCTCATGCCATACCTTTTCGCACTTCCTTTAAATATCTAGGGCTTCACATTGATACTAAATTAAACTGGAATGCCCACTTCTCCGCCTTACAAACACTGCTTCATCCGAGAATCAACATCCTTCGCTCGCTTACTCGCCGTCATTGGGGCGCTGACCCTACTGTCCTCCTACGTGTTTATCAAAATATCATTCGCTCTGTCTTAGAATATGGGTGCCATTTTTTCGACTTAGCCCCTACCCGGTCGTTGAAAAAACTTGATACTCTACAATTCCAAGCTTTACGCATAATTACTGGAGCTTTATCTTCTTCCCCCACCATCGCCTTAATAGTCGAGACAGGCGAATACCCACTCCATGTGCGTAGAACCTTTCTCTCTAGCAAATATCTTTTAAAAAATGTATCCTTATATAACCATCCCTTACTTCCCAAACTTCAACTCATGAGTGAATACCGCAACCAAAACCGGTTTTACTCTTTCCGCTCCCCTTCGTTGCTTCTTGCTTAACAAATTCTTCTTCCCCTAAAACCGAATATCGTACAAACCCGCACTCATTTGTTACACAGCGGCAACTATCCCGTTCAATTTTTCACCCCTTCCGTTTTTCTGAAAGTTTTTTCCATCTTTACCACCTCCTGTTCGTAATCTCCCTCATCTCTGTCACAAGCAGCTTCAAGCTTTCCTTCATCACTTCCCTAGTCACATTCCCTTTTATACTGACGGTTCCAAACGATCTCAAGCCCCCTTTACAGGCGCATCAATCTACGCCCCTACTCTTGAACAAACTTTAACATTCTCCTTACCGTGCGATATTTCGATTTTCAGCGCAGAAGCCTTTGCTGTTCGCCATGCCTTACAAATTATTAAACAATTATCCATCACACAAGCTATAATATTATCTGACGCTCACAGTGTCTTGTCCACCCTCCTTTCTTCCTATTTATCACAAAACTGGTATATTCATTCCATTCAAAGATTATCTTACGAATTATCCCAAGCCAATTTTGACATCCTCTTTGTATGGATTCCTGGCCACGCTTCGATCCCTGGTAATGAAACAGGTGATACACTCACCAAATCCGCGACCCTCGGCCGCGGCACGTGTTATAATATTTCTGTGTCGTCGAACGACTTGCTTTTAAAATCAAAACAACACTTCCAACAATCATGGCAAACCATTTGGGATACATCCTCTCGGCTCAAGGGTACCTTTTATTACAGACTTCAGCCCCGTATCCTGATCACACCTAGGTTTTCCTCCTGTACTTACACACGTCGTCATATAACTACCATAATCCGTCTCCGATTTAATCACTCCCTCGCCCCGGATAGGTTGTTTAAATTTAAACTTCGCGCCAACGACCGGTGTGACTGTGGGCAAACTATCGGTACCATCCAACATCTTTTATTCCAATGTATACTATTCGAACGCCCTCGCTTAAACTTCATTCGTGAATTGCTCCAACTTGGATTTGTACAGCCCTTGAATATTACATGTTTGCTACACACTCCGAAAATTCCCATTGTTCGTGCGATCGTCTCTTTTTTAGACGCCTGCCACCTTCACGTATAACGTTATAAAAGGTTCCCTTGTCTGTTGACCCGGTGTTACCCAGTTGTAGTATATAAGTCGCCTTGGTGGGTCACTAGGCGTGAAGATATTGCACCTTGTGTCATATTCCTCCCTTTTCACCTATATCTCCAATTCTTTTGTTTTTCCCTTTTATCCCTTTACTTTTTCTCTAATATTTACATTACAATGATTCTGTATCATACGTGAGTTTACTTTCAATTCTACTTCCAACCACATCGCGCGGTTCTCTTCCTCAAGAAAAATTCATCCCCTCAACTGGTGACTGGGTGAAGAGCTCTCTCAGGCCCAAAAAATCTCACGAAAGAAAGAAGAAGTATTGAGTTTGAATAAGTGTTTTATTAACATCTGGCGACCGTGACAGGATTAAGAAAAATGGAAAAAATAAAACGGAAACGAGGATTAATAAGACGTTTATACACAAAATCGTTAAACAGAAATTGGACGTAGATCCACGCGTGGCAGACGGCGTAACAACTGCATTCAAAATTCTAGAGGACGAAGCAACGCGTCTCTTCATTGTAGAAGACAATATACGCGATCTATGGTTCACGGCAGAAGATTTCGATGAACAAATTTGTGAAAAGGAGTACGGAACCACCGAAGCATATAAAGAAGAATGGATAGCAGCCAAAACCAGGTATGAGAGTGTACTTCTTGATTGAGGGAATGTATCAGAAAGTGGAAGTGAAGCAAATTTCTCATCTTTGCATAAAAGGAACTTACGATTACCTAAATTGGAACTGAAGGCGTTTGATGGTAATGTGAGAAATTGGTTAGGTTTCTGGGGACAGTTTCGCAAGATTAATGATGACGAAACAATTGCTGATGAGGACAAGTTCCAATACTTAATACAAGCAACAGTGTCGGGATCCAGTGCTAGGGAACTTGTTGAGAGCTTCAGGCCCTAACTATAGTAAAGCCATCGAACAGCTGAAGTCAAGATTTGCTCGTGATGAACTACTAATAGAGATATACGTTCGCGAATTACTTGGTTTGGTGATGACACAGGCTGGAAATCATGATGTTATATCTTTAGCAAAACTGTATGACAGATTAGAAACTTAGCCTTAGAGACCCTAGGAGTAACAAGGGAGAAGTATGCTGACATGTGGTATCCGTTGGTTGAGCCAGCTTTACCTGATGATATCCTAAGAGCATGGGAAAGGGCACGTACGGTAAATAGAGCTGAAATTTATGATCCTAGTGACTGTCTAGCTAATCTGCTGGAGTTCTTGAAACTTGAGGTCGAGAGTGAAGGGCGCCTTCAGTTGGCTCGCAGTGGTATTTCTAGTAATAGAGGTGTTGCTAGTGTAAGTTTTGACAATGGTTAAACAAGCAGATTACCTACTGCAGCGTGCATATATTCAGGGAGTTCTAAACAACAAAGCTCAGATGTAAAATGTGTGTGGTGTGATAAAACTCCTCATGCGGCTACAGAGTGCTTTAAAGGAAGAATGATGTCGTTGGATTTAAAAAAAAAGGAATTTGCTCAAGAAAAGTAATTGTTGTTTTGTATGTTTAAAGGCTGGCCACGGTGCTAAGAGGTGCCGGAACTTTGTCAAATGTCTTGTCTGTTTTAGGCGCCATGTGACAGTTATGTGTCCAGATTTACCCATCCAGAGTAAGAGAACTGAAAGTGTTGAAGTAGGCCTAAAGAGTGTGGAGTCACAAGCTCTCTTATCACAAAAGTCAGGGTACACTCTTTTGCAAACAGTAATGGTTAATACTGTCCATAATGGTAAGGTTAGACTAGTACGTGCACTTCATGTCAGCGGTGCTCAAAGATCCTATATTTCTACCGATGTTGTGAGATAACTAAATATAAAACCATCTGGGAAGGAAATGTTGAGCCACAGTCTTTTGGGGGAGTTGAAACCAGTCAAAAGCAACACAACCTCTATGACATTATTTTGAGAAGTGTAAATGGTGAATATCAAGGATCTATAAGTGTATTAGAACAGGGCAAAATTTGTGGTTACCGTATGTACCAAGAGTTGAAAGTCAAAACCAGTACCCCAAACTCAATTAGAAAAGAATAATTCTGTCTGACACAGGGAGGAATCCACCTGATATAGGATTACTGATAGGAGCAGACATTTCAGGATCATTCTTAACTGGTTCATGTGTACATTTGGATGATGCTCTGGTAGCAAGTGAAACACGATTCGGTTGGACGATTCAGGGCCCCAGAACGACTGCAAATAATTCTCTAGCTGCCATAACCTACAACTGTAACTTGGATTTGTCAGATTTATAGAAGTTGGAGGTTATAGGTATTAATGAATCGGAGGCCGTGAAGAAGACAGAAGATTTGAATACTGATACCCTTCAGTTTTTCAACCAAACTGTGAAGATTAATGAAGAAAACGGTTCATCTATACATTGTGATCCAGCCACGTTTAGGGAATTTTTAGGGACCTCAGTGACGTCACCGTGATGTCACGGCTGACGTATCGATAGAGTCGCTTTGCTCGTCGGGAGTCAGCTGATTCATACGTCAGTTTCGCGCGCGGTGTTGTTCTAGAAGGTTGTCCATTTTCTTGCACCTGTTAACGTGTTGTAAACGTGATTTTAACAATTATTATTCCTGTGAATAACCTATAGAACAAGATTTTAATATTAGCAGTGTCGTGTACGCGATTGTGTTGGCGATTTGTAATAAAATTGTTGAATTCCTAAAGTTTTCGCATTCAAATAAAATGCCGTTACGTGTTAAGTGAAGGAATGTGTGGTCGAAAATTAATGCTTCTTCTTGTACATGTGGATTAATACGAACTGTGGGACCTATCGGTGAGTTTGTTCTTTACATTGTTCATATATTGTTGATTTTCCGATGTTGTCGCATTACGTGTTGCGTGAGGGAACGTGTTGCCGAAAATTACTGCTTCTTCTTGTACATGTGGAATAATACGGCCTTTGAGATCTATCGTTGAGTTTCTTACGTTCATATATATATTTTGGTTGTTGCATTTAATAGAAAAGTTGCACTGCACTCTTCTAAAGCCATAGACAATGCCATTTGTCTAAACGATAATATTACGTCAGGCACAGTGTTGGGGAATACGCCTGTTAAAATAGTAATGGATGGGTAAAATTTAGACAAATTGGAATTTACATGAACACTTGAAAAAGAGATATGACAGTGTTTTGTATTAGACCTATCGGCCCATAGGTCTTGTCTTTGACGTTTCATATAGTATGTCTGTGAGGCGTTATTAAACAGTATGTTAAGGATTGTGATTTCTAATTGAGATACAAATATTTGCAGCCAATATTGGAAAACATAAAAATACCAACCTAGCGGGGGTGGGGGGGGGGGGGCAGCCCCTCAGCAAAAACAACATTGTTCACCACTATGTTTTATAATAAAATTATAATGTTTTGGTTTTTGGTTGTTTTTGGGGATGGCATTGTGTTTGTGTTTGCGTATTTGCAGCCAACTTTGGAAAAAAAACTACACAAAACCATTTCTTGCTATGTGGTGGGGTCAATAACATTATTGACCACAATGTTTTATAAGAATATTACAATGTGCCAGCAGCTAGGTTGATGCCAACCGGCGATTATTACAGACCGCGATTGTTTGTGCATAACTTTTTTTATAAAAACAAATTGGCTGCTTTTGTGATGTTATCAACCACTTGAAGAAATGCTTCTCTGGCAAGATTATGGGAAAAGCCTCGGTTATAGGTTATTTTGGGTGGTGACAACTCAATAACAGAAATGAACATTAAAACACCTTCGAAACGCATTATGTTTCTTCATCTGTAATTTATTTATTGGCCTACCTCAATTTGATACGCCGTACATACGAAAATATTGTTACGGCTGTGAGTTTGTGTCATCGCTCGCCGCATGAGTCACAACTGCCCCAGGGTTGGGCTGTATGTGCTCTGCCTCAGTGTATTACGTGCGCGTTACGCAACGGGCTGCGAAGTGAAAGGAATGGTCCAGAATATTCGTGACCCAGCCAGTGTTGGAATCCTCGAGAATCCGTGGACCCTGGATGGGTCTAGAAGCATTTATTGAGTCACCGGCCTGCTATATAAGAGCGACCTGTCAAGCATTTGTTGTTGTGTGTTTTACGAGCTAGTGCGAGCGGTTGTCCTGAGCGACAGAAGTGTGGTGACTTGCGAAACCCCTAGTGAAGCCGATTCTCTTGACAGCGAGGAAGTGAGAAGCATACAGGGAACTGCTTGTGTTTTCGTAAGTAGCTGTAATTTGTGTACATAGGGGAGAGTTGCATGTAGTTCTGTCAAGGCCACCAGACTCATTAGCGAGAAGATTAACTGTTGACAAGTGAAAGCGGGCAAGAGCTCTCCATAAGCAAGAGACTTGAGGAAACTGGAGTCAGGTTCTAATTGCTTGTATTTGCTGCTGAGTAGTGTATCTTCCTGCAAGTAATAAAGCTAACTTCTCTTTAAAGCAGTAATTGGTGTTGTGTTTTCTACCCACCGTAATCCAGTTAACAAAAGTGCCACTAGGGGGGTGGCACGGAACAACTGGTGTCAGAAGCCGGATTACGAACTCAAGCATAAGCACAACACCTGACAGTCCTGGTTTCAAAACCCGAGCAGGTATTTTTTTAAATTTCCTGTGAGCGCATGCCCCTTACAAGACAAACATCTAAAATGGAAGAGCAATTCGCAGCATTGCTAGAAAAATTAAGTGGCATGGAAACCAAGATGGAAGACGGCCAGAAGAATTTAAGCAAGGCCCTGTCAAAGCCAGAAAGGAACTACTGCGGCACGAGGAAGTAGCTGCTCGCCATCGTGAAGACCATTGAACACTTCCACAAGTACCTGTACGGGCAAGAATTTCTCATCAGGAGCGACCATGCATCCCTGCGGTGGCTCCTGAACTTCAAGCAGCCCGAGGATCAACTCGCGCGGTGGTTAGACAGGCTTCAACAGTACAATTTTGAGATTCAGCACAGGAAAGGCCAACTGCATTCTAACGCCGACGCCCTGTCACGAAGACCGTGCCCCGAAGATTGCACCTTCTGTGCCCGAAGGGAAGAGAACACCAGGATACAGTGCCGAAGGACTACCGTGGAACTTCAAGGGAGTGAAGACCGCGAGTCTTTCACGCACGCACAAGCAGAAGATGATGACCTGGGACTTATAGCCGAATGGAAGAGGGCCTGTGTCCCCAGACCCGGGTGGAACATTGTGAGTGACTACAGCCCAAAGTTTAAGTCCTACTGGGCGCAGTGGGACTGGCTGATTGTAAGGGATGGCCTCATCTGCCACGCCTGGGAGAGCACCGACGGGAAGACATCTCGGGAACAAGTCGTCGTTCCAAAGGCTATGACGAAGGAAGTCCTGAGGAAGTCCATGGAGGATCATCTGGTGGACACCTAGGAATAAAGAAGACCCTGGAGAAGCTGAGAGAGCGGTTCTACTGGATCGGATGCCGAACTGACGTGGAGAACCACTGCGCGAGGTGCCACGAATGCGCAGCCAGCAAGGGCCCAGGACGAAGACGACGGGGTCCACTGAAGACCTACAACGTGGGCGGCCCCATGGAGAGAGTGGCCATCGATGTTGCTGGTCCATTCCCGTTAAGCGAGGCAGGGAACCGCTACATATTGGTCGTCAGCGACTACTTCACCAAATGGCCGGAGGCGTATGCGCTCCCTAACCAAGAAGCCGCGACGATCGCAGAGACCCTGGTGAAGGAATTCGTCAGCCGGTACGGAGTACCCCTAGAGCTGCACTCCGACCAAGGGAGGAACTTCGAGTCGCAGGTGTTCCAGAACCTATGCCAGCTGCTGGGAATCCGGAAGACAAGGACGACGCCGCTACACCCTCAGTCCGACGGGATGGTAGAGCGATTCAATCGCACCATCGAGAACCATCTCCGAATAGTCGTCAACGAGCACCAGAGGGATTGGCCTACCGCGCCGCCGTGCATGAAGCCACCGGGTGCACACCAGCCCGGGCCATGTTTGGGAGGGAGCTCCGTCTACCAGTCGATCTTGCCTTCGGCCGACCTGGGAATGATCCGGTCCCGGTAAGCAAGTATTGTCAAGAACTGGTCGACCAAGTGGAGGACGTGCACGCGTTCGCGAGGAGGAAACTGCGGATCGAGACCGACCGAATGAAGACCCGATACGACCAACAGACGGATGCCGGCGGATTCCACGAGGACGACCTGGTCTGGCTCTTCAACCCATTACGGAAGAAAAGCCTGTCACCCAAACTGCAGAAGTCCTGGGAGGGCCCGTACCGAGTCGTGAAACGGATCAACGATGTCGTCTACAGGATCCAGCGGAGCCCGAGGGCGAAGATGAAGATCGTGCATCGAGATCGCCTGGCAGCCTACGAAGGGACACAGACGGACAAATGATTGATCGGGACGATCAGCCTTTTAGGAAGGGGGTAGTGTTACGGCTGTGAGTTTGTGTCATCGCTCGCCGCATGAGTCACAACTGCCCCAGGGCTGGGCTGCTCTCCCTCAGTGTATTGCGTGCGCCTTATGCAACAGGTCTACTAGGACAAAGGGATGGTCCAGAATATTCGTGACCCAGCCAGTATTGGAATCCTTGAGAATCCGTGGACCCTGGATGGGTCTAGAAGCATTTATTGAGTCACCGGCCTGCTATATAAGAGCGACCTGTCAAGCATTTGTTGTGTGTTTTACGAGCTAGTGCGAGCGTTTATCGGGAGCGACAGAAGTGTGGTGACTTGCGAAACCCCTAGTGAAACCGTTTCTCTTGACAGTGAGGAAGTGAGAAGCATACAGGGGACTGCCTGTGTTTTCGTAAGTAGCTGTAATTTGTGTACATAGGGGAGAGTTGCATGTAGTTCTGTCAAGGCCACCTGACACATTAGCGAGAAGATTAACTGTTGACGAGTGAAAGAGGGCAAGGGCTCTCCATAAGCAAGAGACTTGAGGAAACTGGAGTAAGGTTCCAATTGCTTGTATTTGCTGATGAGTAGTGTATCTTCCTGCAAGCAATAAAGCTAATTTCTCTTTAAATCAGTAATTGGTGTTGTGCTTTCTACCCACCGTAATCCAGTTAGCAAAAGTGCCACTAGGGGGGTGGCACGTAACAACTGGTGTCAGAAGCCGGATTACGAACTCAAGCACAAGCACAACACCTGACGGTCATGGTTTCAAAACCCGAGCAGGTCATTTTTTTTTAATTTTCCTGTGAGCGCATGCCCCTTACAAGACAAACATCTAAAATGGAAGAGCAATTCGCAGCATTGCTATAAAAGTTGAGTGGCATGGAAACCAAGTTGGAAGACGGCCAGAAGAATTTAACCAAGGACCTAACTGCCAAATTAGAAGACGGCCAGAAGAAGATGGAATACGGTCAAAATAAGTTAGCGGAGGACCTGAAGAAGATGGAGGACGGCCAGAAGAAGTTGGCCGAGGACCTAACTGCCAAACTAGAAGACGGCCAGAAGAAGTTAGCCGAGGACCTAACTGCTAAATTAGAAGATGGCCAGAAGAATTTAACCAAGAAGATAGAGGACGGCCAGAAGAAGATGGAAGACGGGCAGAATAAGTTAGCACAGGACCTGAAGAAATTAGAACTGGGTCTGCGTGAGGAAGTCACGGCAGTGGAAAAGAAGTTGGACGCCTTAAAAGAAGAAGTTGCCGAGCTACGCCAACGCCCGCTGACGGGGGTGGAAGAGAGATTCAACGCTCAACAAAAGGAATTTGCTGAGCTGCGCCGACACCCGCCGACAGGGATGGAAGATAGATTCAAAGCCCTACAAGAGGAAGTCGCCGAGCTGCGCCGACCGGGGTGGATGAGAGAGTCAAAGCCCTACAAGAGGAAGTTGCCGAACTGCGCCAACGCCCACTCACGGGGGTGGAAGAGAAATTCAACGCTCTTCAAGAAGAAGTTGCCGAGCTGCGCCGACGCCCGCCCACAGGTGCACCGGGGACATCAGGAACGGGACAGAGCAGAGTGACGCCCCCAACCTTCGACGGAAAGGTCCCGTGGAGCACCTATTTACGTCAGTTCGAGGCAGCCTGTTCCATAAACAACTGGAACAGCACGGAAAAGGCTACAGCTCTCATTGTAGCGCTGAGAGGGGACGCCCTTAACGTCCTTCAGGCCATCCCGACTGGATCCCAGGACTACGCTTCACTGATCGCCCATATGGAGTCCCGATATGGGGATAGCCATCTTCAGCAGGCCTACCAGATGCAGCTCCGGACCCGGGTACAAAAGAACGCGGAAACCCTGCAGGAGTTCGAGATGGACATCGCACGCCTCGTAAGGCTCGCCTACCCAACAGCGCCGGCCGACTTTCTGGAACAGATTGCGACGCAGACCTTCACCGACGGGCTACGGGACTCGGACACTCAACAGGCGCTGTGACTCGCGCGCAATAAGACCCTGGCAGACGCGCTGAGCCACGCACTTGAGTTCGAGACGGCGAAACAGGCATCTAGAATGCACGCGCGGGTGCGTCAAGTGGACGTCGACGAACCAGCAAAAACCAAGGAGACCAAGCCACTGGCCGACGAATTGATGGAGGCGCTAAGCCGTTTCTTCGATAGTCGCAGTACCACCAACAAAAACGTAGCCGAAGGACATCCGGAGAGGCGGCCCGGAAGAGGACTACCGACCTGCTGGACCTGTCGTAAGAGAGGCAAGGACTGCGGTGATCGCCGCCACCAAGGGTTTCCGTCGGGACAGTCAGTCGTAGGGAAACCGCGCGGCCCAGGAAAGCAAGTATCAACCAGCCTTGGGGGGCAAAGGTTGGCTTGTGACAGTTGTCAAGCCACGGCAGTCCAAGTGCGTGTGACGCAGTTACGGAGGGATAATAGCAGCCTGATGGTCGACGGAGTCGTCAACGGAGAGAGCTGGCCCATGCTAATCGACACGGGAGCATCGAGGACCATCGTCAGTCCCACCGTGATCCCGAAGTGGAGAGTGCAACCCACACAAAGGAACCTCCAGCTAATAACCGCGACCGGAGAGACCGCACCGGTACACGGCGATGCATCACCGGAGTTCGTCATTGGTCAACGGGCGATAAAGCATCCAGTGCTTGTGGCTGACGTATCAAGTGAAGTGATCATCGGACTGGACTTCCTGGAACGGAACATCATCATCTTGGACTTGAGTACCAACACTCTGCACTTCGGAGGTGAGGAACTTGCTTTGCAACCAGCACACGAGGCCCTTACCGCACGACGAGTAAGGCTGAGAGAGGACGTCATCGTTCCTGCCAGGACGGAGGTCAGCGCCGCCGTAATTGTCGACGGAACTGCTGAGGGAGTGGCGGGTGTCATCGAGCCAAAATATGAGGACATCCAGACAAAAGGATTGCTAGTTGCCAAGACTCTCATCAACACGACGCCTCGGCCGTACGTCCGCCTGTCCAACCTGAACGACTACGATATTACGGTTCACCGGGACACCAACCTAGGAGTCTGCGAGCCCGTTACCTGGATTGCCCGCATCACAGACACGACGGACGGACACCTGCAGACGGACAACCGAAGAAGACGCGGCCTGCCAGAAGAACTACAGAAGCTGTACCAAGGATCCCAGGACCATTTAGACGAGGAACAATCACGCCAACTTCGGGACCTGCTACACGAATTCCAGGATGTCTTCTCCGTGGGGAGCAAAGACTTCGGCAGGACAAGCTTGGTCCAGCACAGAATCGACGTTGGGGACAGCACACCGATTAGGGCCCCATTCCGACGTGTTCCGCTCGCCAAGCAAGCCGAAGTCGACCGGATGGTAGAAGAGATGAAGGAGCAAGGGGTGATCGAGCCATCACATAGTCCTTGGAGTTCTCCGGTCGTGCTTGTGAAGAAGAAGGCGGTTCCACCAGGTTCTGCGTGGACTACAGGCGGGTGAACGACGTCACGAAGAAGGACAGCTACCCTCTACCCCGGATCGACGACACGCTGGACACCATATCAGGATCAAGATGGTTCTCCACCTTGGATTTGAAGAGTGGCTACTGGCAGGTGGAGGTCCACCCTAAGGACCGCGAGAAAACGGCGTTCTCTGTGGGCAGCGGGTTCTGGCAGTTCACCGTCATGCCATTCGGTCTGTGCAACGCCCCTGCGACCTTCGAAAGGCTAATGGAGTCCATCCTGAGGGGACTACACTGGAAGACCTGCCTGGTCTACCTAGACGACGTCATCGTTCTGGGAAGAAGCTTCGAGGAGCACTACAGCAACCTGAATGAGATCTTGATGAAGCTACGGGCTGCCCAGCTGAAGTTGAGCCACAAGAAGAGCCAGCTCTTCCAGAGGCAGGTCCAGTACCTTGGGCATATCGTCTCCGAGGAAGGGGTGCGCACCGACCCAGAGAAGACCGCAGCTGTGAGGGAGTGGCCAGTTCCGAAGGACAAGTCCCAACTACGAAGCGTCCTGGGACTCTGCACTTATTACCGTCGCTTCGTGAGAGGATTCGCCGACATCGCCAAACCTTTACATCGACTGACTGAGAAGGACCAACTCTTCACGTGGACAGCAGCACGCCACAGTGCCTTCGAACAACTCAAGCAGGCTCTGTGCACCGCGCCTATTCTGGCCTACCCCAGACCTGGAACAAGGTTCATCGTCGATACCGATGCCAGCGACTTTGGCATAGGGGGGATCCTGTCGCAAGTAGTGGACGGCGAGGAGAGAGTAGTGGCCTACTTCAGTAAGGCCATGTCAAAGCCAGAAAGGAACTACTGCGTCACAAGGAAAGAGCTGCTCGCCATCGTGAAGACCATTGAACACTTCCACAAGTACCTGTACGGGCAAGAATTTCTCATCAGGACCGACCATGCATCCCTGCGGTGGCTCCTGAACTTCAAGCAGCCCGAGGGTCAACTCGCGCGGTGGTTAGAGAGGCTTCAACAGTACAACTTTGAGATTCAGCACAGGAAAGGCCAACTGCATTCTAACGCCGACGCCCTGTCACGAAGACCGTGCCCCGAAGACTGCACCTTCTGTGCCCGAAGGGAGGAGAACACCGGGATACAGTGCCGACGGACTACTGTGGAACTTCAAGGGAACTGGAGCCGCGAATCTTTCACGCGGGCACAAGCAGAAGATGATGACCTGGGACTGATAGCCGAATGGAAGAGCGCCTGTGTCCCCAGACCCGGGTGGAACATTGTGAGTGACTGCAGCCCAAAGTTTAAGTCCTACTGGGCGCAGTGCGACTCGCTGATTGTAAGGGATGGCCTCATCTGCCGCACCTGGGAGAGCACCGACGGGAAGACATCTCGGGAACAGGTCGTCGTTCCAAAGGCTATGACGGAGGAAGTCCTGAAGGAAGTCCATGGAGGATCATCTGGTGGACACCTAGGGATAAAGAAGACCCTGGAGAAGCTGAGACAGCGGTTCTACTGGATCGGATGCCGAACCGACGTGGATAACCACTGCTCGAGGTGCCACGATTGCGCAGCCAGCAAGGGCCCAGGACGAAGACGGCGGGGTCCACTGAAGGCCTACAACGTGGGCGGCCCCATGGAGAGAGTGGCCATCGATGTTGCTGGGCCATTCCCGTTGAGCGAGGCAGGGAACCGCTACATATTGGTCGTCAGCGACTATTTCACCAAATGGCCGGAGGCGTATGCGCTCCCTAACCAGGAAGCCGCAACGTTTGCAGAGACCCTGGTGAAGGAATTCGTCAGCCGGTACGGAGTACCCCTGGAGCTGCACTCCGACCAAGGGAGGAACTTCGAGTCGCAGGTGTTCCAGAACCTATGCCAGCTGCTGGGAATCCGGAAGACAAGGACAACGCCGCTCAGTCCGACGGGATGGTAGAGCGATTCAATCGCACCATCGAGAACAATCTCCGAATAGTCGTCAGCGAGCACCAGAGGGATTGGGACAAACATCTTCCACTATTTCTCCTGACCTACCGCGCCGCCCTGCATGAAGCCACCGGGTGCACACCAGCCCGGGCCATGTTTGGGAGGGAGCTCCGTCTACCAGTCGATCTTGCCTTCGGCCGACCTGGGAATGATCCGGTCCCGGTAAGCCAGTATTGTCAAGAACTGGTCGACCAACTGGAGGACGTGCACGCGTTCGCGAGGAGGAAACTGCGGATCGAGACCGACCGAATGAAGACCCGATACGACCAGCAGACGGATTCCACGAGGACGACCTGGTCTGGCTCTTCAACCCATTACGGAAGAAAGGCCTGTCATCCAAACTGCAGAAGTTCTGGGAGGGCCCGTACCGAGTCGTGAAACGAATCAACGATGTCGTATACAGGATCCAGCGGAGCCCGAGGGCGAAGATGAAGATCGTGCATCGAGATCGCCTGGCAGCCTACGGAGGGACACAGACGGACCAATGATTGATCGGGACGATCAGCCTTTTAGGTTGTGAGTTTGTGTCATCGCTCGCCGCATGAGTCACAACTGCCCCAGGGCTGGGCTGCTCTCCCTCAGTGTATTGCGTGCGCCTTATGCAACAGGTCTACTAGGACAAAGGGATGGTCCAGAATATTCGTGACCCAGCCAGCATTGGAATCCTCGAGAATCCGTGGACCCTGGATGGGTCTAGAAGCATTTATTGAGTCACCGGCCTGCTATATAAGAGCGACCTGTCAAGCATTTGTTGTGTGTTTTACGAGCTAGTGCGAGCGTTTATCGGGAGCGACAGAAGTGTGGTGACTTGCGAAACCCCTAGTGAAACCGTTTCTCTTGACAGCGAGGAAGTGAGAAGCATACAGGGGACTGCCTGTGTTTTCGTAAGTAGCTGTAATTTGTGTACATAGGGGAGAGTTGCATGTAGTTCTGTCAAGGCCACCAGACTCATTAGCGAGAAGATTAACTGTTGACGAGTGAAAGAGGGCAAGGGCTCTCCATAAGCAAGAGACTTGAGAAAACTGGAGTAAGGTTCCAATTGCTTGTATTTGCTGATGAGTAGTGTATCTTCCTGCAAGCAATAAAGCTAACTTCTCTTTAAAGCAGTAATTAGGTGTTGTGCTTTCTACCCACCGTAATCCAGTTAGCAAAAGTGCCACTGGGGGGAGGGGGAGGGGGGTGGCATGTAACAATAATATAAACTTTGTATGAAATGATCTTTAATGAAGATGTACTGCATTGAAGAAATCGTTTATTTAAAGTCGTTATTTGCCAACAGGTTGTATCTAATATGTCAGTTAAGAACACCATGATATTAAGGATAGGGTTAGCTCTGGGTTAGCGTGTTAGTCTGTCACGCAGTTGACTGGGGATCGAATACTACTAGTTAACGTTTTTTTTCTTGAATTCTTTTACAAATGATGTGCACGAGCTCTTTCCACAGATACTGAATAAGATGTCATTTAGCTCAAAGGAGAGGCTAATGTATACACTCGTTTATTAATAAAATCACAGCCCCAGCATCGCACATAAACAGAAGACATTAGGAAAAGGAGAATAGAAGAACTAGATACACGTTGTCATTAACCACAGCCTTCTTAATGCCTCTGTACGGTGCTGTTCTCTTGTGGGTTATGTGGGTAATATTGTCCCAAGCATACCGCTGTGTAAATGCCTGGCCTCCTGAAGTATGGCAATTTTGTAATACTGGTAGTTCAACTATTAGCCACGATCGCGCTCCAATTACCTTTAGACACTGCCAGCTGGATCGCCTCCCTCTTGGCTACTTTAAACTGCCTACTCATTCAACACCCATAGGCCACTGCCATCATAGTACATTACGATGGCAGTGCATACGCGTACAAGATAAAGATTAATTCACCGATAGGTCGCAGCACCAACCTACTGTGATCGGCGCGGATTTTTAAAGGGGAAGATACCTAAAACGAAAGATTCTTAACTTTGCAGGCTGGCTTAATATAGAGATTAACGGACGTGAATGCATTACAATAAGTTAGTAGTTTTGTTATTCAATCATCATAAAGTATATAATATTGATTTTGACACTTACTGGCTAATTATCAATATAAAAGAAAACAACAATAGATGGTGGTAGAGGTGATTGTGTTAGGGATGAGGACAAAGAGTCATAAATATACCCATACATTTAGGAGAAAGTAGGCTATATGTTCTTTGCTGAACATCTTGTTTATTTACGAAATGAAAATAATTACGATGTGTATCGATGTAACCTCTAAGAATATATCTACTGCTGACATAATATCCATTTCTCGATGGGCATTCTTTGATGTCGTCGAAATTATATTATAGCGATCCTTAAAGTGCTTCAAAGCCTCCGTGGCTTAGGCGGCAGCACGCCGGCCTCTCACCGCTGGGTCCGTGGTTCAGATCCCGGTCACTCCAAGTGAGATCTGTGCTGGACAAAACGGAGGCAGACAGGTTTTTCTCCGGGTACTCCGGTTTTCCCTGTCAAAATGTCATTCCAGCAACACTCTCCACTATCATTTCATTTGTCATTCATTTAATCATTGCCCCCAGAGGAGTGCGTCAGGCCTCGGCAGCCGGCACAGTTCATATCCTCGCCGCTAGATGGGGGCTCCATTCATTCCATTCCTGACCCGGTCGGAGACTGGAAGCAGGCTGTGGATTTTCATTTTCATCGGAATCTTTAATTGACCTACATAGGCCAATTATACATTTCGATACGGAAATTTTAAATATATGATGTGAATCTGCGTAATTTTTATATGTATCGGAATCTTTAATTGAGCTATGTAGGTCAATTATAGATTTCAATGCATTGGTCGTTTCGAAGGTTTTTGTGTTTCCCCACCCAAAAAAAAACTTATTACCCAGCCTTTTCCCGTAAGCTTGCTGGAGGAGTATTTCGTGACGTTGATGACGTCACGGAAGCCGCCATTTTGTTTTAGGGGAATTTCATATGCGGATGGATCACAATGTATAGTTTTCCCGAAAAGAGACTTATCGGAGTGACAAACCGCCTGCTTGCTTCTGGGAAATTAAAAGAATATCATGGAGTGTTTCAAGACTGGCTCCAATCTGGCATCATAGAGATAGTACCTGAAAATGAAGCTAGAGGGTACTACTTGCCACATAGGGCTGTCATTTAGGCTACTAGTCAGACCACAAAAATATGCCCAGTTTTTTATGCTTCAGCTAAGTACTACAAAGGAACATCATTGAATGACTGTGTTTTTAAAGGTCCGAATCTAATCGAGTTGGTTCCAAAGCTACTGTTGCAATTCAGGAAATGTGCCATTGGTATTACTGCTGACATCAAGAAGGCATTTTTTGCAAATAAGCCTATCATCGAGGGATAGTGATTTCCTAAAATTCCTGTGGTGGAGCAGTGCTGATGCACCAGAAATGATCACATTCAGACATCGACGTGTAGTATTTGGTGTGTCTTCGAGTCTTTCTTGATAGGAGCTACCATCAACCATCATCTAAATCAGGCTGCAGAAGACATGAGACAGACAGCAAATATTTTGAAGCAATCATTCTATGTAGATAATTGCATTACTAGCCTTGAAACTGAAGAATCAGTTAATAAATTTGTTCGGGAATCCACTCAGTTGATGGCATCTGGACAGTTTGAGCTTAGAGGGTGGGTAACTGCTCCTTTGTTTGGAAATATGGTTGAGAAAGGCCAAGAAATTGTTCCAATTTTAAGCATATCATGGGACATTGTAAATGATCTTTTGTTTAGTGATGTCAGTGGACTTAAATTAACTGGAGAATCCATTACGAAGAGAGTTCTGCTGTCTATAACCCAGAGTATATTTGACCCCATAGGTTATACCAGTCCCACTATACTCATTCCAAAACTGCTCCTGCAACAGACGTGGAAATTGAGATGTGGTTGGGATGTTGAATTACCCGAAGAAATAACCCAGCAATTTTCTGCATAGTTAAAACATTTGCATCATTTGGGTAACTGCCAGATTCTCAGAAGACTGTCTTTAGAACCCTTCATGGACTGGGAAAAGACTCTTCATGTGTTTAGCGATGCCGCTTGTGTCTTCCTGCGGGCAGAGTTTGCTGGAAATGTTTCAGTTCGCCTTGTGGCATGTAAAGCAAGAGTGGCACCTGTAAAACAATTGACAATTCCTAGACTGGAGTTGCTAGCAGCAGTCATAGCATCTCGACTTGCCTACCACGTTAAGAAGAGTTTGGATCTTTCAGACTGTAAGACCTACTACTGGAGTGATTCAACGGTTGTGCTAGCATGGTTACAAAGGGGAGGAGATTGGAACACGCTCGTTGGCAACCGAGTACGAGAGATCAAGCTGCATAGCCATCCTACTTACTGGCGTCTTGTTCCCAGAATTTTGAACCCTGCAGACCTTCCCTCAAGAGGCTGTAATGCAAAGATATTGAAAGAAAGCCAATGGTGGGAGGGACCGCAATGGCTAAGGAAAGAACAAAATGAATGGCCCAGGTCCAAAGAATCTCCACCAGAAGGAGAAGAAGAAGTAAATGCTGAAAGGAAGAAAACTGTGGTGTCCAGTACATCTTGCTAAAGGACCAACTTCACTTCATGGCTCGCCTAGTTTTCCAAGTACTCGGAGATTGTAAGAATGATAGGATGGATATTTCGATTTATTGATGGGTGTCGCAAGAACTACACAAGACATGGAGAACTGAGCTATGAAGAAACTCAGAGAGCAGAGAAGAAATTAATGAAGTGCATACAAAATGATAGTTTTGATAAGTAAGAGGCAAGGTTAATCAAAGAAATGCAGACCATTGTTGACGAAGAGGGACTCTTACGAGTCAGAACGAAACTTCTATTAGGGGATGAACATAACCATTTTAACTGTCCAATACTGTTGTCAGGCAAGCATGTGTTAGTGCAAAGATTGGTCTTTCAAAAGCACTGTCATTTACAACATGCAGGATTGCAAACACTGTTGTCAAATCTACGCGAGAAATACTGGATAATGGGTATAAGGAGACTAGCCAGGAAGGTGATCACCCAATGCGTCACATGCAAGAAGCTTCACGGAAAAGCTCGGTACAGATTCATTCGTCATGGCTCTCAGGAGGTTCATTGCTCGAAGAGGGAGAATCGATACAATCTATACCAACAATGGAACCAATTTCACTGGTACAAACAATGCTTTGAAAAGTCTGGACTGGAATGAGATAATGTCGTTCTCCTCAATACATGGGATAAAATGGAATTTCAACCCACCTACAGCTGCTTGGTGGGGCGGTTGGTGGGAGCCCTTGTGAAGACACTCAAGGAGCTACTAAGAAGAAACTTAGGAAGAGCAACACTCACCTATGAGGAGTTGAGAACTGTGATTTGTGACTGTGAAGCCACAATGAATTCCAGGCCTCTCACTTACGTAGAAGATGCCTCTGATGCCAGCTTGTTTTCTACAAGGTATTCCCCAAACTGAGGTCCCAGACTTGGACATCATAGATAGCAGGAGTCTTAACAGAAGAACACGGTACTTACAGACTTTGCGAGCAAACTTACGTCAGCGATTTTGTAATGAATACTTAGCCCTGTTGATTCACAGAGGCCAGAGACACCAAAGATAATGTCAATGTTGGAGATGTGGTGTTGGTCGAGACTGACAAGAAGAGGATCAAATGGCCACTTGGTGTCATCCTGGAGGTCTATCCAGGGTCAGACGGCTACATAAGGGTGGCCAAGATAAAGACTGCTGCAGGGAAGAAGGTAAGACCGGTGCAACATCTGTATCCCTTAGAGGTGTCTGAAAGCTCAGATATCACACCTCCCCTGGAACAAGTTGTTGGACACCAGCCCAAACATCTGTCCTAGGACCGATTACTACCAGGTCAGGAAGAACAATTCGAGTGCCCCACAGATTTGATTTGTGATTGTGAGAAGGTTGCAATTAAATTTGCCTGTAAATTGCAAGGTGGGAGTGTGTTAAAGAACTAAGTTCCTTGACCAGGCGGTGTTTGTTTGTCTTTTGTTTTCGGTCTGTGTTATCCATGTAATGGCGCTTCGTCACGTTCCATTAAAGTATTGAGTTTGAATAAGTGTTTTATTAACAACTTCCTGTGCCATATCCACGAAAGCTGATGAAGAGAACAGTAACTATCTAAGTCACATTGTGAAAGATTTATCAAATTTAGAAAGGGTTGTAAATTTACAGATTGATGAAATACATGTCAAACAAACTTTAGATTTAAAAAATGGGCATTTATTTGATGTTGCTACAAATGAATCTATCGATTTAGCTAAGACAGTTCTGGCCTTTCTAGTTAGTTCTGCTTTTCGAAATTTGCAACAGGTTGTTAAATTAGTTCCAGTGTAACAGTTAACAGGTTTGCACCTAGCTGATATTGCAAAAAGTGTTATCCGGCAAATACAGGATTGTGGCCTAAATATTTTGTCTATCATAGCTGATAATAATGGTGTGAATATAGCTGATAATAATGGTGTGAATCGTGCTATGTTCAAAGAACTAACCAAACATTCTGATAGTAATTACTGGTTCCATATTGATGGAACCTCCCTAAAAACCTTTGCTTTATAAAACAGTGTCCATGTATTAAAAATATACGAAATAACTGGCTGAATTTAAGTGGCATTGATAAGTCATTTATTATTCATGTAGCTTGCCACGGTGGGTGAGTGGTTATAGTGTCGGACTACCAACCCCAAGATTGCAGGTTCGCCCCTGGCCTTGGTAAGTGATTTTTGAAGGCGACAAAAATCACGATACTCATGTCATACGTTGTTGGCATGTTAAAGAACCCATTTTGAATTCAGTAGGCCGTGTTCAATGGCAAAATTAATCTCGGGATTTTCCGCCAACACAAAGTTCCTCCATTCTCTACTTGAAAGCGCTGTAGTGTCAAGGAGTTTAGATATCTAACCTCCTTGACTTTCATAGCATTCAAAGGAACGACGAAATTCGACATGCAAGCTACCCTCTGGGTGTCAATTAACAAAGCTTGCACCAGGCACCCGAGGCCATACGATATTATTATTTATTTATTCGTTAATTCCCCATACGGAGAGAGTTACAACACAATCAATTTTCATGTTTCATTCTGGACCTTTCTTCTTTTTTCCCAAAATCCTCTCATATACACACTATGTTTCCTCTTTCTCTCTCCTGTCCACCTCTTTGCTGGTTCTCTCTCTTTGGGAGTTTGCTCAAACTTCTGTAGTCTAAGTTTTTCTCTGTATTTGCTCCTGTCTGCGATGTCTTCTGTAGAGATGTTTAGTTTCTTAAGGTCTTCCACGGTTTCCTTTACCCAATTGGTTTTTAGTGTGCTATTCGTAACTATATTAAAAATTTTCTTGGTCAGTCTGTCTTCGGTCATCCTATGTATATATCCATAAAATTTTGCCCTTCTTTTCCTTATGTTGTTTGTAATCGTCTCTGTCTGTTTGTACAGTTCTATTGTCGGTCTCTTCATCCATATTCCCTCTTTCTGAACTGGCCCGTAGATCTTTCTGAGAATTTTTCTCTCTTGTTTTTCTAATTCCTTGATTTTTGTTCGCCCCTTGATTGCTGTCGTTTCTGAAGCGTATAAGGCCTCTGGTAAGACTACTGTACGGTAGTGTCGTAATTTGGCATTGATGGAAATACTTTTTTTATTGTAGTGGTTCCATGTAAGTCGGTATGCTTTCTGCAATTTAGCGATCCTGTCTTCATTGGATGCCAAGTTCAGTCCTGTTTTCTGTATAATCTCTCCTAGATATTTGAAACTTTCCACTTGTGTTATTTTTCCATACTTGGTTTCCAGTGGGTGCTTGTCTGCAGATTTTGTGTCCATGAACTGTGTTTTTTCATATGAGATTTGTAACCCTGTTTTGGCAGAGATTTCATGTAGCGTCTCTAGAGCTTCTTTTCTGTTATTTGTTATAATCGCTACATCATCGGCAAAGGCCAGACACTTAATGTTGACTGTCCTTTTCTGGTGTTTTGCCATTTTTATGCCTTTTTCCCATGTCTTGATTATTTTAGCCAAAACTGAGTTGAATAGAATGGGTGATAAACCATCACCTTGTCGCACTCCTGTATTAATTTTGAAGGGTTCCGAGATCTCTCCCATGAATTTAACTTTGGATATTGTATTTGTTAATGTTTCTTGGATTAGTTTTCTGGACTTATTGTCGACCTTCATTTCTTCTAATGTGTTAAAAAGTGTTTCTCTATCTATGGAGTCGTACGCTTTTTTGTAGTCGACGAATGTGATTGTTGTGTTCCTGGTTTTTCTCGTTGCTAGTATTGTTCTCAGGCACCAAATCTGCTCACTGCACGATCTTCCCTTCCTGAACCCTCCTTGGAATTGTCCTATCTGTGGATCTATCTGAGGCTCTATCCGTTTTAACAGGGCTTTGGAGAAAATTTTGTATGCGACGGGTAATAGTGAAATCCCTCTATAATTATTAGGGTTCGTTTTGTCTCCCTTCTTGTGGAGGGGGTGTATTAGAGCTGACTTCCATTCTTCTGGTACCTTCCCTGTTTCCCAGATGTTTTCGATGATTTTATGTATTTTTGGTGTAACATTTTCGTGGTCTAATTTCCAGATTTCTGAAATCAATCCGTCTTCTCCAGGCGCTCTATTGTTCTTTAGTGATTTTATTATTTCCACGATTTCTTCAAGTGTTGGAGGTTTGGAATCAATGTTAGGTTCTGGCTTTTCGAACTGTAATCTGTGTGTTGGTTTATCACAGTTAAGCAGTGAGTCAAAATATTGTGCCAGTATCGTACAGTTCTTTTTCGGGGTTGTCTCCAGTGTTCCGTCTTGTCTTTTGAAGCATAAGCTCGGTGGTCGATATCCTGTCATATTCTCTCTGAATGTTCTATAGAAGTTTCGTGTGTTATTTTTGATAAAATCCTCTTCTATCTCCTTGAGTCTGTAGTTATCGTAGTTTCTTTTTTCTCTGCGGATTATTCTCGAGGAGTCTTTTTGTATCTTGTTGAATTCTTCCCATTTTTCGGGTGTTCTATGGCTGTTAAATTTTTTCCAGGCTTGTATTCTATCCTCTATGGCACTGTCACATGTCACGTTCCACCATCTGTGCTTCCTTTTCCTCGGGGGCTGCCCCATTTTATCAGTTCTTTCATGTTTTCGGACATGTCCGTCCAGTTGTTACTCTCAATTTTCTTAAGTCCTTGTGTTATTTCTTTCTCCTTTTAATTTTAAATACTCTGGGTCTGTTCTGAAAATTCTGGTTGTTCTCTTAGTTTGTCTGTTTGGTATAAACTTAGCCTTGATTTGTAGTAGATGATGATCAGATTCGAAAAAACCTTTTCTCGTTCGTATATTCATAACTTCTCTGGTGTTTTTTGTAGATATCGCAACGTGGTCTATCTGAAATTCTCCGAGGGCGCTGTTTGGAGATTTCCAAGTCCATAGTTTCTTGTAGGGTTTCTGGAATTGTGTTGACATGATTTTGAGGTCAAAATTCCTACAGAAGTTTATCAAATTCTCTCCATTCTTGTTTGACCTCTGGTGCGCTGTATGTTTTCCTGTTGTGTCTCTGAATTTTCTTTCGCGGCCTAATTGTGCATTAAAATCACCAAGCAATAATTTTACATGCTTAGTGGGGATTTTGTTGGTGATTTCTTCTAAGTCTTCCCAGAATTCTTCTATCATCTGTGGATTTTTGTTATTGTAGTTATTTGTGGGGGCATGAGCATTGATTATTGTATACGCTTTGTTACCAGAACGTATCGTAAGTGTGGAAATTTTTTCAGATTTTGAGGTGAAATCTATTACAGAGTCCAATATTGAGTTGTGGACTACAAAACCTGTTCCGAAGAGTTTGAGATTTTTTCCTGGAATAGTTATGGCTGGTTTCCCCTTGTATATTCTGTAACTTCCCGAATCAAAGTGATTCTCATTTGAGAATCTCGTTTCCTGTATAGCCAGTATTCTGATATTGAATGTGTCCATGATGTTTGTTAATTGTTTCACTTTACCTAGTTTCAAGAGTGTGTTTACGTTGAGTGTTCCCATGTAAAATATTCTCTTAGTTTTGAGAAGCAATTCTCCTCTTCTTGACATACCTGATCCCGTGGAATCCGATGATCAGGTACAATACCCAGTTTTATGGACTGGGGCCCAGGGTAGTGTGTTCGTTCACGTCGTTCTGTCATGATTATTGATTTATGTTCAAGTTGTGGTGGTGAAACCCCAAGGGATCTCACAGAATTACGACTGGAGTTTTGAATTCCAGAAGATTGGATCACAGCCGAGCTCACAGAGCTAACAGACGCCGACCAGAGTACCGGTGGTTACCACACAGACGTGTCTGGATTTAAAATTTTCACCTAGTAACCCTAGGCAGGGGCCCTCACAGGGTGCTACCATCCGGAGCCAGGTGGACCCAGGTTCTTTAACGAGGTGTTACTCCTCGCCCTCCTCCTTCCTCAACACTTGCGTGATGAGGCCCCGGGCTTGGGACCGGCACTGGCGGAGTTGATATTATTATTATATTATTCATGTATGGGAAGTTTGAGACTCATTTTCAAACATTTCTATTTCAATTGACTGTAACCCTGATTTTAAAGAGGTAACTCAAGCATCATTTAGTGACATAAGAGCGATCTACAAACAGGAGTCCGATTTACTGATTAAGTCTGCACCAAAGTTAACATTTAAAAGTGTTTATCCAAATTCACTTGAACACCAAAGGGTTTCTTTGGTTACAAACGTGTTTCACGAATCTACAATTTCAGCCCTAAACAAGTATTGTTATAAAGGTACTGCATTTTTTGGCAGAGTAATCCTAATGTGGTGGTCCATTGTTAATATTAAGCGGCCTCTCACCAATGTTATAAAACGCAAGTGTCTTCAAATGCCTTTCAAAAATCCCGTAGACAAAAGGTTGGCTTTCCTAGAGGCATTCCCTCAATGGTTGTCCAAGTGGAAAAAGAACGATGAAATTGATTCCTCAAAAAAAGAGTTGTTTAACCTATAAAACTTAAAACGCTTTGTATGTAACAACCAATGTATTACGTGAGATTATTATTTATGCTCTACAGAATGTGAACCCCTCATGAGTTAACTGGCAAATTTCAGAGTGGCCAATTAGAATCCAGGTTTGGGCAGTACTGCCAACTAACAGGTGGCAACTATAATATACCAGTTTCTCAGGTAATGGAGGCCGAATTGAAAATAAGGTTGAAAAGCGTACGTGGCCTTCATTCGGCCAGGTATGGAGCAGTTACTTTTTCGAAAGAAATGATAATGTCCTCTTCCGATACAAATTCAAGAGAAAGTACAACAAGCAGCCTTTCGTCAGCTACTGTTGACGATCCCTTTTACAGTATTTTAGAAGCCAAGTGCACTGAAAACACAATTCGATGAGTCAGGTTTTATATATGCCCGTGGTTACATATCGTTCAAGCAATGTTCAAGAATAAAATGTGAAGAATGTTTGGCTTTGCTTAGAAATAAAGAAAAGATAAATGACAGCTACTTCAATCAAATAAATAGGAGCGGACTTTCAGTTCCTGCAGATTTAATTTTATCAGTATGTAAACATGTTGTTGGAATTACACAGGCACTAAGTTCTGACGAGTTTGAGGAACAATTTTTAAAATGTAAATGTAACAATCAACGCCAAGTAATTCAACATCTTAGTCTAGTTCATAGGTGGGCAATGAGAGAGCACAGCTCCTGGAGTCAACTGCATGAGAGCGAGCGGAGCCAAGGAGCCGGGACCAGCTGACTGCTTGCTAATAGTTTGTGCTGGAACGACTAGATGGCAATATGCGCAGTCAGCCTATATTATGTGTACGGCTGTACGCTAAATGTGAATCACGAACAAGCTTAGCACATTTTTATGAATAGTTTTCGCAAACATGCACAAAATGACTGCCAAACTTCTATCAATGTTTGTTTCAACATATCTGTGTGAGAAACTGTACTCTCTAATGGAGATAAATAAATCTCCACGAAGAGCTACTCTAACCGACGCACATCTCACTGCCGTTCTTCGAATTGCAAGCGCAACATCGATCGCTCCAAATGTAACCCGTCTGCTTCAGCGAAAGGATACGCACACCTCCTCATCATGTGCAGAATGAAAGTTTAGATATATAAGAACACATAGTCCTATGTTTTGTTTATGGTGAATGATATTTATTCATGTATTCCTAGAGCAAGTTTTCGTCCCTTGTTTTCTAAACAAGTTGTTAAGTTGGCTTATTGTAGTTTCAGGACTATCGGTAGTGGGCAAAGGAGTGTGTACTTATCAGCTGTCAAAGTAATTATTTATGTTTCCTACACAGAACCTAATAAAAGAAATATACCGGTAATTAAGCGTATGCACGTAGCACCATAATCTAATCATCTAATGCACAACAAACAGGGCACAAGCATAAAACTGTTGTGATACGCCGCTTGTAACGGCAAGCTGTGCAAGCAGCTACAGGTTTACTTCAGTAAGAGTGCATACTCGGCTCTTTCTCCTGCCGGAATGGGGCCGCTGCTCAATGAGCCGAATTGTGCTCATCTGTGGTCTACTTGGTATTTTATCAGATATCGAATTGTCAGAAATTGCCAAGAAAACGTGTACCTGTTGATGTAATGTTATGACAATAGTCACAAGTATTGTCTTAACAATGAGTAACTTTTGTTAAATAATTACAGTAAGTTGAGGAATGAACGGGTAACTTGCCATAGAAATCACAGAAAACTCGCTATTCTTTGTTAGAGGCCAACCTGTTTTATATTTTGTAAATGTCAAATAAACATTGAAAGCAAATTGGTTTTGTTACTCCAAGTAAGCCCTACTCACTCTTGACAATCCTTTTACTTTAACGTTGAAAAGAACGAATACATTATTTCAATTTGTTTTCGTGGCGAAGCACATGCGTCAAGAGCTGGCCGGCTGCTATGGCCATCCTAGGCCAGAGAAGTGCAGCGTTGCAAGGTCGAACGCCGTGGCCTTCCCTATAGCCAGCCATGGTTATAGACGTGGAATAGTAGGCCTAAACATCTATTCACTAACAAAACTTAGTTATCACTATTCATGCCCATCACACTTGCTTCCCTCCACAACTTCTGTCAATCACTTTTTTCCTCATTTCCTACTTTCTGACCAGCTCCTTGAACCTACTGATAAGAGGGTGGATCAAATATAAACAGGATTTGAATGTACCGCCACCACTAGCAATAAATCTAAGGAGGGGCTTTGCCAGAATGTGGGTGGGAGTGTCTGAAGAAGATGTTTGCGTGCACACGCACAGCAGGGAGCTGGGCTGCTTCTGTACGCTATGAGTAGAGACGAGAATTATAGGCACTAAAAACAGTTAAAATAGGCAGGCATATAGGCTCTTAAAATAGCCAAAATAGGCATGTAAATAGGCACTAACGTGTAAAATAGGCAACAAAATAGGCATGAAAAATTTCTTGTAATTTAATAACATATTTAATTACTATAAAAAGAATTAACAATAAGCAACTTATAATTTAATAACATACTTATCTTATATATAAAAGTGAAAGTCTGTATGTACGTATGTATGTGGGTGAGTGGGTGGGTGGATTTGTTCCGTATACAAATCTACACCGTTCCACCAATCTCAACCAAATTTTGCATACACATAATTTAGGACCCAGAAGGAATGGCTGGCTACATGAATTTTCGATAGTCTTTCTCATTCTTCTGATTTCAGCATTTTTGCATTCAAGCAAAGGCTAATAAAAGCAGAAAATAAACTGATGAAGTAATAGCAAGGCCGGCCATCTCCATAGCAACAGTAGCTCGAGACGGGACCACCAAATGTCCATATATCTTGGTAAGAGGCCATGCTACACCCACTGCCAGCTAGATCGCATCCCTCCGTCCATTCAACACAAGATAGGTTGCAGCACCAATGCACTGATCGCCGCTGCATTTTCACTCTCAGCTGGACCGCATCCCTCCTGGCTGCTTTAAACTGCCTGTCCATTCAACACAAGATAGGTTACAGCACCAACGCACTGATCGCGGCTGCATTTTCACTCCTAGCTGGAGCGCATCCCTCCTGGCTGCTTTAAACTGCCTGTCCATTCAACACAAGATAGGTTACAGCACAAACGCACTGTGATCGCCGCGGCATTTTCACTGCCAGCTGGATCGCATCCCTCCTGGCTGCATGGCAACAGTAGCTCAAGGCGGGACCACCAAGTTTCCATCTATCTCGGTAAGAGGCCATGCTACACCCACTCCAGTTAGATCGCATCCATCCAAGCTGCTTTAAACTGCCTGTCCATTCAACACAAAATAGGTTACAGCACCAACCCACTGTGATCGCCGCGGCATTTTAACTGCCAGCTGGATCGCATCCCTCCTGGCTGCTTTAAACTGCCTGCCCATTCAACACTCAAACGCGTACAGGATATACTGTATATCATTTCACAGTTAGGTTGCAGCGCCAACCTAACGCGGCTTTTGAAGGGGATGCTACCTGAAACGAAGGGTTTTTAACTTTGGAGGCTTAATATCGAGATTGAAAAAACACGTTAACATAGCACTAATAATAAACAAAGTTTTTACGGTTCCGCCTAGCATAGCACTAAGTTAGTTAATTTGTTATTCAATCAGCATAAAGTTTATGATATTAATTCACACACATACTAACGGGTAAATTTTCAATAAAAAGAAAAGCAAAATACAAAACGAAGGGTTGTTAAGTTTGGAGGCTTAATATCGAGATCCCAGGCGCTATTTCTGGTGACTTTCGAGAATTCCCATTCTTGTTCGTGGGGTAAACACATATTGAGAAATGAGAATATAATTCTGTCGAGCACACCAGCTGCAATATAATGCACTTTAAAATACAGTCAAAAGGCATCAAATAGGCAATTATACTACAAATAGGCACAAACCCTTGAAATACGCATTTATAGGCACAACAAAACCAACGAAATCTAGCCTAAAAGAACCTAAAACGGATTTATATCTCGAAAGCCTACGTTTCTAAACACAGGAATAAAATAGGCAAATTCCCGTCTCTAGCCTATGAGTGAGCAAGAGGTACACGTATCTGTTGCACAATGCATCATTATCAGATTTCTCGCAAAAGAGGGCACCAAACCTTCCAAAATTTTGAGACGGCTCCGCGCACAGTTTGGGGAAGAAACACTTTCGCAGACGAGTGTATGAGCGGGCTAAAAAATTTGTGGCAGGAAGATGAACCTCATGAAAGGAGACCGCGGACAACATTGTTGCCATTCGTGGCGAATAAAAATTTCACAAATTGTGTTAGCTGTAGGAATAAGTTACAGAAGTGTTCAAACCATCATCCAAGATGAGCTCGATTTCAGAAAATTGTCATTCTTCTCCACGGCAATGCAAGGCCGCATACTGCTGCTTAAACGCGGGAAAAACTGGAGGAAATTCATTAGACACCCTTGGATCACCCTCCCTACAGTCCAGATTTATCGCCTTGCGACTACCATTTGTTTGGACCACTTAAACAAGACCTATGAGGACAGCGGTTCGATGATGATGCAAGTGTAGAAAAGTTTGTGCGCATGTGGCTCCTTACACGTCCATCTTCTTTCTACCAGGACGGCATTAAAAACTTATGACAATTTTAATGGGTTAAGGGGGTCTCCGCCCAATCAATACAAATTTGTATTGATTGGGCAGAGACCCCCTTAACCCATTAAATTTGTATTGATTGGGCAGAGACCCCCTTAACCCATTAAAATTGTCATTGTACACGTCAATACGGACCTTGCGAAATGGATAATCCTCCAATTAATCTTGATTAAAAACTTACCAATCCGATGGAGAAAATGTGTGTCGAAGGCAGGACACTTTGTGATCTCCATATGTGTATATTTTATGATTGATGCAATAAATGTAAAAAAAATTCTGTTTATATTTGATCTCCCCTCGTACTAGTAGGCAAAGAGTAGAAAATGTCCTCTGGCAAACTTCTATTCTGTTCACCCCCTCGATGAAGAAATATTTGCCCCCTTACTATTCTATCGACTTAGTTTTCATTTGCAGGGATGTCTACATCTGCCCTTTTGTTTTCGACACAATTTTTCGGTAATCAGGCCCATTTTACATTTGCATCTGTTACCTTTAAACCAAAGATAAAAGGTTATTACTGGCACTTCTGGGCATCAGCAAATGCTCCTGTGCTGACAATGCCTGGAACAACATTTCATATCAATAGTATGAATATAATTTAAATTACATAAGGTTAACAGAAGATTAATGACTTATCCAAATGAACAATAATGAACGTGTAAAATGTGTGTACAAATTCTTTATCCAATGAGGTGCTTTCTTTAATCCCCCAGTGATCATGTTTTGGCTGATGAAGGCTTCTTTGGTGGCTGAAACATGTACCTGTTATCAAATTAAATCTGTAACAATTATTGTTATTCATAGGTGTTGGCTAGGTAAAAACAAATTTCCATTCATTTTGAATAAATATTATATAGCCTACAGTACTTCCTCAAATAAGTGGTTAAAACACATTTAGCTATTTAATTCCTAATGTTCTGGTTGTTATTTCATTAAGAGGCCTGCAACATCATGGTCATCAACCCTATACATGGGTATGTGTTAAAGCTGTCTGATAACCTGTGCCAAATGTTTTAGTTTCAATGCTTCAGAATATGACATTTCATACTCCACAAAAATTTGTAAACAGGAAAGGATTGATAGGAAGCCTCCGTGGCTTAGGCGGCAGCCCGCCGGCCTCTTACCGCTGGATCCGTGGTTCAAATCCCGGTCACTCCATGTGAGATCTGGGCTGGACAAAACGGAGGCAGACAGGTTTTTCTCCGGGTACTCCGGTTTTCCCTGTCAAAAATTTAATTCCAGCAACACTCTCCACTATCATTTCATTTCATCTGTCATTCATTTAATCATTGCCCCAGAGGAGTGCGTCAGGCCTCGGCAGCCGGCACAGTTCATATCCTCGAGCTAGATGGGGGCTTCATTCATTCCAATCCTGACCCGGTCGGAGACTGGAAGCAGGCTGTGGATTTTCATTTTTTCAAAGGATTGATAGGAATACATCAAGAAAGCCAAATTTAAATAACAACTTTTATTATACACTGTACAAAATTCTCACATATTAAAAGTTTATGTATAAGAAAATGGCTTACATCATCACCAAGGGGAATATAATGATAAATTGAAACAGAATACTCATGCAATGACAGGGGGGGGGGGGGGGGGGAAGGAAAAAGACAGCAGGTGCATTGCCATATGCAACGTTATTCCATCTATTCATAATAGAAGAATATTTCATAACTGATGGAATAGTTCCAATGGAATATCTTTTCTTTCAATGAAATCACAAAATAACACATTGGAATGCTGTTTAATTGGCCTCAGTATACATGAACCATTCCATATAAAAATCTGTACATGGAATTAAGGATAAATATGAATCTTAGTTGAGCCTCCGTGGCTTAGGCGGCAGCCCGCCGGCCTCTCACCGCTGAGTCCGTGGTTCAAATCTCGGTCACTCCATGTGAGATCTGTGCTGGACAAAACGGAGGCAGACAGGTTTTTCTCCGGGTACTCCGGTTTTCCCTGTCACAATTTCATTCCAGCAACACTCTCCACTATCATTTCATTTCATCTGTCATTCATTTAATCATTGCCCCAGAGGAGTGCGTCAGGCCTCGGCAGCCGGCACAGTTCATATCCTCGAGCTAGATGGGGGCTTCATTCATTCCAATCCTGACCCGGTCGGAGACTGGAAGCAGGCTGTGGATTTTCATTTTTTCAAAGGATTGATAGGAATACATCAAGAAAGCCAAATTTAAATAACAACTTTTATTATACACTGTACAAAATTCTCACATATTAAAAGTTTATGTATAAGAAAATGGCTTACATCATCACCAAGGGGAATATAATGATAAATTGAAACAGAATACTCATGCAATGACAGGGGGGGGGAATGGAAAAAGACAGCAGGTGCATTGCCATATGCAACGTTATTCCATCTATTCATAATAGAAGAATATTTCATAACTGATGGAATAGTTCCAATGGAATATCTTTTCTTTCAATGAAATCACAAAATAACACATTGGAATGCTGTTTAATTGGCCTCAGTATACATGAACCATTCCATATAAAAATCTGTACATGGAATTAAGGATAAATATGAATCTTAGTTAACAGCAACTAACCAAAGATCAATAGGAAACATGATCTGTGTTGTGCATAGGTGCACAAAGGTAAAGGTAAATTGGGGAGAACTGAAGTGATAGAAGTCATTCAGTGTTGCCTAATTATAATAAAGAAAGCTTTTCAGCCGGTCAACAAGAATTGTGCCCAATTACATTAGGCGGGAAACAAGTATTTACATACCCTACAAACTAACTAACCAACGCAATTGGATGACATGTTTCGAATGTCACGCGTTCATCCTCAGATCTTGTTCACTTAAGACTTAACTAGTGTACGATGTTTATAAATCACACTTAAACACAGATAATATTACTAGTGCTAAAGCGCAGTGTTAGGTCATGGGGCCAAGCTCTCTGCTGACTCGGTAGATGCGTGGGTTCGAGCCCCACCGTCGGCCGTCCTTGAAATGGTTTTCCGTGGTTTCCCATTTTCAACACCAGGAAATGCTGGGACGGTACCTTCTGACAGGCCACGGCCACTTCCTTCCACATCCTTGCCCAGTTTCATTCACCATCATTCATTTCATCTCTCATTAACTCCTCTCATGAGGTTGGCGTCAGGAAGGGCATCCGGCCGTAAAAACCATCACCACTAAGACTTGCATCGCATCTCATCCCCGACCCCGTTGGAAAAACAGGAATAATAAGGGGTAGACATACATACATACAATATTACTAGTATTGGAAGAAGGAAATGGATGGTGGAGGGATAGACAACTGTGGAGGTCCTTGATTTGCAACCCGACCCAGGGAACTGGAAACGGGAAATGAAGAAGAAACACAAATAAATATAGACAATATTTATATTACATAAGTTTGTGAAAACTATTTACAGACAGTATAATACACTTCTATGGTTGTTGCATTACTATTATTATTAATGTGGATTAAGTATGTTTCCTGTTGTCTATTGAATTGTTATTATGAAAAATGTAGTATTGAAATTGTCTGCCTATTTCGTTATTATTGTTCTAAATCAACCGTTCCTATTTAAACTATTGGCCTAATTGTATTGCAATGTCTCGCATAGCGAATACACGTAACAAAAATACACAAATGCACTGGAAGTAATGGGGTTATGTCAACTTATCTGGATTTTAGAGCTGCTCTTTGTGGTCCGGTTCCGTTGCGTAACTCCAGCGGACTGACCGCTCTGTGTAAAAGCTATGTTTATCCTGTTGCCTGTGGTACGCTCGTGTTAGTTGTTCTGAATACTAGTCATTAATGTTCAGTCCACATATTATCAGTGCTATCCGTTGCAGGATCTTAAAACATTACTTGGCTGTTAAGCACATTGTTACCAGTTACAAGGCCGGCAATGATCAAAGCTGTACGATTGTATCCTAGTTGTGAAGAACAATCTCAACTATTAACGACCAATCTCTTCCCCACCTCGCATAAATCAATGAGTCATTGAGCGCTGCAGGACTTGATGGGGATTCTTGAACTCGTTAACACTGCCTAATTAAGGCCTGGGTTTATTGAGATTTCGGCACAAAGTGCATTCTTCTCGCTTAGCATTTTCCCTGTTACCGCCCAATACTTATTCGCACGTTTCAATTTCGTGAATTCAAATTCATAAAAACACACTAATCTTTGCTAAAAACAAGGAATCAAAATAGCATTCAGAACTAATAATACACTAGGTAGGCACCTCCACAATAGCAATTTAAATAAATAAAACCCATACTAAAAATCAGGAGTGTATGGTACTTATTCTCATGTCAAGAAACAGGGTAACAGGCAAATTACGTAGGACAGACAGGAAGGAGGATGGACACATGTTATAAAGAACATAGAAATGCCACCAAACACAGGAAACACTCAGCAGTATGCGAGCACATGTATGACACAGGACATAGCTTCACAAACATAGAAACTGACCTGAAATTCATACACTACTAAATAAAGGGTAGGGAACTTGTCATTAAAGAAGCCATAGAAATTCACTTAGCTAAATTAAACAACCCAGATAATCTAAATGAGCACATTCTTGGAGAGTTCACCCCTATTCACATTATTAGGCAGAAATCCCGTCAACAATAAGGTAACATCTTCATCTTCATTTCCCGTTTCGAGCTTCCTAGGTCGGGTTGTGAATTAAAGACCTCCATTGTTGCCTGTCTCTCCACCACTCCTCTCCTTTTTTTAGGTAACAACATAACGAAAATTAAGCCAGGCAATGATTAAGTATTGGCGTCGAAGCATGGACATTAACTGAAACCATGTGCTACAAGCATTTGAAATGTGGACGTATCGAAGGATGCTGAAGATACCTTGGACAGCCAAAATTACCAATGTAGAAGTTTTGCAGTGTATGAACAAAAAACCTGAAATTCTCAATACCATCAAAAGAAGAAAGCTAGCATACTTTGGTCATATGATGCGAAACAGTAAATACCATCAAAAGAAGAAAGCTAGCATACTTTGGTCATATGATGCGAAACAGTAAATACCAAATCCTTCAATTAATACTCCAAGGGAAAATTAATGGAAGACGTGGTTCGGGGCGAAGAAAGATATCGTGGCTCGGCAACTTAAGCCAGTGGTTTGGGGTGACAAGACTCGAACTGTTCAGAATAGCTATGGACAAAAGACAGATCATGCTATTGATCGCCAACGTCCTGAGAGGACACGGCACTTGAAGAAGAAGGGGAAAATGACTTCCTGTTCCTGTATGTATTCTTTGGTGTTCACAGGAACCAGTGAGGGCATTGTCCCCTGAAGGTATCTCTGAAGGGGAACTGTGGCACAAAAGGCTGGGTCATTTAAATCATAAAGGTATGAAAGAACTACTAAATATGGTCACTGGCATGAAGTTTAATCAAATCAATCAAAATGTTTGTGTTACCTGCGTGTAAGGTAAGCAAACAGTAAAGTCATTTCCTAAAAAGGGGAGCAAAACTAAATCTGTTCTAGATGTTATTCATAGTGATGTACAAGGTCCCTTGGAGGTGCGATCGTGGGGCGGAGCCAGATACTGTGTGATTTTTGTCGATGACTTCACTAGGAAAGTTTTTGGATATATGATTGCTTCTAAATCTGAAGTTTTTTTTCTAAATTCCACACTTCTAAATCTGAAGTTTTTTTTCTAAATTCCACCTCTTCAAGGAGATGATAGAGAACCAGCTCAATAAACGCATTAAGTGTCTAAGAACCGACAATGGAGGAGAAAATAATAATAATAATGTTATTGGTTTTACGTCCCTTTTAACTACTCTGGCTTTTAGAGACGCCGGGGTGCCGGAATTTTGCCCCGAAGGGGATCTTTAACGTGCCAGTAAATCTACTGACACAGCTCCCTCGCATTTGCGCACCCTCAAATGCCAGCTGACTGCGCCAGGATCAATGGAGGAGAATATACTAGTAAGGAATTAGAGTTGTATTTACAGGAGAACGGAATTATTCATCAAACCAGTATTCCATATAGTCCTCAGCAAAATGGTATTGCTGAAAGGACTAACAGGACCCTGGCAGAGAAAGCTTGCTGAATGCTGTTTGAGTCAGGTCTAGAAAAGAGATTCTGGGCAGAGGCTATGAACACTGCCATCTATCTCAAGAACAGATCACCCACAGCTGCAGTGAGGGATGTAATACCAGAAGATGCATGGTCTGGAGTAAAAGTTGATATTTCCCACCTTAAAATTTTGGCTGTAAAGCACAGGTTCATGTCCCTGATGTTAAAAGGCAAAAGTTTGACAAGAACTCTGATGAGATGATATTTGTAGGCTATTGTGAAACACAAAATAGCCTACTATTTGGGTCACTTGTAAGAAAAAGTGACCCAAAGCATATTGTTGTAGCTAGGAGTGTTGTTTTTCTTGAAGGTCCATCATTCCAAGTGAATGCAAATACTCCAGTAACTAATGCTGTAAATGACATGTTAGTATTGTTGGTGCCTGTAATTAATAATTTTGTTGATCACCACAATGTTAATGTTATGAGTGATGAAACTGAAAGAGTTGTGACTGTGTCCAATGACACTACACCAGCTGAATCATCTGATAGTGATAGTAGTTTTGACATTTCTAACCTCTATATTGGTAGTGATGATAGCTCAATTGAGGATATTGTTAGTCATGAGCCTGGTCCCCAGCTTACCAGAGCGGCCAAGAGGGATGAGGATTATAAATATTCTTTTCTGACTGTTGGGCCACAAGATCCTAAAAATTATCCAAAAGTATGTTCGAGGTCAGATCAGAAGCTGTGGAGAAATGCCATGCGAGAGGAAATGTTGTCCTTAACTAACAATCAAACTTGGAGATTGGTCGATAGGCCATCAAATCACAACGTTATTCAGTGTAAGTGGGTCTACAAACTTAAGAAAGGTCTACAAAGCAAGACTTGTGGCAAAAGGATTCACTCAAGTTCCAGGTAGAGACTACGATCAGACTTTTGCACCTGTTGTCAGGCTCTCATCGCTAAGTCTCCTATTTGCCCTCGCTGCCGAGTCACACTGGGAAATAGACCATGTGGACGTAACAACTGCTTTTTTAAATGGTGATTTGTCTGAAACCATTTACATGGAGCAGCCGGAAGGTTTTCTGGAAAAGGGCAATGAAGGTAAAGGGTGCAGATTGCACAAGCAAATAATACCTGAAGGGTACAATGGGCTTAGGACTAAAATATTGTAAAGGAGGTTGTAGTTTAACTGGTTATGCAGATGCTCATTTTGCTGCTTGTGCTGTTGATAGAAAAACTGTTACTGGCTATGTGTTCAAGCTAGCAGGTGGAGCCATTAGTTGGCAGGCAAGAAAACAAAGATCTGTAACTATTGCAGTGTGTTTCTACTAGTGAATGTGGTAAGGATGGTGTGTATTTAAGAGGTCTTCTTGGGGAATTATCAGTCCCAATCAAATGTATTGAAATATTTAATGATAACCAAGGAGGTATTAATATGTCGCACCCCCGCTGGAAGACCGCCACAAGTCAAAAAGGACACATTTTCAGGAGAAGCATTCAAAGATGTTGAGCTAATCGGAAAATATAAATATTTACATAACTTAAGTGAAAGTAAGGTGTTACCAACTTCTAACATTGTCTAGTACTAAGTTATACAATAACATACAAAGTTCTTTCATGGATTATAAGTATGTGTTTTAATAAAAATAATAATAATTTTCAGTTATGGCAGTTTTCTATTCAGTGCCGTAAAATTGCTATTTATAGGATCTGAGTTGTGGCAGTCTTCCAGGACACGGACTTGATCATAGGCATTTATAAGTACCACATACTTCAAAATTCATGTTTTTTGACTTGTGGCAGTCTTCCAGCGGGGGTGCGAATTGTGTCTGAACCAGTCATCTGGCAGCAAAAGTAAACACATTGATGTCAGGTTCCATCAAATAAAGCATTGGGTTAAATGTGCTGTTGTCAGTGTTCAATACTTGTAAATCTGATATTTTGAAAGAAAGGTTACCTTAAGCCAATTAATTTTTAAAAATGTCAACTAAATATAATGCCCAAGGTAATCCTCCAGAACTGCCGTAGGCCTGCCGGTATGTGAAAGTAACTAACCTCATACCGTAATCCTCATCTAAAATATCGGCCTTTTTCCTTAGAGTTTTCAATATGTTAGAATAACTAGAAATATTATCTTGGCTATGCCTACAGCTGCAAATTGCACTTATTTTACTCCGAATTATGGCTTGTAGTAGGCACTACACTGACACCGTATTCATCAACAGGAAGATAATTAGTTAAATATCAGAAATTAATCTCGTTAGTTTATTTCTATACTAGCCTATTATTTTAACATATCATACCAAGCGTTTAACAAAGACAGTGTGAATAATACCGTCTTACATCCAGGCGCAGGCCTGATTTATATGCCAGCTTAGGATGTGACGGTTTCAATTTTATTGGAGAAAAGAGCAGAAAATACATTTGGCACAGCATCATCACTTAAAAATTTCCTTCCAGGCAATACTGGCTTCGTGGCTTGTAATCTAAAGGTAAGAAATGGGCTAAACATACTCTCATTTGGGTTTATATGTGTGATTTCTTTTCAGCACGACGAATTTTTAAAAGCCACTATTTATTCAAAATACGATCAATGGCAAGGAAGTAAACGTTACTTTGTAGTTGCCACATCTATTTTTGCACTGGGGAACAGCACATTATTGAACCATTATTCTATAATGTATAAAACAACGAATATTTAAGCGTAATTCGTAACTACAACTCACACAAGATACTCATGGCTGCCCACATCGGTTTGTAAACAAGGTCACGTGATAGCATGACGTCAGAGGGTGGTACGGGTCTAGTCGTCCATTGGTTCATTTTAATTATTACATACTACCTCAATGCAAATCAAAAGAAAGCCTAAATATTGCCAATCATACTTGGAATGCCCAGAATATCTCAGCAATGATCATGATTCATGATACAGTCAGCAGAGCTAAAATTTTTAATCCATCGAGTGGAAGAATATGCAATTCTGCCAAGTCTCTGAAGGCGGCATGTTGTTGCAGTGGTCAAGCTCCTTGCCTTTTATCAAGGCAGACCGGATTTGTTTCCCGGTCAATGCATGTGCAATTTTCTACTTGAAATATCATGTCCTGTGGTTTGGATTCCATGTAATAATGGGGGGCCTGTGGCCCATGATCGCTAGATTAACGGTTACATTAAACCAAAAACTTCCTAACTTTTCTTCAAATCTCTCATTAGAACTGGAGTCTATCAAACTGACTCATCAGATGAATCACACCAAGATGAACTACGAGGGGGGGGGGGCAGAAATATATGTACGGAAATTTGCTGCGAGCGTCATTCTTGTAGTTCGGGTTCTCCATCCAATTGAGTGTTAAAGTAACCTCTCCTGAGTCTGTATGTCAAGCAGCATAGCTTGGGATGGTTGTAGCAGCCCCCTATGACAGTTTTCGTGCAACAAGTTTCTCAACCTCTTCAATTTTGTGCAATGACTGATATTCAATAACGGCATACTGCGTGGAAATTTTGTTTTCTGCTTGGCAACAGATAAATTTATTCTAAAAATCATCACTGGGAATGAATCATGGTGTTATAGATACGACACCCGAGACAAAGCAACAGTCGTTGCAGAGGAAGGCAGCCGACTCCCTCACCCGAAAAGGCTCAGCAAGTCAAATCAGCTGTGAAGACGATGTTAATCTGTTTTTGCCACGTTCGCAGCATTGTACGACCCTGAGCATTGGATGGTGAACCAAATCTTCTACCCGAGTGTTTCGAGGCGGTTGCGAGAGAGTTCGGTCAAAACAGCCCTATTCATGGTAGAGTGGGGACTGGTTCTGCCATCATGACAATGCTCCAGCTCACACAGCCATTTCTGTAAATGATTTCTTTTGTGGAAAACTGCATGACACACTCCCCCCCCCAAATGAAAATGTTTTGCAGATATTCCGGAGGTAAAAAGAGAATCAAAGGCGGCGGTCCAAGACATCGGAAAGGACAAGTGAAAAGGTGTTTTTCACACAGTGGGGAAAAGGTTTGAACCCGTGTTAATAGAGAGTATTTCGAACGTGACTATGGTTTGCAACTTGAAAAAATTAATTCTGTATATATTTTTTTAATGGTAACCAGTTTTTCTTTTTGCCCAACCCCTTTGTACAACAAACACATTAAAACTCCACAAAGTTTTAAAAAGGATACGTCCAGAACAGCACATATGTCTGTAAAAACATGTTAAGGAAAATACATTGCATAGCACTTGTACAATTATGATAATTATCAAAGAATACAATACCGTATTTAAACACAGACCTGTCTGTTAGGTAGTCAGCCCGGAGGCAGGTTGGATCCTCAAAAAGTGCCACTCGGTTATGTGGGCTGAAACCCACAAAAACCAAAGGGAGCACTATAAAGATATATAAAATAGTGACAAAAACCAATAAGTCCAAATTCTCACTTCCTAGCCATTTTTTATTATGAACTTTATTGGCCACATTGGACCACTTGAGTCTTCCATGTACACTGTTTCTTTGTAGGTCGTATTGTTTGATTCTTCTTATCAGCCCAGTACTTCTTCATTCGTTCTGATCGCAGTGTTCTTAATTCGTCTGAAATCTCTGCAGGCCGTCTGTGCATCATTTCTGCTGATAATTTGTGATTCTTAAGAAGGGTGGTAATTTTATTCTTGTTCTCTGCATCTGTAATTTCGAGTCCAACTGTTTTGAGATCCTCTTGAATTTCTTTACTCCAATGCCCTCCAGTCTTCTTTCCCAGATTTCTCATCACTAGTTGTCGTAAAATCCTGCTTTCTGGTAATCGTAGGATGTGAAAGAAATGAGAGATTTTTTTCTTCTTCATCGTGCTGATAACTGGGTCAATCTCTCGATAGACTGTTTCATGAGAGGATTTTCCAGACTCCTTCAACCTGGTACTTTTTATTTATGCAGGTTCTGATACTTCTACTCTCAGTTTTGAGGAGTTGATCAGTTCTTCTTTCATTCTTAATTTGGAACAAGGTTTCGCAAGCATAAGTGGCTTCGGGCAAAGTTACAGTTTTGTAGTGTTGGATCTTAGTGCCTATTGACAAGCATTATTTTTTGTTGTTATAAGTTGACCAGGTTAGAAATTGTGCTATTTTCATTTTGTTGGTTCTATTTATCCATGATGTTTTATTCGCTTAAGTTATGCATAATAATTTCTCCAAGGTAGGTTATGAACATTCCCGAATGGGAATTGATAAATTGATAAATTCTCCAAGGTATTTAAAATAAAAGAGCCAAATTCGACTGATCGTTTAGGTTTCTTCTGTAACTAGAGTGTAGTAGCCTAGATGAAATTTAAAAATCCTTATCCTGCAATCTACACAAGGGTTATTCAGCTTGCCTCTGTCTACAGTACCATCCTCCATACAAATGTCGCTTAACAGCAGATAATGACAGCTAATAGTGTCAGCATTGTGTGAGGTCGGTTTACAAATTCATCAAATTACAAGGAGATGGCATCAGATTGACCCTTTGCAAATAAAACAAAATGAGAGAAAAGTAGACATCTTCTTTTGTGTAAATATAAAAAGAAGCACATTTTGATGTCTTGTTTATTAGTGGTGGTTTGTCACAGTAATACTCTTAAATTAGAATGCAAAGAGTTCATCATGGACACGTTTTATTGCCCCACACACGAGACCCGAGTTCTCAGATCAGGGAAGAGAGTGGCTGTGGCATAATTACGGTATAGCCGTGGCATAATTACGGTATATTTAATCGTTACCTATACGGTGACTGGTGCCCAGTGAACTTGGTAGATAAAATCAAGAGTGTAAGTTGTCTGTGTATTCAGGCCAACGCCTAAAGAAGGAGGTGTGGTGGAACCAACTGGTAATGAACGTAGTGGCCACCTTAATTTTATTTTTATCATTGTATATCTTATTATCTTGACAGGGAGGGGAGTAGGAAAGTTCTGTATACAATGGTCAAGGCAAAGAAGAGAGGCACAACAGAAAGTGCCAGGATGATAAATAAAGAAGGAAAAGAAATTGAGGACATACAAGAACTGAAGGAGATGTGGAAGGAGTATTTTGAGGAGTTACTGAATCCAAATGGGAATATGGAGAAAAATAATGAGGAATTATGTAATGTAGAGGAAGGTGAAAAGGACCTGACATGGAAGGAAGTGGAAGAAGCAATAAGTGCCATGAAAGGAGAAAAAGCACCTGGAGTGGATGAAGTAAGTGTCAAGATGGTGAGAGCAGCTGGCATCGTAGGAGTGCAGTGGTTTTATCGGGTCATGAGAGTTATATGGAAGGAAAGGAGAACATCTTAAGCCTCGAAGAAGGAGATAATTGTGCTAATTTTTAAGAAAGGCAACAGGAAAATAGTCCAGAAATATAGGGTAATCACGTTGATGTGCCATGCTGCGAATATATTTGAGAAGATCCTGGAAAGCAGAGTGCGGAGAGTAGTAGAAGAAGGGTTGAGGGAGGAACAGTATGGATTGAGGCCAGGAAGATCAACAGTGGACCTGATTTTCAGTGTAAGACAGCTCCAAGAAAAACACTATGAATATGGAAAGGAATTGGTAATGGAGTTTCTGGACATAGAGAAGGCATACAATAGCTTGGATAGAGGAAAGGTGTGGGAAAGCCTATAGAAAAAGGGAGTTAAAAATCAAACTCTGGCTAGAATAAAGGAGATGTACCAAGGAAATGTGAGCTGTATGAAAGTTGGGGGATAGAGAGGTCAGACTGGTAAAAGCAGAAGAGTGGGTTGAAACAAGGGAATGCACTATCTATACTGCTTTTCATCTCTGTGATGGATGAGGTAATGGTAGAAGTGACAGCACAAATAGGAGAAGAACATATGAGAGCAATGATGTTTGCAGACAATCTAATGATATGGGGCAACGGAGAGGCAGAAGTATAAGAAAGGTTGAATGTACGGGTTGAGACAGTAAAACAGTATGGTTTGAAAAGTAATGCAAAGGAGTGTGAAATGATGGTGACAACGAGAAATAGGGGAAGATATAATGATAGGAGGAGAAGTACTAAAGAAGGTGGATAGTTGCAAGTATCTAGGGAGTGTAATAGAAGTAAGTGGTAGAAATGACAAGAAGATCGGTGAGAGAGGAAGGCAAGCCCAGGGATTCCTGTAGAGCGTGAGAGGTCAGGTATGGAGCAGGGATGTACTCCCGAAGAGCAAACGGGTATTGTATCGAATGTATAATGTCCCAATACTCACCTACGCGTCAGAAACGTTGGTTATGAAGAAGAGACAGGTGAGCAGGATCCAGGCTTGCGAAGTGAAATTTCAAAGAAGCAGATTAGGAATAACAAGAAGGGATACAGTAAGAAATGAGAGAGTGAGAGAGATTGTGGAAGAGAATCCTTTACAAGAGAAGTCAAGAATGAGTTGGTACGGGCATGTTAGGAGAATGCAGAAGGGCAGGATACCAGAGATAGAAATGGAGGGCAAGAGACCAAGAGGAAGTCCAAGAGAAAGGTGGATTGTGGATGTCAAGGAAGGAGTGCAGAGGAGAGGAGTGGGATAGAGTGAAGAGTGAAATGTGGTGGGAGGATAGAAAACGATGGAGAGGCTTATGTTCGAAGCATACCCAGCCAGGGGCTGGAAACTGTAGAAGATGATCTTATTATCTATTTTATTAAAGTTGATTTAAAGTCATTTTAATATTTATTACCATTTTATTTGCCATTTATTCCTGGAGTTTATATGGAAGATAGCAGGGACAGATATTCCCTTATTTTCGATGTACTTGCTCATGTTGCAACCTTATGGAGAATAAGATATAGTTCCTTACAATGAATGCTGGAAGCAGCCGACATTCTGTTGTTCACACAAGTTGACACGTTTAATCATGTTGCTGAACATCTCTTCTAATGTCTGATGTGAGATGGCACCATAGAGTACAAATCACATGGAGAATGAGTGCTTTGGGCTACTGCACTGAAGTCAAGATCCATCTTGCAAAGTCATGTCCTGATGTGTGGGCTGGAGCATTCTCTTGGTGGATTTCTTTTTTCTTAATCAAGTGGGGTCACTTTTACCTTAACTCACTGTGAAATTGATCTATTAAAGAGGCATAATATACAGTATGTCCCCCCTTGTTGTATTTTCCTATATAGACTTGTATATTATAATACAGTAGCTTCTTATACCAGAAAAATATAATCCATATGAAATAGTATTGCCAGCTACTAAATTAGGAACGCCACATTGATTATATCCAGTGCTGCACCAGCCAGCTAGCCCACAAGCGCTAGGATAAACAAACAGCACATTATGTCCAGCGACACTCATTTTTCAAATATGTTATAGGACCAAATTCGCTTCAAAGGATACAAATAAACCATTGAAGAAACCATTGGTCAGGAGAGCCCTCCTGCTAATGAAATACTTCTCCCAGTGTGATCCAGCTTTTAAAAGGATTAAGCACTGAAATAAATAAAGGTGCAAATTAGTCTTACATGCACACCTTTGAATGTCGGTCTCTTTTGTACTGCATCTACAACCAAATATATTTAACACAAGATTTTTAAGGTAGGTATGCACAGACAATAGTAATCACTAAGATAGGATGTTTAGGACCTAAAGAAACGAGAAATATGCAGTCAAATATGCCCTAAAAAATACTGAAATATGATCCAAAAAGGGTACAATATGACCTAATATATTTACATGCTTTCTAAAAACATGTGTTAATAATGTAGTGAAATGTTATTTTTATTATTAATTCTACATTCAAACCTAAAAAATTGTCAAAATCTACGCTGATTTCATAAATAGGCCTACGATAAAAATATTTTCCTCGAATTTTTATCGCAGAAAGTATCAAGCGACTCGCGGAAAGCAGCATATTCTTTACCTTTTCTCGCGTTAAAACTGCGACACAAATCACATTTCCTGAAAAAGAGAAAGAAAATGACCTAAATTAAGAATAATACCAGGTGTAGTTACAGTTAAATATTTTCTGATAGTTTGCAAGGATTAGCAAGTTTTTAAATTGTTAGCACCGCTAACGCACAGGAACCTTGCAGCGGCCAGCGGATACCCTATTTTAAGTCCACCACCTACCCCTAAAATATTACCAAAATATGACCTTAAAACATCGATATTGATGAAAAATGACAATAACTATAAAAATGACCCAAATATGCATTTATATGCTCTATAAAATCCACCTAAAAAGAATCAGGAACATTTAACTCCTGCTTAATTAGTCTTTAATGAAAATGTAGTCAAGAAAAATATGACATTTCCTAAACATCCAAATCTTAGTAATCACAATGTTGACTATGATCCTATGAGGAATATTTGTAACTTACTGTAGTCTTTACAGAGAGCAAGCATAACAGGTTATGAGGTCACCTATGGCAACTAAAATATCAGTTTCCAAAATTAATGACTTCTGTTAATCTAAGTTCTGCGAATTTAAAGGATAGGTGTTGATGTTAAAAACAAGTGCTAAAGAATGAACAGTCAGTAAATGATAGTCAAGTAGACTGCTTACATTCTATGGAGATATCTTACATATGGTTCAGAGTGTACCCACGTAAACAAGAACTTATCCAGAAGTATTTCTCAATGCAGAAAATTCTGATATTGGGTTGTGTTTAAATATGGTTGGAATTTCATTCATTTTCTTCAGAGATTGTATTGCCTTTCATCAATATATATAACATCTAACCTCCTTGACTTTCATAGTCAAGGAACAACGAAATTCGACATGCAAGCTACCCTCTGGGTGTCAAATAACAAAGCTTGCACCCGGCAACCTAGGCCATACGATATTATTATTAATTTAAATACAGTATTAATAATTCTTGCTGAGCACATACTTGATCATCATTTGATTGGAGAATTGTTTTCATTGTCTATTCAAGTTTCCTTCTTAGCTGAAATTACTTAACTACCTGTACCGGTACCTAACTATCTATTGATGTTTGTCATAATAGAACAATTACCAGGAATATGATGTGTGTTAAAACTTTAATTTGAAACTGCGTCATACACATTCACGAACAGGTAGTTCTGTGAAGACCTATACCACCTATTTACATGTTATACGGGTCCTTTCTGTGTTAGTTAAAATCAAGCATCCTCATGACAGCCTGGCACATATAACTCAATAGCTAATACAGTGAGAGCCATCCCTTTCCATCCCACGGTGCAGGCGAAGCACATCGAGTCAGCGCCAGTTGACTAGAATCTACCGTTACACAACAGCGTGTCGGGAAGCCTCGAATGCTGGCATTGCATTTATTACATATGGAGTTGCCAAGATAACTTAGTTGAGATAATTACGACTTGTGGTGAAGTACTGTAGCCTATCTCGTATCCCGTGAACATGGTTAGGTATGTAACAAAACATCGAATTTTCCTAGTGGAAACTTATCTTCTCAAGAAGAAGTCGTAGAGTAAATTTATGTTCCTAAGTTTCAGCACTGTGCGATTTTTACTTGTGGGGGGAATCTTAAACAAAATGTATACAAATACGATCTGCGTACTCTGGAGGCTCTCGAGAACAAAATAACCGTGAGGATGAATTAGAGCGAGTGTACCAAAACTACCTACATTCATGCAATGAGTGTTTAGAAAATTAAGGAGTGCATTTCCAGCAACTACAGTACCCTGGAAATCATGTAAGTAGGCCTAATAATGATTATTAAATACATTACAAGTGTAAATGTGTTGAACTAGTTGGGTGCTAAGCTGCTGATAGCTTATAAGTAGGGGTCTCACTGTAGAATGCTTGAAATAAAAATATACATTTATCAATTAGAATGGCCACTATCTTGCAGTTTTTAAATAGGCTACGTGTTGACATTACATACTATTGGATACTCCAAGTTTATGCACCACAAACAAGGTGTACTACAGAGGAGAAAGAACAGTTCCTCGACGACCTCGAGGATTTAATAGCAGAGGACAATGTCATCATTATGGGTGATTTAAATGCCCAAGTGGGAAAGGAGAGGCAGGGGCGTGAGAAGATTATTGGACCTCATGTATATGGAAATCGGAACTCTGAGGGAGAATGCCTGATAAACCTATGTGTGCGAAACAACTTAGTTATCCAGAACACTTGGTATCAAAAGAAAGAGTCACAAAATTACTTGATACAGTTTGAATGGACAGCTTAAAACTGTGATTGATTATACAGTATAATAACAGACCAACAAGCTAACCAGTCTGTAACTAATGTTCAAGTTATTCCAAGTGAATGTCTTGACAGTGATCATAGACTGCTCATTGCAGAGCTGAAGAATGTGTCTGTACCAACAGTCAAACACACAAAAATGCCAAAGATTAAGACTTGGCTATTGAGAGACTCGGAAAATAAACAGGAGTACCAAGAAAGGATCCTGAGTAAGATACCTAAAACAGAAAAACTTGGGGTGGAGGAAGAATGGAAGCTCTTCAAAGACACTTTTGTTACACAAGCTGTTGAAATCTGAGGTAAAACAAATGCTACACAGAGAGAAAAGGAAACGCCATGGTGGAATGATAGGGTCAAGGCAGCAATAAAAGAAAGAAATATGATAAAGAAGAAATTAGACGGAGAAAAACAACTAACTCGACATGTACGCAATTACACAGTAATTGAACAACTGTCTCAGGAATATTGGAATAAGAAGTTGGCTGTTAAAAGACTGATCCAGGAAGAGAAGGATTAATGATGGGTTGACTTTACCACCAGGTTAAAGGAGGATGGCCAAGGCAATAAAAAACTACTGTATAGGGTGGTCAAGAATAAAAGGGGTGAGCATACTAATATTGTTACTCTGGAAACTGATGATGGAAAGTTGTTAAGAACAAACCTCGAAGTTAGAAAGGAAATGCGGAAGCATTTCAGCATGTTGCTGAATTGTGATGTTGACAACAGTAATGTTAGTGATGCACAGTAAAAACAATTCATGAGGAACAACAACCTTTAACATGGCTGGAAGTAGAGATGGCACTGAAGAACATGCGAAATGGAAAGTCTCCAGGGTTTGACGAATTAAGCTCAGATATGATGAAGGCTGCCGGAACACCTGGCCTACAATGGATTTTCAGAGTACTGTCAGTCATCTGGGAGGAGAATAGTATTCCAGATGACTGGATGAGAGGAATCATCATCCCACTGTTCAAAAAGGGAAACTGCAAGATATGTGGAAACTACAGGGGCATTACTCTGCTGTTGCATACTCAGAAGTTGTTGGAAAAGATCTTAGAAAACAGATTGAGGAAGATAGTTGAACCCTTATTAGAAGAAGAACAGCATGGTTTCAGGAAAGGTCGAAGCACTGTTGATCTCATTTTTGCTGTAAGGATTTTGGCTGAGAAATATTGGTAACGTGGAAAGGATCTAGTGATGGTGTTTTTGGACATTGAAAAGGCCTACGATAGTGTTCCCCGTAATAAGATTGGAAATGTCTTCAAGACTTTAAAGTGCCCTACTACCTGGTTGACAAAATAAGGATGTTATATCGGAGTTGTTATAGTTGTGTCCAAATAGGAAATGGTCGTTCTGAATGGTTTGAGACAAAAAAGGGAGTACAGCAAGGAGGTGCCTTGTCACCACTATTGTTTGTCATTGTTATGGACAGAATTTTAAAATCTATTAAGGAAACTGCAAACGAATCACGAGCTTTGGTATTTTCAGATGATGCGATCTTATGGGGAGAAACAGAAGTGGAAGTATAGGAGAGACTGACTGCTTGGAATAACAAATATAAAGGTCACCACACACAGAAAGCTAAGCTACGCTAAGCAATGCCAAGCTATGATGTGCTACGACACGAACAAAAAGCTAAGCTAAACTAAGCTAGGCAGCATATTTCTTATTACATGCTTTCCTACTAATGAAAAAGTATAGTATCCTTATAGAAAGAGATCCTACAGGATTAAATTAGATTAATAATATTATTTTAATACTGTACTGCTTTCTAAATTAATTTTTGTGTAATACTGTATAAATGTATCTTAAAAAATAGGAACGTAGCCAGGATTCTGTTTAGGTGGGGGTCCAGGTGTTGCTATTTTATTAATTAAAATTGTGGCCCACTATAGCTATGTAGACATGTGTTTTTTTTCTAAAACTATTCAAATTTGCCTCTATGTATATAAAACAGCAATAGAGTAGATACTTCTATATTACCGTATTTAAATAGCCTATGTCTTCATTTAAAAATTGTATTATTAGATTCTTTGTGTTATCAACTATATTCAATACTATAAGGGTTATTTGACAAAATGAATTTAAAACGGTAATAATACCGGCACTACTAAAAAGAAAATAAGAATACGATAATATCACAATTGTCAAATGATAAGTTTGCCTCTTGGTTTAATTTCGGAGAGAATCCGGACCTGCCCCCCTCCTCTGACTACGTCTCTACTACAAATTAAAACTAAACACTTAATTAATTGCCTCCGTCTTCTTCGTTAATTATAATTACATTTTGTTGTTGGAGGCTGAATGGACCAGTATGGGTATTATGTGAAGATAATACAAGAAGATTATTTCTTAAAGCTAAATATTCCTCTTCTGCAGTGGATACACTATTAAATACTTTAATGGAGAAAGGGGAAGAAAACATATTGAAACTTATAACATTCTCCATGAAGTCTTGAAATCTAACGCGGAATTCGGTTCTTAATTCTGATACAATTTCTGCGTACTTTTGAAAAGTTTGATTATCACAGTTTTGTAGGGCTGGGAAATGAACAAAGTTGTTCTTTTGGCCTGTCACCCATTGTATAAATAAAATGAAGTATGGTACTACCTGAATCACTACACACTCACACGACACGGCTACGCACACAACTCAAAGGTCTGCGACAGCCCGCCAGATCAATTGTTCCGAAATGAAAAGCGCATGCGACAGGCCAGCTACAACCAAGAAAATCGCCTGCCTAGCGATCTGTCTAGTTTAGCTTTGCATAGTATAGCTTAGCATAGCGGCCTGTGTGTGTCATCATCATCATCTTGTACAGTTTCCAGCCCCAGGCTGGGTCTGTTTGGAACTTAAGCCTCGCCACTTAGTCCTCTCTTCCCATCACCTCTCCGCTGTCACTCTGGTCCAGTCCTCGCCTCTCTTCTTGACACATTCCTCCACGCCTTTCAGCCATCTATCTCTTGGTCTTTCCCTTGGTCGTTTCGTCTGCATCTCATGTATCCTCTTGGGAATCTTCTTCTCATCCATTCTCTTTAAGTGTCCATACCACCTCAGTCTTGATGTCTCAATCCTACCTTGCAAGGGCTCCTCTTTCACCATTTCCCTGACCTTTTCATTCCTCACCCTGTCTCTTCTTGTTACTCCGATCCTACTTCGCAGGAACTTCATTTCACCTGCCTGTATTCTGCTTATGTCTCTTTTCTTCATTGTCCACGTTTCTGAAGCATAGGTCAGTATCGGGATATAGTAGCTTCTGTATAACACTTCCTTGCTTTTTTGTGGGACATCTTTATTCCACACTAAGCTCCTAATGCTTCTCAGAAATGCTTCTGCCTGTCTACCACGTTCCATAGTCTCTTTGTCATTTCTCCCATTTTCCTCCACTATACTTCCCAAGTACTTGAGACTTTCCACCTTCTTCAGCTGTCCACCTCCAAGTGTTATCCCACTCATTGGTCTGTCCTTTTTCCTGGTCGTTAACAGGATCTCACATTTACTGATGTTGAACTTCCATCCGTACTCTCCCACTGTTTCTTCCCAAGCCTTCAGTTGCTCCTGAATTTCCTCCTTGTTTCCCCAGACCATGAGATCATCTGCAAACACCATTGCTCTCATCTTATCTTCTCCTATCTTTCCTGCTATCCGAGTCATTACCTCGCCCATAACCACAATAAAGAGAAGGGGTGACAGCGCACTACCCTGTTTCAGGCCACTCATTTGTCTGAACCAGTCTGTTCTTTCCCCTCCAACTTTCACACAACTCACACTTCCACAATACATCACCTTCACTCTGCCTACAGTTAGAGCCCTGCGCGGATAAACAAAACGTTATCCGCATCCGCCCCGCATGGCTGCCATCCGCATCCGCACGTTTGTTATCTGAATCTACTGGCATTACAATAATATTTTCAATTAGATAAAATATATATATTAAATAAATAAATTAAATTAATTATATTAAATACTAGCAGGTACCCGCGGCTTCGCCCGCGATCAAGACAATGGGGACGATGCATTATTGCTGATAATTGGTCTATTCTATTACAGCAATCGCGGCTACAGGTGGGTCCATTTTAATTCTGAATATTCTGATACATACAGTATATTGATATGAGTAGCAAAGTGGGAATTTTATAGAGTTGTGAAAGTCTGCAGGGCTCAATGTTACATTATGCTAACACATTTTAAAATTACGTCTTCTGCTGAGACATAACGATTTTGTTGTCCGGATGCTCGCGAGCACGCCACTTACACCTCTTTTCTGCTGCACCATTAGTCCAACTCGGCAACTTTTCTAGGTTTAAGCCGTGCCTTGTGCGGGGATTCAATGGCCGTGAAAGACAAAATATCAACATGGGAAAAAATTGTTTTGTCTAAATGTACACGTGCTACTGTTAAGTGTGTGTCATTGCGCTTTGTTAAAGAAATTGCGAATAATGTTTGAAGAGAGAACTGCACTCTTGCACACTGGAATGGCAAATCTATCGGAATATGGGGAATTAAACGTATTCTTCCTTAAGCTATTCTGGATGTAATTTTGCCACACTTTATGATGATTTGAACGTCAACATATCGCAATTAATAGACCTATAGTTAAATATCTCTCACCTTGGCCGCTGATGTACAGTACATTATGCAGTCTCTTCCAGTGTTACATCCCAGGGATTGAAATTCTCCAAAAACAGTTTTGCCTCACATGCCTCTCTAAGTAATTAAAATTGCCGATTGTTGTTCTTTGAGTCTTCAGTTTTTTAACAAGTTTGATGCAGCCCTCCATGTCTCCCTCTCCTGAGCTAATCGTTTCATCTCTACATAGCTACCACACCCTACATCCGAGGCAATCTGTTTAACACTGGTTTACCCCTACAGTTCTTGTCCTCGACCCTCCCATCCATAACTAAGCTTGCTATTCCAGGGTGTCTTAATATGCGTCCTACCCTCCTATCTCTTCTCTTCATTAGCAGTCGCCAGAAACATCTCTCCTCTCCCACTCGTCTTAATACCTCTTCATTTGTTACCCTATCTACCCATCTGATCATCATTCTCCTGTATCACCACATTTCAAACGCTTCAATTCTCCTCTTTTCTGCTGCACCATTAGTCCAACTTGGCAACTTTTCTAGGTTTAAGCCGTGCCTTGTGCGGGGATTCAATGGCCGTGAAAGACAAAATATCAACTTTATTGAAATAAGTTTGCCCAATTCCTCAGTAAGAATAATTAAGAAAAAATAATAATTTAATGTGACAGCCGGTAGAATACGACACATCCGTCTGTGATTATGGGTTGCTGATCATGGTAAAAAACGAAAAAGAGCAGATCAATATTGGCAAACAGAAATATACAGTTAACAAAAAACAAATTTATAAAGAAAATGAAAGCATACCGTGCAAAATAGAAAGCATCTTGACATTGTAAATTAGCGTAAAGATACGAAAGTTCGCTTACAATAACCAGCTCAAAGAGTATAAAATTAGACTCAAAATCACGATCGTATCCGACCGCAAAAACCACCCCTATAAATAAAATATATCTCATTTTAGGCGTATCAATGCAAGGAGCAAGGTTCGTGAACCGAACCCCGCGTTTAAGGGCCCTAAAACGAATGGTTTTCGAGATATTGCCAGAAAACTATCCCTGGTCTGCGAAATTTCAGTGGTTGCCATAGTAACGTTGATCTGTTTCTTCGAGGGAACACAGGTATTTGGGAATATCTCCGAAACCGTTCATTTTAGGAACTTAAAAACTGTATTTCTGGGTCCCTACAGGACCTCCGAGAATTGTTTCTCGTATCTGGCGGCTTAAAATGAGCTAAATCCGATATTTGTACGGACTGTCCTTGCTCAGTGCCAAAGGGCCGAAAAAGGTCACTTACAAATTGAATTAAAAAAAAAACGTTTCTCAGTAAGCCTCAACATATTCGGATCAACCAACATGCAAAATTTCAGCTTTCTAGGTCTAGTGGTTTGAGCCCTGCGTTGATGAGTAAATTTTGGATGCTCAGTGCCAAAGGGCCGAAAAAAGTCACTTACAAATTGAATTTTCAAAAACCGTTTCTTAGTGAGCCTCTACATACTCGGATCAACCAACATGCAAAATTTCAGCTTTCTAGGTATAGTGGTTTGAGCCCTGAGTTGATGAGTCAATTTTGGATTATATATAATAGATATATTAAAGCAACACATTTAGTTTTGAGGACAAAGTCGTTCCCTTAGGTTATGGATATCAAGTTCTATGTTTAAAATGAATGTTATACAGCCAGAATTGCAACCCTTTTCAGTTCGGAGTGTTAATTGTGCTTAATGGTATAATTTGAATGATATTAGCGTAAATCATCATCGTACATTTGCCATGAAAAAGAAAAAAGAACATAACAGAAAAATATTTATAAGTCATAAACATCCGGACATTAGTAATGATAATTCCTATTGTAGTCTAAAAACTATCCGCAAATTTACCCCAAACATTATCCGCAGCTTATCCGCTATCCGCACAGCCATGAAAACTATATCCGCAGGGCGAAAAATTTTGCGGATATCCTACAGTACCTTTTTCCAGTCCCATGTTTTCCATTGCTTTCCAAACCTTCTCCCTACACACACTATCATATGCCTTTTCGATGTCCAGAAAGGCCATCAGCAGATCCTCTCCAAATTCGTAGTGGTGTTCCTGGAGCTGTCTCACTGAAAATATGAGATCCACTGTTGATCTCCCAGGTCTGAATCCATACTGCTCCTCTCTCAATTTTCTCTCCACTTTGGCTCGTATTCTACTTTCTAATATCTTTTCATATATCTTAGCACAGTGAGGTATGAGTGTGACTCCCCTGTAATTTATGCACTCCTTTCTGCTTCCTTTCTTAAATATTGGGACAATTAATCCTTTCTTCCAATCTTCTGGGGTCTTTTTCTCCTTCCATATCACCCTCATCACACGGTACAGCCACCGTTTCCCAACCTCCCCTGCTGCCTTCACCATTTCAACACTCACTTCATCCACACCCGGTGCCCTTCCTCCTTTCATCTTGTCTATAGCCATCTCCAGTTCTCTCCAAGTCAGGTCCTTTTCCATTCCTGTGTTGTCTTCTCCATCTTCCAATACATTGTCTTCCTCCCTATGACCAATTGGATTCAGCAAATCCTCAAAGTACTCCTTCCACACGGTCTTGAGGGCCTCTTTGTTGTGTACCTTATTTCAGTTTTTGACCATCATTACCACATCCTCTCGCAGACCTCTTCTCTTACTTTTGACCATCCCATAAAGTACTTTCTTATTTCCTCTGCTGTCTTCCTCCATCATCTCTGTCCACTTTACCATCCACTTCTTCCTCTCCTCTGCGACAATCTTGTTTGCTTCTTTCTTCTTTATCTTATAATCTTCCATTGCCAGATCAGTTCTTTCCTGGAACCACACTCTGAAAGCCTTGTTCTTCCTTCCCACAGCTTCCTTCACTCTCTCATTCCACCACGGTGTCTCTTTACACCGCTTTCTGTTGCTTGTTCTTCCACATACTGCCACTGCAGCTTCCACCATTGTGTTTTTGAAATGCTTCCATTCCTCTTCCCCTGTTTTAGGATTGTCTGTTGGCATCCTTTCCCTTATTATCTTCTGGAATTCTTCCTTGACTTCCTTTTCCTTGAGTTTCCATACTTTGATTCTCCTTTCCTGGTACTCTGTCCTCTTGCTATCCTTAACAACTCCCAGGTTCATTACAAGTATTCTGTGGTCGCTATCTAAGGCCTCTGATGGAATTACCTTTATATCTCTGACACTTCTCTTCATTTCCCAGTCGTACAGCATGTAATCTACCAAAGATTTCTTTGTTAAATCACTGCTGTACCACGTTACCTTGTGGCTTTCTTTCTTCCGGAACCAGGAGTTGCCTACCACTGAACCGTTTCTCTTGCAAAAATCCGGCAACTTTCTCCCTTCTTCATTCCTGCTGCCCCATCCTTCTGCTCCCATTACATTTTCATATCCTTGCCTTTCACTTCCTACATGTGCATTCAAATCTCCCATGACAATGATGCTCTGACCATTCAACTGCTGTTGTAGCTCCTCCTCAAAGTCTTCCTTCTCTTGAGCTGTACATCCAACTTGAGGGGCATATACCTGGGCTATCTCCAGGCTTCTTCCCTTTACAGTTACTCTGATCTTCATGATCCTGTCACTTATTCCCTTTACCTCTTCCTTCATTCCATCTCTCACAACTACTCCTACTCTGCTGCTCCTTCACTGTTCCCACTCCAATACAACCGGTACCCTTTCCTCAGTTCTCTGCGACCTTCTCCTTTCCATCTTGTTTCTGCCAAGCCCAGTACATCCAGTTTTCTTCTCTCCATCACATCTACAATCTCCTCCACCTTTCCTGTCAGTCTTTGAATGTTTAACGTGCCAACTCGTAGTCCATTAACATATCCGGGTCGTCGTCGTTTGCATCTGTCCTTTCCGGGGCCTGTTCCTGTTTTGAAAGCAAATATAATATCCACTACTGGCTTGCTAGGCCTACCGTAGCTTCACCAGAGCCCCGTCAGCCGTCACTTTTCAGGGTTCCTATAGGGCCTTCACAGTTACCGTAGCGGTCCCGGGGCACACGAAGTCCCCACTGTACTTCACCCCTACAGGCAATCCCCTACTTTATGCTGTTGCCCATCTCCCACCATGTGGAGGAGGGGTTGGACTTGTGAATGGACCAGTATGGGTATTATGTGAAGATAATACAAGAAGATTATTTCTTAAAGCTAAATATTCCTCTTCTGCAGTGGATACACTATTAAATACTTTAATGGAGAAAGGGGAAGAAAACATATTGGGGTTGGACTTGTGAATGGACCAGTATGGGTATTATGTGAAGATAATACAAGATGATTATTTCTTAAAGCTTGCAGTGGATACACTATTAAATACTTTAATGGAGAAAGGGGAAGAAAACATATTGAAACTTATTACATTCTTGTGTGTGTCACTGTACTTAAATGCATTAAGAGCGATATTTTTCATAACACCGCGTAGCTTAGCTTTCTGTGTGTGGTGGCCTTTAAGAATTTAGCCTGAAGATCACCAAGGCCAAGACTGTTAAAATGACCATTAGCAGAGAGGAAAAGTTCAAACATATATTTGGAGGGAGCAAAACTAGAATCCGTTTCTCACTTCCAGTATCTTGGAAGTATGGTCTCCAAGGATAACACCCTCAAACAAGAAATTCTAAACAGGACACAGAAAGCATCACATTTCTATAACCAAGTTTAGCACTTACTTTGGGACAAAAATACACCCTTGACAGCAAAGGCAACGTTGTATCACACCTACTTTGTTCCAATCCTTACTTATGGTATGGAAACATGAACATTGCTAAGTAAGGATTACCGTAAAATTCAAGCCACAGAAATGAGATTCATTAGGACTATGAACCAAAGTACCAAGAGAGACAAGATCAGAAATGAGGTACGCAGAGCAAGTGTGTGATATAGATGGTAATTGTTTCTGTAACACATGCGATTTGCTATTTCGTTCTCGCGTTCCTAGTTTGGTTAGGAATGCTGGTAATGAACACTGGATTTAAAAAAACACACTTATACCAATGCTCGTCATTTGTGACGAAAACTGGCACATTGTCATTTCTCCTAGTAAGACCTAACTAACAGTGGCAATATACTTATAATGTAGTTCTGAAGCAACCTGCATTAATTAAATTGTCGTTTGATCATCGTGTCCAATAGTCGTCATAGCTGACGATCTTTAGAGCACATGCGTGACGAACACTAGTGCACGATAATGTTAAAGTTTGCGTTAACGTTTCACAACCAATAAACAATTACAGTGTGCAGTTATTATGTAGATTTGTCTTTTTGACGGCCGTAGGCTAGGTCTAGGCTGGCTGCGTGGGTCAGCAGTAACGTTCTCGCTTACTGTTGCAGGATCGAATCCTGGCGCAGTCATCTGGAATTTGAGGGTGCGCAAATGCGAGGGAGCCGCTCGGGGCAAAATTCTGGCACCCCAGCATCTCTAAAAGCTGCAGTAGTTAAAAGGGTCGTAAAACAAATAACGTTATTATTATCAGTAGGCCTGGGGTTTTTAGGTGTGCTAAAGAGGATTCTTTTTAAATTGAGATGAAAAATTCTAAGACTAAATCTTTGCTTTCAAGCAATAAGTCGAAACACACATTTCTCAATTAGCCTGAGATATTCAGCAAATGGAAGCTGCTATTAAGGTCGTTGAGGAGGACGGCATGAATATTACAGCGGCCGCGGAGAGGAATGGTGTTCCGAGAAACGCCCTCTCGGACAAAATTAAAGGAAAAACCAGAGAGAGGAAGATAGGGCCAAGTTCCTTTTTAACAAAGGGTGTTAGTTCAATGGGTAATCTCACTAGGAAAAGCGGGGTTCCCGGTAACAAAGGAAGATTTGCAAAATAGCGTCCAGTGCCTCACAAAAGAATTGAAGAGGGACTCTCCTTTCAAAGATGGGCGGCCAGGGAGGAAATGGTGTGAATCCTTCCTAAAAAGAAATCCAAGCCTGTCTTTACGAACCCCTCAAAATTTGACAGTACATCATGCTGCAATTACAGAACATCAAATTAAAACCTACAGTTATTTGGTGGAAAACTACTTGCAGTCTATCTTGTCAGACCCTCGGCGATTGTTCAACCCAGACGTTATGTTAAGCCATGTTCTGGTTTCACTTTTTATGTGACAGCCTCCCAACCCCAGCAAAAAAAAGATCACGGCACAACAGCCACCCGGAAAATGATCATTCACTCTTGAACATTGATCGGGGAAGCCTATATCAATACACGTTCTTGTGGTTATATTGTTCGAATTTCAATTATTATTAATATTATTATCATTGGATTACTAATGCACTTTAAGAATTATATAAATAAATTATAATAAATGTGTTTGCAGCAGAATTTCAATCTTTTCATTCCCGTATGTCTACCCGCCATTCCCGATAGCCGATGCCGATTTTTTGTCTTTTCCTTTTTTAAATAAATACTGGTACTGCATTATTCGTAAATTTTAGCCTCCATGTCAATAAATCGGTGCCTTATGCAACAATATTGACAGAAATGCATTATAAACACAGATAAGGACAACGAACAATGTGACGACAAATGGTGCCAACGGGTGACGACTATTGGAAAAATCTAAATTCTTCGTGATGATTACAAGCGCAAAAACACATTTTTTCAAAAATATATAATTTTTCCTAAAACAAATACTTTCGACATTGAGAGTTTCCTAGTGTTTGAGGTTAGGTACAGTGGTCTTGTTGATTTAAATTACCAAAAGGTATAAGATATATATATTTTCTTGACTAAATCAGTCTTAACATGACAACTAAATTGGTGCATTTACCTTAATAGTCGGGAAAAAATCTAGAGATGATGTAGTAATAGATGTTTGCTCCTATGCTGTCTATAACCCACCCGCCGTCCCAAATTTGATAATGACATATAGATAAAATTCCAGCTGACTCCACCATTTTCCGTTTGTTTTAGCCACATGTACAGTACTGCCAACCCCACGTATTCGGTACTATTTAATATGCGGTATCGTAAAACAAAAGAGTGCCGTCAAGTTAATGTGAAAGAGAGCCAAGTTTCGGTCTTAAGTTTTGTGCGAGTTAGATCTCCAATTTCAATCAAGAATATCATAATGTATCAACAATTTTCATCCAAACCAATGGCTTTTGCCTAGACCAATATTTTCATCCAGACCAATGGTTTTTGCCTAGACCAATAATTGTTAGGTAGCGTGGCCGTGTAGGACGCGTTAGCCAAAATAAACACCCCTGGGTTTTGTCACACACAGTGGGGGTAGTCACGCATCAATAATTTTACCCAGGCCAACGGTTTTGCTAATTATTTCTTTTTTCATATAATTACAACATTACGTGTGTCGTATGGTGTACTTTGTATCGCACATGTTGGCAACAGTGATAGGACGTGACATGACGACAATGTGTGCACCTCAAACATGGCTGCCGTCATTGAATGAGCAAGAAATAAAAACATTTATTTTATATAAGAGATATTTCCGGTGCAGCAGTGATAATTGACAGTAATTTCAATTCCTAATGAATCCCAGAAAGATATGTGAATCATATATTTTCAATAATCTACCAAGTAGAAGTGTAAACGCCAGGAGTAACTATTGTCAAGTTTTAATCATTGCCCTTCTTTATAATTTCATTTCAGTAAAATCTCCAAGTGTTCTCACTAACAAAGTTTCTTCTTCTCTCTGTCATGCTTCTCCTCAGCAAAGGCAAGTCTGTGTACGTGCGTGAGTCAGGAAGTGTATTTAACTAATTACGAGCTTGATGGGCCTGATGAAATACATCAGGGATAAACATGCATCCACTCTCGAATGGAGAGTGTGGTGGTAGAGTGGTAAAGCTGCTTGCCTCTCACCAAAGTGGACAGGGTTTGATTCCTGGCCAATGCATGCAATACTTTCAAAGAAAATATCACGTCCTGTGGTTCGGATTCCATGTAATAATGGACGACTTGTGGCTCATGATGGCAAGGTTAATAGTCACATGAAACTACACACTTAGAAGACCTACAAATTGCTGAAAACAATGTTGCAGTTTGGTCCGCAAATAACGGACCGAGATTAAACGAGACGAAGACAGTGTCCTTTAGGAAAGGAGGAAGCCTGTAACATTTCTCTACAGAGGAACCCCTCTGTCTACAGTCTCCTATTTCCAGTACCTAGGGGTGACCATGCAGAGACCCGGGAACATCTTCGCGATGCATGTTAGCGAGAGGGTGGATGCTGCATTTAAGGTCATAAGCGAAACCAAGTTTTTACACAGCCTATCCCTAAGGACTACAATACGACTATTTTGGTTAAAAATAGCACCAGTAGCAATGTATGACCTGGAAATTCTTTGGACACACCTCACTAGGCACAAGTGAAGAGGTTCAAAGCAATGAATTGAAAAAAAAAGCCTTAGGCCCATGTCTAACAAAGTTTACGCCATCGTGTCTGGCTCGTATATGTTATAATCAAATGTACTCGAAAGAGAATCAAAATGAATATTGTCCGTTGAGCCATTATAATTAACACATAAAGTGATAAAAATGTCCTGCATAACTCAACAAATTGCTAGCGTTTCGCCCCAGTTTGCCAATTGGGCTGTTCAGTTGGTAGAGGCACACCTACCAAGACGCGTAACTGGCACACACTGCGAAGGCCATGCAAGACGATTTGCTACATATGCAGCCACGTCACGAGCATGCCAGTGTACCAAGGGAGTCAAAAACTCCACTCCAAAACAATACATGGCTCAAAGGACAATAATCATTTTGATTCTCTTTCGAGAACATTTGATTATAGTCAATGCCAAAGCAGGGTTTATTGTTTTGGAGTGGAGTTTTTGACTCCCGTGGTACACTGGCATGCTCGTGACTTGGCTGCATATGCAGTAAAGCGTCTTGCATGTCCTTCTCAGTGTGTGCCTGCTACGCATCTTGGTAGGTGTGCCTTTACCAACTGAAGAGCCCAATTGACACACTGGGGCGAAACGCTATCAATTTGTTGAGTTATGCAGGACATTTTTTTCACTTTATGTGTTAATTATAATGGCTCAGCGGACAATATTGTGACAGTCTAGTGGCCTTGGCCAAACCCCGCAGGGGGAGGGAGAGAGTGCCCACACCCTCTCGGTTCCTCCCACGGCCATACATTAACAAAGCACCCGTGAGTCAGTGCGAGCCGGCCACAGAATACGCGAAAATTCAGGATGTGGAACCAACCAGAACAGACTCAATGCAGCAATGGGTTGTGACATTTGGAACTTTCCAGGCCAGGGACTGATCCCATATAAACCAGCGAGCCGCGACGAGGAGGCAGAGTGTGTATTGCAGTGTATTGGTGTGTATTGGACAGTATTGGTCAGTGCTAGGGTGTATTGAAGTGTAGCCAGTGAGTGAGTGAGTGAGTGAGTGCGCAGCAGTACAGTGATTATTACTGGACGTCTACGGTAACAGAGTGTAAGCCTGTCTGCCAGGGTGCAACTTTGAGTCAAGACTGTTAGTGCTTCGTGGAAGTCGTGGTATCGACACGGGACGAGCAACAGCGCACAAGGAGCAGCAAGAGGACTCTGGAAGTAAGTGTAGTGGCAGGGACAAGGCTGTAGAGAACCTGTGTAGACTGTATGTGTGAGTGTAAGCTGGAACACTGTAACGCCTCACGGACAGAGAGAACATAAATGTGGAAACTAATAGTGACCAGTACTGTTTTCTGAATTAGACTCGGTGTGTGTGTATGTGTGTGCACTGTGTATGTTTGTGGGCTGCAATAAAATTATATTTCTTTAAAGCAGTAATTGGTGTTGTGCTTTCCGCCCACCGTAATCCAGTTAACGTAAGTGCCACTAGGGGGGGTGGCATGTAACAACTGGTGTCAGAAGCGGGATTACGAACTCAAGCAAGCACAACACCTGAAGGCCCTAGGTTCAAAATCGTGCAGGTCATTGTATCACAGTTCATTATTCTCCTGCGAGTGCATGCCCGTCACAAGTCAGATAAATAAAATGGATGCGCAAATATAACTCCTGTTAGAAAAGTTAACTTCCAAGATAGACGATGTCCAGAAGAAGATGGAAGACGGCCAGAAGAGGATGGAAGAGCATTTCGAAAACTTTGGAAAGAAAATGATGGAACATTTTGAAAACCTGGGAAAGAAAATGGTGATATATTCGGAAAATTTGGAAAAGAAAATTGGGGAAAGTTCCGAAAATTCTGAAAAGAAAATGGAGCAGGGAACTGGTCGGGACGAGCTGAAATATGACCTGAAATCAAGACCGGAGTATAACAAGCTTGGAGGTGATATGGAAAGTGGCGCGGCAGAGGACGCTGATGGCCAAGACAAACAGTTCGTGGAGTCCGGAGTTCGGAATGCTTAGCGAGTCAGGGACGAGCCACTGGGAAGCGTCACGGGCATGGAAATCGGGCCGAGACTTAGCAGCTCTGACGACAGGAACAGCGTCACGAGTGTGAGGACGCCGCACGTCGATGAGGCTTCATCATGGCAGATCTTCGGGACCGAGTTCGACACTGTGGCGAACCATGCCAGGTGCACGCTGGAGGACGGAGCCGTTCAGCTCATCACAGGACTTCGCCTGGCGGATGTGCTACACGATGTCCGGACGGGGACTGGGTACAACAGGATCGTCGCGACGCTGGAGGAGCATCGTGGGGACTACCAGCTACCTGCCATGTACCACCTACGGCTAGAAGGGAGGAACGGGCGCGCGAGTAAGTCAATTGAAGAGCTCGCGCTGGCTGGCTCGCCTCCCGAGAACTTGCACCGAGAGGCGGCGTACATCTTCGTGGATGGGCATTGCGACGCCATGGTACGTGAGTATTCGAGGCTCAGTGGAAAGCGCTACCCAAGGCAAGTAAAGACCATCGTGTTGGGAATGGCGCCGGCGAAGAGGACAGCATGGGTGACGCCACCGAGGAGGAGTAACGCCGCCGGAAACGAAGAGGCGTTGGAGGTTGGCTACCCTCCACCAAAGCAGCGTAAACCACCACTGGGACGCCGTTGCAGCAGGAAAGTCACCTGTTGGCTACGGACTGAAAGAGGCCATCTAATTAGCAGCTGTCGGCGAGGAACAGCCTCACGGTTAGCAAAGCGAGTGACGGCCAGCATAAACAGGGGCTGGTCAGCGCCGTCGATGCCACCCCCTCAGACCTTGGACAGCCTTTACGATGAACAACTCGAAGCGAGTTGCTTTAAGGAGGGGAGCAGTGTTGCGTGTTGCAGCGGGCCGGCAGGAGGCTCCCTGGGGGAGGGGCAGTGTGACAGTCTAGTGGCCTTGGCCAAACTCCGCAGGGGGAGGGAGAGAGTGCCCACACCCTCTCGGTTCCTCCCACGGCCATACATTAACAAAGCACCCGTGAGTCAGTGCGAGCCGGCCAGAGAATACGCGAAAATTCTGGATGTGGAACCAACCAGAACAGACTCAATGTGGCAATGGGTTGTGACATTTGGAACTTTCCAGGCCAGGGACTGATCCCATATAAACCAGCGAGCCGCGACGAGGAGGCAGAGTGTGTATTGCAGTGTATTGGTGTGTATTGGTCAGTGCTAGGGTGTATTGAAGTGTGGCCAGTGAGTGAGTGCGCAGCAGTACAGTGATTATTACTGGACGTCTACGGTAACAGAGTGTAAGCCTATCTGCCAGGGTGCAACTTTGAGTCAGGACTGTTAGTGCTTGGAGGTGTCGCGGTGCTTCGTGGTCGTGGGATCGACACGGGACGAGCAACAGCGCACAAGGAGCAGCAAGAGAACTCTGGAAGTAAGTGTAGTGGCAGGGACAAGGCTGTAGAGAACCTGTGTAGACTGTACGTGTGAGTGTAAGCTGGAACACTGTAACGCCTCACGGACAGAGAGAACATAAATGTGGAAACTAATAGTGACCAGTAGTGTTTTCTGAATTAGACTCAGAGTGTGTGTATGTGTGTGCACTGTGTATGTTTGTGGGCTGCAATAAAATTATATTTCTTTAAAGCAGTAATTGGTGTTGTGCTTTCCGCCCACCGTAATCCAGTTAACGTAAGTGCCACTTGGGGGGGGTGGCATGTAACAATATTCATTTTGATTCTCTTTCGAGAACATTTGATTATAGTGAATGCCAAAGCACGGTTTATTGTTTTGGAGTGGAGTTTTTGACTCCCGTGGTACACTGGCATGCTTGTGACATGGCTGTAACTTATATGTAGCAAAGCGTCTTGCATGGCCTTCTCAGTGTGTGCCTGCTATGCGTCTTGGTAGGTGTGCCTTTACCAACTGAAGAGCCCAAATGGCACACTGGGGCGAAATGCTAGCAATTTGTTGAGTTATGCAGGACATTTTTATCACTTTATGTGTTATGTATATGTTATGACGGGAAAACTACCGTTTATGGAAGAACTAAGATTGCAGATTCTCCTGCCATACACACTGGGATATGGGGAATTCTTACATACCATGACTGTAAAGAGAAATGACACTTGAGATAAGATTTACACGATGGAGGCTAGGACTTTACAGGACTGGATGCAAGGATCCTACGAGCTACGACACCTGGTGACGAGGCAGTCAGTAGCCTACATATGGTTCCCATCATAAAATATACAGGAATAAAAATTACCATAAGCTAGGAGATCGGTGCAAGTGTATCATGTGTGGCAAAACGTGCAACAAATATCACGTACTTTGGTGCGAGCAAACACCAAGCTCCTTGACGCAGTTCTACAGTGACTAAATTTTATAAACATAATTAGACAGAACGACTATGTAATTTTTGTCATTTCTGTTATATAGGCTATCTTGTTTTGTGCTATGGTCATTGGCTGCAATAAATACTTGAAAACTACAAAGCTTCTTTCCTTCTTAACTCTCAGACTTAGTGAAATAGGAATTTACTAACAAATAGTTAATTGAGTACCGGTATATGGAAACATCCCTAAGGAACACTAGCCCGATACCTTCACAACTTCACTCTTCATAAGAAATTTGTGAAGGCACATGTGTATTTGACGGGGCCAACTTGCAACGAGCAGGCACTTCGTGACTGCAGACAACATGGCGAGAAATGATGATGATAATTGTTGTTTTAAGGGGCCTAACATCTAGGTTATCGGCCCCTAATGATCTGTGTGAGAGCGAAAATGTTAATGAAATGGAAACCAGAACGAAAATTAAGTGAGACTGAAAATACTGACAAAAAGGAACTCAGATTGAAACAACTCACAAAATGATCATACAAAAGGGAATTTAGAACAAAAAGATTCACAAAAAGAATAGATTGAAAAATACCCACAAAATGTAGGCTAGGTTCAAAATACGGACAAAATGCAATGTAGAGTCGAAATACTTACTTACAAAATGCAATTGAAATTCAAAATACTTACAAAATGCAATTGAAATTTAAAATACTTACAAAACGCAAATGAGATCGAAAATACGTACAAAATGCAATTGAGGTTCAAAATACTTACAAAATGCAATTGAAATTGAAAATACACAATGCAATTCAGATTGAAATATCCCAGTTCCAATCCAAATTATTCACAAAGTGCAAATGAAATTCAAAATACTTACAAACTGCAATTGAAATTGAAAATGCTTACAAAATGTAGCCTACGGTAGATTCAAACGACTCATGTGGATTGACAATATGTACAAAATGCAATTTAGATTGAAAATACTTGACAAAATGTAATTTAGATTCAAAATACCCACAAAATGCAATTGAGAATCAAAATATTTGCAAAATGCCCACCAAACAAAATGCAATTTAGATTTAAAATTCTTGCAAAATGCGGTTTTGGTTGAAAATACTTACAAAATGCAATTGAAATTCAAAAAACTCACTAAAATGCCCTGAAACCTACATTGAAAGACTATCTAAAAAGCAATTTAGATTGTCAATCTTTACAAAATGCAATTGAGGTTGAAAACAATCGCGAGAGGTAATTTAGATCGAAAAAACTTACAAAATGCAACGTAGATTAAAAATACCTACAAAAAAAATGCTAAAGGGAATTTAGATACACGGGGAACCAAGTAACAAAAAACAGTGTGGAAATCTTAAAGGGAAAAGGAAATATAATTAAAAGAAAACAAGAGGTCTGACCCCCTCGAAGAAGGAGGGATCAGGAAAGATGAGAAAAGGGCCAATTTAGGCGGGAAAGTGAAAGACTCCCTAGGCCTTGGATACTCTAATACCGTCGGGGTCGGAAAAGAACAAGAGTTGACCAAGGGAGGTCGACAGGAAAGAAGACAGAGAGGAACCCGGCACAAGTAAGTGGAAGCAATGCCGGACTCAGCTGGGGTCCCGTGGTCGCCAACCAACGTCCCACAAGATGCGAGCCCCTGGGGGAAACATGGCGAGAAAACCACCTCTGTAAAATTATATTGTCAACTCCAAGTGCAAGTAGCAGAGGACGAGTTCATTCGAAGGTACGCAGATGGAGGTGATGCAAGCTCTCAAGATTTTGAAATTATCAAGCAGTATCAATCACGCACAATCTTTTGCACTGTGCACGCCTTCTGGAGGATGAAGTTCTGAAACATTGAAGTCAGCTGTCTACCTCATGTGATTTTGTAGCAATTATAGTAGTGTGTGTTAATTAGTAAGGTCAGGTATGGGGTAAGTGACTCAGGACTCGAGATAGGTTACTGTCTGTCTGTTAGGTAGTCAGCCCGAAGGCTGGTTGGATCCTCAAAAAGTACCGCCGTTAGGTTATGTGAGTAGATACCCACAGAAACCCAAGGCAGCGCTATTTTGAGGCGTTCTAGGCAAGAAGAGGAGTGAGGTAGTTTGCCATTGCTTTCCTCACTGAGTCAGAACAGTAGTCCTAACCCTATGAGTTGAACCTTTCACAGCATTCACAGGCACTGACTGTGCCCCGAATGCCATTACTAAGCACCACCCATACCTCAGTAGCTTCCATATAATCACAGCCATGAGTGAGACTGAGACATCGGTGAAAAGCCACCTTTTACTCTAGCCTGTGCCAACTGACAAATGCAAAAGTACTGTATTCATCAAGAAATGGCGAACAGGCCAGGTTACTATCCCATCATTTTCCTCCAGGGTGTGTGGAATACCCCGAATGTGCCGGGATTCAAGCCTCTGATCCCCCAGACTTGCTGCAGTTCCCCAACGCAGTCATAGTGCACAATTTAGTGTTATTGTTGTTTTAAGGGGCGGAACTACGAGGTCATCTGCACCTAAACACAATTTAGTGTGTACGGCTAAGTTATGCCATGCAGAGTACAGTAGCATTGTACTTATTTTTTACTGACATAGAACAACAACTGTCCTTGATGCAGGGTTCGAAATGCCAATAGCTCTGTATTCCACATTCCGGAAAGGAAGGAAGGAAGCTTGTAGTTTAACGTGACCGTTAATCTTGAGATCATGAGCCACGGGATGGTTGGGAACATGTGGAGTGTGGTGGTCCCAACTTTGCAACTTACAAAGACAACATACCCACAACCCTACAACAGCAAACACATAAAATCCAAAACCATAGAATCCAGTGAGACCCAGTAATCCAGCTGTAGATCCAGACAGGGCTGCCATTGATGTACGACAGTATTCCAGAATTCCAGCATTATTTCGCACAGCAGCTTCGCCATACGCCATCATTTCTAAATAAAAAAGTACGGTAGCCTATTAATAATAATTCTAAGAGTTTTATTAATGATACGGTTAAGAATACAATGGCCACCAACATATCAACATTTAAAATATAAAACAATATACTTTTCAGAAATCTCGTAATCACCCGGGCTCGTGAGCCCGTGTATACTCAAGTATTTGTAACTTGTAAATACTACATACCAGCAATTAGGCCAATACCCATTCGGCCAACCAAACATATGCCATTGTATTCTTAATGTATACCAAATAAATATTTCCTAGTTGATTATTTATTTATTACAATTAATTAAATCCAGAAATCTGCCATAACCTATACGCATTACCTCCAGATTTGTCCAGCTTAGTTTTCACTCTACCCGTCGACATAATTATTCCCTTCACAAATAATTATCGTCAATGTCTATAACAAATATTCACTCCGGTTAGAAAGCAGAACTCACCAAATACAAATTCAACATTAATTATAAATTACAAAATCACTTTTATGGAACAGCACTGCTGTCAAAGAATATTTTTTTTATAGGACTGCTGTTTACAATCGACTGCGACATACTTCCTGGCGCTTCCTGTCGGTGGTTTCGGTCGCTTCACTGCAAGGAAATGGTGGGAATTCAACGGTTCCTTGGTTGGCTGCCATGCTTAAACGCAAATTTGTTGTTAATTTGGTATATATTGGCGGGAAGTTTGTGGCAAAATGGATCTATGTGCTTTCGACTAGATTGTCTCAAACTGGAGTTTCAGTGTAAATCATATCCCTCTTTGGATCTGTCAGTGTTTTATAGTTGAGGCTGCTGTCTATATTGCGACTATAGGTAGGTGTCTTAATAATAATAATACAGACAACGCACAATGTGCAGATTTCATACATTAACCTCGACAGAAGTCTGTTAGGGAGGTTTTTCTTTTGACACAGTAAAGGACATGGTATCTATCACAAAGTTTGTAACACAGATTACAAATGCACTGCTCTTCTGGTTGGTGGTAGCTCTTGTTCTGGCAGATAAGGTGGTGAAAGCCGTGCACGGCGAGTCGCGTCATAATATTATGTCTGAGCTCGTAGTCGGCTCGCATCCAGTCTCTATTTGTCATTGCGTCTGTAGTATAAAAGTCCATCCAGATTTCTTCCATTTTCGCTTGTCGTTCACTTAATAGTCGTATATATGCTGACGTAGATGGCAGTGCCAGTTGATACCCTGCGGGGAAGTCACGCATCAATAATCTTTATCCAGCAGGCCAATAGTTTTGCCTTTTATTACATGTCGTGAAACCCTCTCGTAAAGAATTCATGAAAATTTTTTGACTTTTCAGGACATACACAAGTCTCGATTTTGTAGTTTTTGAGAAGCATAGTGCTCGCTTCAGGAAATTTGCTTTTATTCTTTCTATATCTTCTAGGTTACTTTTTGTCAGCTGTTGCCATATTACGTCTAGCCCGTACATCACGATTGGCACTATCTTTAGTTGGAATAATTTCATTGCTGTATCTATGGATAGCTTATGAATATTTTGTATACTATTTGATGCAATGGTAGCTGCTGCAGCTCTTTCCTTGACGTGCTTGCTGAATGCCGTGCCATTTGTCTGTAGGGTGATCCCAAGGTATTTAAACTAATGTGTGTTTGTGAGTGGAATGCCTTGGTATAATATATTGTCAGTATCTACTGGTTTTCCTCCTTTCCTGAAAGTCATCTTTACTGTTTTTGTTTCATTTATCATCAGGTCGTTTGTCTCGGACCATTGTATTAATTTGTTGAAGGCTACTTGTAGCCTGTCAATTTTCTGCGAGACAAGAACCATATCGTCGGAAAGATACATTCTTACATCTTCCGTGGTGATGGCTTTCGTAACCTCTGCGGTAGCTACACTAAGGGGGCTCAGAGGGTCCCCTTGCAACACACAGTTTGTTTGGTCAATTGGGTTTGATTTGGAGACCATATCATCAATCACGATGAAATTTCTTGCAAGGATGTTCCTGACGAGCCTCGTCACGTGATACCTCCCAGCAAATTTTACTAGCTTCTCCATAATGAGTGTTTTGCTTGCTAAGTCGAAGGCTTTAGTATAATCAATGAAAATTGCATGGAGTTTTCCTCTTGCGTGTCTGGTGGCATCATATACAGTATAACCTGTCATATCCGGACTAATGTGGCGACCGGCCGATCCGGATATGGAAAAATCCGGATATTACAAGGCTATTTTTACAAATAGCTAGGTGACCAGAAATAATTCACGAGTTTGTTGTTGATTAATTTTAATGTTTTTAACGGTTTAGTATCATTTTGTTAACTGTGTACTGTACATAGGCTAAGAAATAGAATTGCTTTAAACTAAATTAAAATACAGTAATTAAATTATAATAATATGCTTTACAGTACATGTACTTACATAAATACACTGTACATTCTGCTTCTACATAATTTTTTGAAAATGTTTGTCATTTTCTGTTGCTTCACGCACTTCACTTAGGCCTACTGTTTCTACATTAGTTTTTGAAAAAGTTTGTAATTTTCTGTTGCTTCACGCACTGTACACGCTTTTTGGATGCCATGTCCCTCAATCTTCTTAAAAGCATCACTTCAGTCACACTCGTTTCATCTTGATTTTCTACAGAAGTGATTAAAGATTCTATGGTCTTGAATGCCTCAGAGTGACTCATTATAGGGGCGTTGCCCTCTTCTTGGGGTTCAAAGATTTTTTCCTCATCATTGCACACCATTTCTATAATGTCACTGTCTGTAATTTCGTTGACTTCGTCTTCATTTACTAACCAATTTATGGCTTCCTCGTTGATTTTTTCACAACCAGGCAGGCATTGCACAAGCTCTGCAATCTGACGATTTTCTTCATTGCAGGCATAAGTTTCATTGACGTCTTCTGTTTCTCCCCCATCCATTTATCAGTAGCTTTGTGATCTAAGAGCTTCCTCCATGACCTTACCAGCGTCAACGGTTTTATTTCATCCCATGCCTGGGATACCCACATTATCACGTCTAACATGTCCACCTTCTTTAACGTCTCTGTAACACTTTCTTTTTCGACCATTCCAGCAATCAACACAGAAAGTAACCTAGCAGGTTCGCTTTAGTGACTCAAGCACGCCTTGATCCATAGGTTGACAAAGTGATGTCACGTTTGGTGGTAAGAACACACCCTTTATATCTCCATCTTTAAGTTCGTCTTCACTTGGATGTGAGGGTGCATTGTCAAGTAGGAGCACTGCTTTTCTTGGCAAGTTATTTTTCAACAAATGTTTTTCCACTTGTGGCACAAACTGCTTGTGAAACCAGTCACTAAATATTTCGCAGTTCATCCATGCGCTGCGCTGGTTTCTATACCAAACTGGTAGGCCAGACAAGTCTTTAAAGTTCTTGAAAGCCCTTGGCTTTTTGGATTTTCCAATGAATCCTAATGGAAGCTTGTGATCTCCTGTAGCGTTGCTGCAGGCTAAAATGGTGACCTCTCCTTTTTCTTCTTGGGACTACTATACATAGCGATACGGCCGCGTATGAAATTCCCCTAAAACAAAATGGCGGCTTCCATGACGTCATCAACGACGTCACGAAATACTCCTCTGGCAAGCCTACAGGAAAAGCCTGGGTAATAGGGTTTTTTTGGGTGGGGAAACACAAAATCCATCAAATTTTTTGTGTGTTGAAATCAATAATTGAGCTATATAGTTCGATTAAAGATTCCGATACATAAAAAAAATTCGCAAATTCACGTAATAGGATTTTTTGGATGGGAAAACACAAAAACCGTCAATTTTTTTATGTATCGAAACCTATAATTGAGCTAAGTAGTTCAAATAAAGATTCCGATACATTTAAAAAAATCGCAAATTCACGTAATAGGAGTTTTTTGGGTGGGAAAACACAAAAACCGTCAATTTTTTAATGTATCAAAATCTATAATTGAGCTAAATAGTTCAAATAAAGATTCCGATACATATACAAAATTCGCAAATTCACGTAATAGTTCTTTGGATGGGAAAACACACAAAACCGTCAATTTTTTTATATATCGAAATCTATAATTGAGCTATATAGTTCAATTAAAGATTCCGATACATTAAAAAAAATCGCAAATTCACTTCATATATATCCGGGAAAGGCCTGGGTAAGAGGTTTTTTTTTGGATGGGCAAACACAAAATCAAGATTATTTGGAAAATTTTCCATAAACACAAAAACCGTCAAATCGACCAATGAATCGAAATCTATAATTGAGCTATATAGTTCAATTAATGATTCCGATACATTAAAAATATCGCAAATTCACGTCATATATTATAAATTTCCATATCGAAATACATAATTGGCCTAAGTAGATCAATTCAGATTCTGATACACATGATAATTATTTTCTTTTCGTAAATAAAAAACATTGCATCGAAATCTATAATTTACCTATATAGCTCAATTAACGATTCCGATGCTGAATAAAATTTTGCAATTTAACGTTATACTTTAAATTTCCGCATCGAATTCTTTAATTGGCCTATATATGTCAATTACAGATTCCGATACACATCGTAATTTCAGTTGATATTTTTAATTTTACGCATCGAATTCTATAATTCGCCTATGTAGATCAATTACAGATGACGATACACATCGTAATTAGTATAATTTCATATTAATAAAACATTGCATCGAAATCTTTAATTGAGCTATATAGGTCAATTACGGCTTCCGATACAATGTCTTATAAAGATAAAATTAAATTAATTACGACGCTTAACGTCATCTGTAATTCAACTACACACATCAAAAAAAGTTTTGCATCACCTCGGTTCCAAGAGTTCCGGAACCTTTAAATACAAAGGGAATAGAGATCAACACAAACAACATTTCAGCTCGTTTTATTGCTCATGAGACCCACACATTGCATGTTGTGCCATCATACAGCTAGACTTTCAGCATTTGTGGTCCAGATTGCAGTACACACCACTACCTCTAATACCCAGTAGCACGTCCTCTTGCATTGATGCATGCCTGTATTCGTCGTGGCATACTATCCACAAGTTCATCAAGACACTGTTGGTCCAAATTGTCCCACTCCTCAACGACAATTCGGCGTAAATCTCTCAGAGTGGTTGGTGGGTCAAGACGTCCATAAACAGCCCTTTTCAACATATCCCAGGCATGTTCGATAGGGTTCATGTCTGGCGAAAATGCTGGCCACTGTAGTCGAGCGATGTCGTTATCTTGAAGGAACGCATTCACAAGATGTGCACGATGAGGTCGAGAATTGTCGTCCATGAAGACAAATGCCTCTCCAATATTCTGCCGATATGGTTGCACTATGGGTCGGAGGATGTCATTCAGGTATCGTAAAGCCGTTTCGGAGCCTTCCATGACCACCAGTGGCGTACGTCGGCCCCACATAATGCCACCCCAAAACATCAGGGAACCACCACCTTGCTGCACTCGCTGGACAGTGTGTCTAAGACGTTCAGCCTGACCAGGGTGCCTCCAAACACGTCTCCGACGATTGTCTGGTTGAAGGCATATGCGACACTCATCGGTGAAGAGAACGTGATGCCGATTCCGTGGGGTCCAATCAGCATGTTGTTGGGCCCATCTGTACCGCGCTGCATGGTGTCGGGGTTGCAAAGCTGGACCTCGCCATGGACGTCGGGAGTGAAGTTGCGCATCATGCAGCCTATTGCGCACAGTTTGAGTTGAAACACGACGTCCTGTGGCTGAACGAAACGCATTATTCAACATGGTGGCATTGCTGTCAGGGTTCCTCCGAGCGGCAATCCGTAAGTAGCGGTCATCCACTACAGTAGTAGCCCTTGGGTGGCCTGAGCGAGGCCTGTCATCGACAGTTCCTGTATCTCTGTACCTCCTCCATGTCCGAACAACATCGCTTTGGTTCACTCTGAGACGCCTGGAAACTTCCCTTGTTGAGAGCCCTTCTTGACACAAAGTAACAATGCGGACGCGATCGAACTGCGGTATTGACCTTCTAGGCATGGTAGAACTACAGACAACATGAGCAGCGTACCTTCGTCCTGGTGGAATGACAGGAACTGATCGGCTGTCGTACCCCCTCCGTCTAATAGGCCCTGCTCATGCATGGTTGTTTACATCTTTGAGCAGTTTTAGTGACATCTATGAACAGTCAAAGGGACTGTATCTTGGATACAATATACACAGTCAACGTCTATATGCCGGAGATCTGGGAACCGAGGTGATGCAAAACTTTTTTTGATGTGTGTATATAGGCGAATTACATATCCCGAAACGGAATTTTAAAAATATGTCATAAATGTAACCCTAAATTAAAATATGTTCGTATGTACGGGGTGCCAAATTGAGGTAGGCTGATAAATAAATTACATGTGACGAAACACAATACGTTTCGAAGTTTTTTAATGCTCATTTGTTATTGAGTTGTCACCACCCAAAATACCCTATAACCAAGGTTTTTCCCATAATCTTGCCATAGAAGCATTTCGTCAAGTGGTTGATAACTTCACTAAAACAACCAATTTGTTTATATAATATCTTCATGCGCAAACAATCGCGGTCTGTAATAATCGCCGGTTGACATCAATACATTAACCTAGCTGCACATTGTAGTATTCTTATAAAACATTGTGGTCAATAATTATTGCGGTTTCTTGTTTTTTTCCAAAGTTGGCTGCAAATACACCAAACACAATGCCATTATAAAACATTGTGGATAATAATGTTGTTTTTGCTGGAGGGGCTGCCCCCCCCCCCCCCCCCCGATAGGTTGGTATTTTTGTTTTCCAATATAGGCCGATAGATCTAATACAAAACATTGTCATATCTATTTTGCAGGTGTTCATGTACGTGCCAATTTGTCTAAATTTTACCCATCCATTACTATTTTAAGAGGCGTATTCCCCAACACCGTTCCTGACATAATATTATCGTTTAGACAACTTTCCTATTAAATGCAACAACCAAAATATATATATGAACAACGTAAAAACTCACCGATATATTCCAAATGCTGTATTATTCCACATGTACAAGCAGAAGCACTGATTTTCCACCACAAGTAACGGATTTTATTTTAATGCAACAACTTCAGGATTTAAACAATTTTAATACAAATCGTCAACACAATCGAGCACACGACACTGCTAATATCAAAATCTTGTTCTACAGGTTATTCACGGGAATATTTATTTTAATATTACGCTTAGAAAACGCTAACGCGTGACAATACAAAAATGGCGAACCGACTCCAGCAAAATCCCGCGACAAACTGACCACGGAACTGACGTAGTAATCAGCTGACAACCAATAGCGTTACGGATACCAATACGTCAGCCGTGACGTGACGCCTGACGTCATAGAGTCCCCTAAATATTCCCCAAACGCCGGTGTATCGCAAGCTATAGTTCAACCTTCTTCTTATACCCCGGTGCACTGTCTTCTTTCTTGGAAGCCAAAGTGTAGGTGGGAAGCATTTTATAGTTGAGCACAGTCTCGTTGCAATTATAGAGCTGCTCTCCAGTAATCCCATGTTGATCAATTAGACTGTGTAAAAATATTTTAAATTTTTCAAAGTCTTCTTGGTTAGCCGATAGCTTTTCACCACTGATCTGTAGTTTCCGCACACCATGACGATTTTTCCAGCTTTCCAACCACCCCTCACTTGCTTTAAACTGTTCATCCCCTCCAATTTCCTTATTAAAGTGTAGTGCCTTTTCTTTTAGTAAAGGACCTGAGATAGGTAACCCTTGCTCTCTTCTTTGGGTAAACCAAAGAAACAATGCCTCATTAACTTGGTTGTTAGCTGCCTTTTTCATCATTTTAAGTTTTTTAACACCACTTGTTGATGCTTGTGACGAGCACCACTTTTCAATATCACTCCAAGCTTTTTTCCAGTCACTCACAGTGCTTGTTCCTACTCCCATATCCGCTGCAATCTTCTTGGCTATTTCACCAGCATCTAACCTTTTTAGAGCACGGAACTTTTCTTCCATCGTAACAACAGTTTTTTCCCTTTTTTTGGACATTTTAGCACAAAAAAAAACAAGGTTAAAAGATAACAATAACGATAACAACGGAAAACAATAACAGTAACAACAGAAACACACTCGCAAAACAAACTGTCGCTTCAAGACTCGCGCACAGACTGAAGGGTAGAAAGAGAGGCAGCCTCGTGTTGACGTTGGTGGCAGGCAGGCAGAAGCCGTGAATGGAATATCGCTTATTCACACAAAGAGATGAGTTTCCGGGAAGATGTCGTTGACAGAGTCAGGCCACAACCCCTCGTGGTCAAGCACGCACACAGCCTTCCAGCGCTGCAACTTTCACTCGTCCTCCCTGGCTAGCACACTAATGTATCCTCGCTCTCAACTACGACTTAAAAATTAATTCGGAGATGTGTCCGGATATGGGAGGGTTCGGATATCACAGGTCCGGATGTGACAGGTTGTACTGTATATCTTCTAGTAAGCATCGGATAGCTTGCGTTGTTGACCTTCCCTTACGGAATCCAAACTGTTCTTCGGGAATGGCATTCTCCGTCAATTTGTATAGTCTCTCTGTTAGGAATGTTGTCAGAAACTTGAAGCATGTGCACTCCAGTGCTATACCCCTATAAGTGTTGGGGTCTGCATTGTCACCTTTTCCTTTGTGTAATATCCTTAGTGTTGCATGTCTCCAAGCTTCCGGTATGTTGCCCTTTCTTAAACATTCGTTAAACAGATTTACCCATTGTTCTTTTAGGAAAGGAGCAGTAGTTTTCAAGTGTCCGTTATATATTCCATCTGGACCACAGGCTTTCTTATCTTTTGTCTTTTTTTTACCGTTCTCTATTTCTGTTATTGTGAATAGTTGGATAGGAAAATCACATTCCTCTTCCTGTTGTTCAACTGGTGTCTTAATGTACCTAGGAGTCAACCGTGGTCTGTAAACAATAAATGTGCAATACTTATAAATGCCAATCCAGGAACATTCTTAATCTTTGTAGTAGCCTAATATACTGTATGAACAAATAATTTTATTAGAGAAGCAAATGGCCATACAAAAACATAACAGAAAATTTAACATCAATAATATACAATAGATGGTAGGCTACATTAAAACTAACTACACGATACCTGTAGTTACGGTATTTGGGCCCTATTTCATAAAACTTCACTAGTCTACATATATAATAACGGAATATCGCATAATGTGCATACATAAAAATCCTAGTGTTGAGTACACAGGTCCAAAAGAGTTATTGTTCTTTTGACGCATATCTCCGCGTGATAGCGTTCACACTTTTTCCTGCACAGTACACATATACAGTTTGCGTCTGGTTCATGGAACGCCCTCCTGTAGCACAGCTTGTAGTGGAATCCATGAACTGCAAAGCGTGTCATGGTATGGCGCAGTTCATAGCTTGAATTCATCCATTCTTGGTTGATCATGGCGTCAGTACGATAGAAGTCTGGCCATATATTTGCTTTATTCTCGTACAGCTCGTGAAGAAGGCTTGATATTGAGGTGTAGAAGGCACTGACACTCTCAGGCGTAGTTCCTCTATGTAGAACGGCTGTCGTGTGAGTTCGTATGTTAAACGCGATGGAGTGTCTACATATAACAGATGACATAAAATATCCGACAAGTTTCCATTTTTCAAAGCATGACAATTCGACAAATATGTCGCAACAAGTTTGTAAATTGTCGTGACATATTGTCGGAACTGTTTCATAAAGTTGTCAAGCTCACAGATAGAAATCGGACAAATATGTCGCATAGGTCGCCAGGTTTTCTTAATGAACTAATTAATATGTCAGCTGGTGTTGTACAATTGTCAAATTGTTATTGAAAACTCGACAGGTGCCTTAATACATGTCAACTTTTAATTTTACTGACTTTGTATTCAAAGAAAAATTCCGCATCAGTAACGTTACTGTGGAATATTTGGTACTAAGAATTGGAGGCTATCTTCTGCATCGAACAAGAAGGAATAAGGCTCTTGAACCTTTGGAGCAACTTCTATGTGCTCTTCACTGGATGGGCTGTGGGGCACAATACCACGTTGGTGCTGATGCTCTTGGGCTTTCCAAGGCAACTGTGTATCGGTGTGTGAAGAGAGTGAGTGAACTGTTCGTACAACATTTGTTGGGTGAGAAGGTTCATTGGCCTATCTGAGGTAACGTATGCAAATTTTTCCCAGGTAGCTGGGATTGCCGATAGCTCTCTGGTGAAGATAAATGCACCTCATGAAAATGAAATGGCATTTGTGGACCGGATTGGGAATCATTCCATAAACATTATGGTGGTACAGGGCCTAACCTGGAGTTTTTCTACGCCAGTGCTCGGTGGCCAGGGTCAGTGCATGATGCTAGAGTTTCATCATTAGCACAGCGTTGGGAAGATAAGTGATGACCTTCTCCTAATGCAGTGATTTTGGGTGACGGCGGGTATGCCCTGAGGAAGTTTATACTGACACCAAATGTTCCTTTAGAAATACTCCCATCGGAAGCACTGAATAGGTTTCTCAGGACTTTCAAATCTACCTGGAGAACAGTTGAGAATGCTCTGGGTATTTTGAAGGAAAAATTTCCAAGCCTAAACTAGGCTGCATGAGAATGCAGCCTTTGGTTGGTTCCTCAGTTTAGGGGCTGCGACAACGCGGCCATGTAGCCCCGTGTACTTAGGGTGTGTGTAAAATCTCTCAGATAACCGGTGTTCATTGTGATGGCTGTATTAGTGTGTGTTATCTGTTTTTAATTCAAGTAAGGACTGCATACATTGGATTTTCAAGTAGTTCCAACTTTTGCTACCAAACGCCACCATCAACGACAAACTAGTTCTGCACTTTGTTACTAGATGCCACTGCAGTCGGCTCCTTGCGACGAACGTTGGAACCTAAGAGCATTACTCAAGGATAACCTATAATTTATCTTCACACAGGTGTAATTAGTGGAAGATTCTTTTACATGCCATAAATCTATGTCATGGGACCACCGGCTTTACTTCCCCTCTGAAGGAAGGCATACCGAAGGATTTTTACCGCTCTTAAAAAATCAGACGACTTCAGTTGGGTTTGAAACCGCGATGTTGGGCATAGAAGCTCAGAATGCTGCAAACTACGCAACCGAAGCTGCTATCATTTGCTTTCTGCCCAACTGAAAACGCGAGTATCAATTGCACAGGCCTGAAGCTCACCGACTGTCCTCTCTACGACTGTGAAACAGGGACTGGCCGGCCAAAAACCATGGCGTAAACTGTATACGCCTGTAACAGAAACCTAATGACTAGGGCTCGAATCGATATGCTCGATAAAATCTCCAGATATGCTCGAAAACCATGTGTTTTTTGCTCGATAGATATGCTCGAAATACCTATTATATGCTTGAAAAAAACATTATATGCAGGTAAATATGCAGAACATGCTCGAAAAGCAACATTAAAATCTATAGAAAGGAAAGTGAAACGAAAAAAACAATAACATAGTCTTTATATAGGAACATTATTTTCTAATTGTATGTATGATACACTGCGATACACTCGCATTCAAGTTTCAAGTACTGTATATATATATGAGAAGTTTTCTTATAAAAGTCACAGTTTAAAAGTTAATTTACAAAGTATTCAGAATTAGGCCAGTCAATGAAGCAGATCTGCATTGGTCTGTACAACAAGATTTTTTTTCTATGTTTTCAGTTTTGAATGATTTTTCCTAAATCAGTCAATAAAAGTTTCAATGACAAGAACGATCTTTCGACGTCAACTGACTCGAGAGGTAAATACTTGAATGATGCTGCTTCTTGCACAGAGTAACTCGGACGATGCAGACTTGCCACGCAGCATCCTCTCCAAGTCCAACGCTGCACTCCATCCGGGATTTCGAGCCAGCACGAACTCCAACTTTTGTTCCACGGTTTTCCCAGTCTTTCCAGACCACGAGTCGGTTTCTTGGATGACTCCTTGTATTGTAGCGACCACTTCATCCAACTCCATCCCTCGCGATTCCAACTTTAGAAAGGCCTCAGGAATGACACTCATGTAGGCTCATGTAAAACACTCAAGAGATTCCTTAACTTTAGGCATCGCGTACTTAGAAATCACAAGAACTCGATAGGTACGTATGGATACGATTACGAACTGAGAGTAGAATGCAGAAACTTCACTTGACCGGGTCGGAACTTCCATCACTTCATGGGAAAAGCCACCTAAACAATACTGATTCCCAAAATAGGCACACCACTACAATACCTCACAACCCCATTTCAAAGTAAAAGGATGCTTGGGGCTTCGAGAGCAGAGGCCAATTAGGGTGTGTGAATGACCTCACTAAAGGTTAAAAACTTGCGTTTCTATTATTCTCACCAGATATACTCTGTGAGCTGCCTGAATAGGATTGACATTTCGCCGGGAATTCCACGTCAGTCATCACCCCTCTGCCTCTTGACCAATCCATGTTCGCATAGTTGATGTCATAATACTCGGCATTGCAATATTACAGCCCACGTGCGTCAGTGCCTGGTCAGCCGTATCTCTGGCTTGTACAGTTTGGCAATCTCGTTCTGAGATCACATGGCGAGAGCAGAACTGTCAATCCTCTTCTGGCAGCTCGCAGAGTATAGGCTTTCCATTAATTATTTCTGTTTTCGAACCTTAAGGATGGTCAGGGCCCGAATTCGGGGGGGGGGGGGGAATTCGAAGAAAAACAAACTATTTAGACGAAAACCACAATAATATGCATTTATATGCTTCTATTCTGAAAACCGCAGTTTTATGAATTTATATGCTCGATAAATTTAAATTCTGTTGGTCCCAGAGAGGTGAAAATACCACCGAAAGGCTTCTTTCAATGTATACTATTCAGGAAAAAAATAAGCAAATATGCTCGAATCCGAGCCCTACTAATGACAATTGCCGTTGTTGAATGAACAAGAAATAAAGGTTAAATACACATATTTATGTAATTAAAGGAGAAATTTCCAGTGTAGTTAGTCATTTCAATTGGTAATGACTCACAGAATGTGAATTAAGGTATGAAAATCTTATTTTCCATTGCAAGTGTAAAATCCTTGTTTGGGTCTTTTAGAGTTTTAATGGGTCCAAATGGGGCCATGATTTGTGTGTGTGAGGAGATAAAGGGCCAGTCATTGGGGGTGTTTATTCAGGTTTTTTTAATGGACGTTTTGCCTTTGACTGTGTGTGTGTGTATATATGAAACTTTTAGAGCATCAAGTTCGGTAGTCTGGATGTTACAATATAAAGTAAAAATTATGTTGATTACTAAGTACTAATTTTGTATTTAAAAATTTACATAGCACCATTCATACTTTACATTTAAGTGTGTATGCAATAATAATGTTATCTTCTATAATCTATGTAGGTAGGGCTGAATGAACATAGAACACATGATAACAATACATGAATTTGCCAAAATACCTTATGAAACGATGAGGCATAAATCTGGGAGCGATGTTTTAATAGATATTTCCTCCTCCGCAGTCTGTGACCCACCCAGCCATCCCAAATAGAATCACGACTTATATAGCGAAAATTACTGCTGTGAGCGCCATTGTTCAAATCAATCGTCGTCAAAACAGCACCATGACAGCACTGCCAACCTCACCCTTACGGTACTATGGAAAGCAAAGAAGCGCCCAGTTCAGTCTCTAGTGCACATCAATCGTGCGCAGCACTAAGTTCATTACATAGTGCGCCGAATTGAATCGTTTATTCACCATGTTGTTGTTGTTTGAGTCTTCAGTCTTTTGACTGGTTTGATGCAGCTCTCCATGTCTCCCTGTCCTGAGCCAATCGTTTCATCTCTACATAGCTACCACACCCTACATCCGAGGCTATCTGTTTAACATATTCTAACCTTGGTCTACCCCTACAGTTCTTGTCCTCGACCCTTCCTTCCATAACTAAGCTTGCTATTCCTGGGTGTCTTAGTATATGTCCTACCAACCTATCTCTTCTCTTCATTAGCAGTCGCCAGAAACATCTCTCCTCTCCCACTCGTCTTAATACCTCTTCGTTTGTAACCCTATCTACCCATCTGATCTTCATCATTCTCCTGTAACACCACATTTCAAATGCTTCAATTCTCCTCTTTTCTGCTGAACCAATAGCCCAAGTTTCACTTCCATAGAGCGCTACGCTCCAGACAAAGGCTTTCAAAAATGACTTCCTAATACCTAAATCTATATTCGATGTCAACAGATTCCTTTTCGGTAGAAATGCTTTCCTTACCTGAGCCAACCTACTTTTTATATCCTCTGCTTCGTCCATCACTGGTTATTTTGCTTCCTAGGTAACAGAAGTCTCCTACTTCCTTTAGTTTTTCATCTGCCAATTTGATGTCCATAGAGGTTTCTGATTTATTTCGGCTGCATTCCAATATTTTTTTTGTTTTACATTTATTAATTTTCATCATGAATTCTTTCCACAAGACGGAGTCCATACCATTCAAAAACTCATTCAAATCCTCAGGCTTGTCCGCCAAGATGACGATGTCATCAGCAAATCTCAGAGTTGAAATTATTTCTCCTTGAATCTTCACTCCCATTTTAAATTTTTCTCCAATTTCCTTCATTGCTTGTTCAATGTAAAGATTGAAAAGTATGGGTGATAAGTTGCAGCCTTGCCTTACACCTTTCTGAATACCAGCTTCTCTCTCATGTCCTTCAGCTCGAATGACTGCTGTCTGGTTTCTGTATAGATTGTATATCACCCTCCTATCCCTGTACTTTATTCCAATAGATTTCAAAATGTCAAACAATTTAGTCCAATCAACGTTATCAAAAGCCTTTTCTAAGTCTACAAATGCCATGAACGTTCTCTTATCTTTCCTTATTCTACCTTCCAAAATCAGCCTAAGACTTAGTACAGTTTCCCTTGTTCCTACATTTCTCCTGAAACCAAACTGGTCTTCACCCAACTCCGTTTCTATCTGGCTTTCAATCCTCTTGTAAATTATTCTAGACAGGATCTTTAAAGCATGAGTAATCAGGCTGATTGTACGGTAATCTTCACATCTGTCAGCTCCCACTTTCTTTGGTATAGGGATGATAACATTCTTCTTGAAATCAGGGGGTACGTCACCTGTCTCATAAATCCTACACACCAAGTGAAATAACCTGATCAGACCTTCATCTCCTATGCAGCTTAGCAACTCAATCGGTATATCATCTATGCCTGGTGCTTTGTTCCTGCCTAAGTCCTCTAATGCTCTGTCAAATTCTGATCACAATATTAAATCTCCTTTTGCATCCTCATCAATTTCCTCCTCCCTTTCCATTACATGATTCTCAATCTCCTTTCCCTTATACAAGCACTCTATGTAAGCTTTCCATCTCTCAACCTTTTCTTCCCTATCTGTTAGAGGCTTTCCATTTGTGTCCTTAATATTACAGCACTTAGTCTTCTTTTCCCCAAAAGTATTCTTAATCCTTCGATAAGCTGTGTCTACTTTTCCTAATTTCAGACAATTTTCTATACCGGCACATTTCTCTTTCAACCATTCTTCTTTCGCTTCCTTGCACTTCTTGTTAACCTCATTTCTCAGACGTCTGTATTCTGCTTTCCCCTTTTCATCTCTTACATTCTTGTGTTTCCGCCTTTCATCCATCAATTCTAGTATATCCTGAGTGATCCACGGTTTTCTACCTATTCTTTCTTTCCTACCAATGTTTTCTTCTGCGGATTTTGTTATTTCATTCTTCAAAAGTGCCCATTCGTCTGCAATTGAAGTTTGTTTAGGGGTTTTGATTAGTCCTTCCTTTATATTCTTCTTGAATCTTTTGTTTACATCCTTCACTTTCAGTCTGTCTATTGCCCACCTTTTTGGCTTTTGACTTTTCTTCAGTTTCTTCAACTTTAATCTGCATTTCATTACAACCAGATTGTGGTCAGAGTTTATGTCAGCACCAGGATATGTTTTACAATCCAAAATCTGGTTTCGAAACCTCTGCTTGACCATAATGAAGTCGATTTGGTAACGCCCTGTATCTCCTGGTCTCATCCATGTGTATATTCTTCTATTGTGGTTATCGAACAAGGTGTTAGCTATGACCAACTCATGTTCGGTGCAGAATTCCATCAGCCTGCTTCCTCGATCATTCCTTTCACCTAATCCGAAATCTCCTACTATCTTCCCTTCTCTCCCTTTTCCTACCACAGCATTCCAATCTCCCATTACTATAACATTTTCATCACCTTTGATATACCTCAGAATGTCATCTATTTCTTCGTAGACCTTTTCAACATCCTCCTCATCAGCTTGACTGGTAGGCATATAGACTTGTACCACTGTGGTGCACGTAGGTTTAGTATTGATTTTTGCTACAATAATCCGTTCACTGTATTGCTCATAATATTCCACCCGCTGTCCAAGTTTCCTACTCAATATGAGACCAACCCCTGCTTGGCCATTGTTTGATTTAGTGCTAATGACCCTATAGTCTCCTGACCAAAAGTCCTGCTCTTCCTGCCAGCGCATTTCACTAATCCCAACCAAATCCAACCTCAACCTATCCATTTCCCTTTCTAAGTTTTCTAACTTTCCACTTCCTAGCAGTCTTCTAACATTCCACGCTCCGATCCATAGAATGTCAGATTTCCTCTTTGTCACTTCTGTGATGTTAACCCCCCTCTCGAGTAGTCCCCACCCGGAGATCCGAACGGGGGAATGGTTTACCTCCGGATTGAAATTTTACAAGGGAGGAGGCCATCATCACATGTAATTATGCATAGAGAGGTGCATATCCTCGGGAATAGCATTACGGCTGTAGTTTCCCGTTGCTTTCAGCCGTGCAGCAGAACGCAGTGTAGCCATTAGTTGGCTTATATTATCAATATCTTAACCGTCTATTAGACTAGTAAAGAATTGATTTATTCTGAAAGGCTGCTACTCCCTTTCAGAATAAGTAAAGAGCAGTTCTACTACAAAATACTAACCTTCTACTAACAATTAAATACCAAAATTCTACAAACGAAAAAAATACTAAAGTTTCACCAACAAACTAATACTACCACTAAAACAGTCTGTCACCAGGCCCACTCACAGGCACCCTCACCAGACACACTCACACACCACAGTCTAATAGAACAATGACATATATCTAATAAACAAATTAACTTCATACTTACAAACTAAAACTAACTACATACTTACTGTACTGTAATTTGAAATGACAATATTTACAACATTTAATTAAATCTTTTAAATTCATCTTCTACAGAATTTATTTCAGTCCTGTCGTACACTAATTCCTTCATCTAGCCTCCCCTTAATCTGTCACAAAACATGTAAATACCAAAGGGGCAATGTTTCTTGGTTAACAGAAAGAAAGAAAAAAAAACACAACATCTATGATGATGATGATAATTGTTGTTTTATGAGGCCTACCTAATGATCTGGGTGATAGCGAAAATGAGAATGAAATGGAAACCAGAACGGAAATTATGTGAGACGGAAAATACGTACAAAGAGAAACTCGGATGGAAACAACGCACAATATGGTCTTACAAAAGGGAATTTAGAACGAAAAGATAACAATGATTGAAAAAGGCCCACAAAACGGAGGCTAGATTCAAAATACGTACAAAATGCAATGTAGCGTCGAAATACAAAATGCAAATGAGATCGAAAATACGTACAAAATGCAATTGAGGTTCAAAATACTTACAAAATGCAATTGAAATTGAAAATACACAATGCAATTCAGATTGAAATAGGCCCTATCCCAGTTCCCTAAAGACAATGTACCCAACGGTTTCAGAGCGGCCAAATAATGAATATCACGAAGCAAGTAAGAAATGAAACGAAAATTGGGGGGGGGAGGGGGTACGTCTTATCACCTAGTGACAAGTAGGAAATGGAATCGGATGGTGATGCGCCGATATACACGAAAAATTATAATTGTTGTATTAAGGGGCCTAACATCTAGGTTATCGGCCCCACACGAGAAAAAAATAAAGAGAATAATAAGTGTATGCTTCTACTAACGCATCGTCCACTACGAACACATCGTCCATACAGTTATTCTTTTAGGTACGGTACCGGTATTTCACTAATGATAAACAAATGGCAACTTTTGGCTTTATAAACAATAGCAAGAGAAGTCGTCTCAGAAGGAAAGACATGGACCCTAATTAAAAGGATGGCCAACAATAGAGTGATGGAAGAAGTTTGTAGCTACCCTATGATCCTACAAGGATTATGAAAGGAAGGGAGAAGAGCATTGGACGTGTGGGAAGGAATAATACAAGGATATGGGATGAAATTTAGCATAAGTAAGAGTGAGATGGTGATCACAACAAGGAAGAAGGAAAGAACCACAACGGGAAAACAATTGGTGGGGAACAGCTGAAGAAAGTGCAGAGTTTCAAGTAACTGGGAAGCATGATACAAGATAATGGAAGAAACGATAGAGAAATAAATGAGCAGGGCAGACAGGCAGAAGCATTCCGGAGGAGTGAGAAGCATGTTATGGAGCAAGGATGTCCCTCAGAACAGCAAAAAGGTCATATATCGGACGTACTATGTCCTATCCTGACGTATGCCTCGGAGACCTGGATTATGAAAGGAAGGGAGAAGAGCAAAATACAGGCCAGTGAGATGAGGTTCTTGAGAAGCAGTATTGGAGCTACAAAGATGGACAGAATAAGAAATGAGAGGACCAGAGAATTAATGAAGGAGGAACCATTAAAGGATAGTATAGAGAAATCTAGACTTAGATGGTATGGACATGTAAAACGAATAAAGGAGAAGATGATACCCAGGAGGATACACGAGATGAATTGGGAAGGACAGAGACCGAGAGACAGGTGGCTGAAGGGGGTAGAAGAAAGCGTGAAGAAGAGAGTAGAAGACTGGACAAGGGTGGAGGCTGAGAGATGGTGGGAAGACAGAAGACGTTGGAGAGGCTTGTGTTCCAAACAGACCCGGCCAGTGGCTGGAAACTGTGCAAGATGATGATGATGATGATGAGAACCGTCTAAATATTTCGGATTGTTGCCATGTTGGATTTTTATGCATGTAGGCCATAGAGTTATGCACTATTAGATAACGATTATTGCGGAGGTTCATTATTCAAACGTTGACTTTGATCGGATGATTAGGACGCGAGAAATAAAAACTTAATTTTAAAATTTCGCACAGCCGCTATCTTGAGGTTATGTAAACAATTGAACTTAATAGGGATGTATAGAACTAGCACCGATAGAGTGCACTGCTGTTGTACTGGGTAAGCGCAACGCGCTCTTCATTTGTCTCCTGTGTTCTCATGCCGCTAATATCCACAAATTTAAGTAGTTTAAATTGTTATTTTTGTGACTATGCCGAGCTATTGCAGTGTCCCTCATTGCAAAAATCAGGGAATCCCGTTTTCGTTTCACCAATTTCCACAAAATATAGAAATGAGGAAGAAATGGTTACATGCTATTTAGAAGGAAAAATTTCAGTGAGAAAAATCTGACCCTAAATATTAAAGTGTGTTCACATCATTTTCAACCCGATGACTTCACGAAAACTGTGTTGGGTAAGTGTGATTTACAAAGGGAAATAATCCTTGTTTTGTACCTATAATCTGAATACACATTTCGATAACAACCACTGAATTTATACGTTTGTATTTGAAGGTGAGAGAACAAGATTAAAACCGGGCGCTGTTCCATCGCTTTTTTCGTGGACCACGAACACAACAAAATAAGGAAGAGGCCATACACAAGGAAATTGCCGGATTGCCACGATGAGCCTACAATATCGAAATCTGCAGAAATCATCTCCATTGATGTAGGCCTAGGCCTACGCGAAGAAATCGTCAATATACCCGAAGAAGTGAATGAAACATTTGTGACTCCCATTTTCAAAGACATCAGTACTCGGACAAATGCTACAGGTAATTTGGTTGTTGCGCAAATTCTATCCCGGGTAATCCGAACGACTTCTTTCCGACAATTTTAAGTTAGAAAAACACATGCAAAAAAGAGAAAATTCACCATGGATTGTGGAAATTGCCTCATCGATCTGTAATTTGCTATACAGGTCTGACGTTTGTTTTTGGCCGGTGCTTGCTTGTTGCGTAGAGGTCTCCGACCAGCCAGGAAGCCTTCTTATTGTGAGTATGCACAGTAACAACTGCATGCACGCACGAATGATCTGAAGGAAAGAAGGAAGGAGGTAGAACGGTTAGCACAGTGGATGCGCGGATTTCACGGCCACCGGCCAAAAATAAACGTCAGACCTATACAGTATATCGCTCCGCTTTAATGTTTAATTTTTTTTTCTCACACAACTGTTATTTTGACAATGGTTACAGCCTAACACGCCCAGATTCTATCCCGGGTAATCCGAACGACTTCTTTCCGACAATTTTAAGTTAGAAAAACACATGCAAAAAAGAGAAAATTATTTAGCCATAAAACAATTATATATTCGACATTATAACCGTAATTTACATAATTATTTGAGAAATTAACAAAGAAGTACAGTTAACATACCTGACAAACACGCTACAAACTTATCTCATCCAGGATTGAAAAACGGAATAGTCGGTTATTGTAATTCCGTAGGTTCACTTTGCAAAAACAATGAAATGACAATAGAAACACACAAAATATCACGTAATCTTTCACTAGAAATCAGTTATCTTCAATTGTCGAAGTGATGAAAATCTTCCTGCGGTGACAATTGAGCGCCAGCGTCGCATGAACATGACATCGTTTGGCGTGGCTGCAGCGTGTTGTTCTACGAAGCACAATGCAACGTCAAGAGCAGATGCAGCTTTAGTATACAGTAAGTCACATTGTCTGTCGAAGTTTCTTCATCCTCACTGTCACTAGCCTATCTCGCTCAATGTACAGTCCGATATCATAACGAGGGCTGGTTATTATGTTTGGTTATGCAAATTTTTTGGATAATCCGAACAGGCTACAGCCCCAATTAGTTAGGATTTGAGGGGTTTCACTGTATAATAATCAAAATCAATAACACTTATCATCTTTCTTATTGGTACGTCCTTCATCTTTTCACACTTTGGTGCATCATTGTAATAAATATAAAATCCTCCACGCTAGACACCTCAGGGTAGTGGGGCTATATACTAGCTAAATGAATCCACCAAGAACAGTCCACCGACTTCACAAAATACACTATTTATTAACAATAATTCTTCTTTTGAGGTTGATCTCGGGCAATCAAAACTAACAATACCAGTTTGCCAACATATGAGCTCATTTCCATTACCTGCATCTCTTGTACCGTGTCCACTACAACTTGTATTCTTTTCTACTTACGAATTCTTCTTTTCTGGTCGTACTCGGACCATCAAAAACTATCAATACCTTTTTGTCAAACATATACGGTAAGCAGGTTTCCTTTACCTGCATCTCTTGCAGAGCATCCACCACAACCATCACTCCTCTCTCCCAAAACCAACTGCCAGACCCTTTCTAAAAATCACACAATCCTCAACCCCCCTACACCAATCTCTAGACCAGAGAGCACAACAATTCCCACATCACCTTTTCATCAAAAGCCAGCCTCCATTCCGCATGGCATCCTAACTATCAATAACATCACCATAGAAACCTAGTCAAGTCAAAGCAAACCTTGCCAGTAGCAAAGCCACCTATTGGTAGACCACCACAAAAGAATCCAATGGGCACTGGACACACAAGATTCTCCATGGTGCTCCACCAACATGCGGCCATGGCTGGCACCTAGATAAAACAAAAATAATTACTACCAACAAAACAAACTAGAAGCAGTATCTGTAATCTACTAAAGTTCGGTTGCAGAAACGCCCCCTTGAGAGTGAATTTCTAACCGAAGGTTAGAGATCCCTTCTCAACCCTCGACCCAAATACATAGATAAAAGGAATACATGAAACATTCATAATCTTGCACAGTTTCCTGCCACTGGCCGGGTCTGTTTGGACACAAGCCTCTCCATCGTCTTCTGTCTTGCCACCATCTCTCAGCCTCCACCCTCGTCCAGTCTTCTCCTCTCTTCTTCACGCTTTCTTCCACCCCCTTCAGCCACCTGTCTCTCGGTCTCTTTCCTTCCCACTTCGTCTCGTGTACTCTCCTGGGTATCTTCTTCTCCTCCATTCGTTTTACATGTCCATACCATCTAAGTCTAGATTTCTCTATACCATCCTGTAATGGTTCCTCCTTCATTAATTCTCTGGTCCTCTCATTTCTTATTCTGTCCATCTTTGTAGCTCCAATACTGCTTCTCAAGAACCTCATCTCACTGGCCTGTATTTTGCTCTTTTCCCTTCCTTTCATAACCCAGGTCTCCGAGGCATACGTCAGGATAGGGACATAGTATGTCCGATATATGATCTTTTTGCTGTTCTGAGGGACATCCTTGCTCCATAACATGCTTCTCACACTCCTCCGAAATGCTTCTGCCTGCCTCCCCCGCTCATTTATTTCTCTATCGTTTCTTCCATTATCTTGTATCAGGCTTCCCAGATACTTGAAACTCAACACTTTCTTCAGCTGTTCCCCACCAATTGTTATTCCCGTTGTGGTTCTTTCCTTCTTCCTTGTTGTGATCACCATCTCACTCTTATTTATGCTATATTTCATCCCATATCCTTGTATTATTCCTTCCCACACGTCCAACTGTTCCTGTACCTCCTCCTCCTCCTTGTTTCCCCAAATCATCAAATCATCTGCAAACACCATTGCTTTCATCTTTCCTTCCCCAATTACTTGTGCCACTCGGGTCATTATGTCATCCATCACCACAATGAAAAGTAACGGTGCCAGTGCACTTCCTTGTTTCAGGCAGTTTCTCTGTTCCACCCAATCTGATCTCTCTCCTCCCACTTTCACACAGCTCACGCTTCCCTTGTACATCTCCTTTATCCTCTTTATAGTCCATTTCTCTACTCTATCCTCCAGGGACTTCCATATTTTGTTTCTGCATACACTGTCATATGCTTTCTCAATGTCCAGGAAGGCCATCAGTAGATATGTTCCATACTCATAGTGCTGTTCTTGTAACTGCCTTACAGCAAAAAATCAAATCCACTGTGGACCTTCCTGCTCTGAAGCCATGTTGTTCTTCCCTCATCCCTCCTTCTATCCTTGTCCTAATTCTCTTTTCCAAAACATTCTCGAAGATCTTTGCACAATGACTCATCAGTGTTATTCCCCGATAGTTTCTGCAATCTGTTCTACTACCTTTCTTGAAGATCGGGACAATTATTCCTTTTTTCCAGTCCTCTGAGGTCTTCCTTTCCTTCCATGCTGTCCTCATCACTCGGTACGACTGTATCCCCACCTCTCCTGCTGCTCTCACCATCTCCACACTCAACTCATCCACACCCGGTGCCTTCCCTCCTTTCATCTTGTTCACTGCATCTTCCACTTCTTTCCATGTTAAGTCCTTTTCTGTTTGCAGTTCATCTTCCTCTTCCCCGATTTCTTCCTCCTCACCGTGGTTTCCATTTGGGTTCAGAAGTTCTTCAAAATATTCTTTCCACATTTTCTTCAGTTCTTCCCTATTTTCTATCTCTTGTCCCCTTTTGTTCACCATTCTAACATAATCCGTAAGATCCTTCCGCCTCTTATTTTTTACCATCCCATACAGGACCTTTTTTGTACCTTCACTATCCTCCTTCATCATCTTTGTCCACTCTTCCATCCACTTTCTTCTCTCCTCAGCCACTACTCTCTTCGCCTCCTTCTTTCTTTCCTGGTACTCTTCCCTTGTCTCTACCGTCCTATTTTGATACCACCTCCTAAAGGCTCTATTCTTTTCCCTTACTATATCTTTTGTCTTCTCATTCCACCATGGTGTTTCCTTCCACCTCTTCTTACTACTTGTCCTCCCACATACTGCTTCTGCTGCACCTACTAGTGTCTTCTTAAATCTAGCCCATTCCTCTTCCACCCCTCTTTCTTCATCTGTTGGAATTCCTTCCTTTACGATTTTGAGTTACTCGACCCCCTTATACGTCTTTCCTGGTTCTCAGTCCCTTTCTTCTCCTTACTCCCTCTCAGGTTCATTACCAGCAATCGATGGTCGCTATCCAGTTTCTCCGATGGTATAACCTTGATGTCTGTGATGTTCTTATTTAGTTCTTTCTCATACAGTATATAGTCGACCAGACTTTCTGGTCAAGTCATCACTGTACCATGTGTTGGTGTGGCTCTCTCTTTTCTTAAACCAGGAGTTCCCAACTAGCAGGCTGTTCCTCTGGCAGAAGTCCAACAATCTCTTTCCTTCCTCATTTCTTCCGCCCCAACCTTCTGATCCTAGAACACTCTCATAACCTTGTCTTTCTCTTCCTACATGGGCATTGAGATCCCCCATAACAATCATATTTCTTCCTACCAGCTGCTTCTGCAATTCCTCTTCAAACTCCTCCTTCTCTTCAGAGGCGCAGCCTACTTGTGGAGCATACACTTGCACTATTTCTACGGTCTCTCCCCTCAGTGCTACTTTCACTTTCATCATCCTATCACTTATTCTCCTCACTTCTTCTTTTAAACCATCTCATACTACTACTCCCACTCCATTCCTCTTTCCCTCTTCGTTCCCACTCCAGTACAGTCTATAGCCTTTTCTCAGTTCTCTCCTTCCTTCCCCTTTCCACTTTGTTTCTGCCAATCCCAATAAATCCAACTTCCTTCTTTCCATCATATCCACTATCTCCTCCACCTTCCCCGTCAGCGTTCTTAGGTTTAAAGTTCCAAATCTTAGTCCGTGTGTACAGCCGTGTCGTCTATTAAATCCATCATGTCCGAGGCTCGTTCCATTTTTGAAAGCATTTGGTTTCATCCACTACTGGCTTGCTGGGCCTATCGTAGCTTCACCTGAGCCCCGTTAGCCGTCACTTTTCAGGGTTCCTGAAACATACACAGACTAAAACAAAAATACAAAGTAAAACAAATATACCGGTACATCATCTTCTTTAGAAAAAAATAACAGGATCATCTTCGCCAATAGTGGCATTGCCATCTTCCATTTCAATGGCTATATCATCTTCAGAAAGACCATTGGCACTATCATAGCCACAAAAAAAGATTCTAAGTTCACGAGAATCACCACTCTTCTGATAGAGTAGCCGAGAGTCTATCAGACACTCCTGCTCCATCGGAAAAATCCAACATCATCATCATAGTCCTAAGAAACGACAGAATAGTCATCAGACCTGTCTGTGCCGATATCATCTTCGTCTTCATCATTTTCATCACCATCATCAAGTCCTTTCCCCTTTCCTTTCTTCTTCTTTTGGTCTGTGTCCTCCGATTCAGTATAATCATATTTTCCTTTATTCTTCTTCTTCTGCTTCTTTTGGTCTGTCTCCTCTGATTCAGTATCATCAGATTTTCCTCCCATTTTCTTTCTCTTATGCTTTTGGTCTTCCTCATCTGCTTCACTGTCTTGCTCAGCAATTCCTTTCTCCTCATCTTTTCTTTTCTCTTTCCCTTTATCCCTTTTATCTTCTTCTCCTTTTCTTCTGATCCTTCACTCTCTTATCTCGATCTGCCTGACATCTCTTCCTCTTCTTATTCCTTCTCATTGCCTTACACCTTATCCTTTTCTCTGTCCACCTTGTCTCCTTGTCCTTCTAGTGCAAGCGTTGCACATCCCAGCTAAGAGGCCATGGATTTGCTACAATGAATTCATAGAGTCGGTATAATCGAATAAGTCGAGTTGTGTATCCTGTAGCACGAACTGCAGACATCATTGTTGGCAATGAGCTCTGCAGTGAAGACCATGGGGCAGAGAGATCATATCGCTCATTTGCAACAGTGATATAACCAAAATATAATGTATGTGCGTAGTGATGTGGGCCGGGTAAATACCCAGTGTGAAGGTAAATGTAAATTGGGTATTTACCCGGGTATATACCCAGTGGTCATTTAAATACCCAAGATGAGGGTATTTTAGTTTTTTGAGCTTTGTACAACACTTTTTGATGTGTTGATCAAGTGTTAGACAAACAAGGACTGAAACACAGGTATTTCATGCCTTAAATTGAAATCGGGAACAATATCGATCCTTCAAAACTAAAAGAAAAGGAAAATGGACGTCCGGGTATTTTTGAGTATTTATATAGTTGGCACTGTAACCTTGTCTTTAACTGTGTTTTTTCCTTAAACTAAAGTAAAATACTGGATAAAACCTTTTGGTTGTTTTGTGTTTTAAATTTTTAATAAATACCAACACATTGAGAAGGTCGAGTTTTATTACGGTACTGGAAATGAGCAACAAAGATGTGGGAGAGTAGGCTATATGCATATTAATTGAAATGTGTATGCCAAAACTCAAAAGGTAGTAAAATATATTAAATAGAAAGGACATATGAATAAAAATTAATAAAAAAATGCATAGTAAAAGTGCTTTAAGTTATTTTTCATTCAATTTTAAATATTAAAAAAATATTAATTTTTTAAATCATACTCTAAATAATATAAATGCATGTCAGGAAGTTTTTGTAGTATGTGTGCTCTATAATGGGTGAAGGCGTATGCCAGCAAGCATGTGATTTGGCAACACTGCTCAGCTCATCCTACCCAGAATTCAAACTGACACTGTACTTCCCTCCCATTCTCTATTCTTTGTTTGATGCCTACTGTACTTAACCTAACTTTTTCAGTGTAGTGTAGTTGTTTATATCTCCTGATCTAATTCTAATTCAGTTTTTAAGTCCCAATTCTAATTAAATTAAATTTTATTAATTATCTAATGTTGTTACATTTCTAAAAAGTTAATGTAGAATAGTTTGCATACCGGTACCCTTTCTTACGGTTCAACTTACAAGGACATGAGATTTTTAATGAAAAATCTAAAATACCCAGGTATTTACCCAAATTGGGTATTTACCCGAGTATATGCCCTGGGTATTTACCCCGATTTATAAATACCTGGGTATTTTACATCACTATATGTGCGTAAACTGCATTTTATGATTTAAAGGCAGTTACTAAACTGCGGTGACGAGAATCACTGTTGGGATTAGGAGAGCATGCCATCTCTACGGGACATCGCATCAACTTTGACGCTGCAAAAGTTTTAAATTCAAATCTAATTACATGCCACGCCTCATGACTGAAGCTGTAGTGTTACAATGCCTACCAGCGAATATGAACAGGGATGATGGATATCACTTTAGTGACATTTGGCAACCTATTCTGAGACCAAAGAAACATAATCCACACAGCCCTAACACACCAACGAATAAAGTCACTGGGATAAAACCGCGGCCACCATGACAGCACTAAGGAGATGGACTGTGACATCACGTCCGATGCGAGAAATCATTGCGGAGCGCAGTCTTAACCATCCACCTGTAGAAGCTGCCATATGGTAGCGAAACTAGTAGTGGGAACTTGGGCAAATTAAACACCATAACAATTGTGGATTATTTAAATAGTAATGTCAAGGTGTTGATGCCATATTGAATTAGGGAGATATTACTTTGCTTCAAATGAGTGTACCCGACACCAACAAAATTAGGAAGTAGTAGTACTTTCAGTTGGGGGAGGGGGCATATACATCATAGTCATTTAGCCACGTGTACTTGGGTGTACGTAGAATTTGGGTGATAATCTGTGTTATTATGGTGACTGTAATAGTGTGTACAGTATTTCTAATTCAGGTGAGGATTGGGCAATCGTAAACTATCAATATCTATTTGTCAACATGTAAGTAATCTTCAATTACTTGCATCTCTTGTTCATTATCCACATCTTCATAATAAAATTACCCCTCACAAAGCTTAATATTCTTCTGCTCTTTTCTTTTCTTCTTATCTGGTTGTTCTCTGGCAATCATAAACTATCAATACCTGTTTGTCAAACATATAAGCAGGTTTCCATTACCTGCATCTCTTGCAGATAATCCACCACAACTTTTTAATCTTCAATCATAAAAATTAAAAAAATCAATATCCCGACCAGAGAGCATAACAATTCCCACATCACATTTTCATCAAAAGCTAGCCTCCATTCCGCATGGCATCCTAAACATCAATATCATCACCATAGAAACCTAGTCAAATCGAAGCAAACCTTGCCATTAGCAAAGCCACCTATTGGTAGACCACCACAAAAGAATCCAATGGGCACTGAACACACAAGATTCTCCATGGTGCTCCACCAACAGGCGGCCATGGCTGGCAACCTGATAAACAAAAGTAATTACCACCAACAAAACAAACTAGAAGCAGTCTCTGTAACCTAGTAAAGTTCTGTTACACAGTATATCGCTCTGCTTTAATAATTTTTTATTTCCCACAACTGTTATTTTGACAATGGTTACAGCCTAACACGCCCAGATCAATGGTTTTGTGTCAACCGTGCCCCGCTAGCTGCGCGCCAATGGCCACACCTACACCCAACCTTGCGAAATAGAGAAGCCAAGAGGACACTGAACATTAAGTGGCAAGGTGAAACAATCCTTCATTATATATATATTTCCTGAAGGACATCCGCCCGGCATTCCGGGAGACCATAAAGATCCAGAATACAGTGTAGGTACATTGTTGGCTCTACAGTACATAAGTCATTACGATATACCATATAAATGGTTATGTAGCATGTTGAGTGAAGCTCTCAATACGCCCAAGCAGATCTTCTCAAGATCATCCTCGATGATGCCAAGCTTCTTGAGGATATCCACGACGAACTTATAAGATGTTCCACGAGCTCCGAATAGAAGGCCATTCACTTTCCATGCATTTTTAGGTAAGTTATATCTCTCACTCAAGTGAGGTATGCATGGTCGGTAAATAGCCTCTTTCTCCTCGTTAACTCGTACGGCTTGCGGAATGTCCACTTCCATTCGTACCGTGGGGTCCAGGACCAAACCCAAATATCTTGGTGTCGCCCTCGATCGAACTCTGTCTTTCAAGCGACATTGCTTGAACACCAAAAGTATAGTATCTGCACGAAATAACATAGCCTACTAAGATGCTTAGGACATGGGGTGCTCACCCCACCACTCTCAGAACTTCAGCCCTTGAACTGAGCCTCTCAGCTGCTGAATATGCAGCACCTGTTTGGCTTTCTTCTCCACATTTCAAAGAGGTGGATATAGCTCTGAATGAGACTTCCAGGATTGTATCTGGGTGTCTTAGACCAACACCACTTCAGAAGATCTACCCTCTTATTGGAATTTTTCCACCTCATGTCCGAAGAATGGTAGCAGCAACATCTGAGAAGAAACGGCAAGAAACCAATTCAAGACATCCACTTTTTGGCCAACAACCAGCCCAACAGAGACTAAGTCCAGAAAGAGCTTTTTGAGGGGAGTGATACTCCTCGAAGGCTCACAAGAAGCTGTCCATGTGAAGATATGGAAGACATAGATCTCAGACCCAACTATTCCTCTAGCAGAAAAAAATGGTACAATCTCAAGAAATGGAACATGCTTGTCAACAATGATGAGTACTGTGACTACAGCATGTTACAAGATCCAGAACACCTGCTGATCTGCCCCTTGATGGAGGACATGTGTTCAAAAGACGATCTTATGGCTGCAAATAATAATGCTATAACTGTTGCTACTTACTGGCAAAATCTAATTTGATTCGGACATGGAAAATAAATAAAATTTAAGACCAGCCCACCACAGAGAACTCGTGTAGTATATGGGGAGAGTCGCCATATTAGGCAAACAGACTGAAATGTATGAATTGACAGTCTTTACAGGCAACCCTGGAAAACACGCTCCAGACCTCCTTACTTGCAGTACAAACAGTAATTTTCTTCCATGAAATTGTCTATCCCACCAGCTAATGGTTTCCCCCCAGACAGTGGCTACGAGGGATGAGAAGGGCAAACTGCCTTAAGTGGAGTGCAATGAAGTGAATTTTATCATTGCAAAATTAAAACGTTGATATTTTCCTATTAAAGTACAAATGTGGTATTTCCTGCTGAATACATTTAGCCACAATAACTATGATTAGAACGCTTTCCTATTAAGACGACACTCCTGAGATAAACAGATATTTTTGCCTAATTCATGGATTTTCACGAATCTTTGTGGGAATGTCACCCAAATAAAAGTAGAGATATCACAAACATTTGTTTCATATAGGCTACAATTAATAGTTTTTCCATTTTTTTTTTTTTTTTAATTTTTAATTCCATTTTTTTCATAGATTTTAAATGACATGTTAATGGAAATTTGAATTAGGTAGATATTACTTATTTAAAAAGCACTACATATCGATTTTTCTGTAAATAATTTATATAATGAGAGATTATCATGCCAAATTTGTGTAATTTTATGTTCTAAAATGTTGGACTTTTAAATCCCTACTACTGGGAAAAATTCTGAAGTCAAGAATTCCATACGCAGGTTTACTAATATAGCTGTGATACATATACCATACAAATTTTGTTACATTTGGCAGAATATTATGGGAGAAAAATGGGATTTAAATGTAAAATTACAATTGGCGGGAAAATTAAAGCAAAGTTCAAGTGACGTTATCTTCCTGATCCATTACCTAAAAGTCGCCAGAACCGTATGTTTTTCCTTCCTTTTCTTTCTCAGCAGCTTCTGTATGAATATTGGTAATTCTGGAAGCTTGTCTCTTGATACACAACTACAAGGGGGCAGATGACCTCGTAGTTCTGCCCCTTCATACAACAATAACTAACTACAAGAGGTTATTTGTGCGCAAACTTCACAAATGTAAACAGACTGTTTACCGCCACAGAACTCACAAGAAAGGAGAAACATACAAGAATAACAAAACTTATAATTGTCGTATTATTGTAGGAATACCATTACAAGCATACAATGTTGCTCAATGACAGTAGAGTCAAGTACGGTACTGAAATATTAGTCCTTAGCAGACTTTATAAATTCATTCAGAAACAGGGTAGATCTTACAGCTCGATTATGTAGAAATATATGCTCTTGGCCCATCCCCTGGATGCGTAATTGCAAAGAACAGGGATATTTTATTTATTTGATTGAATGGAAACATGACACTGACATCATAATCTAACAAAGCAGTTCAGCAGATGTCATGCCCATTTCTGCTGTGTGCAGACTGACAAACAAAGCATTATTAAGGTGATAAATTGTTTGAAATCAACGGAATAACTTTGTGACAAGAAAGAAGAAACCCAATCCTTTCAATTTCAGTCATTAAAAAAATGTCACCAAAATGAACAAAATATCTACTTTTATCTCCAGAGTGTCGCCTTAGGCTCACTAATTTTGTAACCTTTACAATCTAAAACTCATCTTTCCCTCTTTGTTACATGAATTTACAATGATGCACAAGGTAGAAAAGTCAAGTGACACACTATGTACAACGAAAAATGCACTCGGCCATTGAAGTAATAAGTGAGTTATAAGTCAGCTATTCCATGAATTTGGATTAAGAATTAATACTGAATTAATGGTAATTAATCTATAACTGATAACTTGTCTCTTTACTGTTGTTTGAGTCTTCAGTCTTTTGACTGGTTTGATTCAGCTCTCTGCCTCCCTGTCCTGAGCTAATCGTTTCATCTCTACATAGCTACCACACCCTACATCCGAGGCAATTTGTTTAACATATTCTAACCTTGGTCTACCCCTGCAGTTCTTGTCCTAGACCCTTCCTTCCTTAACTAAGCTTGCTATTCCTGGGTGTCTTAGTATGTGTCCTACTAACCTATCCCTTCTCTTCATTAGCAGTCGCCAGGAACATCTCTCCTCTCCCATTCGTCTTAATATAATACCTCTTCGTTTGTAACCCTATCTACCCATCTGTAAAGCCCTGCGCGGATGCGGATATCCGCGGATATCCGCAACATTTTTTGCCACGCGGATATAGTTTGCATGGCTGTGCGGATAGCGGATAAGCTGCGGATAATGTTTGGAGTATATCTGCGGATAGTTTTTAGAATACAATGTGAAACTTTCAATAATATTACATATTTGATATGCTAATCTACAGCTTCATGCTTAAAGGAGGAATACTCCTATAGCCTATTGCGTATGAAATATTCAGGAACGTTTTGCACTTATACACTAGAAGATTATTTTACTCACATGCTTTCAACTACATCTTATTAACTACCGTATGTTTGTAGTAGAAGGTCCTTGACATCTCATAAATTCTCACTGCCATTATTACTATACGTACGAGATATAATGCTGTCAATAAGCTTGTTAGTTCATCGTGGTGACATCATTAACATTCCTCAAGTCAGCTACTTCGCCGTCTAATAAGCTATCCTGGAAGATCTGGTTCCAGGTTTATCTGTAGATTTATTTCCAACTTGGCACTGAAACACGTGAGCTGTGATATTGCAACCGAGGGAGTTATGACATCAACTATGCGAACATTGATGGGTCAAGAGGCAGAAGTATGATGACTGACTTGGAATTTCCGGCCAGTTGTCAATCCCTTAATCCAAGCGTAGAGAGAACTTCACTAAGTGAATGTTACCACGTCCGGGAGTATGAATATAATTTAACCAACATGGATAAAATATCTATTAAAATAAAACAAGGTGAATATTCAATAGTGCGTGAAACAAAGCTCAAGTCAACGTTAAGGCAGACATTTGGTTCCGTTTTCAATGGAAACGAAAAGGTGAACGATATACTAGGATGTTTTACCTGTAAAAAAGTGTATTCATACTCAGGACACAAAGCAGGCACACCAAACCTACTGCGGCACAAGTGCGAAATTAGCCAAAGAGCTATAGCCAGTTTTTTTTGTGTGTCTAAAGCGGAGGTCAAGAAACCAAAATTGAAATATCAGCGGATTTTGATACAAGTCATGCGGATGCAGGGCGGATAACAGTCATGCGGATGCGGGGCGGATGCGGATAACAGTCGTGCGGATGCGGGGCGGATGCGGATAAGGTTTTGTTTATCCGCGCAGGGCTCTACCCATCTGATCTTCATCATTCTCCTATAACACCATATTTCAAATGCTTCAATTCTCCTCTTTTCTGCTGCACCAATAGTCCAAGTTTCATTCCATAGAGTGCCACGCATCAGACAAACACTTTCAAAAATGACTTCCTAATACCTAAATCTATATTCGATGTCAACAGATTCCTTTTCTGTAGAAATGCTTTCCTTACCTGAGCCAACCTACTTTTTATATCCTCTTTGCTTCGTCCATCACTGGTTATTTTGCTTCCTAAGTAACAGAAGTCTCCTACTTCCTTTAGTTTTTCATCTGCCAATTTGATGTCCATAGAGGTTTCTGATTTATTTCGGCTGCATTCCAATATTTTTTTTGTTTTACATTTATTAATTTTCATCATGAATTCTTTCCACAAGACGGAGTCCATACCATTCAAAAACTCATTCAAATCCTCAGGCGTGTCGGCCAAGATGACGGTGTCGTCAGCAAATCTCAGAGTTGAAATTATTTCTCCTTGAATCTTCACTCCCACTTTAAACTTTTCTCCAATTTCCTTCATTGCTTGCTCAATGTAAAGATTGAAAAGTATGGGTGATAAGTTGCAGCCTTGCCTTACACCTGTCTGAATACCAGCTTCTCTCTCATGTCCTTCAGCTTGAATGACTGCTGTCTGGCTTCTGTATGGATTGTAGATCACTCCCCTATCCCTGTACTTAAATCAATCATTTTCAAAATGTCAAACAATTTAGTCTAATCAAAGTTATCAAAAGCCTTTTCTAAGTCAACAAATGCCATGAACTTTCTTGTATCTTTCCTTATTCTACCTTCCAAAATCAGCCTAAGACTTAGTACACCTTTCTTTGTTCTTACATTTCTCCTGAAACTAAACTGGTTTTCACCCAACTCCGCTTCTATCTGGCTTTCCATCCTCTTGTAAATTATTCTAGACAGGATCTTAGAAGCATGAGTAATCAAGCTGATGTACTGTAATCCCCACATCTGTCAGCTCCTACTTTCTTCGGTATAGGGATGATAACATTCTTCTTGAAATCAGAGGGTACCTCACCTGTCTCATAAATCCTACACACCAAGTGAAATAACCTTGTCAGTCCTTCATCACCTATGCAGCGAAGTAACTTAATCGGTATATCATCTATGCCTGGTGCTTTTTTCCTGCTTGAGTCTTCCAATGCTCTGTCAAATTCTGATCTCGATACATATATATATACAGAAGTTGGCCAATTATAGACCGCTTAGAGTCTTAAGACAATGGTACATTATTTTCCCTTTTCTTTTCTTCCCAGAACTTTTTCATTCGGCTGCTAATCGTTTGCCGTTGTTCCACTGACATCACCCTCGTAGGCCGTCATTGGACTTGGAAACGTGTAACATCTGCTGAATGGACCTGTTGCCGAAAATCCTCCCTGTCTGAGATGATAGCATCAGTGATCTTTAGTTGTTGCAGTTCCCATCGTATCTCCTCCAGCCATCCTGTAGTGTTTTTTAATTTAGAGATGTAATCAAAAATTTTCTTCGAGAGACTATTACGGTTCATCCTGAAAAGATGTCCATAAAAAGTTAGTCTTAATTGAAACTGTAATTTCTTCTATATGATGGTAAAGGTCTTCATTTCTCCTCTTCATCCACCAATTTTCTTTATTCTTTTGGGGACCCAATATATTTCGAAGTATTTTTCTTTCTCTTTTCTCTAGTTCAACTTGGTTTCCTTTTTTATATTATGTTTAGCATTCAGAGCCATATAATACCTCTGGTTTAATCACAGTTGCATAGTGTTTAATTTTTGCTTGGAACGATATCGATCGTTTGTTGTAACGGGTGTGAGTAAGCTTATAGGCAAATTCCATCTTCTTCATTCTCTCCTTGCACGATGTGTTATCAAGTCCATTTGACTGGATCCATTCACCCAAATACTTAAATTTATCAACTCTTTGAATCTGACCATATTGTGTTGGTAAATACTTTTCCTTATGTCTGTATTCAATATATTTAGTTTTTTCATATGGAATCACCAGTTTTAATTGCTATTGCATGTAGTGTTTCAATCATTATTTGTGCTTCAAGTTTGTTCTCTGAAATCATCATGATATCGTCAGCAAAGGCAAGACATTTCACTTCAAATCTTCCTCGGCCTTGTCCCAAATGGATCGCTTCAATGTTCTTCTCTCGTAATAAGGTCTCCCATTCACCCATAACTTTGTTTAATACCAAATTAAAGAGCATAGGCGAAAGCACATTGCCTTGTCACCACCAGTTGTGATGCTGAAAGGGTCTGAAATCTCATTCAAAAACTTAACCCTTGAGGATGTAATTGGTGAGTGTTAGTTCAATCAGCTTTCGAATAATTTCATCAATCCCTAGTTCCAATAGTGTTATGAAAAGTGTCTGATGGTCAATCGAATCGTAAGCTTTTTGGAAATCAATAAAGATAACCACTGTGTTGAGATTACATATCGTTCTGATTCGAAGGATTGTTTTAAGATTAAAAAATTTGCTCTGAACAAGATCTACCCTTCCTAAATCCGGCTTGATACTCGCCAATGGTGTTCTCCGCTTGTACTATTAAAATGCTTAACAATGACTTGGAACAGATTTTGTAAGCTATTGGCTGAAGGGAAATACCCCTATAATTGTTAAGATTTGTCCTATCCCCTGTCTTATGTAAAGGGTGGATTATAGCTTTTTTCCAATCATTTGGTATTGTCCCTTTTTCCCAACAATCATTGATAACCTGATGGAGGGCTGCAGCTGCCACTCTTATCACCGAGTTTCCACATTTCAGGTATTATCCCATCGTCACCTGATGCCTTATTGTTTTTAAGTTGTTCAATATACACTTCAACTTGCTGTAATGTCGGTGGAGTTGACGGAGGGTTCACCTGTTGTGGTGCTTTGAAATTTAATCTTTCTATTTGTTCTTCACAATTTAGAAGTTCCTCAAAATGTTTGGCAAGCAGCTGACAGTGTTGTCTTCATTGTTGGTGACTAATTCCCCTGTCGTATCCTTGTAGTGAAGGTTCAGAGGTTGATATCCATGAATCTCTTCATGAAATATCTTGTAGAAAGAGTTGTTCTTTTTAAATTCTTCATCAATACTCTACAATCGCTTCCTATCATAGTTACGTTTCTCAACCCTAATGATTTTGGACGTAAATTTCCTGATCGCTACAAAATTTGTCCAAGCATCTTCATTCTTTCTTGAATTCCATTGCTGCCATGCTCTTTGTCTACGTTTGAGTGCCGCATCACATACTGGATTCCACCACCGATGTTTTCTCTTCCTTGGTGGCTGACCCAATCCTTTCGCCGATTCAACCATTGTATCTTTGATCTATTCCCAGGTATTCATTGATTTCATATTTAGGTTATTGATAAATGTAACCTTATTTTCTGCTAAGACCTTCATATCAATTTTAGGGAGTTTCATAAATTTAGGTTTGGATTTATTTGGTTGAAATTTTGTTTTGATCTCTGACAAAAAATGGTCTGAGTCAATATTCAATCCTCTTCTCATCCTAACATTCATTATTTCTCTCAAGTTCTGTTTTGTAATTGCAACATGGTCTAATTGGTAGGAACCTAAAGGAGGATTCGGAGAGGCCCAGGTCTTCTTTCTTCTGGGTAATTTTCTAAAAAAGGTTGACATCTATTTTCGATCAAACATCCAGCAAAAGCTGATAAGTCTCTCCCCTTTTTTATTGGGGCGGTAATGAGCTGAAAAAATTACCAACTATGTCTATATTTTTTTTCTGGAGCGTGATGGCGCAGTGGCTTAGCTTCTCGCCTTTCACCCGGATGGCCGGGGTTCGAATCCCGGGGTGGAATTTTCACCTGGAAAATCACATGGTGTCAGGAAGGGCATCTGGCCTTAAATCCCCGGCCGAAACCAAAATGAGCCTGGCTGGCTCCGGCGACCCCAATTAATTGGGAAAGTTTTCTCTATATTTCTTTTCTCTGTGCATTTAAGTCGCCTACTAATAGTTTAGCATGGTGTTGAGTTACCTTTGAAGATTCATTCTCTAACATTTCCAAAATTCCTGAACCTTTTCAGGATTGGTCTTATTATCTTTATTGGTAGGAGCGTGGGCATTTATGATAGTGTATCCATTATTTCCCAATTTGATGGATAAGAATGAGATTCGTTCCGATGGCGACCTAAAGTTTGTTAATGACTCTGTGAAATTTTGTTTAATCATGAAAGCAGCCGTTTTAATGCCTGGTTTTCCTTTATAAATCCTGTAACCCTCAGACTCAAAAGCATCTTCATCTATATATCTTGTTCTTGTAGAGCAAGCAGGAGGATGTTGCGCCTGTTCAAAACATCTGTCAGCTGTTTTAGTTGACCAGTTTTCATGAGCGTAGTGATATCCGATGTTTTCGTTTAGGTCTTATGCGTGAAGTTCTAGGAAGCTCCGACCCCTCCCCACATGATTGTTTCGGCTCTCCAGACTCCGCAGGCCCATTTGCATCGCAAGTTCGTGTGATGGAGGATTTTTGTCTACCTCCTGGAGTAGTAACATTCTTGTTAATGTTTACCATCATGTCTTAGGATTGAAATTCATTAGGAAAGAGTTGAACCCCTTCAATATTACATCTGTGATCCGATCGCCAGATGGATCAGAAGAGGCCGCCCAATGTGGGAACAGATGCCTTTGATAACCGTCTCTAAAATGGAGAACAGACGTTATCAGGAAAAACTGATATCTGCTGAAATCAACAGATACCTTTTACTCATTGAAATCCCGAGCACGAGGATGATCCTTCCACCAACCACACTGTATAGTCTGGGACACCTTAAATAAGTTACTAGAAAACCAACATGGCCGCCACATTTGGTGTTGCTAACTTACATAATTTGACACCAAAAGTCATATAATAATGTTATTGGTTTTACGTCCCTTTTAACTACCCTGGCTTTTAGAGACGCCAGGGTGCCGAAATTTTGCCCCAAAGGGGATCTTTAACGTGCCAGTAAATGTACTGACATGGCTCCCTCGCATTTCCGCACCCTCAAATGCCAGCTGACTGCGCCAGGTTTCGAACCTGCAGCCTTGGGCTCAGCAAGCGAGGACGTTACCCCTGAGCCACACCAAAAGTCAGCACACACATCCATGTAACACGTATCGCAAATGATCCAAACTAAGTAAAGGCCCTTTTACGAAAATGCATTTTACATAAAGTTGTGAAGCAGTCCTTGCTCAAGTTAGGGACATCTTGGTCATCAGTCCTCAACAGTCTAACTCTTAAGCAGTATTATGGTAGTGAAGTTAACTTAAATTAGCTCTTCTAGATTGATTTTTAAAGCCTCGTATAAAATGCATGAGAACAGAAACATTAATACTTACTCAATATTTTTTCCAGTTTCACCGGGGAGCTAAAGATGAGCATGTTCATTTCTTCTTAAAGGCTACATTTTTATAATTAGTCCAAAAAATACAGACCATTCTGTTTTAAGATGAGTGTTCAGAGATGGATTTAGGACTAGGAGAGAAATAGAATAGTAGGGTACATATTGGCTTATTATTTCTTTATTTTTGATAAGTACCTTACTCATTTTTTTGCATGTATAGGCCTACATATATGGAGGCAGAATTGAGACAATCTGTTAAAAGCCTATTGGCAAATTTCTATTGAGATGCAAGAAGATGGTTGATCCAATGCTTAGGCCTAAAACCATTTGAACTAGTCGTGAATTTTAGGGGCACAAGACTGTAATGGTAACTCTAAGATTTCTTGGAATGGTAGAAAACGGCAGTTGTTCGTTGATTTTGGGACTTTGCGACATCATGGTCATGTAGATCTGTGTACTTGGGCATGTGGAATTTGTATGATAACCTGTGTTATTTTGATAGCTGTATTAGTGTGTGCATTTATTATTTAGATGAGGATTGGGAACGAGGTGGCCATGGCCTTAAATTAGGAACCATCCCGGCATTTTCCTGGAGTAGAAGTGTGGAAACCACTTCCAAGATGGTTAGGATGGGAATCGAACCCTCCTCTTCTCAGTTTTGCCTCACGAGGCCGAGTGTGCCTTGTTCCATCCCTCAGACCAAAATTAAAATTCCTTGGTAGAGCCGGAAATCAAACCTGGACCAACTGCCAAAAAATACTAGCCGCACAGCGTGAGATGGTTGGTAGAATACTCTCCTGACCTCTCGTCACCTGGCACATTCAAAGCCACTTGCAGAAAATTCACTGAATTCACTGACAAATTCACGAGTTAAATACAGGCGTTGAAAGGCAAGCTTTATCGACGGAGTAGTATCTCGAAAATTATAATTATAAGATACCAACTCAAAACAATTTTCTGTGGAGAGCTGAGATATTTAACTTGCGAGAGCGGAATATATGAGAGGGAATTGAACTGAAGGCAGGGTTGTCGCGAATGCTGATGGCTATGCCTACTATGTGCGTACGTCGTCTACACTTCCACTCATTTCTACATGATCATAATAGTAATAATAGCATTATTATGATAGTGATATTCAAATGGTTTCTAAAAAATCGAAGTGCTTAAAATTTTCAGTGCATATTCTAAAGTAAAATAATAGCCCGTCTTAAAGCAAAAATGTTCAAGGCAAAACAACATACGTAATAGAGGTAACACTTCAGGAGTGATGAACCAAGTAGAATACTTAAATTAGCCTAAACACCTTGTGTAATGAAGAATAATAATTGTGGAAATGATATCCTAATAGATGTTTTCTCCTTCGTTGTCTGTAACCCACCCGCTATGCCCTTTTATAAAACTACATATACTGTAGTGAAATTTCAGATTAATTCTATACTACGTATGACTCTTTTACCTTTTCGCTTTCACTTTGATAATATATCATTTTCATACCTTATTTCATCTGGGGGGGGGGGGGGGAGAGACTTTATCAATTGTAAGAACAGTCTTTAAGTTATCACTGTAATGAACGCTGATCGCAAGGATTCTATGTTTCGAACTAATCGGCAAAACCAGTGCCTCACTGCCTAAAAATTAGTGGTCTAGGCACAAACCGTTGGTTTGGATGAAAATTATTGATGCGTGTCTACCCCCACTGTGCGTGACAAAAGCGCATCAATAATCTTTATCCAGGCTAATGGTTTTGCCTTTTATTTCATTATTCACGCTAGGCCCCTTAAAACAACAATTATCATAATCATCATTATTCACGTGTCGTGTCGTGAATTTTAAGAATGTCCAAGCTGTGTAGTATGCGAGATCTTTGAAATTTTTAGTTTTCTATTACCGTATAATGTATAGCCTACAAATATCGTTACCTGTGTGCGTACCGAAGCGAATAATTCTAGTGCAGCCATCATAGCATTTTTCGATAAACGAAAGCAATCCATGAAATAAAGATTCTTGCCATTAACATACAAATCATAGTGTTCACAGCTGGTAGGAGAAATACAACAAGCAACTACGGAGTGTCACTACTCCGAAGGTTTAATGCTTATTCAGCACAAATAACACAGAGTAAATATGACCCAACTTACCCACCACATTAATTCCCTTGGCAGCCCTGCCTAGCACCTGGTTGACAGTTGAACGAGATGCAAGCGCTGTTGGAACATGGCAGCCGTTTTTTAAAGAGCAATGAATAAAAACGCATATTTATGTACTTTTATGCACATATGAGGTGCAGTAGTGACCAGGGTTCCTAATTTCATTACGGATATCGCCTAGAAGATGAAACAAGGACACAAGTATGTAAAAGTCGCATGTCCGATTCAAGTGTATAAGCCGCGTTCTACTTTCATTCAGAGTTAATAATACAAGTAGGCTATAGTTGCGATCAATATTTATAACATATTGCAACCAGTGGCTTCGCCCAAACTGTGTCATCTAACCAAGTAGCGAACAATGACTTTGTCTCACCCAACATCAGTACATCAGTAATTTTCACCCAGACATTCAGTGGTGCAGTAACTTATGTCTAGAACTAAAAGGGAGCTATGACATATTGTTGGTATTCTCTGAAAATTTTCATATGTGACTCAAGCGCAGTGCATATCCCGTGCACATGTGAGTATATGGCTCTTCAGAATGATGATTGATTCATGTTGCAGAACCCTTGAAGTTCGTTGAAAGCTACCACACTACTCTGTCGCAACCATGACTGAAACAAATAAAAATAGGCCTAATATAAATATTTTATCTGTCTACTACTAAGTAGGCTATAGGTCAGTAGCCAACTACATCTAACCTACATAAATAATCCCCAATACATTCACACTACCACTAGCCGAGTGTGAACCATAGACTACTTCCAAGCTTATGAGTTACATGTGCAATGTACTATAATATTATGGCTGACGGCACTTGGAAGTAGAGAATAAGATACATTACAATATTAGAAGGCAAACTGAACCTACTGTAAGAATATGTTCCCGAGAGTGAACTTACATAGGCTATATTTTAGGTTATGTTTGAATTAGGCCTATATGAAAAATGCAGTCAGAAGACTTTCAAAATTTCAAAAGACCATTAACGTTTTTATTACGTTATTTGTGCTCTGACTGAATATAAAAATAAAAAAACGATTAAATAACTTTGTACTTTTAATTATTTAGGTCTAAGCTACTTACTCAAGTCGTAGTCGATTCACCAGTGATCTTCGTAGAGTTTCTCCAATCCAGTTCTCGTGGTTTTTATGCGTCATGATGAAATCTAAATAAGAATTTATCCAAAATTAATCAAATAAAAGCATCTCGGACTAGTGAGTTTGAACACACAAATTTTCTATAATCAAGGGTCTACAATAACTGTAAAAACTGTTTAATCGATGTAGGCATTAGTAGTACTTACCTTGTACAGCTTGTTACAACTTCATTAGACTTGAAATTCGAAAGAAAACTGAAATTATTCGTAATTATTATGTTGGGAGATGTTATGGAAAATGCATTCTGGGAGTTATCACCAGAAAAATGTCGGCAACTGTGTGCTAAGAAATTTTTGTGGTATTATGGTCTTTGGAGATGGCAAGATTTTAAACAGGGTTGGCGACAATGTGCTGGCACATGAAAACAACTTAACTTCAAGAAATTCAAGCATAAACCAACATTTACGTAGGTATAGGGGACTGCTGTTAATGTTGGCTACACGTTTTTGGTCTAGTAACATATTTGAGCTGTCCCGGACTATACCAAAGGACTCCTTTTTCCATTGCAGGTGCCGTTGTGATCTTCACTCATACCCTGAGCAGGGCCCTCCATATTTAAGACCCCTGGAGAGAGGGTGTCCCAGCATTATAAAGCCTCCAGGAATTGGGCTACCTGTTGGTCTGCGGGTTCTATTGAGGGTATTTGAACCAGCCCTACTAGTACTGTAGGGTCCCCCTATCCGCCACCCGGGGTCTGATCTCAATATTAAATCTCCTTTCACTTCATCAATTTCCTCTTCCCTTTCCATTACATGATTCTCAAACTCCTTTCCCTTATACAGACACTCTATATAAGCTTTTCATCTCTCGACCTTTTCTTCCCCAACTGTTTGAGGCTTTCCATCTGTGTCCTTAATATTACAGCACTTAGTCTTCTTTTCCCCAAAAGTATTCTTAATCCTTCGATAAGCTGTGTCTACTTTTCCTAATTTCAGACAATTTTCTATACCTGCACATTTCTCTTTCAACCATTCTTCTTTCGCTTCCTTGCACTTCTTGTTAACCTCATTTCTCAGATGTCTGTACTGTGCTTTCCCCTTTTCATCTCTTACATTCTTGTGTTTCCACCTTTCATCTATCTATTCTAGTATATCCTGAGTGATCCACGGTTTTCTACCTATTCTTTCTTCCCTACCAATTTTTTCTTTTGCGGATTTTGTTATTTCATTCTTCAAAAGAGCCCATTCGTCTGCAATTGAGGTATGTTTAGGGTTTTAGTCCTTCCTTTATACTCTTCTTGAATCTTTCGTTTACATCATTCTCTTTCAGTCTGTATTATTGCCCACCTTTTTGGCTTTTGATTTTTCTTCAGTTTCTTCAACTTTAATCTGCATTTCATAACAACCAGATTGTGGTGAGTCTCTTTACTAACATAATTTCAATGCAATTTCACTAGCAACTTTGAGTAAGTGTAACATGGTTAAGTTGTTTAATATTGGGTGTAGTGTGTGAGCATGCAGAAGAGTGAAAACATTAGGAGCAATTCTGAAATGTATAAAAATGTAGACTGCTAAAATTCTTACATTAATCGTAGGCAAAACATCAGAAACTTTCATTTTTCCCCAGCAGAACACGTGCTTTCACGTAGATAAATTTGTAGACTTAAAAAAAGTTACAGTCAGTCTGAAAGACTAGACTTTATATCATTTCAAATAACGCATGCTACAAATGCTACACATGTTAGAAAGGCAGGAGGGCTTCTCAACAGACTCCATTACCTATTAACTTAGGCTTCCCGCGCGGGGAACGGAGAGCGGGAGGTACACTCTGCTGCATGACGTCACACGCTCTCCGTATCGCATAATGCCATAGCCCAGGAGTAAACTCCGACTCAGTGCATATGCACTGAACAACATGATGACGTCATACGCTCAAGTGCAACCTTAGTACATTTCCTCTCCATAACCGTAACGCATAACGTTGAAGTCGAAAGCATAACGATGAAGTCGACAAGATCATTTGAATTGATAAAAACAAGATAGGCCTGAATGTATAGAAAAAAAAGTGTACGATTAATCCATTTAACTTCTCTAGTTTTGCAGGTGCGAGTATATAAGTTTTATTGCCAGCACATTAATGCATCAAACGACTGAAAAGCAATTCTTTTTTACCATAATCTTTCAAATATACACCTAACCACATGGAATAGCTGATTTATAAAATGGAGAAAAATTTATTAATTTGTTTAGTCATAAATTATTACCTCAATAGCCTCCTCCACCATACCCTTGCTTGTACCAGCAGCAGGTTGTGATTGATTGTCCATCACAACAAAATCAAAAGCACCCGACGGGCCGATAACCTAGATGTTAGGCCCCTTAAAACAAGAACAACAAAAGCACCCGTCCATTGGTACAATTACGAGGTCAGATCTGAAGTCGGTAGGCAGTGCGCTTTCTCCATGCTGTATAGCTCAATATCCATCTTACACCTTTCCCTTTCGGCAATGGCTATCTTAAGGTCCAGCAACTCCATTTCTTTGATATATTTTGGGCTTTTATAGACTCAAGATTCGTCTCCACTTCCTTCTTCCTGCAGCTTCTCCCCACAGGCCAGACTCCCGGCACGTCCCAGGAGCTTGAGGCACCGGAGGGTCACACAATTCATGTGCCTGCTGATCCAATGGGTGATGGACTTCATGCTCATTGGTACCAGATGGTTCCTGTATAGGGAAAAACCATCTAGTACCGGAGAGTCAGATCCTATTATTTCCAGGATCAGCAGGTCGGATTCATCATAAATGTACTTTTTCCCCTCCTCCAGTACCAGTTAGTCACCTATTGTCTCTCTTTTCCTGGAGGGGAAGAAAAAAGTATTTAATTACATTGTCACAACATTTCACAAATTCTGGCTTTCCAGAAAAAATACAAAATAGGCCTACGGTGATTACTAGGATACAATGTCAAAATACAATACACAATACACTGCCCATAAAGCCTTAAGGGAGAGTGTGTACACAAGTTTAAAAAAAAAACTTTAGCACTAGCCTACTACTAGTGAATTATATAGGCCAGCATCATAATGCTTCCTGTACTCCTAATCTCAAAGTACATAAATTGAAAGCATAAAAATCTCCATCTAACAGTTAAAAAAACTATTTTACACGAATTTTCAAATCGGTGGTGGGTCTTTCAACTCACAGTGATGATATTCATAATTAAGTAGCTTAATTTAATATGGTAGTGGGAATAATACTCAAATTACAATAAAACAACAATCTGAAGAATTGTACTTGCAATCGTTCTCTTTGTCCAATTTTGCCAAATGGTGTCCCGAAGGTATCACTGATCGCGACCATACATGCCAATAGCCGTGGCTTTTTTGGCTATTTTCCTCCATTTAATAATTTTCTTTTCGTGCGTCATGACATTGGAAAATTTCCCAAATAGGATTTCCTGGTCCTCTTTGATCTTTCTTCTTTCTCTTTACATCATTCCCACTCCTATGTGGGGTCGATGTTTCTGACAGCTCTCCTCCATTTAGCCCGGTCATGCACATCCTCTTCTGACAACTGTTTTTCTCTGAGGTCCTCCTGTACACAATCCATCCGTCTTCGTTTAGGTCTACCTCGCATTCTCACTCCCTGTATTTGCATGTCTAGCATCTTCCTCCCCACGTAGGATTCCTCCCTTCTTCTCACATGCCCATACCATTGAAGTCGCTTTTCTTGTATCTTCTTAGATATTTCCACAACCTTCAATGTTCCTCTTATTTTGACATTTTCCACTCTATCACGCTTAGTCACTCCACTCATCCACCTGAGCATTTTCATTTCCGTGACGTCAAGCCTGTGTGCGTGCGTTTTGCGTGCAGGCCATGTTTCAGAGCCATACAGCAATGCAGGTCTTATGACAGTTTTATATATTTTCCCCTTAACCTTAGGCTTGATCCTGCGGTCACAGAGCACTCCTGACATTTTCCTCCAGTTCATCCATCCTACCTGAATCCTGTGTGACACTTCCAGATCCAGATTTCCATCTCCAGTCACCACCGAACCCAGGTATTTGAACTCATCCACTCTATTTAACGTTTCCCCTTGCATTCTGATCTCACAGTCTTGGTCTGTATTGAACCTCATATACTCTGTCTTCTTCCTGCTAATCCTGAGTCCTCTGTCTTCCAAGGCTGCCCTCCACTGTTCCAGTTTTTCTTCTATGACATCTTTGGTGGTACTACACAACACAATATCGTCCGCAAACATCATGCACCAGGGGGCATGCCAAAATTCTCATCTTATCTTCCATGTCTGCAACGAGTTAAGGAAACAAGGAAACAGCGCTACAGGAAAGATTTCTTCATCGACGCGATAGTGCCATGCCATGCCCTGCCCTGCAAAAAAAAGAAAGAAATTGAAACGTGCTTTTAATGAGAGTACGAAATTTATCCAGTGTATATCATATTTTAAATATTTTATTGTTCCCTTGAGCGTAGAAATTTCATAATATATTATTTACTACCAAAAAATGCCGTGGGTGAAACAAACATCTCTTGTGCATCGAAGCGGCACTGTTTCAAGTCGTGTGTGAATTGTAGTTTATATTCGCGATTGTTAAGAAAAATAAATGACTGACTTTTTATGTAATATTTGAAGCTGTAATGATAATCACATTGTTTTAATGAATAGCAAATCCTTATTTGATAATCGTCCGTTGAACAGTTCGTAAATCAGTATTGTACACTATCGATTCGCGGAACTATCGAAGTGTACATATCCTTGACAGGTGGATTTGACAAATTGTCAAGGTTAAGAAAAGAGCTCTGTGACAGGCGTACATTTACAATATTTCTCCTGTCACGCACTGACATAATGTCAGATAGAAGTGTCGCGACATATTGACAATTGTCTTGTTTTATGAAATAAGGCCCTGGTGATGATAGAGTAATAGATATTTACTCCTCCTCTGTCTGTAAACCAACCCAGCCATCCCAAATAGGATTACGACTTATATGGATGAAATTCCAGCTGACTCTGCCATTTTAGCATCATATACAGTATTGCCAACCCCATGCATTCAGTACTATATCGCATCCGGCAGACCAATTGTTTTTGCCTAGACCAATAATTAAAAGAAAAGGAAGATTGTAGTTTTACGTGACCGTGAATCTTGTGATTATGAGCCACTGGACCTCCTTTTTACGTGGAATCCGAACCACAGGACATGGCATTTCACTTCGAAAATCTCACATGCATTGACCGGGAATCGAACCCGGACCGCCTTGGTGAGAGGCATTCAGCTAGACCGCTGAGTCACCATGCCCCACCAATAATTAACCAGGGTGTTTATGTAAGCTATGCTTCCTAACAATTAATGGTCTACTACGTCAAAAATTGAGGAAAATACTCCGTCAATCAATACATGTACTGTATTATACAATTTTCTCAATCAGGGTACATGTTTCAAGCCATTTATTGGCCCTTCTTCAGCCCTATCATGTCACATACGATTATACCAATAGATCAACATACATCATCATATTGTACCGTCTGGCCTTACGCAGATGTTGTCGCAGTGGAAGTGTGTACCTATTAGTCTTGCGCTGGGCCCGTGATACATGACTAGGTGGTGAAAGGATAACAGAAACAGAGGCAGTGGACTGAACGTACATCCACATTGCTGTGAATGCAAGTTCAATTCGAATCCCGTAACTGTGAAAAACCATGAGCCTAGCCTAGTTGCTTAGAGAATAAAGAACTAAACAACGTATGAAATTAGGTATACAAACATGCCGCATAAATAAAGGAAGGTAACGTATTCTCCAAGGAAATAGTCCTAAGGAATGATGAGGAAGCATTACATGCTAAGGTGAGGTTATGTAGTTGTCAAACATAAGTCAAAAGGTGACGATACAAAGGACCGTGACGTTAAGGTAATGGGCGGTAGGAGATAAAGGTAAAAGGGAGGGAGATATATGGGGAAGGAATACTCGTAAAGAGTATTATTACATTGTGAAATAAAGATAATAGGGCTAGACAAGGGAGTCAGGAAAAGTGAGTGTAACGCCAAAGTAGTGAATGGTAACTCTAATAGCCCAGAAGAATAGGGGAGGTGAGGAATTATGAGAAAGGACAGAGTATTAATAAAAGAGAGCGTAGATATGATGTAGATAAATAAACCATTAAAATGAGGGGCAAGAAACCGAAATAAAATACACAAGACTTTACATTACACAAACTAAAAGATATCCATCAAAATAAGTTACGCTAGAAGGGGATTAAGCCATACTCATCGACTTGCGTTGGAAGACGCAATCTTAAGATAGGGAGGCAAACAAAAGGTAAGAGGTATGGCATAGGTCTTACTGGGTGAACGCACCTTACAGTAAACCAAACCAAATACACACACAAAAAGATACGACGATAGGAGGACAAAGATAACGGGAACGAAACAATGGACATACTAAAAAGGCCATACGCCATAGTATTCCATACGATAAACAAATACAAAGTCAGAAAGACGTGACCTACCTGGATGGAATCTGCTTAATCCGGCATCACGGAATTACACAAAATATACTAAATCCATGCCCCTACGCGCACCTTTATAATAAACACTAGAAAAGGGATAAAAATCGAAAGAAAACACGGCATCTCGAAGACGAGAGCGGGAGCACAATATATGAAGTCCTACATGGGAGATAAAAACAGAAGACTGCCAGGAGAGTAACAAAGGGTTGTCACTGGTGACGGAAAAGAGAAGATAAAAGGGAAGAGGTGTCACTAATCACAATTCGGCACAGCAAAAAGTTACTATAACCACGGCCGACTGAATACGAGCTGAGCTCTATACCGGCCTTGACATTCCCAGTCAGAACCCATGTATAACATGTAATTGGAAAGTTTCTACTCGTTGCCGGTAGAGCGCACTCCCCTCCCATTATAGGCGCGATAAGGAATCGGCTGTACAGTACGTATATTAAATGTGTAATCTCAAGAACCACTGGATGGATTTTGATGCTGCTTTCACCATTCTGTAAAGGTGATCTCGAGGAAGATTTGTGTAGAAAATTATTTATTTATGACCAAAGGGAGCCAAGCAGTAACGCTTTCAGTGAAAAGGTCGAAAAAATAGCCTGGCGTCCGTGCGCTTTTTAAGCTTACGCTGGGCGAACCGTTAAAAATATCACTATATTATGAGTCTAAGAATTGTTCAGCGTGAGAAATTCTACAAAAAAGTCTGCGAGAGCATATCTCTATCTTCGATGCATCGCCCACTATAAGTGTTTCTAGTTTGGACGGGAGGGGGATTTGGCTTGCACCTCGCCATTCTTAAATTACGTCTGACAGGAATTCCTTGCACATTCATAACTGTTCCCGGGCGAAGCCGGGGCGGGTTGCTAGTGACACTATATAATTATTATCATTATGATTTCCGCATTATCAAAATTAAAATTATATCACAAAATAAAATAGCGTGCTAATAAATCTAAGAGAAATTTGACATACCTTGCACCTTCTTCGGGTACAGGGACACTACTCCAGCACCGTCTCATTAAAAGGAAAGAGAGGATCAAAATTACAGCCGGGAACAAGTAGCAGCTAATCGTGTGTTGTGTTTTGTGCTAAGAGATCTTTCGACAAATTATCAGATACCGTGTGCCTTCTTTTTCACGAAGCAGCTGTCAGGACGGGACTTACATAAACTCCTGCTGGACGTTATTCTCGAGGTTGAACAATGCGGTTTCATAATTATAATAACTGTCACTGATAATCACAAAACTAACACTACAATGATGAGGCATTTAGGGGGAGGGAATTTGCAACCAATGGTCAATCACCCATACGACGAGTCTAGGAATGTATTCCCTAGTTTTGATAATTGTCACATTCTAAAAAAAAAACATTAGAACGCAGTTTCTGTAACGAGAGATGACTGATGGTACTGGAATAATTTCAGGGAAATACTTGTCATTACTATACACAATGCAAAAGGGTGAGATCGTCAAACCGGTCAGACACCTCACTAAAAACACATCGAACCCACTAAAATTGAAAAAATGAATGTTCGGCGTGCCAAGGAAGTGTTCTCGTCAGAAGTTATTGGTGCCATTAGTACACCGAAAAAAAAAAATAGGCATGCACCCAGAAGCGTACACATTCATGGACGCAGAAGCAACCATTTTTTTTTTGAAAAACTTTAATAAATGGTTCGCTATGCATGACGTAAGCATCACATATCATATTCAGTCTAGAAATACAGATAAAGGGCCTTTTTATCTCATTAAATGACAGTCGCCTAAACTGGCTAGAGGAATATTTTCTTTCTGACCTTGAAACTTTGAAAGCTGCTAGTAACGCTGCCAAAAAGGACTTCCTGAGTTCTGAGACTTACGAAGCTACCTATACAATTAATCACGGATTCAGCTGTCCAGTGCATAAGGTATCTTCTAAAAATGGGTAGAGGAAAGTCGCCAAATATGGGGAGGTTTTTTATAGGGCTCACATTAGACATAAGAAGGAACGGAATAATTTTGGTTTTCTCACCAATGTAAACCTCAGGCGATATACTATGTATATTACAAATATGGGCACGTTTGATGTTGTAATACCCTCTGATATTATTGTTAACTTTAAAAGTGCACTTTCCCCGTATTAGGCAACCGGGTTTCGTAATATGGGGAGGTGAGAAACCTCACGGTTTTTATTTATAATAGGTACACTGAATAGTATACCCTACTAATTAAAGCATTAATTCTGACAATATTTTTTTCGTGCGGCCTCCTGAGAGGCCGAGTGCAGGTCTTTCTAGTCGACGCCCGTGGGCGACCTGCGCGTCAGGATGAGAGATGGAATGGATGAAGATGAATGAAACTGGGCAAGGATGTGGAAGGAAGCGGCCGTGGCCTGTTAGAAGGTACCGTCCCAGCATTTGCCTGGTGTTGAAAAATGGGAAACCACGGAAAATCATTTCAAGGACGGCCGACGGTGGGGCTCGAACACACGCGTCTACAGAGTCAGCAGAGAGCTTGGCCCCATGGCCTAACGCTGCGCTTTAGCCAGCGTAGCCACTACTGTCGGTAATTCTGACAATGTAATGAAATCATGAACACAAATAGTACAAAAATACAAAAATGAATATTTTAAGTAAATAACAGTCCTAGTTTCCTGTTGCTGTACTTCCAAACCGTTCAGCAGAAAAATGCATAAACTTTAATGAAAACCGAGTGATTCTGATCGAATTCAACTGTAACGAGGTGCAAGGTATGTCTAATTTCTCTTAGATTTATTAGCACGCTATTTTATTTTGCGATATAATTTGCATTTTGATATTGTGGGAATTATAATGATAATATAATAGTGTCACTAGCAACCCGCCCCTGCTTCGCCCGGGAACAGTAATGAATGTGCAAGGAATTCCTGTCAGACGTAATTTAAGAATGGCGTGGTGCAAGCCAAATCCCCCTCCCGTCCAAACTAAAAACACTTATAGTGGGCAATGTATCGAAGATAGAGATATGCTCACGCGAACTTCTTGGTACAATTTTTCATGCTGAACAATTCTTACTCATAGTATATTGATATTTTTAACGGTTTGTCCAGCGTAAGCTTAAAAAGCGCACGGACGTCAAGTTCTTTCTTCGACCTATTCACTGAAATCTAAAATCGTTACTGCTTGGCTCCCTTTGATCATAAATACATTATTTTCTACAGAAATCTTCCTCGATATTACCTGTACAGAATGGTGAAAGCCGCATCAAAATCCATCGAGTGGTTCTCAAGATTACCCGTGATATCCAAGAATCGGGGACTTTGTTTTACACTAAGTAGAGATAAGTCTTAGTCGTGCAATGCTTGGTCAACAGCGCTGTGTGAGCAGTTGAGTAACTAACAAGATTTCATGAAAAAGGTCTCATTGTCTAGGCCGGTAAGAGCGCATTCAGTCGGCCGTGCTATAACGAACCTTGATCAGCAATTATAGAAATGCCCACTGATCTGCTTGGTTATTCTGGCCAGTAATAACCAAGAAGAAAAGAGAACAATTCCGATAATTGACACGCAGAAGGGAAAAAGAAAAAAAAAAGGATGTCTACAGATGGAAGAAAATGGTTCAATATCTAAAAAGCATGCTAACATTAGAACAAAACACATGCTAAAAACTGTTAAAAAACACTATAAAACATCTTGTAAAATCCGTGACTTCATGTTTGATGACATTAATGTTCATGTCACAGTGAGCTTGACCATATATGTGCTTCAGTGGTAAATGAGCTTCAAAAGTTGGGCTCTGTAGCGATAACATCTAGACAAGATTGTTATTACGGGCTTGGACATGATTATTAGACCCCGTTCTCGCAGTTCCTGTGCGCTGGATACATGTGCGAGGGGCGAGTAATGTCTAAATCCTGTACAGTATTTTCATGCTAATTGAGAAGAGACCTCCGTCAGTGAACAACTGCCCCATTCAAGAATGACAAGCCCAAGTTTCGAAGCTCATATAGTCAAGCTCACTGTGAAATAAACATTGTCATCAAATGTGAAGTCACGGATTGTACAAGATGTTTTATATTGTTTTTTAACTGTTTTAGCATGTGTTTTGTTCTAATTTTAGCATGTTTTTTAGATGATGATATGATGTTGTATGTTGATCTATTGGTATAATGGTATGTGACATGATAGGGCTGAAGAAGCACCAATAAAGGGCTTGAAACATGTACCCTGATTGAGAAAATTGTATTATACATGTATTCATTGACGGAGTTTTGACTTAGTAATTTTACTGTCAATACGGACCTAACCGAGCTCCATTATGGAGTCGAACAAAATTGAAATTATTGGTCTGCCGGATGCGATATAGTACCGAATGCGTGGGGTTGGCAATACTGTACATGATGCTAGAAATGGCGGACACATCTGGAAATTCATCTATATAAGTCATGTTCCTAATTGGGATGGCTAAGTGGGTTACACACAGCAGAGGAGTAAACACCTATTACTAAATCATCTCCAAATATTTTCCCGACTATTAATTCAGGTATTTTGATTAATTTCAGTAGGCCTACTTTAAGAATTTTTTCCCATAAAGTAGCTCAAGTCAAGTTTTACCTAAAAACCGTTATTTAAGTAATATGAAGTATTAGTGATAATTTACAGTATTTTTAATGTGCAGCAGTGTTAAATGACTGTATTGTCAATTCTTAATGTCTCCTAGAAAGGTATGTGATATATGTTCAATAATCTACCATATACTCGTTTGTTTCCGGTTCTGGTAAACTCCACAATACACGGCCATGCAAATCTGCATAAAAGAGGTTCCTCTTTTAGTGCACATTATTTATACATGGTATCTATCAAACGCAGAGGCGGTCACACCGTTCACATGTTAATATATGTCACAATTCGTAATTTTCCCTAATCCATTCTTTGGTCATCATGGCATCGGTCGAAAAGAAACCTGGCCATATGTCACGTCTCTTTTGTTGGAGTTCCGTTAGTAATCTTCCGTAGCTGGTTGTGAATGGTAACTGCATCTTGAAAAGTTCCTCAATCATAAAAGGTTATCTTGTTAATACATATACCAATCGGGACCGTGAATATTTCGACAGCCCCAAAGGTATGCGGCTTTTACTTGCTCTATTTGTCGCAGGTTCAAACTTGGACGAAGTTGTCAGAGTTTAAAGAGCGTTAAATTCTTTCAGTATGCCTTCCTTCAGAGGGCGGGCCCATGTCATAGATTTATGGCAAGTAAAAGAACCTACCACTACAATTGGTAGTGTGCAGCTAAACTTGTAGGGTTTGGTTAGAAATACTTGATCAAGTTCCAACTTTCACCGGTAAGTGACAGTGGTATCTCTGGTAGCCAAAGTTGGAACTTGATGATGGAGAGCCATACAGGTGTATGGCCATTGGCTGCAATTCAAATATATACACTGGTGTATAAAGCAACAAACTGCTATTTCTCCGTCCTGTGGCTAATTCAAGACATACCGGTAATCGGACAAACTCTCAACAAATGTCCATACAATCATGTTCTGCACGGAAGATGGCATTCCTCTCGTCATACAGCCATGCCAACGATGACGTCAGCGCACCTGTCAAACGGGGTGGTGTTAACTGGTTAGTTCCACATCAACACTCGCTGTGTACACATGTACAGAAGGTGCAGTATGGCACAGAGAATACGCCTAGAAGACTCTCTGCGGTGGAGAGCCATAAGAAGAATGGAAGTAGGTCAGTCGCAAAGTGATGTGACCTGTTGGCTTAATGTGAATTGTTCTGTTGTTTCTTGGATGTGGTGACAGTTTGTAGGGACCGAAAATGTATCCCGAAGACCAGGGCAGGGCTGACCACATGTGACATCAGAACAAGAGGACCGTTATTTGGCTGTAAGGGCATGACGGTACTGCCGTAGTACTGCATGGCAACTGGCATCTGACCTCGCAGCATCCACTGGAACAGTTGTATCGAGGCAAACAGTGTTCAGAAGGCTTCGGCAGAGTGGTCTTTATTGTCGGAGGCCTGCTGTACTGTATGTGTACTCCTGACGCGTCTGCACAGAAGGGAACGTCTAGAGTGGAGTCAACATGCCAACTGGACGGTCGAACAGTGGACCAATGTTCTTTTCGAGTCCCGATTTGGTCTGGAGAGTGATTCTCAATGGATTCACATCTGGAGAGAACTTGAAACACAATTTCGGGACCCAAACATTGTGGGAAGACACTGATATCGAGGAGGATCACTAATGGTGTGGGCAGGGATTATGTTGACTACTCGAACACCTCTTCAGGAAATTGTACGGATAAATCGGCAAGGTTTAACTGCTGCCGGGTATCATGAAGAGATCTTGGGACCTCATGTTCGGTTGTTGAGAGGTGCGGGTCCAGACTTCGTACTGATGGATGATAATGCCCGACCTCATAGACCACAGGTGGTTGATGTTTTCTTGGAAACTGAAGATATTGCACGCATGATGTGGCCTGCTCACTCTCCCGAATTGAATCCCATAGAGCATGTCTGGGACGCACTAGGGAGATAAGTTGCATCGCATCAGCATCCACCAATCCCTCTCCAAGACTTGCGAGCTGCTCTGCCTCAACATGAGATTGATGACCTCGTTCACAGCATGACCCATCTTTGTAAGGCCTGAATTGCTGCCAGAGGTGGTCACACCCCATACTGAGCACATTAACCAGTTGTCGGAATGTGTCTGCAAATCCATGAAGTTGGAATAAATGAAGAACATTTTGTCGACTGTTACGCACGTTGCAGTGATTTACTTTAGCTGTATTCTGTACATTGCTGCTACTTGATCACCTGCTCATGCTGTTTTGTGGGAAGAAAAAAAATAAACGCAACTTTGGAACATTTCCATTTGTTGCTTTAATTTTGGACGCCAGTGTATATAAGCTCCAAACCATATGTGACGATAGGTAGGATCTTAATGATGAAAAGTTTTATCGCGGCTTCAACAGACATTTTCCGTACAAACATTGCTTTGGTTGCTGAGGCGGTCCTATCTGCTATGTGCTGAGTAAAATCAATACCTCTGTTTTGGAAAACAACTCCCAAGTACTTGAAATTGTGAACTCTTGCCAGGGCTTTACCATTATGAGTTATTTAGACCGTCGCTGCATGCCTGCCCCCTTTTCTAAAAACCATGTACAAAGTCTTTTAGTCGTTGAGGTCATTGTCCTCTGCCCATGATACCATATGGTCAAAAGATTTTTGCAGTTCTTCTCGTAGAGTTGCTGAGAGCACCATATCATCGACATATACATAAAGCTTTACACCATCGCTTATGCTCGAGTTACATCTGCTGTAGTTATGCTAAGCAAGAGTGGGCTCAGTGGATCCCCTTGGAGAATTCCATTAGTCGGTTATTTTCGCAGATCTTGATGTGCTATCCTGTAGGAAGATGTTGTCCAAAAGAATGTTTTATTATTGCTGTAATGTAATGATCTTTTCCAATCAATTGTTTTGTCAAAAGAACAGTCCTATTCAGTACGTCAAAAGCTTTTGAAAAATCAATGAAGACTACATGAAGTTTTCCGCCTGGCACATGGTCTACGAGCACTGTGAGTCTGTTTGAAAGAATCTTTGTAAAAACGTTGAAAATATTACGGTCGAGGGCAATGCCTCGGTGCGCATCCAGATCTCCCATGAATATATGGACAGAGGGGACGTGGCCAAGTTGCCAAGGCGGACCTGACTTTATCCCGCTTAATGTATGTGGGATATTCGAAGTGAAATACGTATTACTTCTTCTTCTCCTTCGTGAATGGGTCACAGTACCACGCGGAAACAACATTTTGCGAGCTTTCCTCCTTGCCCAATACTTCTTCATTTTCACCGATTATTGTAATCTCTGTTCCTCCGTCCAGATACGACTTGTTGGCCCCTTCCCATCTTCCTGAAATCCCCATGTGTGGACAATTTTCCTTATTAGAAATACAATTACATATTTTAAAAATGCAAGAAAAGAAACATATCATTGACACAATTTTGTAATGCCTAATTGTGAAGTGACTTAATATGTACATTTTATTATTTATGGCCGTTGGCTGCATTAAATTTGTTAATTTTCAGTAATAAGTTTAATGCTTTTAGGCTCGAGTTGCCATTGATCTTCCAAAAACCAAAAACATGTTTAATTCCTTCCAATGTTTAAGAGTGTAGTGTAGGCTATCATTGAATAAAAATAATTTAAAAATGCCTTATCAGCTTATGGAAAATAGCCAGCTCATTATTGATCTAGTACAAAGAGTAGAAGTGAATAGTATAAAAATGAAGAAATTTCCTCTAAGAATCTAGGCTAATATTAAAATAAAATTCTTAAAGTTCAACAAAGGAGGTCAATTTCACCATTATGCGGTGTGTTTCTTTTTCAGACATGCTCCGAAAGCTGTCTTCTGGTTTCCCTAGAAGGTCTTCTATGGCTGCAGGGAGTCAAGATGTCAGACCTGAAGCTTGGTATGTATCTGCAGTTAAGACAAGATGTTCAGCAAATAGCATATAACTTACTTTCTCCAAAATGTGTTCCATCTACATTATTACAGAATGACTTTGGCATTGTTAACGAGTCTTATGCAGTGCAGTGGCTGGTAATTGAGGGCTTACCACCCAAGCTGTGTGTGGCATATTGCCGGTGTTCTGCAGAATTGTTAATTCATTTTAGGGGTAATCGGCCTCATATTGTTAAATGTATGGTACTTACTATTAAGAGAAGATGTTGGAAGTGCTATCCCTCAGCTAGCAAGCATTCCTGACACCTTCAGATGAACTTGCCATTAACTTTACATAGTTCATCTTCAGAGCAAGCTGGCCACACATTATTCATAATTAATATATCTTCGAAAACTTCAAACAAGAGCCATATGACAATTTGTTTATAGTGTTACTGTAACTGTGACTTCTTTTAATGTTTTATTTCTGTCTTTAAATGTTATTTTAGTTCTAAATAAATTGTCAAATATTTTTTTCTGATAGATAGATAGATACTGAAAATGTTTTGTAGATTTCATATTTTATTAATTAGATTTGTTAAGTACAGTGTTAGAAGCCATTTTCAGTGTTGACTTTGTAAACGAAAGTTTGATGCTTTTCAGTCTGTCAAAAGGAGTTTTTCCCAAAAGAGATGGGTTATTCCCTAATCCTGAAAAGAAAAAAAAAAAAAATACATGAGATTAATAAATACACTTGTATGACTCATTTTGATCGCCAAGCGATCATCATCAGATCCATTACACTTATGCTCTAAAGTTTGTCTGCAAGTATTGGTGAAAATATTTACAATATGCACACTTGCAGTATGTGTTGAGATAATTCAACTCTTCAATATTTGTTAGTTGTGGTCTATGTGAGGTTTTGTTAAAATACTGGAATTGGTGATTGATCTCCAAACTTGCTTGTTTGGAGTGATAATGTGATTGTAGTTAAATGGTCAATACAAATTGTATTGTACCGGCTACAAATCTGATGGTCTCTTGCGCTGTCCTGGTGAGAGCAGTTATCTTTTTCACTATCTACTCTCAACTGCGGGAACTTCCTGTGGGCCAAGGTCTCTTATATACCACGGCTATTCCTTTCTCGCATTCCTAAGTTTCTGTGTTCTTCGTACAAATGTGACAGTGTATGGCCAAGTCTAGTCTCCCTAATATGGTGAGTGTTACTGTATTCAGGAAAATCTTCAACTATTAAAGACCTACTGTATTTTCCTCCTCGCCACGCATAAGGTAAAGAGCCATATAAGCGCTGCCTGGTCTAATGAGAATGTCCCAGCACCTTTAATACTGCCATTAATACCGGCCTTAGTTTATTTAAGACAAAGATACATCACATCGTACATCTTGAACCAATATAACATGTTCCCCTTATTAATCCCTTAATCTAGCTTGGCTACATCTTTATGTTGTGTCGTGTTTCCAACGGGGTGTGTTTTCTGGTAGAGTGAAGAGGGGTGAACTCTCCATGAATGTGTGTTCGTTTAGATCAGGGGTTCCCAACCGGTGGTACGCTGGGACGTTTCAGGTGGTACGCGAGGGTGATAAGATTGTTCACAAGTACAGGAGGAGAATTTATCTGCATTTCCTACTCTATCATAATTTTTTGAAGAAAATGCCAATGCCAGATTTGGGTGCTCAAATATTTCTATGAAGATTATTCCAAATTTGACTGGATGAGACATTTTTTCGGGAACCTCACCAAATGAGTTGAAATTAAAAGAAAGTTTTATCGATCTAACAGAAGATAGTTCCATGAAAGGCAGTTTTAAAGAGAAATCTTGAAATATATTCTGGATCGGATGTAAAACAGAGTACTCTGCTATTTTTGATGCCATTTGTTAAAAGTTACTTCTGTGAGAGTGGATTTTATGAACTTTAGTAAATCAAAACTAAACATACTGTAGAAACGGTATAAGTGTTGAAGAGGACTTAAGAGTGAAGTGAAGTTCAATTACTCCTGATATTGATATTTTAATCACAGGCAAACACCAAGATTCGCACTAAAAGTAGATTTTGGATGTGTTTTTTTTTCTTGGTTTGAGTAATAAATATAACTGTAATTTGCAATAATCGTAGGATTTTTTTGGCCTCGTTGGTGGCTAAATTTTTTGTTATTTCCCTTTCTTGTGCGGGAAGCTTGTGACTGGCTATCTCAATGTCTGTGATTAATTGTTTAATATTGTGGGTCGTGTGTGAGTCCGTGCAATTGTGTTTCAATCCGTTGTCTAATATATTCATTTCTTGAGTGGAAAAAATTATGTTCGTGCCGTTGTTTACTCTGCTGTGGAAGTTGAACTCATTGTTGTTCGTGTGTTGTTCGTTGGGTTCATTGTTTTCTGTTTCACCTAGTCTTTTTTCTTTTTTTTTTCTTTCTTCGAATGAGCCAACTATAACATGAAGTATAACATAAATTTCTCGCCAAATCAATACTTTTTACTTACTTAAAAAATTCTATAGGTACATGTTTCGAAAACACACAATGTTTTCTTCCTCAGCCCACTTATTGGTGTTAAACATCATAAAACATCGATAACCTCACTAAATAACAAAAAACACAGTTCACATTTCTTCTCTTGTTCTTCCTTTGTTAGGCCTGTGTCATTCGACACATTAATGTCACTCACGGAATAAACACTTTTAGTTGAAGTAATGAATATTGACACATTGACACATTTACTCATTGCTAGTTTCAACGTGGGTTGCTGAAATGCACACAAGTGTCGTATAACCTTGCCAAAAGCGGAGAAAACAACTAACCAGCACCCAGGAAGGTAATTGGGTGTGGCGTCATGAAAATAAATCGAGTCAGGAATGTATGTTGGAATTAATCTATTGCGGTGGGGGTTGAGGAGGTGGTTTGCGTTTTTTATTATTATTTAAATAATCTGCTAATAAATCTAACAATTCATTCGTTTCAAAATTAACCTCGTTTAGATTATTGCATTCCTTTGACCTCTGATAAGTAATGATATGAATATTTTCCAAAATATTCATATAGCTGCCCTTCGATGCGTAATGCAAAATTTTGACGTCATTATTTATGTCCGTGAACTTATGTCCTGTTTCTTCCATGTGTACCGCCATGGCTGAAAACTTCCTGTGTTTTGTGGCCGAAACATGCTCAGCATAACGAGTACGTATGCTCCTACCCAATTACCTTCCTGGGTGCTGGTTAGTTGTTTTCTCCGCTTTTGGCAAGGTTATACGACACTTGTGTGCATTTCAGCAACCCACGTTGAAACTAGCAATGAGTAAATGTGTCAATATTCATTACTTCAACTAAACGTGTTTATTCCGTGAGTGACATTAATGTGTCGAATGACACAGGCCTAACAAAGGAAGAACAAGAGAAGAAATGTGAACTGTGTTTTTTGTTATTTAGTGAGGTTATCGATGTTTTATGATGTTTAACACCAATAAGTGGGCTGAGGAAGAAAACATTGTGTGTTTTCGAAACATGTACCTATAGAATTTTTAAGTAAGTAAAAAGTATTGATTTGGCGAGAAATTTATGTTATACTTCATGTTAACATGGTCAATACGGAACCTGGAATGAGTGCAATTAAATTGAGCCAACTATGGACTACGTAGTTTAACCAAACTGGTTTTCAGCTTGATGAGTTGGAATTGATTTCACATTCTTAAGAGCCTTCTTCCTAGCCCATATCTCCTTCATTTTCTGACTTTGTAGTTGTTTAGCTGCTTCTGACCTCTTTGGTCTTTGCCCTTTCTTAAGTTTAATCTGTGGGTCTTCTTTTAACATTTTCCGGTAAGCTTGTCTTGTCTTGTATAATGGATACAGAAATGTTAAAGATTTGCAGATCTTGTTTAACTTGCTGGTACCACAGTGATGTTGTTTTCTTGCAGGAGCTGGCTCTGTGGATTACACTGGCCAATCTTGACTCGTTCATTCTCTCAAGGTGTCCGTAGAATTGGAGGCGTCTCTTGATGATTGTGTCCAATAGAGGTTCTTGCTTTAGGTATAGATCATCGTTGGGCCTGTGATACCTTTCTCTATTTATGATCCTTGGACCTAAGATCTTCCTCAAGATAATTCTTTCCTTGACCTCTAGTTTCTGTATCAGTTTTGCCCCTTCGATGGTTAGGGTTTCAGCTGCATAGAGGACCCTGGGCCTGATTACAGCATTATAGTGCCTTAATTTCGCATTGATGGATTTCTTCTGGTAAACTTTTCTGCATCGATTGTATGCAATATTCAGTTTCAGAATCCTTTCTTCAAATGCTTTATTGTTCTTGAGGTCTTCGCTGATCCATTCCCCCAAATATTTAAAATCTCCGACTTGATGGATCCTGTTGTTGGGAAGAAGGTATTCTGGTGCAGATTTGTCATTTGTCATGAACACTGTTTTCTCGTGAGACAATTGAAGGCCAGTCTTGGAGGCTGTAGATTGGAGAGTATTGATCTGGTCTATTGCTGTTTCAACCGAATCTGCTAGCATAGCTACATCGTCTGCGAAAGCGATACAGTCCACTCGGGTATTGATTTTGAGTTTCCTGTTTATTACTCTTATACCTGTTTCAGGGAGTGTTTTTCTCCATTCTCGGATTATTTTCTCTAATACACAGTTAAATAATATGGGCAAGATTCCATCTCCCAGCCTTTCTCCTGTCTAAATCTCAAAAGGGTCAGAGATTTTCCCTCTAAACTTCACTTTAGATATGGTGTTTGTTAGGGTACATTTGATGATGTTCAGTGTTTTACGATCACGTCCGAGTTCTTGCAGGATATTGAACAAAACTGCTCTATCAACAGAGTTGTAAATCTTTTTAAAGTCAATAAATGTTATCACAAAAGTTTTATACTGTTTCTTAGTCTGCATAATGATGGATTTAAGGTTGTGTATTTGTTCAATACATGATCTGCCCTTCCGGAAGCCTGCTTGGTACTCTCCAATTTCTTTATCTAGCTGAGACTCTAATCTCTTGAGTAGGATCTTGGAGAGAATTTTATATGTTACCGAGAGAAGGGAAATGCCTCTATAATTGTTAACATCATCGCTATGCCCCTTCTTATGCAGAGGATGGATTAGAGCAGGGATTTCTTCCTTAATCCAGGTGTCTTGTATAATTTTAGTCAAGATGTCTATAGTTCTGCTATCTGCATACTTCCATAGCTCCGCTATGATAGTCTTCTCCGCTGGCTTTGTCGTTCTTGAGTTCTTTGATAGCCTGTTCCACCTCACCCTTTGATGGCATTGGAGCATCTACAGGCTTGCTGAAGGTTAGTCGTTTCTTTGGTGGTTTATAATTTAGTAACTCTTCAAAGTATCTCCCTGGTATCTCACAGTTTTCTTGATCAGTTATGCCTTTCCTACCTTCCGGGTCTCTGAAAATAAGCGACGGTGGCTTATAGTTCTGGGTGCTTCTTTTGAATGTTTCGTGGAAATTTCTTGTATTGTTTTTCCTGAAGTCTTATTCTATGGATTCAATGGTCTCCTTATCAAAGGTCCTTTTCATCTTTCGGATGGTTTTGGCGGTTTGCTTTCTAATTTCAAGGCAGTAGAACCAATTTTGTTGATTTCTGTTTTTGTTCCACCTTTTCCACGCTGCTTGTCTCTCCCTTATGGCATCCTCACATTCTTGGTTTTACCATGGGTGTTAATATTTCCTCTTAAGAGGGACTGTTTCTTGTGCTGTTGTGATTACTGCTTCTTTCAGCTATTCCCAGGTTTCCGGAGGTGAATTTCCGATGCGTTTACTTAAGTGTTCTTTGAAAGTCGTGTGGTCTTCAATTTTAATGGTGTCATATTTTGGGAAGGGTTTCTGTGCTTTCTTCTGGTTAATTTTGTGGTTTCTGGGGATAAAGTTTAGTTTTACTTTGGAGATGTAGTGATCAGAGTCAACTTTCGCATTTCTGAGTACTTTCACATTCCAAATCTCTTTATGAGATTTTGATGAGATGGCTACATGATCAATTTGATACTCTTCTGAACGTGAGCCCTGCGTCTTCCATGTCTTCTGTTTCCTTGGAAGATGTTTGAACCATGTGGATTTCAGTCTTAACGAAAACATTCTGCAAGTATCTATCAAACGCTTAGCATTGAGGTTAGTTTTCTTATGGGCTGGGTATTGGCCAACTATGTAAGAATACTTCTTTTCTCTACCTATCTGTGCATTGAAATCGCCCATTAAAATGAGAGTATGGTGCTGGGGAATTGTTTGAATTGTTGATTTGAAGGTCTTCCCAAAATTGTTCCACAGCCTCAGGATTCCTGTAATTATCTTGATTAACTGGAGCATGGGCATTGATGATAGTGTATCCTTTGTTGTTACTTCGAAAGGACAGGGATGAGAGTCTGCTTGAGGTCAAGGAGAAGCCTGTGATTGAGTTGATTATCTTCTTTGATACAATAAATCCTGTTCCGAGCATGTTGGTGCCTTTGGGAATTTTCTTCCCTGGTTTGCCTTTTAATCCTCGGTAACCCTCTGACTCAAAGGGATCCTCGTCCCCAAACCAAGTCTCTTGAACTGCCATAATTACTAACTGCTGTTGAGACATCAGATTGGTGATCTCTCTCAACTTCCCTATCCTTTTGAGTGAATTGGAGTTAAAAGTCGCTATGTAACTTTTTTCTTTAGTCTGAATTGAGATACTGAGCATGTTGGTGAGGGCTTCCCAGACTCCGATGGCACTCTTATACCACCTTGGCTGGCGGCAGTGGATTGAAGGATAGCCTTATTACCACCTGGGGTAGTTTCCCTTTGGTTTGTTTCTTCCATGCTCTACCATTTTGATTAAAATGGGTTTGATATGCCCAATTTTCTTCAGGACTTCTGATACTACTTAGGTTGTTAGCCCAAGAGATAGAAAACGGTCGCCCTTAACATGGGGAACAGACACCGACCAGTTCGCCGCCCAATACGGGTACAGACACGAAGGGATTTACTGATTGAAGATAGTTCCTCCGCTTTCAAAACCTTCGACCATCTTCATTGCCTCAGATGATCCGCGGGTGTATTATTTGGCAATGCCTTATTCACACCTGTCCTTTATATCTGTAGGAACATCCCCTATTTTATCATTCTATTTCTAGTGATTCGTGCTTCCTCGTTGCTCTTGTTTTGACCGTGTTGTATATATGCTCGGTGAAGCTGCTCCATTGGACTGCATGCCAGAAATTGCATAATTGCAGTTGAATGTTGTACAATTGTTGGTTGATTTGTTTTCTAATGTACGCGAACCTTAATTCGTTTATTATCCATAGCGCATTGGCTTGTTTTGTTGAGAAGATCGCCGCTGGTGTTTTCGGTGTGGATTTTATTGGTACGTATTTTGGAATCAGATTCAGTTCTATGCATTTATTGTTGAACCAAATTTACTTGTCTTAGTTCATGAGTTGGAGCTTGAGTGATATGAATCTTTTGGCTTCACAATTTGCCTGACTAGCTGTGAACATAATGATGTTTGAAGCAATTTTCAGTGTTGCCTTAGAGTAAACGAAAGTTTGATGCTCTTCAGTTGGTCAACACAAGTCTTTCCCGAAAGAGATGGGTTATAGTGTGCCCGTTTAGACCGGAGTCCGCACGACCACATATGCATTTTACCAAGAATCAGTCAGCACGAGAGTCAAAATATCCCGGGGCGCCAGATGGGTTAAAGCTAATCGCAAAAAAACGACATAAAAAAAAAAAAATGCTTTACTGATTTTTGGCTCAATGCAACAATAAGGATAGAAGGAGATTCAACTGGGCATAACACAACATGTAAAATTATCTCATTTTATTCTAAATTTTAAAATTGACTGCAAAATGATGCTCAAGGTAACATCATTCCAGTGCGACGGCACACACTACTATTTACACAATGTACAGAAATTTTCCAACACATTGAACAATTGTCTTTGGAGACACAAGTCTGATTATCAGTCCTGTAGACTGTGTTCCAAAATTATATCAATTATTTACGATGAAATCCAGTTCAAATTAAATTGTCTTTACTGGAAATATTGTAGTTCACTGGTTGAATTTCTAACATGATATTAACACTCGTAGAAATTCTCACTGTTTATAATTGTTTATAGAATTTTTAACTTCCACTTATTTTGCCAGTTTCAAAAATATTGTCAAAAATATTATCTTTGACCCAACACTAATTATGTACACATATTAATAACAACATCTGAAAAGTATTTGACCCTTGAGCATAGCATCGATGAACTGTGCGAAGCACAACAAAATTTATTGTTCTTCCAAAATTAAACATTTCGAGAAGTGACTCGATTATGAACTTCAAATTCCAAAGAAATATGATTTCTGAATCATCAACTGTATCAAAAAAAAATTGTTGAACCATTCAACTATTCGATTTTCCACTTGGAATTATTATTAAGAAAAATATTTATATTTGTTGCTATTTTAGTAACTTTCACAACTTGCAATTCTTGAACAGAATGCGGAAATAAGAATTGTAGCTTTATAATAAATTCATTTAGTTCATGACAATAGGATTGAAAACATCCTTTAAGTAATTCGTGGATACAGAATTATTTTTTCAATTGGCAGTGGCCCATTCAATTATTTGTGTAAGAACACAATATCCCAACAACAACGGCAAAGGTCTTCCTCTGAAGAAGAATAAAATTTTATCATGACAAAACCGGGTTCTAGTAAATCCAAAGTATTAATGGAATACGTAAACAAGTTTGAAATAATTACTGATGGTTTGGTCATTCATTCGACGAAATGTGTGGTTCCAATACTCCTCCTATAAACCTGAGCCATCGAACCTGCTATTTGAGTGATGCTCAAAAAAAAACCTCCTCATTCCTGCGACTTAAACATGCGCACCTGGGAATGGCATTTCAACTACTCTACACACATAAATTTTCTTCCCAAAATTTATACAATAAATCAAGCCTCTGCTTGCTATCAAAACTGGAAGATCTATAAACTTACAAGTTTATTTTATTTTACCATTCAGTTCAAACCGTGAAGTTACCTTGCTTGTGATATTCTCTATTTCACTTTCGAATGTGTGCCTACATCATGATTTTATATAAACACAAAAAAAATCCTAATTGATACAAATATCATTGGCTTCCTGTTTCATGCCTTTCCGTGTTATCTGAAAAATATATTTTGCTCAATGCAAATATTAACTGTTCAACCAGAACTATAATGTTGGTGGAATACGGGCTTGTGCTATCCACTAGCTTTCGGAAAATCACCTGTTCCAAACTAGGAATGATTAAACTAATCCTTAAGCTCTCTCTCAATGAATGTGATTATTAGAAAATGTAAGATCCAAGAATTATTTAGAAAAATTATGAAAATTACTATTATTATTATTGTTATTTCCTTAAATATGTTTAATTATTATTTCCTTATATGAAAAACCACATGTTCGACTCTTCGAATATGGATAAAATATCCATTCCTCAACAAAAATAAATATTAACTTCTACAGTTATATCGGCTGATTACCGTGATTCTCAAATAAAATGAACATTCAAATAAATGCTCGGTATGCTCGGTCATCGATCCTAAACTGTTCTGAGTGCTGAAAATACTCAGAATAACCCTAATGTGTCTTGCGTAAATCAATGCAAGATTTAAATACGAAGAAAAATAAATGTGTTGGTCATCTGCAGAAAATGAGTTTGTTCCAATTAACTAGGCATAATATAAAAGTCAAATGTGGCTTACATTTCTCGTTGGTCTTGAAGCGTAGTGAACCTGGTCTGTACCAGGTTTATCCAGATACATGCCCTATTGGACACGCACGTCTAATCCTTGTATCGGCCGCCATTATATACCCACAATCTGTCTAGCACGACATAGTGAAAATATTTCTTGAAGTTCGAAGTAACTGCTGATCCATTTTAATATTGACTTCAATTAAATCCATAGCAGTTTGCTTAAATGGGGTCAGATCCAAATGATCTCTTCTCAAAAGCGTCAGTTGTAACATAACTCACGGTAATCTTTTCAGTACAGGAAAACACTGATAGTCTAAAACAATCAACGGTTGTTCTGAAGATCGTTCCCTGGGCATGGCTTCACACCATCTATCATGCGCGAAGCAACATATAGTTTCCCTTTGTCGGCTAATGAACAGCACTGTGATAGACTGGCCTTCAATATACTAAAAGATCTGAGTGGTTATTAAGTTACAATTTGTGAAACTGACAAGTTGGATTAAAACATCCAAGTATTGAATTATTGTTACTGGACTGTGACAGAATAATATCTAGACAAAGTCTAGCATATGTCCATATAGAAACAAAGTGTTTCGCCAATGTCCGTAGAAAATAACAATCACCTTAGTGATTCCCTCTACCGGAAACTTACTACGTTCCCCACGTATCGTAGCACTTTTGTGACTATCACAATTCAAAGATATCTTCTGCGTAGATTCGGCAACCATGTGCCTTGGCTCGACGTAGCAGCAGCACCTTGTCCTACAAGAGCTTGGTTTGAAGTGAGCTGCTTATGCTTGGGCCGAGCGGCTTTTATACAAAACGGTCGGCTCCACGCTGGATCACGCTGAAATCTGTAAACCCTCATATCTCCGGTGTCTCTGGTCTGATTCACTTGAGACTAAGTGCATCCTCTTTCATTTGGCCGTGCCAGTAATCTGATCCAAGTATCAAGTCTCTACTCCATGGCTAACTATTTAATCACCAAATAGTCTCGACCTCTGCTACTATTTGCCACGTCACTTAACATCTTCATGGCTGCATAAAGTTTCCATTTCAATCTAGAAGGAAAGGAGCGCGATATTCAAATATCTCAACTTTCAAAAGCGGCTGTAGCCTTTCCCTTGATACCTAGGTGTCTGAATCTTGGAATACCCATTCCTAGAATTGGGCACATCCACCCCACACCTAGCAAAAAATAAAAATTGAAAAATTTTTATTTTTCCTATCTACACATTAAATCATCTGGTTCTTGAATAATAAATCTTCAAATTCGCTGCATTATAAATTCCCACGATGTTACCAGTTCGTGTATTGGCGATTTTATAGCCTCCATTGTTGTTTACTTCCACAACACGATAGGGTCCATCGTAAAGGCTTGCAAACTTCGAGTACACTCAATTTTGCACGTCGGAGGGTGTAGGTTTTTTTACTAAAACAAGAGTTCCTACGCGCAAGGGTCTGCGAAAACGCTTTCCTCTCACTCTGCGCTCTCTTTTCTCAGCTTGGCTCCTCAACTTGTCTAAAGCTAGAGTCTCCCTCCTCTGACGACTAGGTTCAATCTCGGGTGGAATAGAGATGATTCGATCCCATAATCTTGTTGGTTTAATTCCATGATGAAGCAACATGGGAATCTGTCCAGTACTCTCATGAATCATGTGTTAACCAACTGAAAGCATCAATCTTTCGTTTAGATTTGTTAAACTGTAACTTTAATCATTTAATTACTTCTAGGTTTAACTTCAACTATGGTATCTATTATTTTCAAACTTTTATTAGTTAATATTTTTCGTTATCCTTCCCAAAGTGTGATACAGTGATTATATCTATGGAAGTTACACCAAACATAGTGTAAAATTAAACTGGTATGTTATCACTGAAATCAGTGATTTTTCTAACCAATCATAGAAATGCACTTTATAATGAATGTTTGTTTGCTTCAGTGATGTCCAGTCCACAAGGAAGTCACCACTTCCTCCATCAGCTAAGCCTTCAACCCAACCTACCATCATTGTCACCAGCAATGTCAGGTGTGCAAAGAAATCCCTGTTCCAGTCGATTGAAGGCAGCCGGTTACCTATATCAAGATCACGAGGCTCACGGGCCAAGTCGGTGGAGAGGGAATCCGTGCCTGGGCCAAGATCTGGGCCAAGATCGGGAAGTGTTCATCGTGTGCGCAGAAGACGTAGTCGAAGTCTTGAAGGGCGGTCACAACTCTTCACTACTCCTTCAACCTCTGCGTGAGTACTACCTTATTTCCTCGTATAATCGTTGCCACCGCATAATAGTCGCACCCCACATTTCAAACAATAAAAGGGTTTATAAAATTTAATTGCATAATCGTCGCATAGCATATTCGTATTTGTGCGCCAGCCAGTTGCACATGCTGCCGCGACTTTATAACCTGGCACGACTTTGTCAGAAGAAAAATATCTCGTCTTTCTTTCTGTGGGCTATGAAATGTGACGCCAGCGGTTAGCTTCGTCACTTAGCACATTCCGCAAGCTTATAATCTGGCGTGATCTTGTTAGGAGAAAGTAATCTCGTCTTAATGCCTGCGGGCTATGAACTGTGACGCGAGCGGCCAGCTTCGTCACTTAGCAATTCCGCGAGGTTATAATCTGGCGTGATCTTGTCAGGAGAAAGTAATCTCGTCTTTATGACTGCGGGCCATGAACTGTGACGCGAGTGACCAACTTCGTAAACACATTCCACGAGCTTGAACCTGTCGTGACCTTGTCAGAAGAAAGAAGCCTGTCTCTCTCTGTCTGCAGGCTATGAGACACTGCGCGAACTACTGGCCCATGGCACGCTAACAAACGATCGTGCTCAACGCGACACCAGGGCCAGGGGTGTGAAACTTACATGGACCTATCGCTTCCGAGAGTTGGCCTCTGAATGATGAGATTCAATAAGCTGGCGTACGAAGTGCTGCTAGTCCCAGTTCGCTGACGTAAAATCTGGCCCAACTGCTATTAGCGGAATCATACGCAAGGGACACCTCGTGCCAGTCTAGCCCAGTCTAGCATCAGCCACTTCCGTGAAAACGTCGCAACAGAGACCCGTATGTGATGTTACGCATTGGTGTCCAAAATTAGAAAATACCAGAACTGTACGATGGTCTTCATGAAAGTGAAATACCTGTGGTCACATAATAAGCAAATAAGCAAAGACAAGCGTGCAGCAAATAATGATAGTCATCATCATCATCTTGTACAGTTTCCAGCCCCAGGCTGGGTCTGTTTGGAACATAAGCCTCGCCACTTAGTTCTTTCTTCCCACCACCTCTCCGCTGTCACTCTGGTCCAGTCCTCGCCTCTCTTCTTGACACATTCCTCCACTCCTTTCAGCCATCTATCTCTTGGTCTTCCCCTTGGTCGTTTCATCTGCATCTCATGTATCCTCTTGGGAATCTTCTTCTCATCCATTCTCTTTAAGTGTCCATACCACCTCAGTCTTGATGTCTCAATCCTACCTTGCAAGGGCTCCTCTTTCACCATTTCCCTGACCTTTTCATTCCTCACCCTGTCTCTTCTTGTTATTCCGATCCTACTTCGCAGGAACTTCATTTCACCTGCCTGTATTCTGCTTATGTCTCTTTTCTTCATTGTCCACGTTTCTTAAGCATAGGTCAGTATCGGGATATAGTAGCTTCTGTATAACACTTCCTTGCTTTTTTGTGGGACATCTTTATTCCACACTAAGCTCCTAATGCTTCTCAGAAATGCTTATGCCTGTCTGCAACGTTCCGTAATCTCTTTGTCATTTCTCCAATTTTCCTCCACTATACTTCCCAAGTACTTGAGACTTTCCACCTTCTTCAGCTGTCCACCTCCAAGTGTTATCCCACTCATTGGTCTGTCCTTTTTCCTGGTCGTTAACAGGATCTCACATTTACTGATGTTTAACTTCCATCCGTACTCTCCCACTGTTTCTTCCCAAGCCTTCAGTTGCTCCTGAATTTCCTCCTCCTTGTTTCCCCAGACCATGAGATCATCTGCAAACACCATTGCTTTCATCTTATCTTCTCCTATCTTTCCTGCTACCCGTGTCATTACCTCATCCATAACCACAATAATGAGAAGGGGTGACAGCGCACTACCCTGTTTCAGGCCACTCATTTGTCTGAACCAGTCTGTTCTTTCCCCTCCAACTTTCACACAACTCACACTTCCACAATACATCTCCTTCACTCTGCCTACAGTCTCTTTTTCCACTCCCATGTTTTCCATTGCTTTCCAAACCTTCTCCCTACACACACTATCATAGGCCTTTTCGATGTCCAGGAAGACCATCAGCAGATCCTCTCCAAATTCGTAGTGGTGTTCCTGGAGCTGTCTCACTGAAAATATGAGATCCACTGTTGATCTCCCAGGTCTGAATCCATACTGCTCCTCTCTCAATTTTCTCTCCACTTTGGCTCGTATTCTACTTTCTAATATCTTTTCATATATCTTGGCACAGTGAGGTATGAGTGTAACTCCCCTGTAATTTCTGCACTCCTTTCTGCTTCCTTTCTTAAATATTGGGACAATTAATCCTTTCTTCCAATCTTCTGGGGTCTTTTTCTCCTTCCATATCACCCTCATCACACGGTACAGCCACTGTTTCCCAACCTCCCCTGCTGCCTTCACCATTTCAACACTCACTTCATCCACACCTGGTGCCCTTCCTCCTTTCATCTTGTCTATAGCCATTTCCAGTTCTCTCCAAGTCAGGTCCTTTTCCATTCCTGTGTTGTATTCTCCAGCTTCCAATACATTGCCTTCCTCCCTATGACCATTTGGATTCAGCAAATCCTCAAAGTACTCTTTCCACACTGTCTTGAGTGCCTCTTTGTTGTGTACCTCATTTCCGTTTTTGTCCATCATTACCACATCCTCTCGCAGACCTCTTCTCTTACTTTTGACCATCCCATAAAGTACTTTCTTATTTCCTCTGCTGTCTTCCTCCATCATCTCTGTCCACTTTACCATCCACTTCTTCCTCTCCTCTGCGACAATCTTGTTTGCTTCTTTCTTCTTTATCTTATAATCTTCCCTTGTCAGATCAGTTCTTTCCTGGAACCACACTCTGAAAGCCTTGTTCTTCCTTCCCACAGCTTCTTTTACTCTCTCATTCCACCATGGTGTCTCTTTACACCGCTTTCTGTTGCTTGTTCTTCCACATACTGCCACTGCAGCTTCCACCATTGTGTTTTTGAATTTCTTCCATTTCTCTTCCCCTGTTTTAGGATTGTCTGTTGGCATCCTTTCCCTTATTATCTTCTGGAATTCTTCCTTGACTTCCTTTTCCTTGAGTTTCCATACTTTGATTCTCCTTTCCTGGTACTCTGTCCTCTTGCTATCCTTAACAACTCCCAGGTTCATTAGAAGTATTCTGTGGTCGCTATCTAAGGCCTCTGATGGTATTACCTTTATATCTCTGACACTTCTCTTCATTTCCCAGTCGTACAGCATGTAATCTACCAAAGATTTCTTTGTTAAATCACTGCTGTACCACGTTACCTTGTGGCTTTCTTTCTTCCGGAACCAGGAGTTGCCTACCACTAAACCGTTTCTCTTGCAAAAATCCAGCAACTTTCTCCCTTCTTCATTCCTGCTACCCCATCCTTCTGCTCCCAATACATTTTCATATCCTTGCCTTTCACTTCCTACATGTGCATTCAAATCTCCCATGACAAAGATGCTCTGCCCATTCAACTGCTGTTGTAGCTCCTCCTCAAAGTCTTCCTTCTCTTGAGCTGTACATCCAACTTGAGGGGCATATACCTGGGCTATCTCCAGGCTTCTTCCCTTTACAGTTACTCTGATCTTCATGATCCTGTCACTTATTCCCTTTACCTCTTCCTTCATTCCATCTCTCACAACTACTCCTACTCCACTGCTCCTTCCTTCACTGTTCCCACTCCAGTACAACCGGTACCCTTTCCTCAGTTCTCTGCGACCTTCTCCTTTCCATCTTGTTTCTGCCAAGCCCAGTACATCCAGTTTTCTTCTCTCCATCACATCTACAATCTCCTCCACTTTTCCTGTCAGTGTCTGTATGTTTAATGTCCCAACTCGTAGTCCATTAGCATATCCGGGTCGTCGTCGTTTGCATCCGTCCTTTCCGAGGCCTGTTCCTGGTTTGAAAGCAAATATGATATCCACTACTGGCTTGCTAGGCCTATCGTAGCTTCACCAGAGCCCCGTCAGCCGTCACTTTTCAGGGTTCCTATAGGGCCTTCACAGCTACCGTAGCGGTCCCGGGGCACACGAAGTCCCCACTGTACTTCACCCCTACAGGCAATCCCCTACTTCATGCCGTTGCCCGTCTCCCACCACGTGGAGGAGGGGTTGGACTTGTGGGAGACATGATACAGTATGTATTTAAAAATTGTGTTTTTCTTCTTTGAACTTAAATATTCTTCGCATAATCGTCGCACTCTGCTTTTTCCCACGAATTTTAGGCTAAAATTGTGCGACGATTATGCGAGGAAATACGGTATTCTTCATTATGTAATCTCTGAAGGCTAGCTTCCCTAGGGAAGAACTGTGTAAAACATGGCCACCATTGATCTGAAATACCTGAACATCACTGGGAATCTCAATGAATTTCTGAATGGGCTCTAGAAATTTTCATACTGAATGTCATTTGGTGATGTGGCATCTTCTTGTGAATTGGTTTTGTCCAACAATTCTCAAGAAGCTGATCTGACACTTCGAGCCGGCACCATGGTGTTGGGCTAGCGTTTCTGCCTCTCACCCGGGGTCCCCGGGTTCGATTCCCGGCTCTGTCAGGAATTTTAGAAACTGACTTGAGGGCTGGAACAGGCTGCACTCGGCCTCGTGAGGACAATTGAGTAGCTGTCTGACAGTGAGGCAGCGCCCCGATCACGAAAACCAAGATTAACGGCCAAGGGGACCCGATGCGCTGATCACGCGTAATCCCAATATCTGCAGGCCATATGGCTGAGCAGCGGTCGCTTGGTAGGCCTAGGGCCTTCACGGGCTGTAGTGCCAGGGGTTATTATTATATTATGTTCTGACACTTTGCAACTAGAGCGAAGACCTTAAGTTGTGTAATGCACAAGTAGTGCATCTATGGTATTTTTTATTATTTTTCATACTTAGTAAATATTGTATATCATCTCCCTAAAAGCAATATTTTGGATTATTTGCAATACTGGGTTGCTCAAAAATATTTGAAACATGTTATAATCTTCAAAATTTTGTTGGTTACTGGTTGAATGTGTTGTACAATGGATTCATGAACAGAGAGCATAGTGTTGTAATGCCATCATTAATTGATGTGATATGTTACAATCATTCGAGACTGTGCAGCTATGATGTAAACGCATCCGTCATTTGAGCAATGAAACTTCAAGAATGTCTTTGAAACGGTTAGACCGCATGTATTACCTGTTAGCACATATACACGCCATGAGTTTCATATTCGGGCTGGTCCATGTGCAGCAGCGTGATTGAGAGGGGAGGAGCTTATTGCTACAGATATGTTCACATCAGCCCTACTGTAACAACATTGCATGTTAGTGTCTCTCACAGGAGCACGATAGCAGTGACCCTCACCACTATCTTCCTTCCCTTTTCCCCCCTCGAAGATGGGTTCTCACAGTCTTGCACCATCAAGTAATAATCACAGCCTACTGGCCAGGCTTAACTCATTAATTGTACAATTCATTCATGCTTTGTGTGATGATCCATTTTATTATCAACCAGATAGTACTCAAGCCTACTTTCTCATAAATGTGCTTGCTTATCTTTATGATAGTATACTGGCTTATTGGGTAGGATGAAGGAGTCCTATTCAGAATCCCCTATGCTCACCAGATTTACTCCCCGACCCCCTCCCCATTGATATTTTACATGTGGAGGACTTTGAAAACATTATGAGACCACATACTAGCAGAACTGCAAAATGAGATTGTAATCATATGTGTAAAATCCCTTTGGCTACTCGGGTAGATGTCACCATGTGGGTAGCACATCGGACTCAGATGTGTCTGAAGGCTGATAGTTCGTAGTTTAAACGCTAATTGTAATTGCACCGATAAACTGTGTATGTAATGTAACTTTTCACTCTATATTGTTGTAATACATAATTAACCTATTCTCGATTGAAGTGTGTATACAGTTATTGTTTTTTTAGCAGTCTCATATAAAGGCCCAATAAATCTGTACTAAACGTTCATATGTCTTGCATTATGTTCTTCAGAATCTAGGAAGTCTTCCCAGCCTTAAGTGCAAATGAATCTCTTTTTGTATTTCAGAACGTACCGTACGCCTGTCGGGTCAACCTCCAACATTTCTTATCGCGGTATGGGTGGTGTAATGTGGAGTGTCCCAAAGAAAGCTCCCAAGGACTCACGCCCTTTGACAGATAGACAGTTCCAAAACCACGCTTTAGCCAAGGTATGTGGATATTTATCATATCCCTAAAAATAGTATCCCAACTTGTTTTGACTTAATCCTTTTTAGGATCACTTTTTATGGTAGAGTTCCTCAGGACTACTTGCCCTATGTCTTACAAGTAAATGGTGTTTAAAAGTTATATTACAGAGTGGAGGAAGAGAGGTAGGTAATAAGAGAATGTAAAATGAAGAGGAATGTAAACAGCTCTGCAATGTCCAACTAATGAAATTATAGTTTAAAAACTCTGAAGTTCTCCAAAATACTGAGTTTATTCTACTACTATGTACTGTGCCACCAATACACATAATACAGGATTGTAAAAACTTGTATACTTAAATTTCCTCCAAAATTCAATAAATCAAGCTATTTGTGTTACAATCGATTTTACAATGTTGGTAATAGAAACCAAAAGATTCATAAAATAATGTATTTAATGAGACACCTGTCGTCTTTTTCTTTTCTTTTTTCCTGACACAGGGGAGGGGAGACAGTGTCTTCTTACTACTAGTAACACAATACAAGAGGACAAGAAAGGGGTAGATAACTTGGGGAGGCATGCGTGTTGGAACTGCTACCTTCCATAACCCAGATTAAATGAGAGGCTATACCACACTAGCGTCTACTGTTAACAAAGAACACTGAGTAGTAATTTCTGGGATAACAATATATTCTTAACTAGCTGAACTCGGCATGCGTTGCAATGCCAATCAAAGAAAGTGTTGGCGTTGTAATTTTGTTTCTTGAAGTGCTTTTGGATACACAATATTTTTCTTCAATTTCCGCTAACTGCCTCCAAACTATCGTTAAATGGTTTAATTGATTTAGAAACATTCGTGGGTACGTCCACAACAACTCACCAAAGTTTCATTGCAATTGGATGAATGGCATATGAGCGCATACGGAATTTCGTTTATGCGATTCGTGCGCTGTCACTCATTTGTTGAATCAACTCGTTCGCTACCTACTGTGAAATTGATTTACTAAGTTAGTGAAACCTTCACGTAATTGTACACAACAACTCATCAAAGTTTCATCACAACCGATGAATGTATATGAACGCATACAGGATTTTGTTGAAACGCTTCACGCATCGTCACTCATTTGTTGCATCTACTCGTGCGCTAAATATTGTAAAATGGATTTACTAAGTCGAAAACCTTCCCTGGCGTGTACACAGTAACTCATCAAAGCTTCATCGCAATCGGATGAATGGCATATGAACGCATACGAGATTTTGTTTAAACGATTCGCACGCCGTCACTCATTTGTTGAATGTACTCGTACGCTACCTATTGTAAAATGGATTTACTTAGCCTGAAACCTTGCCTGGAGTGTACTCAACATGTCAACGATCCACCAAAGTTTCATCACAGTCGGATGAATGGTATATGAACGCATACCGGTAAGGGACTTTGTTGAAACGATTCGCGTGCTGTCGGTCATTTGTTGAATCTCCTCGTGCGCTACCTATTGTAAAATTCATGTACTACGCCAGAAACCTTCCCTGAAGTGTACACATCTCACCCAAGTTTCATAGCAATGGGATGAATGGTACATGAACGCATGTGGGACTCGTTGAAACGAATCGCACGCCATATTTTTTAAGCTACTCACGTGCTATCTATTGTAAATTGGGTTTACTATGCCTATAACGTTCCCGGGAGTGTGCACAACTCCTCACCAAATTTTGATCGCAATCGGATGAACTGTATATGAACGCATCGCCATCACTCATTTGTTTAAACTACTCGCGCCCTGTTGATTGTAAATTGGTTTAACTATGCCTATAACCATCCCGGGAGTGTGCACTACAACTCACCAAATTTGATCGCAATGGGATGAATGGTTTATGAACGCATAAAAGACGAACAGACATACATTCTTTTATATATATATATATAAGATTATGCCTAAAATATAACATGAAAACAAAACATATAAAACATTTCATTTAAAGAAAGATAAACATCAAAATTAAGTGCAGAAGCTCAGAATCAACAAAGATAAAGATATGGACAAGTTAAGTTATTTGAATGAGGATACTGACAACCGGGTCAGTCGTACAAGACATGAGGTTTAATAAAAATCTCAAACTCGTTAACAAAGTAAAGTTTCAATCAATTAAAATTAAATTCAAATTATCACATCGTTACAAAATATAATTTAGGGACAATAGGTCGAAGGTAAGTATGGAAACGAAGTATCAAGAAGAATTAATAATAATAATAATAAGTGGCATTAGAAGGTTCATTATGCAGGGTACATAAGGGACATTCTAAATGGTCCAAGAGTGGTAAATAAATAAATTAATGAAGTTACACAGGTAGGAAAAAACTGTTATCACAGAACAGAGCGTCTCGATCAGTTTAATAAAAATATCCGTAACCGTTTGACCAACAAAATTACATGATGGTACATTGACTTTCACGGCCGGTGAATTAAAACTCGGCAATTCTTCTAGGTTTGTGCCGTGTCTTGTGGGGATTTTCGCCTAGGACACCAAGCTGGCTCATCAGCTGGCTCTTGGTGTCCCCGCCCGGACCCCCACAGGAGTACTATGCGCTACCTCCCTTTATATAAAGTGCAACTGCACTAGTTGACTGCGAGAACTATAAGCTCAAGCAGCCTGAACCTCCCTATGAAGGATTCCAAAAAGATGGTATATTGGCTTTGATGGCCGGTGAATTAAAACTCAGCAATTCTTCTAGATTTGTGCCGTGTCTTGTGTGGGGTTTCGCCTAGACACCAAGCTGGCTCATCGGCAGGCTCTTGGTGTCCCCGCCCGGACCCCCACAGGAGTAATGAACTGCGCGCTACCTCCCTTTATAGAGTGCAACTGCACTACTTGACTGCGAGAACTAAAAGCTCAAGCAGCCTGAACCTCCCTATGAAGGATTCCAAAAAGATGGTATATTGGCTTTGACGGCCGGTGAATTAAAACTCAGCAATTGTTCTAGATTTGTGCCGTGTCTTGTGTGGGGTTTCGCCTAGACACCAAGCTGGCTCATCGGCAGGCTCTTGGTGTCGCCGCCCGGATCCCCACAGGAGTAACTAACTGCGCGCTACCTCCCTTTATATGTTGTTGTTTCTTATGGCTAGCCCGGATTCCAATCCATCAGCTTTCTTGCGTTCCAATAGAGTTGTGTGAGGTTTCCAGAAGTTCTAGCAGTCACATCAAGTTTGTTGCAATGTAGCAGGTGCCCCTTATCCATTTTACTTCCAGGTTCGTGACAAAGTGTGCATTCTTCAGATCTCAGGATGTTGATTCGTTTCAGATGAGCTGCAAGGCAGTCGTGGCCAGTGTTAAGTCTGAAGAAGGCTACAGCTTCTCTTCTTGGTGTTAATTTATATTGATCCCATTTAGCATCAATGTCTTTCCATAATTTGGTTTCTGCTGTTTTCTTTGCCATTTCTTTATACCTGTTTTTGATAGTATTCTTCAAGATCCTTTTTGCTGACATAAAATCAGTCTGACTGACAGGTTGTTGTAGTGTGGTACCTTTTTTTTTTGCTAATCTGTCTGCCTCTTCATTTCCTACTATTCCAACATGAGAAGGGATCCACTGAAATGAGATATGTTTGTGGAGTCTTTGAAGGGTTTTTATCATACAAAAAATTTCTTCAGTTCTTTATTTTGGGGCTTATAATTTGACGAGATGGCTTGGATGGCTGCTTTTGAATCTGTAATGATAACGCATTTTTGATAATCAATATTTCTGCCTAATAACTGATGGAGTACATGTGAAATTGCTCTTATCTCAGCATCAAAGTTTGTTTTGTTTTGGCCTACTGGGAAGTAGTGAGAAGAGAGATGAATGTATTCCTGCTCCAGTTCTATTTTCTTTGTCTTGTGAGCCATCTGTAAATATTTTTAGCCATTGATTAGATGGATATCTTTCTTCTATTGTACAGAGGGCCAGTTGTTTTAGATCTTGTGGTGAAGAGCCTTTCTTGCAGACCTCTTCTAACAAAGTAAGATCTGTAGTCACTTGTATATATTCAATGGGGTTGACTGGCATACAGAGTGGTTCCAGTTTTATTTGCAGATTGCTCTTATTGATGTATTCTTTGGCGAGACTTAAGGAATCTTTTTGTGTTTTAAGAATGGGGCTAGAAACTGGTTTTTTGATTCATGTCATTTGAGGTAGTCTTTGTATACTGAGATATGCATTGGCTGTTTGATGTTTCATCTCTTCTTCTATTAGTAAGTTGTGTGCAATAAAAACTACACCTATAACCGCCTTGCAGTTATATACCTCCCTTTATATAGAGTGCAACTGCACTACTTGACTGCGAAAACTAAAAGCTCAAGCAGCCTGAACCTCCCTATGAAGGCTTCCAAAAAGATGGTATATTGGCTTTGACGGCCGGTGAATTAAAACTCGGCAATTCTTCTAGGTTTGTGCCGTGTCTTGTGTGGGGTTTCGCCTAGACACCAAGCTGGCTCATCGGCAGGCTCTTGGTGTCCCCGCCCGGACCCCCACAGGAGTAACGAACTGCACGCTACCTCCCTTTATATAGAGTGCAACTGCACTACTTGACTGCGAGAACTAAAAGCTCAAGCAGCCTGAACCTCCCTATGAAGGCTTCCAAAAAGATGGTAGAGTAGAACCCCTTTTTAATGAATCTCAGGAGGATTTGATATTTCTTCCTTAGAAGGGGGTTTTCCTTAAAAGGGGGTTCGAAGAAAATAGGCTATATATCACAAGAAATAATGATACCGGTACATTTATGTCTTCAACTAATGTAATGTCAAGAAATAATAAATGAACATACTAAAATACTAAAAAGTCAAATTAACACAAGAATAACAGAAAATATTTACGAAACAGCACAGGTAACGGATTCCTTAGTGGTCCATTGGGAGCACAAGCTGCAGCAAGGAAAGGAGAAATAGGTATTACTGACTTGTAATTGTAACTTGAAGGAACAGAGGCCTAACATATATTAAGGATATTTGTGAAGGCAGACCATGAGAACTAAGAGAATAAGCATAAGGTATTACCCTTCACTTTCTGAAGTAGTCCAGTAAAGTAGTTTGCTTCCTCTTGCCCAGATGTCTCACGGAAAGAAGTTTTCTCTCAATTTGGTTGAGAGTGTTGATGAGCTCTTCATCCACACTGAAGGAGAAGTACCGGCGGACAATATCCAGTCCTTCCACTGCTGCCCCAAAAGTTGGTTCTGCTGGATCCTCTTCTTCTTCTGCTTCTTCGTCTTCCTCTTCAGTACTTTGCCTTTTTGCATCATCACAAAGGTCTCCAACATCCATCTGTGGTGGTGAGGTTAGGATATCATCATCACAAGTAACAAATTCTTCAAATGTTGTGACAGTAGAATCCTTTGATACAACCCCCCTATCTTCCCCAATGTCATCAGTAGCATCTTCTTCATTAAAAACTTCTGAATCATCATCATCATCATTTCCCCTTATCCAGCTCCTGCCGGGTCGGGGTATTTAGCACTTGTCCACTTTCCTCTTTCCTTCCACCATTCTTCTTCCACGATCTTGTCCCAGTCCAGATTTCTTTTTCTTACGCTGTTCTTCACTGAATCAATCCACCTTGTTCTAGGTCGTCCTCTTGCTCTCTTACCCTTGCACTTCGCCTCCAGCATCTGTCTTGGTATTCTATTTTCCTCCATCCTCTTTACATGTCCAAACCACCTTAGTTTATTCTTCTCAATTCTCTCATTTAGTTTTTCCATCCCAACTTCCTTCCTAACATCTTCATTCCTCACTCTCTTTCTTTGTCTTTCCTATCATACTTCTTAGGAATTTCATTTCACTGGCTTGGATTCTACTCTCTTGCCCGCTTGTCAGGGTCCAAGTCTCAGCTGCATAAGTTAATATGGGAACATAGTACACTTTATACATTACCTCCTTGCTTTTCCTTGGTACTTCCTTATCCCAAACAAGTTTTCTTACACTTTGATAGAATGCATTGCTCTGCTGTACCCTCCTGCCAATCTCCAATAGCACCAAAACCTGCATGGCCAAAGCAGTTTTGAATAGTGGTCGTTGTGACTAGTTGCCATGCTGCTACAAACATATGCATGGCTTGGAGTATGTTCAATTTCATTACCTCATTTCTTTCAAGGAAAGAAACAGCTCTTTGAACCAGGGCCTTCCTGTGCTTCACTTTCACAGAATGAATAATGCCAAGGTCCAAAGGCTGCAGGTGACTGGTGCAGTTACTAGGAAAGAAAACCACTTTGATATTCCGCAGGAAAGACGTATCTGAAGGATGAGCTGGACATCTGTCTATCACCAGCACTATTTTTCTTCCTGCCGATCCCATCTTGGCATCCAAGCTTTGTAAAAATTTTCGAAATATCTCCGATGTCATCCATGCACTTTTGTTAAAATCATATTTACATGGGAGTGTACGGGTGTTCTTGAAACATCTTGGATTCTTAAATTTTCCAATTATTAGTGGGGGTAATTTTTCACTCCCATTGCTGTTAACACATAACAACGCTGTCAGTCTTTCTTTACTTTTTTTGCCTCCGTGGCATTTTTCTCCGCGAACAGCGTATGTTTTGGACGGGAGCAAGTTGTAAAACACTCCCGTTTCATCGGCGTTAAAAATATCCTTAGCATCATATCCTTCAAGAAGTCGAGGCAACGTTTTCTCTTTCCAGTATACAACTGTATCGTAATTAACTTCCGCACTCTCGCCGCACATGTTTTGGAACGAAAGATTGCGCCGTTTTTTGAAGCGATCAAACCAGCCATTAGAAGCATGGAAATCGACCAAACCCAGCTTAAGTGCGATTTCTTGAGCTTTTTGTTTAAGTATGTTCCCGTCAATTGGAGCGTTCTCACTCCTTTTTCCCTCGAACCATTTCATTAAAATGTTTTCAAGTTCCTCGTACGGCGAAGAACGAATATTCTTCCGTATTTTTGCCCCAGAACCGCACTCAACTTCCGCGGTCAGAATAGCTTCCTTCTGTTTCATGATGCCAAAAAGCGTAGAGGGTCATATTTTTTTTTTCATATTTTTTTGCCATCTGTGACAAAGGTACTTGGCTATCCCTTTCAACATCCCTGATGATGTCTATCTTTTTCTGAAGAGTCAGCTTCTTACGTTTTGCAGCCATAATGAATGTGGTCCGCCGTAACTCGCAGTACAACTCTTATCACAGACACAAAAGAACTCTTAGCACAACTTCCAACAACACAGGAACAAAAACAGAGAATGAGCCTTCAGTCCGCACCCCTCGCGTCCGCGTGATTCCTAAGCAGCGATTGGAGCAACGGGACAGAAGTGCCTAGCCGGTGTAAGAGCGCTGCGGCTATAGGTTAAGGCAGCTGACGTCACTGTAGACATTACCCGACTAAAACTGTCCTAACTCCCTAACGGTTGGAGATAAGTATATGCGTTCGCGGACTTTTTTGTAGAGCTTGGACAGCTCTACATTTTGTACGCATATACTTGGGGTCTATCAATGATGGTTCAGGCAGCGTAAGCCATGGAAGGCACGACTTTCTACTTATTCCGTAATTTTTTCTAGAATACATTTTCATTTTGTAGAATATCCATAAACATTTTCAGTTTCTTATTGCTTATTGCTTTTAATCTTTCACCTAAATCACGTGAAGTTTGCAAGAGACCTTTGGCCTAAATATTTATATTTCGTGAAGTTACCAGAGTCTCGCGGCATTTACGCTAGGCCCTACGTCAGTCATGCCTCTAGGCTGTATAGCTAGTCTCAAGGTAAACCGCACTTCGTTCCCATACAGCCGTCATTCCAGTACTACCTACAGTTCAATGGACATAACTAACCAACATCGTCTAGCGTGATAGTGACTGCTGCTTGCCGGTAACAGTGATTTCCAGCGGCCGCGCCAATTTATCACGGTTCTATACATCGCTAAAGGAGCGATTTTGTTTAGCGCGTCAACTTCGGACTGAGATTACATCAAAACTGAAGTTAATTTACATTCAAAACAAGTTTAGAAAAAAGTATCTTATCGACATATTCGTTACAACGGGATGCGCGATCGTAATTTATGTGAAATATATTCCTTAGAAGCGGACTTTTCCTTATATCGGGGTTTGTTAGAAGGGTGTTTAAATAACACTGTGCTTATGGCAATTTGGTTGGGACTTACGAAAATCTTCGTTAAAAGCGGGCACGTTAAAACGGGGTTTTACTGTATATTGGCTTTGGCGGCCGGTGAATTAAAACTCTGCAATTCTTCTAGGTTTGTGCCGTGTCTTGTGTGGGGTTTCGCCTAGGACACCAAGCTGGCTCATCGGCGGGCTCTTGGTGTCCCCGCCCGGACCCCCACAGGAGTAACGAACTGCACGCTACCTCCCTTTATATAGAGTGCAACTGCACTACTTGACTGCAAGAACTAAAAGCTCAAGCAGCCTGAACCTCCCTATGAAGGCTTCCAAAAAGATGGTGTATTGCCTTTCATGGCCGGTGAATTAAAACTCAGCAATTCTTCTAGGTTTGTGCCGTGTCTTGTGTGGGGGTTTCGCCTAGGACACCAAGCTGGCTCATCGGCGGGCTCTTGGTGTCCGGGGACTCCACTCAAGACACGGCACAAACCTAGAAGATTTGCTGAGAATTTAATTCACCGGCCGTGAAAGGCAATACACCATCTTTTTGGAAGCCTTCATAGGGAGGTTCAGGCTGCTTGAGCTTTTAGTTCTCGCAGTCAAGTAGTGCAGTTGCATTCTATATAAAGGGAGGTAGCGCGCAGTTCGTTACTTCTGTGGGGGTCCGGGCGGGGACACCAAGAGCCCGCCGATGAGCCAGCTTGGTGTCCTAGGCGAAACCCCACACAAGACACGGCACAAACTTCGAAGAATTGCTGAGTTTTAACATTACATGATAACTCTTGGGAGACAAAAATTATTATTTTCATGAACCAAATGTATTGCAAAATCACACATAACCTCCAAACATGCAGTACATACGATCAGGCACCCATAAAATAAGTGAAGCCGAAGTCATGGTAAATAATTACAAACCATAAGGTCATGCGAGGCAACTACACATCATACATACCTAAAGATACGAGAAAATTGCATTTTGAAATTTATTTTGTAGCACTTTCATTTTGAAAAATAGCATTTTGGAGCATTTTGGAATTAAAAAATTAGCATTATAATCATCATCATCATTTCCCCTTATCCAGCTCCTGCCGGGTCGGGGTATTTATGGCACTTCTCCACTTTCCTCTTTCCTTCCACCATTCTTCTTCCACGATCTTGTCCCAGTCCAGATTTCTTTTTCTTACGCCGTTCTTCACTGAATCCATCCACCTTGTTCTAGGTCTTCCTCTTGGTCTCTTACCCTTGCACTTCGCCTCCAGCATCTGTCTTGGTATTCTATTTTCCTCCATCCTCTTTACATGTCCAAACCACCTTAGTTTATTCTTCTCAATTCTCTCATTTAGTTTTCCCATCCCAACTTCCTTCCTAACATCTTCATTCCTCACTCTGTCTTTCCTTGTCTTTCCTATCATACTTCTTAGGAATTTCATTTCACTGGCTTGGATTCTACTCTCTTGCCTGCTTGTCAGGGTCCAAGTCTCAGCTGTATAAGTTAATATGGGTACATAGTACACTTTATACATTACCTCCTTGCTTTTCCTTGGTACTTCCTTATCCCAAACAAGTTTTCTTACACTTTGATAGAATGCATTGCTCTGCTGTACCCTCCTGCCAATCTCCATGTCCAACCTACCAGTTTGCATCAATTCACTTCCTAGGTATTTGAACGTGTCCACAATTTCCAAACTCTGACTTCCAATTTTCACAGTGCCCTTTCCTTGTCTTTCCCCTCTTGTCTTCACCATGGTCTTGCTTTTCTCTATACTGATTTTCAGGCCATACTTCTGAATATTTTCGTTCAGTGCATCTAGTTGTTTTTGCACTTCTTCGGTGTTCCTTCCCCAGACCACAATATCATCTGCAAATAACAGTAACTTCATTTCTTTATGTTCATATGCTTCCTTTGTTTCCTTTACTATTTCATCCATCACCATTATGAACAAGAGAGGTGACAGCACACTCCCCTGTCTTAGTCCAGTCTTGTTCGTAAACCAATCTGTCTTTCCAACTGGGGTCAGTACCCTGCTAACACAGTTGTTGTACATTGCTTGCACCATTTCCAACTTTTCTCTTCCCAGTCTCTTCTTAACCATGGTTTCCCATACCTTCTCTCTGGGGACACTATTATATGTCTTTTCTAGATCTATGAAAGTCATGATCAAATCCTCTCCATATTCCCAGTTCTTTTCCATCACCTGCCTCAAGCTAAAGATTGGGTCCACTGTGGATCTTCCACTCCTGAAGCCATACTGTTCCTCTTGCAACTCTCCTTCCACCTTTCTTCTCATTCTTCTTTCTAATATCCTTTCCAGTATTTTTACTATCTGTGATATGAGGGTGATCCCTCTATAGTTATCACACACCTTCTTGTCCCCCTTCTTAAACACTGGTATTATTAGCCCTTTCTTCCAGTCTTCTGGTACACATTTCCATTTCCACACACACTTTAGCAGTCGATACAGCCATTGCATACCAACAGGTCCAGCAGCCTTTATCATTTCTACACTGACTTCATCCACCCCTGTTGCTTTTCCCATCTTCATTTTCTGTACTGCTAATTCCACCTCCAGCATTGTTATATCATCTTCTGTTATAGAGTCGTCAGGTTGTGTCACTTCCATCTCACCAGTACCATTGCTCACATTCAAAAGCTTATCGAAATACTCCTTCCATCGTCCCTTTATCTCTTCTGGGTGTGTTAACAACTCTCCATCTTCCTTTTTCACTAGCTTTGTAGTAACTCTTTCTTTCCTCTTACTTCTTAGAAGCCCATACAGCATCCTTTTACTGCCATTTACATAAAAAAGTTAGCATTATGTAGCATTTAAAAGTTTGTCACCAGGTACAATAATACTTTAACAGGTTCAAAATAATATGCACGGAAACTATTCAAACATGTGCAGGATTGGAACTATGGGTGTTTCTGATTAACAGCATAAGCATTTAATATAATAATGTGAATCATACATTTACTTAACTTTAGGTAAATACCATACAATGCAGTGGCGTAGCAGTTTTAGAACCTACAACGAAATGTTAAATACCGTACAATGTATTAACACTCTCAGCATGGCCAGACATCATTTTCCGTACCTGCACTGCTTGAAAGAGCTGAAATAACAAGAGTAGCAATTAGGATTGTGACGTGAGGGGATTTTCCAAGTAGGCCTACAGTATGGGCCTCAGTACTGCGGATACAACCAGGTGATTGAGACAAAATTCTGCCAAGAGATTAGGATTGCCAACTATCAAAAGACCTCTCTGCAGGGGGCCAGTTATAGCTTGTCTACTTACACTCTCTTGTCAGCTCTTAATTACCATTTCCTAGAAATATCAGTGTTCAATAATGGCTACAATTCTGACGCTGTGTGGTTGATTGTCGGGATTTACGGCGATATACAGTCTGTTAGTGGTAGTGTTGAGGAAGAGTCGCAAGTTCTTCGATAGTTGCTCTTTTATTTTTGTCACATTAGCGAGTGTTTAAAAATGGACCGCTTTGTCATAAAGAAGCCAAAACTGGATAAATCTTTGGTAAGTTAATGCAAGTTTATATTGTTATGTGTAGCTTTTCATTATATAGGTGCAGCCTTTACAAATAATTTTCTCTGCACGAGAAAGACGCATTGCTCACTGATAGAATGTAAAGTTATTAGATTTGTTTTAAATGGTTCGTATTAAATTATGATTATTATGTAAAGTGTATTGGAGCTTCCGTGGCTTAGGCGGAAGCACGCCGGCCTGTCACCGCTGGGTCCGTGGTTCAAATCCTGGTCATTCCATGTGAGATTTGTACTGGACAAAGCGGAGGCAGACAGGTTTTTCTCCGGGTGCTCCGGTTTTCCCGGTCACAATTTCATTCCAGAAACACTCTCCACTATCATTTCATTTCATCTGTCATTCATTTAATCATTGCTCCAGGGGAGTGCGACAGGCTTCAGCAGTTGGCACAGATCATATCCTCGCCGCTAGATGGGGGGCTTCATTCATCCATTCCCTGATCCGGTCGGTCGACTGCGGGTCGACTGGAAGCAGGGCTTGGAGTGTCTGCTGTCACATAATGCAGTTAAGAAAGTTTTTGGTGACATTCTGGAGGCAGGGTGGCGTTTGTGGAAGCTGAACTGCAGAATCTCAACAGAAAGTCAACCAAAGACTGTGATTGAAGTTCTCAAAAAAAAAAATCGACAAGACCTCCTTTCCAAACATTGCTACACTCCTTACAATCCTGGCTGTTATTCCAGTAACTACAGCCTCTGTTGAGAGATGCATCTCCACGCTGAAGAGGCTAAAGACATACTTGAGAAGTAAAACTGCTGAGGAAAGTCTGACGGCTCTTGCACTCATGGCAGTTCATAGAGACATCATTGTGGATATTGGTGAGATTGTCAAACATTATGGACATAGTGCTCTTTCTTAAGGGTACAGTAAACTGCCCTTTCTTTAACCTTTATAGGGCAGAACTATGTGTTATTTTTATGTGTTTTTACATTTTAATTTATTTTAATTATTATAATTATTAATAATGTTATTTTTGTTTCTCTAATTTTCATGTTTATGTATATATTTAATTTTCAATTTATGTTCTTATAGATTCAATATTGATATTTTTATTGAATTAATTAATTAACTAATTTCGAATTGATTTTTACAATTATTTTCATAATTCTTTTATAGTTATGTTTATTATTTTAATTGTTATATTTCTTTTATAATTGTAATTTTATTTTTATGATTTTCATTTCTATATTTATATTTTACTTTTTCTCTTCAATTGTTTATGTTTTTAGTTTTAATTTGTTTTAAATTTTATCCAACACATTACGTCAAGTAGATATGTAACTTATATAATACCTTTGCTTTTTAGAAATACTAGCACTTCAGCATGAAAATTCTCCGAAATTTGGCTTAAAGATTGAAAGCATAAACTGTCCTTATGAGAAGTGGCTAATATAGAGACCACTATCCCATAAAGGGTTAACAATTTACTGACTGGTACCTATATGTATATTTCCTCACTATATTATTAGCATAAGATGTCAACTTGCCCATAGCTTGTCAATGTCACATAAGCTAAACATTATTAACGTTAACAATATTATACTGCCATCCTTTATTCTAGACAAGAATATTAGACTACAATAGTTCCAAGATTAAACTAACAGTTCACTCTTGCATTGATTTAACTTATAATCAGAAAAAATATATGAACTTCTGCAGTAATAGATGAGGACCTAATTGCCCCCCCCCCCCCCCCTCAAACTAAAATCCTGGCTACGCTACTGATACAATGGATAATTAACTAAATAATAAAATGTATGTTGACTCCCTCATTATTTCCTTTTCATTGAGGGCCATGGATGAGGGGCATTGAAATTCTATTTGCCGGTGGTTTAATGGTCAAATGGCACTTCTTGAATCCAACCTCATAAGACAAGTTATTAAAAGAAATGAATGGAGTTAGTTAGTTATTGTTGTTTTAAGGGGCGGAACTAGAGATCATCTGCCCCTCGAACTTGGCAAGGAGTTAGTAGGAAAACCACACAAAAGGATTTCATAGACATCCTCAGAATTTTAACCAATTCGTCCACCGAGTCCAGGACAGCCCGGTATTGTCATCATTCCACCTGCCACACAGTAAACTAAGCATTGTTGCCTGACCACAGCTCGCTTTATTCTAACAATTGGCACCTTGGTGCCAGTGAAATAATACAACTTTCCGCCGACCCTCAATATTTGAGTTGCTGCACAACACCTGATGTTGTTGCATAATGAAAACATGACCTTTGGATCTTTTCAGCATAGCTCAGGTACCCTCGTCTCACGTCATACAACCAACTGAGAGCACTTGAGCTCAATCTTGCCAATTAGCCAGGCTGATGCCTTTATTTTCAGAGATCTCACATTTCTGAAAAATGTATGGTGTCAAGTTTCTACATTTCTTTAATACTGATATTGGGATTTTAGTACTGCTAACACTCCCTTATTAAAAACAGAACCACACACAACAGGAGACTTATACTGCTGCCAATGCAACTATTATAAACAAATGTTGACAATGTTCTGGTGGAAAGGACAAATCGCAGAAATCTGATAGATGTTACAGCTTTACCAGGAGAAGCATTTGATGGAGACCATAGAGCTGTGGTGGCAAAATTTAGATGGGAAACATTGGAAAACCTAAAGGAGATCAGAGAAAGTAAAATAAAAGTATGGAAATTGAAAGACAAAACTGTACAGGAAGATTTTCAGGAGAGATTGAAGCAACAAATCCCAGTTACTGAAATGGAAAACGTAGAAGAGGAATGGTCTCACTTTAAAAAGGCATTTACTGGTGCAGCAGAGAGTGCTTGTGGTAGGACGTCAACAAGAGTGAAAGAGAAGGAGACACTGTGGTGGAATGAGGAAGTGAGGAAAGCAGTGAAAGAAAAGAAGTCTGCATGGAAAGAATGGAACCGAGATCAAACAGAAGAAAGCAAAAGGAAGTATAAGAAAGTGGTAGGAGAAGAAAATAAGAAAAGTTGGGAAGAATTTTCATGAAGAATGGAAACAGATGTAAGTGGCAGTAAATGGATGCTGTATGGACTTCTAAGAAGTAAGAGGAAAGAAAGAGTTACTACAAAGCTAGTGGAAAAGGAAGATGGAGAGTTGTTAACACACCCAGAAGAGATAAAGGGACGATGGAAGGAGTATTTCGATAAGCTATTGAATGTGAACAATTGTACAGGTGAGATGGAAGTGACACAGCCTGACGACTCTATAACAGAAGATGATATAACAATGCTGGAGGTGGAATTAGCAGTACAGAAAATGAAGATGGGAAAAGCAACAGGGGTGGATGAAGTCAGTGTAGAAATGATAAAGGCTGCTGGACCTGTTGGTATGCAATGGTTGTATCGACTGCTAAAGTGTGTGTGGAAACGGAAATGTGTACCAGAAGACTGGGAGAAAGGGCTAATAATACCAGTGTTTAAGAAAGGGGACAAGAAAGTGTGTGATAACTATAGAGGGATCACCCTAATATCACAGATAGTAAAAATACTGGAAAGGATATTAGAAAGAAGAATGAGAAGAAAGGTGGAAGGAGAGTTTCAAGAGGAACAGTATGGCTTCAGGAGTGGAAGATCCACAGTGGACCCAATCTTTAGCTTGAGGCTGGTGATGGAAAAGTACTGGGAATATGGAGAGGATTTGGTCACGACTTTCATAGATCTAGAAAAGGCATATGATAGTGTCCCCAGAGAGAAGGTATGGGAAACCATGGTTAAGAGGGGACTGGGAAAAGAAATGTTGGAAATGGTGCAAGCAATGTACAACAACTGTGTTAGCAGGGTACTGACCCCAGTTGGAAAGACAGATTGGTTTAGGAACAAGACTGGGCTAAGACAGGGGAGTGTGCTGTCACCTCTTTTGTTCATAATGGTAAGGGATGAAATTGTAAAGGAAACAAAGGAAGCATATGGACATAAAGAAATGATGTTACTCTTATTTGCAGACGATATTGTGGTCTGGGGAAGGAACACCGAAGAAGTGCAAAAACAACTAGATGCACTGAACGAAAATATTCAGAAGTACGGCCTGAAAATCAGTATAGAGAAAAGCAAGACCATGGTGATGACGAGGGGAAAGACAAGGAAAGGGCCCTGTGAAAATTGGAAGTCAGAGTTTGGAAAATGTGGACACGTTCAAATACCTAGGAAGTGAATTGATGCATACTGGTAGGTTGGACATGGAGATTGGCAGGAGGGTACAGCAGAGCAATGCATTCTATCAAAGTGTAAGAAAACTTGTTTGGGATAAGGAAGTACCAAGGAAAAGCAAGGAGGTAATGTATAAAGTTTACTATGTACCCATATTAACTTATGCAACTGAGACTTGGACCCTGACAAGCAGGCAAGAGAGTAGAATCCAAGCCAGTGAAATGAAATTCATAAGAAATATGATAGGAAATACAAGGAAAGACAGAGTGAGGAATGAAGATGTTAGGAAGGAAGTTGGGATGGGAAAACTAAATGAGACAATTGAGAAGAATAAACTAAGGTGGTTTGGACATGTAAAGAGGATGGAGGAAAATAGAATACCAAGACAGATGCTGGAGGCCAAGTGCAAGGGTAAGAGAGCAAGGGGAAGACCTAGAAGAAGGTGGATCGATTCAGTGAAGAACAGCGTGAGAAAAAGAAATCTGGACTGGGACAAGATCATGGAAGAAGAATTGTGGAAGGAAAGAGGAAAGTGGAGGTGCCATAAATACCCCGACCCGGCAGGAGCTGGATAAGGAGAAATGATGATGATGATGATATTGACAATCCTGTGAACTTTATTGTGCACCTTTCATATCTACTCCAAAGATTTAAATGATCACATCTTATCAGTCTCAAAGTTTTCTTAAGTTTAACAGAATGTGGAAACATGCAATTACTGATATGCCTTTTTGCAACTCTTGACTGACAATCTGTAAAACAGTATCCGAATTCACGGAGAAATCGCCGGACGACATGTAACATAACATAACTCACACATTGTAGAAAATACTTTCATCATATTATACAACATTCCCCAAATCAAAGAGAACGCCTAACAAACATTGTCTATTCATATCACCATTCGTACTTTACAGTTTTAATTATAATGGTCAAATACAAGAAATGAAGGCCGGCACGATATAAACCTACCGGTATATAAGCATAACCTTATTACTCTAATTTTTAAAAAGAATCTGCACAAACGATTGGAATATTCCTTTTATTAGCACAACCAAATGAAACTACGAAATAATTTCTCCAAAAACATCGTTTTACTGGCGATAAACAGTGGATATTATGCGGCAATAACAGCAGCCAATTTCAAATCGATTTTTACCGTAAACTATTGTTTTCACGACAATAATCGATGTTCGTACATATCGATTATTACTCGTAAATATCGATTATTTAGCCCATATTTTCATTGCTGGGAACTCTCAAATTTCAAAGTAGCGGCGCAAAAATGTAATAAAACATAATATTTAACATCAATCGGTAAATTGATCGCTTTTCGCATTTATGGGAATAATTCGCAAGAACCGTTAGTTATCGCACTTTGTCGCACATTCAGTTTCGCAAATTTTGGGCATACATAGTCATATTAGTTACCAGGTAGTTGAAAAAACAAGAAAAAAGTAAAATTCGCATTTATCGCATTTGCGATTTTTGCATATCTCTATACATACCTTACTGACTTAATTACAAACCAACATCATACATACTGTGCATTCAAACCAATAACCATCATATGTAAGGTCAACGTCACCAGTAAATACATTACAAACCTGAGGTTATGTTAAGAAGTGAGACCAATATTACAACATCTTACTAACCACATTTGGTGTCCACACGCAACAAATCTATCTTATATGCTTAGGCCAAAATCATGAGTAGATAACCACAAACCATAAAGGTTAACATGTGAGGCCAATCACATATCATTCATTCATCAAAACAAGTATCAACATCATAACAAGAACTCCAACACAACTCTCATTCAAACATAATCACACGACTGTCAACACACATAGTTTCATTTCCATTACCATCTTCATCTGCCTATTACAAAATAAACCTACCTTTTCCTGAAGGCCAAAAATATTATGTTTTAAAACATATTCATAATCATCATCATCTTGTACAGTTTCCAGCCCCAGGCTGGGTCTGTTTGGAACATAAGCCTCGCCACTTATTTCTTTCTTCCCACCACCTCTCCGCTGTCACTCTGGTCCAGTCCTCGCCTCTCTTCTTGACACATTCCTCCACTCCTTTCAGCCATCGATCTCTTGGTCTTCCCCTTGGTCGTTTCTTCTGCATCTGCATCTCATGTATCCTCTTGGGAATCTTCTTCTCATCCATTCTCTTTAAGTGTCCATACCACCTCAGTCTTGATGTCTCAATCCTATCTTGCAAGGGCTCCTCTTTCACCATTTCCCTGACCTTTTAATTCCTCACCCTGTCTCTTCTTGTTATTCCGATCCTACTTCGCAGGAACTTCATTTCACCTGCCTGTATTCTGCTTATGTCTCTTTTCTTCATTGTCCAAGTTTCTGAAGCATAGGTCAGTATCGGGATATAGTAGCTTCTGTATAACACTTCCTTGCTTTTTTGTGGGACATCTTTATTCCACACTAAGCTCCTAATGCTTCTCAGAAATGCTTCTGCCTGTCTGCCACGTTCCGTAATCTCTTTGTCATTTCTCCCATTTTCCTCCACTATACTTCCCAAGTACTTGAGACTTTCCACCTTCTTCAGCTGTCCACCTCCAAGTGTTATCCCACTCATTGGTCTGTCCTTTTTCCTGGTCGTTAACAGGATCTCACATTTACTGATGTTGAACTTCCATCCGTACTCTCCCACTGTTTCTTCCCAAGCCTTCAGTTGCTCCTGGATTTCCTCCTCCTTGTTTCCCCAGACCATGAGATCATCTGCAAACACCATTGCCTTCATCTTATCTTCTCCTATCTTTCCTGCTATCCGTGTCATTACCTCGTCCATAACCACAATAAAGAGAAGGGGTGACAGCGCACTACCCTGTTTCAGGCCACTCATTTGTCTGAACCAGTCTGTTCTTTCCCCTCCAACTTTCACTCAACTCACACTTCCACAATACATCTCCTTCACTCTGCCTACAGTCTCTTTTTCCACTCCCATGTTTTCCATTGCTTTCCAAACCTTCTCCCTACACACACTATCATAGGCCTTTTCGATGTCCAGGAAGGCCATCAACAGATCCTCCCCAAATTCGTAGTGGTGTTCCTGGAGCTGTCTCACTGAAAATATGAGATCCACTGTTGATCTCCCAGGTCTGAATCCATACTGTTCCTCTCTCAATTTTCTCTCCACTTTGGCTCGTATTCTACTTTCTAATATCTTTTCATATATCTTGGCACAGTGAGGTATGAGTGTGACTCCCCTGTAATTTCTACACTCCTTTCTGCTTCCTTTCTTAAATATTGGGACAATTAATCCTTTCTTCCAATCTTCTGGAGTCTTTTTCTCCTTCCATATCACCCTCATCACACGGTACAGCCACTGTTTCCCAACCTCCCCTGCTGCCTTCACCATTTCAACACTCACTTCATCCACACCTGGTGCCCTTCCTCCTTTCATCTTGTCTATAGCCATTTCCAGTTCTCTCCAAGTCAAGTCCTTTTCCATTCCTGTGTTGTCTTCTCCATCTTCCAATACATTGTCTTCCTCCCTATGACCATTTGGATTCAGCAAATCCTCAAAGTACTCTTTCCACACTGTCTTGAGTGTCTCTTTGTTGTGTACCTCAGTTCCGTTTTTGTCCATCATTACCACATCCTCTCGCAGACCTCTTCTCTTACTTTTGACCATCCCATAAAGTACTTTCTTATTTCCTCTGCTGTCTTCCTCCATCATCTCTGTCCACTTTACCATCCACTTCTTCCTCTCCTCTGCGACAATCTTGTTTGCTTCTTTCTTCTTTATCTTATAATCTTCCCTTGCCAGATCAGTTCTTTCCTGGAACCACACTCTGAAAGCCTTTTTTTTCCTTCCCACAGCTTCTTTTACTCTCTCATTCCACCATGGTGTCTCTTTACACCGCTTTCTGTTGCTTGTTCTTCCACATACTGCCACTGCAGCTTCCACCATTGTGTTTTTGAATTGCTTCCATTCCTCTTCCCCTGTTTTAGGATTGTCTGTTGGCATCTTTTCCCTTATTATCTTCTGGAATTCTTCCTTGACTTCATTTTCCTTGAGTTTCCATACTTTGATTCTCCTTTCCTGGTACTCTGTCCTCTTGCTATCCTTAACAACTCCCAGGTTCATTAGAAGTATTCTGTGGTCGCTATCTAAGGCCTCTGATGGTATTACCTTTATATCTCTGACACTTCTCTTCATTTCCCAGTCGTACAGCATGTAATCTACCAAAGATTTCTTTGTTAAATCACTGCTGTACCACGTTACCTTGTGGCTTTCTTTCTTCCGGAACCAGGAGTTGCCTACCACTAAACCGTTTCTCTTGCAAAAATCCAGCAACTTTCTCCCTTCTTCATTCCTGCTACCCCATCCTTCTGCTCCCAATACATATTCATATCCTTGCCTTTCACTTCCTACATGTGCATTCAAATCTCCCATGACAATGATGCTCTGACCATTCAACTGCTGTTGTAGCTCCTCCTCAAAGTCTTCCTTCTCTTGAGCTGTACATCCAACTTGAGGGGCATATACCTGGGCTATCTCCAGGCTTCTTCCCTTTACAGTTACTCTGATCTTCATGATCCTGTCACTTATTCCCTTTACCTCTTCCTTCATTCCATCTCTCACAACTACTCCTACTCCGCAGCTCCTTCCTTCACTGTTCCGACTCCAGTACAACCGGTACCCTTTTCTCAGTTCACTGCGACCTTCTCCTTTCCATCTTGTTTCTGCCAAGTCCAGTACATCCAGTTTTCTTCTCTCCATCACATCTACAATCTCCTCCACTTTTCCTGTCAGTGTCGGTATGTTTAATGTCCCAACTCGTAGTCCATTAGCATATCCGGGTCGTCGTCGTTTGCATCCGTCCTTTCCGAGGCCTGTTCCTGGTTTGAAAGCAAATATGGTATCTACTACTGGCTTGCTATGCCTATCGTAGCTTCACCAGAGCCCCGTCAGCCGTCACTTTTCAGGGTTCCCATAGAGCCTTCACAGCTACCGTAGCGGTCCCGGGGCACACAAAGTCCCCACTGTACTTCACCCCTACAGGCAATCCCCTACTTCATGCCGTTGCCCATCTCCCACCACGTGGAGGAGGGGTTGGACTTGTGGGAGACTTTAAAACATATTAAAATGTTTAATTCCATGGGATCCTCACGCGTTTCTATTGCTGTCTTTTCCAGTGAGTCATTCATTATCCACTCTACTAGGTACTTAAAGGAATTTGTTTTACATACTGAACTGTCGTGAATGTTGATACTTTTCGGGGCATCGGTGAAGTTTGTCATGAGCTTAGTTTTTTCAAATGATATTTGTAGTCCGACTTTGCTGCCTGTTTTTGCAACTCTCTAATTTGTTCTTGGGCTGTATCCAGTGAGACAGTAAGTAATGCAATGTCATCCGCAAAACCTAAACAATCTACAGTGATTTTACTTGGATGTCTTCCTAGTTGAACGCCTTTAGTCTTGATGGCTTTCCTCCACTCTCAAATTACCTTTTCCTATGCACAATTGAAAAGCAGAAGTGACAGACCATTTCCTTGTCTCACACCTGACTTTATATTGAAAGATTTTGAAAGTTTCCCTCTAAATTTAACTTTGGAAGTTGTGTTCGTTAATGTTGTTTGAATTATTTCAGTTGTCTTGTTATCAAGTCCAAATTCCTTCAGAATGTTAATAAGTGCCTTTCTGTCAATGGAGTCATAGGCTTTTTCTTAATCTCCCAATTGTAGGTCGAGTATTTTTTCTGCTCTTTTTGATAGTGCTTTGGATAAGATCTTATCAGTCTCTAGCAGGAGGGAGATTCCCCTGTAATTGTTAGGATCTGTTTAAGTTAGTTTATAATTTCTTTAATTTCATTTGTTGTTGGTGGTTTCAAGTCTGGAGGAGTGGGGAGTATATTATCAAAATTAAATGTCTCCTTTGGTGGATCTCAGTTGAGGAGTTCAAAATATTCTGCAAGTATTCTGCAATTTTCAGTGTTATTATAATGCAGTTTTCTGTATCTTTGGATCTGTGAAAAGTAAGCTTGGTGGAGTATACTTCCTTAAACTACTTCTGAAAGTTTTGTAGAAGTCCTTTGTATTGTGTTGTCTGAAGTGTGATTCTATTAATGTTAATTGGTCTTTCATATGTTGCACTTTTATCCTTTTGAGTCCCTTAGATGTATGTTTTCGGGGTTCTATAAGGCTGTTCCTAGTATTCTCATTTTTATTTGCATTCCAAGATGTTCCAAGCTCGTTCGTTGTCTTTAGAAGATTAGTTCATCACACTCAGCAGTCTACCAGGCATGTTTTTGTTTTCTTTTAAAGATTAGTTCATCACACTCACCAGTCCATCAGGCATGTTTTCGTTTTCTTTTAAGGAGAATGGTTTCTTCTGCTGTCTGTACTAAGTCTCTTTGAAATTGTTCCCATGTTTTAGGTGCTCTGCTTTCCAAAAGTGTTATGAAATTATTTTCTGTAGCTAATTTTTGTGTATCAAACTTTTTAGATTCATAATAATTTTCCTTTTTATATACTCTCCTTGCAATAGCCCACCAGCAAGGAGTGGCCATACTATAACCTAAAAGTACCTAAAAAGAAACGTTACAACTGTCGGCTAATAGCAACGTGGTCAAGTTGTTTCTCCCCACAAACTGAATTTGGGAAAACCCAAGTAGTTTGTTTCCTGGGAAGTTTTTTGAAGAATGTAGATTTCAGGACTATGTTATGCTCTCTGCATAAACTAATGAGTCTTTCTCTATTTTTGTTGGTTCTTTTATGTGCGGGGAAATTGCCTACTATGGACCGATGTTGACGTTCTTTGTCGATCTGAGCGTTAAAGTCTCCAAGTAGTAATATTATATTTTTTGATGCAATTCGATCTAGGGTGTTTGATAGTTCTTGCCATTATTCATTATTACAAAGTGTATTTTGACTATTTTCAGTAGTGTAGAAAATTGTATCGCCTTTATTTTTACCATACAATTCAGTCACTTCCCGTAAACATTTATTATGTGACACTCCTATTGTCTACTCTCTCAACCCTCCTCAGTAAAACAGTCTTTTATCTCAGCTCTCCCCAGATAAACGGTATTTTGTGTTCGTAGCATCTCATCCCATCTCCGAGAAAGTTCACTCGCGCGCACGCGCATTTCAGACTCTACAGACTAGGCATAAATCTCGCCATCACCCCTGGGCTGCGGAAGTATCTCTAAACATGCAGTTACACTTACCGTACGCTAGAAAAACTTTATTCGCGCTTTAAGAATCATTTTCAGCCATTCAGTATGCGCATTCTAGTCTTAGAGAGTTCTAAAATATACGGGAATCAGGTGGATTTTCATACGGGAAATATACGGGAATTTAAAAACAGGTCAACGCTCAACACCATGGAGGAAGTTTGTGAAATCATTCAACATCTTAAAAATAATAACGCCGGAGTAGATTCAATTGTTGAAGTCTGGAAGTGTGCTGGGAGCAATGCGAAAATCAAGCTCACTGGACATCAGCTATCATTCATCCCCTCCACAAGAAAGGCGATTTTACTGACTATAATAATTACCGTGGGATTTCTCTTGTCCCGGTTCAAGATTTTCTCCAAGACCTTATTAACACAGGCTGAAAGTCAGCTGGACAGTCAGATCGGAGAATATCAAAGAGGCTTCCAGAAGCGCAGATCCTGTGTGGAACAGATTCTAAATCTTAAAATGTAATTGCATACTCCAAAATGAGGAATGATGGTGTGGTTGTCACCTTTGTTGATTTTCGGAAAGTCTAAGATTCCATTGATAGAGGGACACTTAATAAAATCCTACAAGAACTAGGATTGGATAACAAAACTCGCAGGCTCATTTTATTAACCTTGACTAACACCCATTGAAAATGAAAATCCACAGCCTGCTTCCAGTCTCCGACCGGGTCAGGAATGGAATGAATGAAGCCCCTATCTAGCGGCGAGGATATGAACTGTGCCGGCTGCCGAGGCCTGACGCACTCCTCTGGGGCAATGATTAAATGAATGACAGATGAAATGAAATGATAGTGGAGAGTGTTGCTGGAATGAAATTTTGACAGGGAAAACCGGAGTACCCGGAGAAAAACCTGTCTGCCTCCGTTCTGTCCAGCACAGATCTCACATGGAGTGACCGGGATTTGAACCACGGACTCAGCGGTGAGAGGCCGGCATGCTGCCGCCTAAGCCACGGAGGCTTCACTAACACCCATTCCAAGGTTAAATTTAGAGGTGAGGTCTCTGAAAACTTTGAAATAAAAACGGGGATGGGACAAGGGGATGGCCTTTCCCCACTTTTCTTCAACTGTGCTCTTGAGAAGGTCGTGAGGGAGTGGCGCAAGGAACTGACCACCTTAGGTGTTCAGAATGGGATATGCCTAGGTTGTAAGACAGATGGACTATTTGTCGACTGTGTGGCTTTTGCTGACGATATAGCATTGATTACTGACTCTATGGATACAGCTCAATCCAGATAAATTGCCTCTGGAGACAGGCAGCCAAAGTAGGTCTTCCAAGTGTCACTAGCATAAAAGAAGCTACGTGTGAGATTCTCTTGGAGCAGGGAGAGATCAAGAGGACTGAAAAATTTAAGTATCTCGGTGAATGGATTGAATCCAACCTCTCTGAAAGGCTAGCGTTATCCACGAGTCAATAGAAATGTCTTATGGTTGACTTACAACAAGAAGTGCTCATCTCGTAACTTGAAATTGAAATATTGTCAGTCATAAGGCATGGTGTCCACAGGCAGGAATAGTCAGGAAAAGTCAGGAATTTTGTTTTTTGTCAGGAAAAGTTAGGAAAAAGTATGAAAAAATGGCATGAGTCAGGAAAAAATGGCGAAAAGTATTAGAAAGTCAGGAATTTTATATTAACCATACAGTATTTTGTGTTTTACAGCCATATTTTGATGTTACTAGTTCAACTAATCTCTGAAGATAAAAAGCAATAACTCACTGGACGTTATAATAAGTTTCCATTTTTTACAGTAAATCATAGTAAAACCTCTTTTACCTATATTTTGTATGCTTTTTTGGCGTTGGCGTAGGGATGTGGCGACCCCATCACTGTAGTTTAGGTTATTAACACATTGATGTCGGGCCCCGGAGATCTCTGTAGTAGAGCGGCCAGCGGTGACTGACCGGCCCTGGAAATCTCCGTTTTTCTGCGCGGGCTTCGTTTACGGCTTGTTGTGCCATCTGTTGAGTAACGTTTGAACTAATTACTGACAAGGCATGGAATAGAGTGATTGTAGATGTTAGTGTTGATATATTTTTTCACTTGTATGATCATTATGGCTGTGAAATCTCCATAGATACAGAGGTGATCTTACCCGCCAAGAGTCGATGCACAAGATGGCGCGGCCGTGGCAACGTGCTTTGTGTGGTGACTAAATATTTCACGATTTGTGTGCAGATTCGTTGTCTGATGTTCCCAGTGATATAGAAGATGAAATTAGTGATAGTTTTAGTGATAGTGATAGTGGCAGTGACTTTGGGCCCTCTACGTCAAGTAATCGTCTGCGAAATCCGCGTGTTATGGTGAGTGACAGTGATTCTAGTACTGAAGATGAGGTAAACATTTGTTTACATGGAATGGACACACTCAATGGATTTACGAAGGACAATCCAGACATTCATTTGGAATCTTTTGAAGGTCAGCCAGGCCTCTCATTTGTTCCTGATGATCCATGTAGTATTTCAGAGGTTGAAGATCGATTTTTTGGTGACGAATTATTAGATTTGTAACACAATCTAACCTATACCATAACCAGAATTTACATAAATATAAAGCATCCCCCAAGACACTAAAGTGGACTGACATTTCAGTTGTTGAAATGAAACAAGTTTTAGCAATAATCATTTTGATGGGACAGGTTAGAAAAGACACTTATTGGGATTATTGGAGCACAGACCCATTGATTGAAACTCCAATCTTCAGACAGCTGATGAGTTGCAACCGATGGGAACAAATATGGAATGCGTGGCACTTTTCGGACAATTCAGGACAGGATGATCCAACAGACAGGCTCTATAAGGTCAGACCTGTTCTCCAACATTTTGTGGATCGCTTTCAGGCCTTATATAGACCAACCCAGGAGATATCACTAGACGAGGCCACGATACCCTGGAGAGGCCGCCTAAGGTTTAGGACCTATAATCCTTGAAAGCTGGTGAAATATGGCCTGCTTGTGCGAATGGTATGTGAGGCCTCAACAGAGTACATATGTAACATGGAAATATATAATGGGGAAGGGAAAATGTTGGAAGAAACCATTTTTTCTGTATTGGCACCAAATTTGGACATGTGGCATGTGGCCAGGACAACTACTATAATAGTGTGACAGTGGCAGATAAATTGCTTGAAAGGAATACAAGGGTTTGTGGGACTATAAGGGCCAATAGGGGACTTCCACCTGACTTTTCAACTGCTGTGAACAATCTCAAGCAAGGGGAAAGTGTGTATTGCAGTAAGGGGGAAGTGGTGTTGCAAGGTTGGAAGGACAAGCGGGAGGTTCGAATGGTTAGTACTTTACATCCAGCTATGATGAAGCGTGTGGAAACTAAAAGAGGTATTTTGAAGAAGCCTGATTGTATCCTTCAGTACAATAAACTCATGAAGGGTGTGGACAGAGCAGACCAGTATTTGTCATACTACTCAATTCTCAGAAAGACTGTCAAATGGACCAAGAAGGTAGTACTCTGGTTGATCAATTGTGCCCTATTCAATGCCTTCATAATCTATAGAACTCAGAACCCTGAAAAGAAGATGAAGTACAAGTCATTCCTGTTGGAGACAGCCAGGTACTGGATATCAACTCAGCAATCAGAAGTGAGTGATGAAGGCGATGATGGAGGAGAAGAAGACAACCCAAGGAAAACACCCACATCACGAACTCCTAAGATCGACAATCCTTAAGGACTATCAGGGGATATGAAAAAGCACAAACTGGAGGCCATTGTTGGATCTGGGAACAAGAAATATCCCTCAAAGCCCTGCAAAGTTTGCAGCGCCCACAAGCTGAGGAAGGAAACCCGTTACATCTGCCAGTTCTGCAAGGTACCTCTTCATAAGGGAGTGTGCATCAAGAAGTACCACACATTAAAGAACTACTAGAACTTCTGGTGAGTAGGAATTCAAAGTTTGAACTTTATATGATCCCTGGAATAGAATTTATAGCCAATTTACTAAAGCTGTGCATCCTGGTGATTACACTCAAAAATCATCCGGTCCACAGGGTATGTGACAAGCTCAAGCATCCGGTTACCAATGTGTTAAGTACTTTGTTTATGTATTATTGGCTATTGCATTATAATTTACTTTTATTTTGTATTTTAAATGAATAAAGAGGCAAACGTTGGGCAGCTATGGAGATGGTGGAGGCTGCAAATAAAAAAGATGTATATATTTGCTCAATAAACCTTTTTTCCGATGTTACGATGACTTCACGAGTCAGGAATTTTGTTGAAAAATGGTCAGGAAAAGTCAGGAAAATTGACTTTGTAAATTCTGTGAACACCATGTAAGGCCAGAAGCCTTAAATGCCATGGAATGTCCTTCTTTAAACCGAAGGGGTGTGATGGAGAAGATGGAAATTTGAGAGAAGAGAATTCTCCGGAAGATCCTCGGTCCTGCAAAGGTAGATGAAGAATTTCGTAGGCGACATAACTCCGAGCTCCACTAACATGCAGAGAAACTATCTGATTGTGCAAGAAAAAAGAGAATAGCCTTTTATGTCCATATCGCGAGATTACCTTCACAAGATTGACCAATCGTTTGCTTTGTTTCTGGCACAATAAGAAGGTTCGTACCACGTGATTGACGGAAACTGAGAAGGATATTAACGACTGAAAATATCAGATCTGCATGAGAGGCTGTGAGGCGTGCTTTGAAGGAAGTCCATGGTTTCCAGGAGAAACCTCGGAAGAAAGGTCCCACTGGACTGCTGAAAGAAAGGAGTTACACCGGCAGAAAATGCGTCAATACTGGGAGAAGATCAAGACCCTCCAGTTGAATAAACGGTGTCCTAAGTAGGCCAATTTGAGAGATCAAGAAGAAGAAGAAGTTATTCTCTACAAGTGTGATGCAAAGTTGGTAAATGTTAATTTTATCTGAATGTGGTTTGGTATTTCAAGCCAATACTATGAGACACTTGAGTGACAAGCCCCAAAAATTGACAAAAGTGAACAGCATATAAGCAGTAAAACCTACAAATGTAGAAAACCAAATAATTAGTTCCTGCCTGCCTGCCTGCCTACACTGTGCTGAATGATTTGAAATGAAAACTTATCAAAAAGCCTATTATCCTAGAGCGGTTGTTACTACTATCGGTACTTCACTGTGTTAATGAAGTAAGTTAAAGTGAACTTACAGTATATGAAATATGCTGCTTTCAAGTTGCAAATGATTGAATATAACAGATCAACAGAGTTATGAGATAAGAATGTTCTGATTGCACTGAATAGCTTATCTATTTCCTGTGACTGTTTGTGACTGTTATGATTAATTGCTGTCAGGTTGTTAATAATTCTCATAACTGTCTCTGTTCACTATCTGTGCTCTGGAGATTCCCAAGGTAGATTAACTTATTTTATGTAACTTTGTACTGTACCCATATTGATTAACTGCACTGGTTGTTTTTATGAGCCACGAGATTTGAAGAGCGTGCGGATCTGAGATTGGGTTATTTCATACAGCTGACACCAGAGAGATAGCATCGCCATCACGAAAGGAGGAGGAAATAGAGATGGGTATAAATATGAAGAGGTCGAAACATCGTGGGAATACGCAGAATGTATTTACAGGAATTATTCCGAAGGAATCAAGAGAATCCATTAACAGAGTCAGAAGATATTAAAATCTATGTAAACGGCTGGCGCAAGAACTATTTTCACCACGTGGACTGTGAGGCGGCAAGTAGCGAGCAACAGGTGCGTGCAGGGAACTGACAGAATGACTTTAGATCTGAGACGCGTACGATCTGGTCAAATCTGAGGATACCTTTCTAAGTGCAGGGAACTAAGCCGACGATTATGGTTTGGACTTAAAACCCAATAACCATGGGCGAGCCCAGATTTTGTGTGTGCAAATCTGTGGGGAGTAATACTCCGAACTCGCAGAAAGGTTAAGCTTAGCCATCGTTAGTGAGCCCAGATTTTGTGTGTGCAAATCCGTGGGGAGTAATACTCTTTATTCACATAGGCATCGTGGAAATGGATAGCATAGTGGATATCAGTGGTACTGAAGTACTTTGGAAACCGCTCTTAAGATTGTAAGTGTATCGCTCCAGATATTGAGTCTATAGCAAGTACGAGAGAACTTGAGCCAACGGTCGAGGCAGTCAAATTGTATTTGAATCACGGAGTGAATATTCTAGAACCCGGACAGTGCATAGTCGAGATAGGTGATTTTAAAGTGGCAGAAGCTACAAGTGTTAAAGTTGGAACACGAAAGTTTATGGTGCCAGATATGCATTATTTTTGTAACAATATAAACCAAACCATCGTCATGTGTCGTTAAACAAAATGGAGGTGAGATTTCGGGAGATATCTGGAAACGGTCTACGATGATGGTCAGGCAGGGAGCACAGCTGGAACATAAGATTGCGGGCATGTGTGCTTGCAAACACGTGGTCGCTGAAATGCAACGTAAGAAGGAGCCTTTCGACGAGATCGTCGGAATGTAAGCCACATCTTTATTATTATTATTATTATTATTATTATTATTATTATTATTATTAAACTTGATTGGTCACATTGGACCACTTGAGTCGTTCCAAAATCACTTCTTCTTTGAAGATAGTACTGCTTGGTTCTTGCGCTCATTCCAGTACTTTCTCATTCTTTCAGATCGGGATTTTCTCAACTCATATGAAATCTCCATAGGCTTTCTATGTGTCATTTCTGCAGAAAATTTGTAGGTTTTAAGAATGGTGTTAATTTTATTTTTCTCCTCGGCATCTGTTATCTTGAGTCCAACTGCTTTGAGATCTTGTTGGATTTCTTGGATCCATTTTCCTCCAGTTTTCTTTCCTAGATTTCTCATCACTAATTGGCATACAATTCTGTTTTCTGGAAGCTGTAAGATGTGAAAAAAATATGAAATTCTTTTTTTCTTCATTGTGCTGGTGATTGGATCAATCTCACGATAGACAGTTTCATTTTTACTATAGTAGCTAGTGTATTTTATTCGCAATTTCAACTATACTGTCTACCACTTAGGATTATACTGATTTATTATATTTTGGGAAGCTACGGCCACACTCATGGATTTTCATAGCCAATTTATTTTCTGGAGCCTTCTGATGGAAAATCTTAATTTTTGAAATTTAGCCGGATGATCACAGCCATGTCATTAAACGTTGTAAATGAATTATTTTTTCCGACACGTTTATTAGGAGTGTTTTCTTATTGAATTAGCTTTGTCTAAGATGAGAGCGGACATCCATTTTATGTCTGAATATAATATTCCAGAGGAATCATTTGAGAACAGGAACTCAATTTTCTGTGACTTGTTAATAATTTTGTTAATTTATATAATCTGATCTGAAACAAATAATGTGATATAATTCTTTATAATATGTGGTACCCAAATGCATTACGACTGATAGTCGAACATTGTAACTAATCAGAAAATATAACATGTTTGGAACCTGTTCCGATAATAATAATAATAATAATAATGGTGATAATTAATAATTAATGGATAATAATGGATTGTAGAGATGAAACGATTAGCTCAGGACAGGGAGACATGGAGAGCTGCATCAAACCAGTCAAAAGACTGAAGACTCAAACAACAACAACAACAACAACAACATGGATTGTAATTAAGAACATCGGAGCTTTTGATTATAATGATTTGCCAGAAGCATGATTGTTTGGAGAAATAAATTTTGGGAACAGAAGGTTGTTTATGGAACCTATGTTTGTGTAATGTAGGGAAATTGTGTGTATGAGGTAATATTGCATGTAACCGGAGTGTAATAGAGAAGACATTGATTTTTAATTACACCTATGTGATGGGCCTGGCAGTAATAATAATGGTGATTTTGATGGGGTTACATGCGTGTGACATGGTCCCATATGGTAGTTATATTGAGCTATTGAGTCCAGCCTGTGTAGCTGAGGGGTCGTTGTTGAAAAATAATTGACTAATGTTGTGAATAAATGTATTGGAAAAATGTATAATTCGAGTTTTGAGGGTCGAATTATTGCCCAATACTCATGTATTTGACGGATGAAGACGTTATAGTCGCTCGCATAAAAGCCAGTGACGCCTGTCATCAGAAAAATTCTACATTTTGAAACTGCAGTTTAATTGTCAACGTTGGTGTAGCCACTTAATAAAGGAGTTGGTATTTCATGCAAAAAACATTTTAGCTTTGCTGAACGCCTTGCCGGATCCCGTTCAAAGTAATTGAATTATGAGAGACATTTATCTAGATATTGGAGAAACCTAAAAGAATCATGCCGATGATTGATTAAATATTTCTGATCCATTAAAATTGTAAAACCCCAGTTCGGTAATGATAAAATAATTCTTTCACCAGGAATAAATTAAAATATGATAAATGGAAATGAACATGAGTTACGTGATCCGATATCGATTATAAAATCTTGATAATTTGTAAATAATTATGATTAATGTTCAACTCGGAGAGTACTTATTTTGAATGAGCAGTGAATTAGATAGTGGAATATGTGAAAGAATGTCTTGGTCATTTTCTGAGTCTTGAAATAATAATGGATGGTTGACTAGGGAGTTTAAAATTTTGAATTTTACACAGTTTTGGGAATAGGAGATTTCACGTTTGTGATATGTAAACATTGATACAAATAACAGTTGTGGAAATATGAAATACAGTGATACTTTTGTAAATAGGAAATCCTGATGTCAGAATGGACTAAAAATTTTCTGCACTTCGAGGATAAAGTGTACAGTTTGGATAATATAATAATTAAATGATGCTGGGATGGACTGAAAAATTCCCAGGCATCATCATGTGAATATTGTGTGCATAGTTTTAAAATTTTGCTTATAATCGAATGGTTGTTTATTTATTGGATTTATATGGCTAATATAGTTAGATGAGGGTCCCAGGAGGACGGTGATGGACGGACAAAATAAAAGAAGAAATAAAGGAAGGGAACAGGGTAAAGAAAGAAATGGATAAGGGAAAGCAAAAAAATATCAGAGATGAGATTACGATAGAAAGATTACATGTGGAATACAAGAGATTGAAATTACAAGTAAAGAGGAGTATTAAAGAAGAAAAGGAGAAATGTTGGAGAGTGTATACCAACAAAATTGAACGAGATAGTCGAGGAAATCAAAAATTACTATACAGAGTAATAAAATCGAAAAGGCATTAGAGAGAGAAGATGGATCCATAGTACATGATGAAAGGGCTTCAGAAAGTGATGGCAAAATATTTTAAGAAACTTTTTAATGAGGATGACAGTTCTGAGGTAGAAGGAGGCAACAAATTGGAAATAATAGTTGGAGAAAAAGAAGAGAACCGGATAACAAGGTTGGAACTTGAAAGGGCAGTGAAAACAATGACCAAAGGTAAAGCAAGTGGAAAAGATGAATTCAATGCTGATATGATTAAGGCAGCAGGAATCATCGGCTTAGAGTGGTTATATAGAGTCGTCAATGCCATATGGAAGGATGAAATAATACCTGAAGATTGGCAACAAGGAAATATTATACCATTGTTCAAAAAAGGGAATATGAAGAAATGTGAAAATTATAGGGGTATAACTTGATCATCACATGGGCTGAAAATATTGGAGAAAGTCATAGACAAAAGACTGAGGGATATAATAGAAACACAGTTAGAGGAAGAACAATAGGGTTTTAGACCGAATAGATCAACAATAGATTTGATATTTACAGTAAATGATATTAGAAAAACATCTGGACAGAAACAAGGAAATCATTTTCGTATTTTTAGATTTGGAATAGGCCTTTGATACAGTTAAGAGAAAACATGTATGGGAGTGCCTACTGAAAAGGAATGTATCGAAATAATTAATTAATAAGATAAAAATGTTGTATCATGAGAGTAAAAGCAATGTACAAGTCGGAAGTGGTGGCTCTGAAACATTCTAAACAAAAAAAGGCCTCAAGCAAGGAAGTGCATTATCACCATTATTATGTATTATACTGATGGATGAAATTATAAAACGTGTAAAACAGAGTATCAGTAAGGATGAAGTGAATGCTTTGGTATTTGCAGATGATGTGGTGATTTGGGGAAAGGAAGAAAAGGAAGTACAAAAGAGACTGGACATTTGGAATATAAATCTAAAGGAGTTTGGAATGGTAATTCGTAAAAAGAAAACTGTAGTCATGTACTGTGGAAAAGATAAAAAGAAGAGTCAAGTGAACATAGATGGGGTATGGTTAGAGAATGTAGAACAGTTTACATATCTAGGTAGCACTATAAATGGAAGTAATGACATTAACATTGAAATTAATAACAGACTAAGTAAAGGTACCACATTTTATCATCAACTCAGAGAACTGTTATGGGATGACAAAGTACCCAAGAGAACGAAATTGCATTATATAAACAGTATTTCATACCAATTGTAACATGGACTGGAAACACTGGTAACAAATAAAAGGCAAAATAGTAAGATACAAGCAGTAGAAATGAAATTTTTAAGAACTTCAGTTAAAAAGACAAGAAGGGATGGATATCAAAATATAAAATCAGAGGAGAGTTAAATATGGAACCATTAAATCGGAAGATACTGTGCCCAAATCCAGTTGCCTAGATTGAAGGGTACAAGCCGTGAGCCTAGATTTGAGGGAACAGGCCACGATAAGTCCAGAATGGGATGTTTGAATAGCGCGCGCCGAACCTTCTTAGAAGCTTTTCGAAGGTTTTGACAGCCAAGACGTGGGTAAGTAACGTAGGACGAGAGCATCATAGTCGAGGCTATATGTCACTAAATATTTTCCGATGAGATGGAAAGATGAAACCTATATCAGATTACTGGCACGGACAAGGGAAGAAGAATGAGCTTTGTTTGAAAGAAATTGTTCGAGCGGAAGCAGAGTTATGAGCTGTTTTAGTTTCAGCATTTTCTCCGCATTGACCTCGAACCGGCCAGCCAAGGAGTATATAAGGCGTGTCTCCCAGGCACATGTATGTTCACTTCGTCATCAGCACTCCGTTGCCTTGGACGTGTTACTCTACGTAAGTGCTCTAGCCGCTTAACTCTCGACAATCTACGAACATCGTTACTATCGCCAAGCACATGGTTGCTTTAATCTTCGATTTACAGCACAAGCTGTGGACTTTGACATTTTCTACAGTACATGGTTACTGAAAGTGTTAAACATTTCAAGTGAGTTTCGAACTTTTCTACGTTATCACCGAGTTGTTATAAGTCTGTGGCACTTGGTAATTTCTTACCGCTACAACTTGGACATATGATAGACTTTGTCTATATTTCTTTCTACAGTCCACAATCACTTATAGCTGGATTATTTATATCCAACAGTCTAGGGACAAGTTTTAGTCTTGTGCTGAATAAGATTGTGAGCGTACTAGAATACTGATTATATCAGAGTTGGGTCATGGTAATTATTTTCAACATGAATCGTTTAGATCAGACCCCTGTCAACTTCACTTCAGCTGTTGAAGCTGCCAACATTTTTCTGCAAGATATTATGAACGCCACTATGTCTGTGTAGGGAAGCCGATACGAGAATATAAGTACGCGTCCTAATGGGACAGACAACAGGAAGACTGAATAATCTGGTTCAGTCCAGACTTCTAACATCAAGACCTACAAGAATGTAAGCTGCAATTTACATTATTTCCATGCGTAGTTAGTTGGATTTTCTCATATTTTCTACAGTCTTGCCATCACATATTTTTTTCTCTAGTCATCGATATGTTTATTTGCTGTTGCAAATAGTTTTCTTTCGAAATTTGAGCTGGGATCTGAGTTGTTTTTACTCAGACTTCAATGATTCCACATTTATGGACGTGCAGAACGAGCATTTATTTTATTTTGATATTTGTTTCTTATTGCTGTCATTAGCCGCCGTAATTTGAAATTTAAGAATTAATCTAAGTTGAGGAATGGATAGTTATCCATTATTTGGAAGTAGAGGATGATATTCCCTGAACAGTTTAATAACTTTAAACCCATTTTTGGTTGAGATAATAATAATAATAATGTGATTTAATAATAATAATTAATTTTCTATTTTCTGAAATAATAATAATAAACATTGGTGATTTCTAATAATCATTTTCTGGTTGTATGATTAATGCAGTTGACATTATTTTGAAGTCATATTCTAAATCGGCCCGTGGGGGTTTGCCTGTTCCTCTATCGGGCGCGTCCCAGGTGGCGGATAGGGGGGCTCGCCGGACTTGTCCGGAGGGTTTGAGGGAAATAAAATACCTCTCGCGGACCAAAAACAGGCCCCTCGCCAGGGTTATGGTGAAGCTACGTTAGGCCTAGCAAGCCAGTAGTGGATATGAAACTGCTTTTAAAACGGGAACGGGCCTCGGAAAGGACAGATCTAAAGGAAGCAGACCTGGCTATGGAAATGGACTACGAATCGGAACTTTGAATATAACTTCATTGACGGGAAGAGTGGAGGAGGTTGTGGATATGATGGAGAGGAGAAAACTGGATGTACTCGGACTGGCAGAGACCAGATGGAGAGGGGAAGGAAGAAAAGAACTGAGAAATGGCTTGCAGCTATACTGGATAGGAAATGAGGAGGGGAAGAGAAATGGAGTGGGAATGGTGGTGAGAGAAGGGCTGAGGGAGGAAGTAAAGAGGGTAAGTGATAGAATAATTAGAGCCAGAATCACTGTGAAAGGTAGAAACCTGGACATTCTGCAAGTCTATGCACCACAGGTGGGATGCACAGAAGGCGAGAAGGACGAGTTTGAAGAGGAGTTGCAGAAGCAGTTGGTGGGGAGAAACCTGATAGTCATGGGAGACCTAAATGCCCATGTCGGAACTGATAGAAGAGGTTTTGAGGAAGTGATTGGTGGTGAAGGATGGGGAAACAGGAATAAGGAAGGAGAGAGATTGTTGGAACTGTGCAAGATAAATGGGCTAATGGTTGGAAACACATGGTACAAGAAGAGAGAGAGCCATAAAATTACTTGGTACAGCAGGGATTTGACTAGGAAATCGGTGGTGGACTATATTCTATGCGGGAAGGAGACAAAGAAGAGTATCACGGATATAAGGGTAATACCTTCAGAAGCCCTGGACAGTGACCACCGTCTGCTGGTCGCCAAGGTGAGAGGACTGAAGGAAAAGAGGAGAACTGAGAACCAAGAAAGAAGAATAAGGACATGGAAGCTGAAGGCGGATGGAAATAAGGAGAAGTTCCAGATATTAGTGAGGAACAAATTACCGAAGGATGATCCGAAAACAGGTGAAGAAGAATGGAATAGGTTCAAGGACGTGTTGGTAGAAGCAGCGGAAGTCGTGTGTGGCAGAACTAGTGGAAAGAAAAGGTGGAAGGAAACACCATGGTGGAACCCCAGAACTAAGGAAGCAGTGAAAAAGAAAAATGAAGCATTCAGGAAATGGTTCCAACAGAGGACAGACAGAACCAGAGAAGAATACCAAGAGCGGAAGAAAGAAGCAGGAGAAGTAGTGAAGGAAGAGAAAAAGAAATGGCTGGAGAAATGGACAGAAATGATGGAGGAGGACTGTGATGGCAGTAAGAAAGTGTTGTATGGAATGATAAAGGCAAAGAGAAGAGATACAGGGGAGAATGTCAGAATGGTGGACAGGAATGGAAAGGAGGTCGAAAATATGGAAGAAGTAAAGGTTATCTGGAGAGAATACTTCAAGGAACTCCTAAATCCAACTAAAACCAGCGTAGTGGACATTGTGGAGGAAGAAACAGACAGTGACGAAGACATTTCAGAGAAGGAATTGACATGGAAAGAAGTGGAGGAAGCATTAAAGAAGATGAAAGGGGGAAAGGCACCGGGAATAGACGAAGTGAGTGTGGAGATGGTGAGAGCAGCAGGGGTGATAGGAACACAGTGGCTCTTTCGAGTAATGAAAGTGATATGGAGGGAGAAGAAAATACCAGAGGACTGGAAAAGAGGGATAATAATACCCATATTTAAAAAGGGAAGTAGGAAGGAATGCAAGAACTACAGGGGAATTACACTCATGTGCCACTGCGCCAAAATATTTGAGAAGGTACTGGAGAGAAGAATTCGGACAGAAGTTGAAGATGGGCTGAGGGAAGAACAGTATGGATTCAGGCCAGGAAGGTCAACAGTTGACCTCATCTTTGCAGTAAGACAGCTACAAGAACACCATTATGAATATGGGAAAGATCTGGTGATGACCTTCTTGGATATTGAGAAAGCATATGATAGTATTAATAGAAACAAGGTATGGGAAGCAATGAGAGCAAAAGCAGTGAACAAGGAGACAGTGGCAAGAGTGAAAGCAATGTACGAGGGAAGCAAAAGCTGTGTAAAGGTGGGAAGAGAGAGAACGGAATGGTTTCAACTGGAGAGTGGTCTGAAACAGGGAAGTGCCCTCTCACCCCTGTTATTTATAGTGGTGATGGATGAAATCATACGAAAAGTGGTAAATAGCATTGGGGAAAGGAAAATGAAGGCAATGTTGTTTGCTGATGACCTTCTGGTTTGGGGAGAGGATGAGGAAGAAGTACAAGAGCAATTAGATGAGTGGGAGAAGGTAGTGTTATCATATGGGATGAAGTTCTCAGCACAAAAGAGTGAAGTGGTCATCACAACGAGGAAGAAGAACAGACTGGATATGGGCATAACACTTGGAGGACAGCAGTTGCAGAAAGTAGAATGCTTCAAGTACTTGGGAAGCATAATTGAAGAAAAGGGAGGCAATAGGATGGAAATAAATGAGAGGGGAAGGTGCGCAGATGGATTTTTCAAGAGTGTTAGGGGGATGATATGGAATAAAGATGTACCACAAAAATGTAAAGGAATCATCTACAAGACCTACTTTGTGCCAATTTTGACATATGGTTCAGAAACATGGGTGATGAAGGAAAGGGACAAGAATAAAATACGAGCAGTGGAGATGAAGTTCCAGAGGAGTAGGGTAGGAGTGACAAGAATGGACAGAGTAAGGAATGAGAGAGTCAGGGAGATGGTAAGAGAGGAACCATTGCAAAATAGAATAGAGCGATCTAGGCTACAATGGTATGGACATGTGAGGAGGATGGAAGAGGAGAGGATACCGAAGAAGATGTTTGGAATGGAAATGACGGGAAGGAGGCCAAGGGGAAGACCAAGGGACAGATGGACAAAAGGAGTTAAGAAGAGTGTGGAGGAAAGAGGAGTGTGCTGGGATACAGTAAATGACGAGAGATGGTGGATGGACAGGAAACGATGGAGAGGCTTATGTTCCAGGCAGACCCGACCAGCGGTTGGAAACTGCTCAAGATGATGATGATGATGATGATTCTAAATCGGATATTTGTTAATTCCGAAGGTTAGTGGTTAACGCATGCCCACATATAAATAACAGATTAATTCAGTGAAATTATTTCTCGTTTGCATTACACATTAAAGCTTTGAGAAGACACGGAAAGAAGTGAAACGGGAAGCTAAGCATGTATAACGCAGGGTTTTTGCTAGAGTTTATATAAAATAAAATCATTATGGAGCAGCGTCTTTCAAAACGTTTTGCTAATATTAACAGTGTGGATGTTACAAACTGATGGTAAAATTATTGTTAATATTGTCGTAAACTCATTGGTGAGGTTTACTGATTTCTGAATCTTGTCGTAACAAGCAAAGGTTTGATTATTTTGTATAATTTGGGAAGATGTCATTGTGTGTGTGCAGAAAGTTATATGCCATTCTGAGTGCGCAATCAAAGTCGCGGGAATGAGGTTGTTGTAAAATGGAGCACCAATTATATTGTAGGTTGGGTGTCTTTGATGTATTAGAGGAGTCGTTTTAGCCACACTTTCGTCGTAATATAACCACAGGTTATTTTGTTGAACCATAGCGATATGAGTGATAGGCCGACGCTTTACCACGGAGCTAAACGTGGCTTAATAAAACAATGGCGGTCGAGATGAAAACGCGGATTGAGAATGCTCTCAAAACGATAGTTAATATAGCAGAAACGAGTCGCTACCTTAAGAATGAGAAGAAGGAAGACATACTAAAAGCGGTAAGCGAACTGAGAAACTGCTTTGATGTAATAACTAATGTAGTGAATGACAAGAACAACGAAAAGACCGATCCTGGAAGCGAGGTTATGGAATACCAAAGAGATGAAATATCAGAGGGAGAAGACAGCTCGACCTCGGGACAACTAGCGCTATCTGATGGGCACAACCCAGAACCTGAAAGCAGCAGTAGCAAGGAACTACACCCATCTGACGGCGGAATACAAAGTTCACACTCATCCGAATCGATAACCCCACTCACACAGCAAAACAAAACCATGAACAATGAAAATAAGGATCTGGCGGATATAAAAGAAAACGTGAGATATGTGATGGACTTCATAACGAACAAAATAAATGTAATTATAGAAGAGAAAATAAATCAGACACAGAACAGAAACGCAATGCCTACACGCAGAGGAAATGAAGAGGTCCATAACAATCCAGACCGAAGGGATAATAATCATAACTATAGAAGAGAATCAGAATGGACAAATGTAACAAATAAAAGAAATAAACAATCCATCAGGGGAACAAGGATACAAGAGGACGATCTACAAGCTGCAGACAAAATGGCATGGCTTTACCTAGGCAATTTGAAAGGAAATGCCACAGAAGAGATGGTTAAAAGTTACCTACAGAGAAATGGAATCAACGACAACGTCTATTGTGAAGAACTTCACACACTAGGTAACAGCAAGGCCTTCAAAATAGGTTTTCCTTTCCAATTCCTTGAAAATACAGAACGACCGTAATACTGGGCAAACAGAACAGTCGTAAGACGATTTCGTTTTCGGAGGTCACACCGTGATGAAGGAGAAGAACTACAATAAATATACACATGTGCTCCTATGGAACATCGAAGGCATAAAGAATGCCCTACCTCTTTTCCCAACAGAGACACTAAGCAGTTATAGCGTCATCATACTGACTGAAACATTTTTAACAGAGCATTTCAACATTCAAGGATACTACGGGACTCATTCATTCGCCCGCCAGACCGAAGGAAGACCAGCAGGAGGGGTCTCCATCTTTCTCAAACCGAATTTAGGAACAATAAAAGAAATAATAAAAAAAGAAAACACAATTATAGTAAAAACCACCCTACTATCAATCATAGGCATGTATGCTCAACCGCAAATGTCAATAGAGGACATAATCGAAAGAATAACAGAGGTCTTATCGCAAACAAAATTAGATGATAGAGTAATCTTCGCAGGGGACATAAAAGTAAGAATAGACAAACCAATCATTAAAACAGAAGTGATAAAGGAGACACTGGAAGAAGCAGGCTATGTCCTTATTAATATCCCCAACATGAAGACATACATTGCCCCGAATGGAACCAGCGCCATAGATCTAGTCTTCTACAGAGGAACAGATATTAAAAAACTCAGTCAAAAAGCACTATGGACTTAAGCCATGGCCCCAATTAGGAAACCTCTACCAATCTCGACTACCTTTGAAATCTTCTGCCAAGACCAACTACCCATACTGCCAAAGAATAAAATATCCAGGAAACTAGATATAGAGAAACTAGGGCATATCAGCGAAGAAATAGATAAAGCAAAACAATTAATTCAATGGCATGAATTAACTGAAGCAGTGGAAATATGTACAAGAACCCTTCAAACATGTCAAACTCAAACGAAAGTAAGGATATCACAACCATGGTTCAATAAAGACTGTTATAATGAACGGAAAAAGACCCTGCTAGCACTACATCGAGCGAAGGACACATCGGAACCAAATCACCTGGTACAATACGCCGAACAAAGAAGGAAATATAAATCCCTAATCAAAAAGAGGAGAACGGATTATATTGAAGAAGATGCCAAGAGACGCGCTGCAAGCGCTCAAAATGACCCATTCCTAATGCTTAGGAAACCAAAATCACCAGTAACGAGCAATATCTCCATGGAAACATGGGAAAACCATTTCAGAAGCATTCTCAATCATCAATACCAGTCAACAGCGTTTGAATTAACTCCAGTAACAATGACAGTAAATTACACCCCCATAACAAGACAGGAAATTATTGATACAATAACAACAGCAAAAAATGGAAAAGCCTCCGGTCCTGACAGCATCTGCAATGAACACCTAAAAGACTCTCTGCCTGTCATCCTAGACTACTGGGTAGAACTATTCAACACATGCATACTCGCTGGGGAAATCCCAGAGCAATGGAGGTCGTCAACAATCAAAGTGGTGTTCAAGAAAGGAGAAACGGATGACCCTGATTCATACCGAGGTATAGCTCTCGAAAATACATCCTTCAAAGTGTTCATGAAAATCTTAACAAACAGGCTTACAGAAGAAATAGATTTCCAGATACCGGAGAATCAATTCGGCTTCCGAAAGGGAAGAAGCACATTACATGCCGTGAAATATCTAATTGAACAAGCCTAGGATACAATGAGGCACCCAGGAAATAAATACTTTGTGGTCTTCGTAGACTACCGTAAGGCTTTTGACCTCATTGACAGAGCGACGCTTGTCCAGAAACTCAATCACCTACTACGGGCTACACATCCGTTAGTAATCATAATCTCGAATATCATCAGATATAACTATGTCCAAATATCAGATAGCAACGGAATCCTACAAGGAGATCCAATCAGCCCAATATTATTCAACATCATGACAGCAGATATCACAAAAGTAATCATAGATACATCAGCATCACTCTTACTTTATGCGGACGACATGGCAATAGGTTCAGAAAACATAGAAGAGCTCCAAGAGGTCCTCAACAGGCTCACATCATGGACAGAAAGAAATGGCCTACAAATTAACCACAGCAAGACCAAACAGATGACCTTCAGGAAAGGAGGAAGGCATTCACTTAAAAACACAATGACTCTTCACAACAAACCACCAGAAGTAGTGCCGAAATTCAAGTACCTCGGAGTCACCCTCCAAACTACTCGAACATCCTACAATATCCACGTGAAAGAAAGAGCGGCCGCAGCAATAAAAGCCATCTACCACATCGAACAACCTCAACAAATATCATTGGGTACAGCAATGCTACTGTTCAGAACAGCCATATCGCCAATAGCAACCTATGGGATTAGCATTACCTGGGAAAAACTCACACTCAGCGACCTGATGATAATAGAAAAAGTCAAGGCCCGATATCTTAAGAGGATTTTAGGCATAGGAAAGTCTGCCCCTTCAAGGTTGACATATGTATTAACTAAGGAGGACTACTTCATCGACGACATCAAAATACAGTTTTACCTACCAAACACCAAAGCCTATGAGAATGCACGCCGAACCTTAAATGAGAAACGAAATGCCATTTGGTCCTACTGAAGAGTGGAAACAAGCTAATTACGAGCTACGACACGTAATAACACTATAGATTTTGCAAAACCAAGGATTTCTACCAACCGAATGAAGAGAGAGAGAGAGAGAGAGAGAGTGTGTGTGTGTGTGTGTGTGTGTGTGTGTGTGTGTGTGTGTGTGTGTGTGTGTGTGTGTGTGTGTGTGTGTGTGTGTGTGTGTGTGTGTGTGTGTGTGTGTGTGTGTGTGTGTGTGTGTGTGTGTGTGTGTGTGTGTGTGTGTGTGTGTGTGTGTGTGTGTGTGTGTGTGTGTGTGTGTGTGTGTGTGTGTGTGTGTGTGTGTGTGTGTGTGTGTGTGTGTGTGTGTGTGTGTGTGTGTGTGTGTGTGTGTGTGTGTGTGTGTGTGTGTGTGTGTGTGTGTGTGTGTGTGTGTGTGTGTGTGTGTGTGTGTGTGTGTGTGTGTGTGTGTGTGTGTGTGTGTGTGTGTGTGTGTGTGTGTGTGTGTGTGTGTGTGTGTGTGTGTGTGTGTGTGTGTGTGTGTGTGTGTGTGTGTGTGTGTGTGTGTGTGTGTGTGTGTGTGTGTGTGTGTGTGTGTGTGTGTGTGTGTGTGTGTGTGTGTGTGTGTGTGTGTGTGTGTGTGTGTGTGTGTGTGTGTGTGTGTGTGTGTGTGTGTGTGTGTGTGTGTGTGTGTGTGTGTGTGTGTGTGTGTGTGTGTGTGTGTGTGTGTGTGTGTGTTGTTTTTTTTTACCACGCACAAAACTGCAAAATGAGGACAACCTCAATAATAAGACTGGCATTAGCATAATTGATCATTTATGTAAAATACGTATTTGCACTTTGTGCGCTTTTCTTTTAATAATAATAATTTTGTTGAACCATCATTATTAATTTACAGTTGATCCACGTGTTTAAAAAAAATATTTCTAGTAATTGCTTACCCAAAAATTTGTTATTGTTCTTGTGGTAAATTTGGTAGTTTTATTCTTATTTATTAAGTATGCGGTTCTATATATGTAAGGTGCTGCCACCTGCCCTTTTATGCTTCAGTTTGTCTAAAACTCGCGCCATGTACGCACATGTTTAGTTTGCGTGGTTCCGCTGCCATCCATGTAAATCAGTTCGTTATTATTATTAAACTCGCATCAGTTCGCTTTGCTTATATATCTCTAGTTTCCTTATATCCTCTTACAGGTTATGGACCCAGATGCGCGTGACTAAGTGCGTAAATAACAAATCGTTATTATTCGTATAAACGTGCCAGAAGTTAACCTCAAAAATGAACGACGGAAGTATTGGGAGAATTGAACCCCTCGGTAAGGATAATTTCGACACTTGGGCCGTGCAGATGCAGGCTATCCTCATTACGGGCGATTTGTGGGAATTCGTCGGCGGGAATTCTACGAAACCAGAACCAGCGGCTGGAAATGCAAACGCGGCGGCAATTCAAGAGTGGGACAAGAAGGATCAAAAAGCTCGGTCGCTGATCATTTTGTCGATGTCGCCAAGTGAAATAAAGCAAGTCAAGAATTGTGTCACGGCACGTGATACATGGCAACGACTGAAACAGATCTACCAATCCCAGGGACCGGCTCGGAAGGCGACCTTACTGAAAAGGCTAACCTTACAAAAATTGGCGGACGATGGCGACGTGCGTGACCATCTGAACGATTTCTTCGACACAGTGGACTAATTGGGAGATACGAACATCACGATCAATCTGGAATTGTTGTCAGTTATGAGTTTATACAGTCTGCCGGCACGATTCGAGAACTTTAGGTGCGCAATAGAGTCACGTGACAACCTACAGACTCCCGAGGTTCTTCGGACCAAAATCATCGAAGAGGATGACGCACGAAAATCAAGCACACAAGGTGAAATAGCGGGAGCTATGTTCGTAAAGAAGAAGACTGGTCCAGGTAACAAGAACTATAAGAAACAAACACCCATACTAAACAACAATAGTGAAACAGAAGGAGGCGGATCTGAGTTCCGGTGCTACGTGTGCAAAAAGCAAGGTCATCGAGCCAGCCAGTGCAGATTTAAACAAAGAGATCCATCGAAGAACAAAGGTAAAGACCGTTCTAATACTCAATCGGCAAATTTCACTCGAGAACTATGCTTACAGGCGACGACAACTCAGAGCAGTGGTGTACGCAGAATATGGCGTCTCGACAGTGGCACCACTTCACATATCTGTGGCGACCCTGCGATTTTTTTTCGAAGATCAATGAGTCACAAAGGGGTGTGGTGAAATTGGCTGATGATTCAACGGCAGAGATCGTGGGAAAAGGCAGTGTTCGCTTATCTACCCGCATTGCAAACAAAGAGATAGATGTCTCTCTCTCAGATGTTTCTCACGTTCCAGACCTTGAGACAAACTTGCTGTCGGTGGGAAAGATCACCGACCGTGGCCACGAAGTGATTTTTGTCAAGGAAGGCGAAGTCGTCGTGAACGAAAAAGGAGAAGTCTCGATGCGAGCTGAGAGGAAGAATAACCTATATTACGTCAGTGAGAGTCAAGAACGTGCAAATATGGCTGCATCGCCCAAAATAATTGATCTAAAATTGCTACACCGTCGGCTCGGACATGTCAACGTGGGTGACATCTTGGTAGCTGTGAGAAAAGGGAGGGTTTTTGGCGTTGAGCTGAGAAATCCATCGACGACTCTGGACTGTAGAGTCTGCCTCGAGGGGAAGATGTCCAGGACGCAGTTTCCAAAGAAATCCGATCGACGGACGGAGCTACTTGATTTGATCCACACGGACGTGTGTAGACCGATGCCGACTCCATCTATGGGAGGTTCAACGTACCTCTTGGAATTCATCGACGATCACTCTCATTGGTGTGAAGTGAGATTTATGAAGGCAAAATCAGAGGTCTACGAAGCTACCGTCGAGTACGTTACCAGGATGGAGAATCAGAAAGGAAAACTAGTAAAGGTGATCCAGTCTGACAACGGCAGGGAATACCTGAATCGAGAGTTCGACAACTACCTGAAGAAGCGCGGCATCACAAGACACCTCACAGTCCCTCACAACCCCGAACAAAACGGGAAGTCCGAGAGGATGAATAGGACTTTGATGGAGACTGCCAGGTGCATGTTTTTCGACGCCGGATTACCTCACCGCTTCTGGGCGGAAGCAGTAAATACTGCAAATTACATCCGTAATCGCCTGCCATCAAAAAGTATCGGAGGCAAAACACCATACGAATTGTGGACAGGAGAGATTCCTGATGTCTCACAATTCAGAACGTTTGGAAGCAAGATTTACTTCCTGGACAGGGATCCCGGAAGAGGGAAACTGGATCAACGAGGCAGAGAAGGCGTGTTCATGGGTTACTCCGAAGGAACCAAGGGCTTTCGCATATACTCCCCTGACAAAGACAAAGTTTTGATCAGCCGAGATGTAAAATTCTTCGAGAATGAAAAGCCACTGGAAGAGACTAGGATGGAGCGCCCGGAATCCTCGAAGCAAGATATTTGTTGGGAGCTGTTCTTTGCAGAACCACCGCCGCAATCACCAAGAGAAAAAGATCAACCAGCTGTCGTGGAGGAACCAGTCTCTCAACCCGAAATCGGACAAGATGATGAACCTTTCCTGGGTTTCGATGTGACGCCAGTGGATGATCATGATAGAACGACTGTCGAAACATCCGATACTACGCCTCAATTGATGCAAGGACCTGGTCGACCCAAGATTCTGCGAACTGGAAAAAGGGGAAGACCAAAGAAACTTTTTCAAACAAATCTCCAAGATTTGGAGGAGCAAGAAGAAGACGAGGAGATTTTTTTCTAGCAGAGATTCCATTCTAGGAGGCAATAACAGGACCAAACTCGTAACGAGTGGCATGGTGCCATGGTCATGGAAATGGAATCTATCCTGGTGGATCCTCCCCGTGATGCCAAAGTCATCGGATGCCGGATGGTGCTGCTCGACAAACTAAAACCTGGTGGAACGCTTGAGAAGAGGAAGGCCAGGCTGGTGGCTCAAGGTTTCAACCAGGAGTATGGAATCAACTACTTTGACACGTTCGCACCGGTGGCGCGAAGGGAATCAATTCGATTGATGGTTTGTCTCGCTGACAAGCTCGGTGTAAAAATCAGACAGTACGATATCACAACGGCTTATCTGTATGGTGACTTAGACGAGGAAATATTCATGAAACAACCGAAGAACTTCAGGGAGATGTTGGAGAGCATTGCGATGTCTGGAACTGACGACGAAACCAAGGAGAAGGCCAAGAACATGCTTCGCCAGTTGCAGGGAGGCGACAAGGTCTGCTTACTACAAAAATCCCTGTACGGATTGAAACAGGCCGGGAGAAACTGGTATGCCAAGCTGCGTGAGGTCTTGAGGAAGTGCGGTTCCAAACCAACCGCATCAGATCCGTCTCTATTCCAAATTGGTTCCGGAAATAACATAACTTTGATTGCCGTTTACGTTGACGACATGATGGTGCTATCAAAATGCAAAAGGACGATCGCCGAGATTTCCAGAGTCCTGAGTAAAAATTTCAAGGTCAAGGACTTGGGATTGGCCAAACGCTTCCTAGGCATCGAACTAATCCAGGAGACCGGATGTATAGCCATGCAACAGCAAGGTTACATTGAAGAGCTTCTCCAATGCTACGAGATGGCCGACTGCAACCCTGTAGTCACACCACTCGACCCTGGAACAAAGTTGAGCAAAAATGAGAATCTCAATACTGACGAGTTGAAGTTGCCTTACCGCGAATTGGCAGGCGCGCTGACATACCTGTCGACGACTACACGCCCGGACATTTCATTCGCTGTCAGCTACCTGGGACACTTCAACAATTGCTTCGGAGTCGAACATTGGAAAGCTGCCAAGAGAGTGCTGTGGTACTTGAAGGGGACTTCGAACATCGGGCTGATCTCCGAAGCAGACACCGAACCGATCCAAGGATTTGTCGACGCCGACTGGGGAAGCTGCTAAGAAGATAGGAGGTCCTACACGGGGTACTTGTTCCTGCTCGGCAGATGCCCTATATCGTGGGACTTAGCACCACGGAGGCCGAGTACATGGCGTTATCAGAGTACACCAAGGAAGCTGTGTACTTACGTCGATTTCTGCTTGAGTTAGGCTTCAAAGACTTAGCCACTATGTTCATCTTTTGTGATAATCAAAGTGCAATTGATTTGGCAAAGAACGCGATGTATCACAGTAGAAGCAAACATATTGATATCAAACATCACTTTGTTCGTGAAGTCTTTGAGTGTAAATTTTTTGTTTTGAAGTATATCTCTACGAACGATCAATTTGCTGACTTTCTCATGAAGAGTTTAAGTCGAATGAAACATGAACGTTGCTTGAAGTTTGCTGGTTTGGAGAGTGTAAAGATTGTATGAACCTGTACTTGAGGGGAAGTGTGGTAAATTTGGTAGTTTTATTCTTATTTATCAAGTATGCTGTTCTATATATGTAAGGTGCTGCCACCTGCCCTTTTATGCTTCAGTTTGTCTAAAACTCGCACCATGTTCGCACATGTTTGGTTTGCGCGGTTCCGCTATTGCCATCCATTGTAAATCAGTTCGTTATTATTATTAAACTCACATCAGTTCACTTTGCTTATGTATATCTCTGGTTTCCTTATATCCTCTTACAGTTCTACTAGTTCCTTTCATTCAGGAAAACTTTACCGTTGTCTAAATGCTGATTATAATTCTGTGATTTTTATCACGTGTGAATCGTATGGGCCGATGCTTTTATTTGAAATTGTTACTTATTAACAACCACTACAAGCTGAAAGGATTTTCAGATCCTATAAAAATAAATACACATTGTTGCAAATAAGTTGATGCTTAACACGTTTGACATTTTGTCAAAATTTATTTTGATAATAATAATAAATTGTTTCATTATAAATATTCTGAATGATATTTCAAATTTCCTAATTAATATTTTCAAGGGATAATTAATTGATTTATTGATTGAATCCATGTGGAATGAAATTTATATTTTTGATTGAGTCAAATTTTTGAATAGACTTTGGATTGAGATCTGTAATTAAGATATTTTTGTTCTTCGAATCTAAAAATGCTCAAAGTCCATGTAAATTATATTGTATTCTATTTATTATGAACAACTTAGTATTTAAACCAACCCTGATATTACTGCATCCTGAAAGAGTTAGTAAAAAAAAAAAAATGCTGCGATATTTTTGAGAAAAAAAAAACAGTGAAAAGTGATGAATTTTTCAACAAGTGATAATTTTTCTTATTGATTTTCAACGTGTGAATGCTAAATGATTTAGGGATCAGTATAGACGATTGACTTTGCGCTGATAAAACCCCTGTATATAATTATTTTGAACGAAGTCAACAGGACTGATATTTTGCCCTCTAGTCTCAACTATTTTAGTGTTCATGTGTTGGCGACATTGTATTTTGTGTATATAAACTATGCTTCTCCATTCATCTTTTGTGCCATTTTGGGCATATTTTTCCTGTCATTTTAAATTTTTTTAAATAAAATGAGATAATTTTTTGGTATGCAAACCTGTTTCATAAATCTCCTTCTATCGTTATTGTTGCATCGAGCCGAAAATCAGTTAAGCATTTTTTTTTGTTGGGTCTTTGTATTCGACTTTAACCCATCTGGCGCCCTGGGATATTTTGATTCTCGTGCTGACTGATTTTTGGTGAAATGCCTATGTGGTCGTCCGGACTTCGGTCTAAACGGGCACAATACAGAAAGCAAGGTTACGTTGGTTCGGACATGTAAAAAGAATGGGTAAGGAAAGAGTAGCAAGAAGGGAATTAGAAAGAGAAGTCGAGGGAAAGAGACCAGTTGGAAGACTGAGAAGAAGGTGGTTGGACCAAATTTTGAAGGACATAGGAGAAGCTGGATTGGATGTGGCAGATGTGATGGAACAGGAAGAATGGACGGACAGAAAGGAGTGGAGGAGGCTTGTAAACCACACCCGGGTGACTGGAGTGGGACTTCGAGGAGGAGGAGGAGGAGGAGGAGGAGGAGGAGGAGGAGGAGGAGGAGGAGGAGGAGGAGGAGGAGGAGGAGGAGGAGGAGGAGGAGGAGGAGGAGGAGGAGGAGGAGGAGGAGGAGGAGGAGGAGGAGGAGGAGGAGGAGGAGGAGGAGGAGGAGGAGGAGGAGGAGGAGGAGGAGGAGGAGGAGGAGGAGGAGGAGGAGGAGGAGGAGGAGGAGGAGGAGGAGGAGGAGGAGGAGGAGGAGGAGGAGGAGGAGGAGGAGGAGGAGGAGGAGGAGGAGGAGGAGGAGGAGGAGGAGGAGGAGGAGGAGGAGGAGGAGGAGGAGGAGGAGGAGGAGGAGGAGGAGGAGGAGGAGGAGGAGGAGGAGGAGGAGGAGGAGGAGGAGGAGGAGGAGGAGGAGGAGGAGGAGGAGGAGGAGGAGGAGGAGGAGGAGGAGGAGGAGGAGGAGGAGGAGGAGGAGGAGGAGGAGGAGGAGGAGGAGGAGGAGGAGGAGGAGGAGGAGGAGGAGGAGGAGGAGGAGGAGGAGGAGGAGGAGGAGGAGGAGGAGGAGGAGGAGGAGGAGGAGGAGGAGGAGGAGGAGGAGGAGGAGGAGGAGGAGGAGGAGGAGGAGGAGGAGGAGGAGGAGGAGGAGGAGGAGGAGGAGGAGGAGGAGGAGGAGGAGGAGGAGGAGGAGGAGGAGGAGGAGGAGGAGGAGGAGGAGGAGGAGGAGGAGGAGGAGGAGGAGGAGGAGGAGGAGGAGGAGGAGGAGGAGGAGGAGGAGGAGGAGGAGGAGGAGGAGGAGGAGGAGGAGGAGGAGGAGGAGGAGGAGGAGGAGGAGGAGGAGGAGGAGGAGGAGTTTTCAAGTCTGGAATTCTAGATTTCTCCCTGGGGAAACATTTTGTATTTTCAGTATAGGGTGTGTGGACAGTTAAATTAAACTGAGATATTTTTAGGAAACGGGTGTTATTCAAGAATTACTTACATTTCATTTCATCCTTGAAGGAGTGCGAATTTCGATATCCATCAGGGCTAGCTTTGTTTTGTCCAGATAGACCCCGAGACGTTTTGAGTCTTATGCTCGGGGGATGTTGAAATTCATGCTCATGTGGTTGTGGGACTTCGGTCAAACGGGCACAGTATATGTAAATTTGAGGTGCTTTTATAAAAGCAGATTAATAATCTTTTAATCTGTTATATTCAATCAGTTGCAACCTGAAAGCAACATACTTCAGATATGTTCACTTGACTTCATTACCACAGTGAAAGTAGTTTGAGGAAAGTAGTTTCATGATAAGTTTTCATATCAATTCATTCAGCACAGTGTAGGGAGACAGGCACCGACTACTTGGTTTTCTACATTTGTAGGTTTGACTGCTTATTTGTTATTCACATTAATTTGTAGATTGTTTCTAGGCCTGTTATTTATCACCTTAATGACCATTTGACTTTAAATACCAAAACACATTCAGATAAAATTAAGATATATCAAGTTTGTCAAGTTTGCAACACACTTGTAGAAATTTACTTAGTGTTTATAATCCTATTCGGGGGGGGGGGGGGGCTTGTTGCTTCAGGTATTTCTCGGCAGTAGTAGCTGAGATTAGTTTGGAGAAGGGAGAGTGGCCGTTAATGAGAGTTTTTTTTATTATTATTATTATTATTTGTATCTTTTTTTTTTCTTAAGGCTTGTTGATAGGTAATAAACATTTTCACTCTTAAGTTTTTTTTAACAGCCGTATTGGAGGTATATTTAGGGATTCTGTCATATATTGTAAATAACTTCACCCACATAATGGTAGATATAGATTTAAAGCCAGAGTGAAAGGAATTTGATGATGATCTCTTAGTGATCAAAACAAGTAATCCAAGTGAATTTATTTATTTCATGTTTAGGGAATAAAAGCCATTACAACTGGGCACAGTCGTGTTGACAGACTGAAAAACATTTTATAATTTATAATTTTTAATATTAATTCTATAAAACAAGATAAATAGAGTTTTACAACAGTACCATTATGTTCATGTAATGCCCATAATTTGCCGTATAAATAAGTTAAAACTCAGAATAAGATTGCCTTCTTGGAGATATCATCTTTTACTGAATGCATCGTTTCTAGCTGTATGCAAAGCATAGCCGCTAGGAATGCCACTCATTGATAATGCCTGTTTTAGTGGAGAGTATCCAGTATTGTTATTCTATAGCATTTGCTGAAACCCAGTTCAGGAAAAAAGAACTGAACAATTTGAGGCTGAAAAGAAAAAGATTTATGGTTTCTACTTCAGTTTAGGGACTTGGGAATTCTTGGGCACTAGGCCTGTGTATAAACAATACGTTATCCGCATCCACACGACTGGTATCCGCTCCGCATCCGCACGTCTTATATCCGCATCCGCAAGACTTTTATCCGCATCCGCCCCACATCCTCATGACTTTTATATCCAAATCCGCTGATATTTCAATATCATGTTTAATTTATTAGATAAAGCATACAGTGTTAACCCAACACATTTAAACATTTGAGGAGAAAGTCGTTCCTGACAATTTGCTTCATTGCAAGGGACTTCATGTTGGATGACACTTCTGGTTCCTCGACCTCCGGTTTAGACCAACAACAAAAAAACTGGCTATACTTTTTTGGCTACTTTTGCACTTGTGCCTCAGTGAGTTTGATGTGCCTGATTTGTGTTCTGAGTATGAATAGACTTTTTTTACTGGTTAAATATCCTACTATATCGTTCACCTATTAGTTTCCATTGAAAACGTAACCAAATGTCTGCCATATCGTTGACTCGAGCTCCCAGATAAACCTGGAACCAGATCTTCCAGCATAGCTTAGACGGCGAAGTAGCTGACTTGAAGAGTGTTAATGATGTCACCACGATGAGCTAACAAGCTTATTGACAGCATTATACCTCGTACGTATAGTAATAATGGCAGTGAGAATTGATGATGATGATGGGATGTCAAGACCATCTACTACGAACATACGGTACTTAATTAAATGTAGTTGAAAGCATAATGAGTAAAATGATCTTCTCGTGTATAAGTGCAATACGTCCTGAATATTTCGTAAGCAATAGGCCATAGGTGTATTCCTCTTTTAAGCATGAAGCTGTAGATTGGCATATCAAATATGTAATATTATCGTAAGTTTGTATTCTAAAAACTATCCGCAAATTTACTCGAAACATTATCCGCAGCGTATCTGCTATCCGCACACCCATGCGAACTATATCCGCGGATATCCGCATCCGCGCAGGGCTTTACTGATAACCAGTGTTTCTGTGATGGCATGAAGAAGAAATAGAGAGAGAGAAAATGATGTACTTTTCAAAAGCTCTCTAAATTTGGGCAAATAACAGGTGTGAGAAATACACTGTATTGAAACTTTTCCCTCCTCGATTGTTTTATCTCCTTTTCTGTTTCAATTATTCTTGTGTTACATTTGTATGGCAGGCCAACAAAAATGCCTGAATGAGTAGGATATGACCAATGGGCCTCCTATTAAGGAGGCCTGCCCCCATTACTTCCAGACTATACCAGAGTTTCTTACAGGTGTACTTCAACTTCCACATCACTCGCAAAGGTTGTACACAATGTTGGCAACTGCATTGATAAACTCGAGTTACTCCTGAGGAATGCCCTTAGTATTGGTTGTAAACATATGGTTGCTGCAGTTAAAAGTTCCAACTCTTGAATAAAAGTATCTTTCAATTAAGTTCTTAGAAATATACCAGTAAACTTTAAATGGAGATTGTAAAGATTTGCTTAAAAGGAGTTTCGCCATATGCTGTGGTGGTATGCCAATCTCTGACATATAATGTAAATGTATGCATTTTTGTATCATAGTTCATACTTTTGTGCTTTGTTTCAGGTACGTAAGTTTATAGAAATTCATCACACTACTGCGAACTATTTGCCTGTAACTGTGGCAAGAGGCGAAATGACACTCGGTATCTTCATACAGCTGATGAACTTTCTTCTGCGACAACTGCATCCAAGTGTGAGTTTCACCCAGAATAATTTTGCTGAAGAAATACCAATTATGATGAAGAGGCTCATGTATCCAGGAAATTTAAATCGTTCCTGGCTTATTACAGGTTTGTAGTCTTAAATTATGTCCATGAAGATAGAATTAAATCTACACATAATTTAGGGAGGGAATCACAGCTGTAATAAGCTTAAATTTATTTATATTTTAGATATGTTGGTATTCTATTCACAAAATGTAGGTGAGGCCGAAAGTGTGTGACAAAAATGTGATTTCGATTTTTTACCTATGAATATGCAGAAATTGATGCAGAGAAATATTGAATAGATATAACAGTCCACAGCTCTATAACAGGTGAAAAAGCATTCAATGATTCCTTGACTCAAAATTAATCCTGACAACAATGAACTTCTGTATTTGAAGAATATTATTGGTGCAATTGCTCATTCGTAGGGGCTGGTACCATAATAGCGATACACACAAACTTTTTTCATATCTTCTTTCTTACCTACTGTATATATGACCTTCTAGGTACTTAACCTTTTTCACTGCTGATTTCTTACATTGTTAGCATGTCCCGTCTTCCGGCTCCGTGATGTTGGGGTAGGGCGCCTACCTTTCACCCTGAGGCCCCGGGTTTGATTTCCGGCTCCGACAGGGATTTTAGAAACTGACGTGTGGGCTGGAACGGGGTGCACTCAGCCTCGTGAGGACAATTGAGTAGCTGTCTGACAGTGAGTCTGCGCCCCAGTCACGGAGATCAAGATTAACGGCCAAGGGGACCCGATGCGCTGACCACGCGTCACCCCAATATCTGCAGGCCAAATGGCTGTGCAGCGGTCACTTGGTAGGCCGAGGCCCTTCATGGGCAGTAGTGCCAGTAGGGGGGCCTCTGCTGGATTATTTTTTTTAGCCAATCACTTGCACACAGACATTCACCAATTTTAACATAAAATACAAGTAGTAACTGAAAATAATTAAAAGTAATTTACTCTCCAGTGTGTTCACACAGTATTGGCCACGGTTGATGTTTGGGATCCAGAGTTAGATTCCACATGAGTTGGCAAAATTTTGTCCAGTAGAAAGATTTTTAGAAATTGTTGTAAATACACCGTAGACTATGTTTACTAAATACTTACTTACACACTTAATTCCTGCCGCTCCTTCCGGAGCATAGGGCCTTGGCGAAATTTCTCCACGCAGTACGGTTCCTGGCCATTCTCTTCACTTGACTCCAGTTCTTGTCCACCTCTGCAATTTCATTTTCGATCGTCCTCTTCCAGGTCTTCTTAGGTCAACCTCGCTTCCTGGCGCCTTGAGGATTCCAGTCTAGCGCTGCCCTCTCAATAGCTCCGTCCGGCTTCCTTAGTGTGTGACCAATCCAGCACCATTTCCTCTCCTTGATCTGGATGCTAATCGGTTGTTGATTGGTGATGGTCCAAAGATCTTCATTTGAGATTATGTCCGGCCACCTCACATTCATGATGCGACGCACCTGTAGCTGGTTGTTGATCGGTTTTGTGACTTTCCACGTTTCACAGCCGTAGAGAAGAATCGACTTTACGTTGCTATTGAAAAGGCGGAGCTGGAAATGTTTCTATTTCTCCAGATGGGGTAGAGCTGGACAAAGGCACCATTTGCCTTCCTGATACGGCTTCGAACATCTTCCTCTGCTCCCCCATCATTTGTGACTATACTTCCAAGGTAGAGGAAGGACTCAACTCGCTTAATGTCCTTTCCGCTGACTGTCAAACTAGTCGTGATGTCAGAATTTATCCTCATCTCTTTGGTCTTGTTGGTGTTGATCATCAGTCCTGCACGTTCTGCTTCTCTCTGCAACCTCCCCAGCTTATCTTCTATGTCTCGGTACCGTTGTGCCATAAGACAAATGTCTTCTGCGAAATCCAGATCTTCAAGCCTGTCATTTATACCCCATTGAATACCCCTCTTACGTCCTCCCATTACCTTCTTCATCACACTATCCAGGACCAACAGGAACAGAGTGGGGGAAAGGACACACCCCTGTCTCACTCCGGAACTGACCTTCATCTTTTCTGTTAATTTGCCTTCGTGAAGAACCTGGCACTCATACCCTTCGTACATCTCTTCCATGATTCTGATGATCTTTGTTGGAATTTTATATTCCTCGAGGGTCTTCCACATGATTCTTCGATTTACGGAGTCGAAGGCTTTCTCGAAGTCAACAAATGTGAGGTAAAGGGTATTCCGCCACTCCACACTCTGCTCCAGGATGATTCGGAGGGTGTTGATGAGATCCACACAACTGCGATGTTGTCGAAATCCAGCCTGTTCCTTCCGAAGCCTTTTTTCTACGCAGATGTTTACTAAATGCACGCACAATATACATCCCACTTCACAACAGAAACGTTAAATTAAACACACAATATCTCTAAATTAACACCCGCAATCCACGCGAACAGATCTCTCTAATAAAAGTCGTAATCAGAATGTACATGTCACTGATCAGCCCGTATGCTTAGCAGTTGAAGATAGCTCCAAATCAGCAAATGCTAGGAAAACAATTGTTTTGTTACAGAGGAGACTGAAGAATCAGAAACTTAATTTAATTAGAGCACAGAATAAACTCAATATCGCTAGAGCTAAAATACATGTAGGCCTACCTGGAAAAAAAAAAGGAAAAAAAACAGATTTAAAATCAAAAGGCTGTTCAAAACAATCGAAACAATTCGCCTCACTTAGCAAAAAGCAGAAAATTATAGTTGACACAATGGTAAAAACATTTCAATTTTTTTTTTTTTTCGTGTAGCCTCCTGAGAGGCCGAGTGCACGTCTTTCAAGTCGACGCCCGTGGGCGACCTGCGCGTCTGAATGAGAGATGGAATGGATGAAGATGAATGAAATTGGGCAGGGATGTGGAAGGAAGCGGCCGTGGCCTGTCAGAAGGTACCGTCCCAGCATTTGCCTGGTGTTGAAAATGGGAAACCACGGAAAACCATTTCAAGGACAGCCGACGGTGGGGCTTGAACCCACGCGTCTACCGAGTCAGCAGAGAGCTTGCCCCGTGACCTAATGCTGCGCTTTAGCCAGCGTAGCCACTACTGTCGGTACATTTCAAGTGAAAAGTAAAAGAGGAATGTGATATGATGAATTTCTCCTGGATTTTCTTCTTTTAAAAATAAAATCTCCCAAGGGTTATCAGCGCTGCTTGAATTATGACTTTCTGCCTTTGCCTTCTGAAGCCTACTTAAGAAAATTGGTGAAGGGCCTTAAATGTTTGTATGGCATAAATGATGGAGTTCTGCTGCCATTGCACAATTTTTTAATGGAAAGGAGGAGCATGTACGCATAAGGATACTGATATTTTAATGCTTCAGTTTCTTAAGTAGATAGAACCAGTAGTACATACATGCCCCTGTTGATCGCGAGACTCGGCGACACGAGTTCTAGTGTCACAGGCATTACCAGTGCTATCTGTGAGGCGGTCCACGACAACTCGTGGAGATCCTACACTTCCCCTTCCATACCATGTTGAATTTTTTGATCCCTATTGACTTACAGTAAATGATACAAATTTTATTAAATTGAAAATTGTTCAGTCGAGTCAATATATTGAACCCGCTGAGCGATGGTTCATGTGATATTTTTTATAACAGCACATTTATGATGGGATGTTGTACCTTTGAACACACCCAGAAAGCCATGTGGAGCGGAGAGCTCACGCTATACTCTTTGAAGTAGCGGTGAATCGCACTTTTGACTTTGGTGAAATCTGCTAATTATTTATCTGAGGTCTTATTAATTCATTTTATCTTTCCACAAGACTCAGAATATTCCATTTCGTCATGCTGCATTATTAAAACATTTTGGAGAATGTTATTTTCGCTTAAGGTAAGGTAATACCCTTGCAGATACGCAAACAGGAACGTAAGTAGTCGCTCAACGATTTCGGTTTGACGACCTACTTCCTAGAGACACCCAATGCCTTGCACTACGTCTGGAGAATCCGCCCTGTGTAGGCGTGGAATCACATCTATCTTGTACGACGTAGGAAATATCCGCTGTTTAGCGAGGAAAGTGATTATCAGGTGCCATCGAGCACACGAATACTACAATTCACTGTTGTTTAAGCACAGTGAGCCACAGAAGAATTTTGGGAAATAATAATTGGCAAGTATAGTGAATTGCATAACATTGCCGTAACACCACATTTTTGTACCCACGTGTTGGTGGAGGGCCAAGTGCCTGGTGGAAAATATACAGGTAAAAGTGTTACAATTATCTTGAATAAGTGTGATTATGACTGTATGACATATTTAAATTGCCAAAGTGAAATTATCATTTCAAAAACGACGCATAATTCACAGATGCTACGTGATATAAAAGTAGCGTCACTAACACGTGCAGAATCATAAAACAGTGTTAGCTCACATGTTAATTCACATCTACGAAATAAAGGCTGTGTCATCTACTACAATCAAAGCCTATAACATTTACGACGAACATTATATTTTTGAAAGTGAAAGAATGAAATATTACGCAACTTATTTCACTACCCTCGTGATTAGACTATTCTTCACTATGTTTGAGACCGTCATCATGGGCTAATACCATCCTGGTATGAGGGTGATGTTTCTACGGGAACCAGCATGTTGGTGGAACTTCCAGAACAGCGAACGAGGAGGAAGGAATCCAAGATGCCATTTCCAGGCATATCCAGTACATCCACGAAGTTGTCGACAGGGACAGATCGAACCCTGTGTAACGTGTTTTTCGAGGGGTTTTTATGCCACTGGCATAAGTCAGTAGGAAGCCATTCTATATTTATTTACACGGCAAATTGTTCAGCCAAGAGAATTTTTCATGTTAATTTATTATTATTATTATTAATTTATTATAATTATTATTAAGATATTTTCGGTGCATTTTATAACAATTATAAGCATACAGATAGGTTTTCTATGTCTGAGAAAACACTATCAAGCAAATTATTACGAACGACAATATCATAGAAAATTATGTGATTACGGAATTTTACGGAGTTTTCGTCAGTTAGGATATATTGAGAGACATGACTCACTGGGAATTCAAATACAAGCTGATTCCTGTCAAGAAGTATTACGCAAGCGGGGTTGCAGCGTCAAGAAAAGGCGGATGTATGGAACGGAAAACGACTTCTCCCTCCTGCGGAGTGTAATGAGCCAGAGAAGGGGAAGTAGCACATGGGGTGCAGCCAATCAGTGGAGACCACGTAAGCTGGAAGTCGGCTGAAGAGTGGGGATGCGACGGGTGCATATATCGTTCGGCGCGCTGTGGAACGGGGACAATCTGTGCAGAACTTGCCGAGTATGTTGCACGCGGGAGTCGCTCCGATGTTGCGTGGAGTGGGGGACAATCTGTGTAGAACTTGCCGAGTACGGTTGGAAGTGCGTGTCGCTCCGATGTTCCGGGGAGTGGAGGACAATCTGTGAAAGACTTGACTAGTTCGGTTGCAAGTGTGTGTCGCTCCGATGTTCAGTGGAGTTAGCGACTATCTTTGTGAAACTTAACCATTGTGGTTGTACGTGTTGGTTCCGATGTACGGACCATAAATCTTCATATCTACAAATATATCATCAACAACGAAGAAGATGAAGACATCCAGGAGGCTATGGGAAGCTCACAGCATCATCCAGTACGAGGGAAATGCTTTAGCAATTTCCAGTGGTAAGCGCGAATGACGCAGAAATACGCAATCTCTCATTTCTCTTTGTTTTATATTTCATATTTCAGTAACTTCATAGCTTGGGAATAAGAGTAAAATCAATAATTTATCAGACTCCGTTTTCACGTAATTTTCTATCGGTAATATTAAAATCGCCATGCTCCAATTTAAATTTTAAACTTATAATTATTATCAATTTTGCTATACTTGTTTTATATAATAAATTCATTTCTTTTAACCATGCAATCTTTGTTTTTTGGGTTAATGATCCAATCATACCACGATCTGAGAGTAAAGATTCTTGAAGGTGTTCTACCAGAGCTAGGTGTTGTTAAATACAAATTTAGATTTCAACATAGCGTTGAGGTCTTGGCGCCCATTAAAACAACATAGCTTAGGCAAAGGTAAACAGTTACATTTATCACCCAACAGTTAGGGGCAGCCAAACCGTTATACTTGTTGCTACCAACATGGGGCATTAATTACTGTTACACTTGTCGCTCAACGTGTGGGCTAGCAAAACTGCTACACCTGGTCTTTGGAGAAGTCCAGATGGGAATCCTGATGAGGATGATACCGTTCCAGAGAGCCCGAGAGGAATTTGTACAACCCTTGTTGTTGAAAAGAGAGCTGAGTGATAGCTTCTCCATTTCGTGAGTTTTTGGACACCCCTTTCTTGTTCTAGTTTCTGGTGGTATATTAGGTTTAATGTAGTTTGTGAACCAACCGAATTCAGTGTCAGCCATTTTTATAGGTAGGGAATGTAACTAGTCTAATTAGGTGTCATTTATTTCAGTTAGAGTGAGACACCCTTGGGTCAGACATTTTGGTCAGCCCTGGTGCAGCCTGATGAACGTCGTAGAACGTCAAAGCCTATCTTTTGCTAAACGTGACCGTGGTCATTTGAGGCTATTTTGTTCAACCCTATTTGGGGTGATTTTTCAAGTCTTTGCTGACTTTAGTTATTTCTTTAACTGCATTCTTTGCAGCCAGTTTTGTTACACCCCTGACTTTCGTTAGAACAGTCGTATCATTTAGGTAATCGACTGTAATTACCAGTTTTGTAACTGCATTATATTTCATTTTGAATAAGCTCAGAAGCTATTTTTTTGGTCAAGTGTGGACCTAATAATTTGAAGGAATGTTTCGTTGTCTAGCATCGAACTCTGTTCCCAACGTATCATTAAGCAGATCCAGAGTGTGTAATCTGCGTCACAGTTATTATTTTGTTAGTGTCATGTAAAGACACGTTTTTATTTAATGTTGTACAAGCAACTACTGAATTATATTTTTGAGAGCAAAGAGCTCCAGTAATAGTGACATTACTATCATTTAGATGTTTTTGGTGTGAAGACAGAATTATATTATTCTATTTAGATTTATAGCATGTTTTTTATACACGTATTCTTTGAGGTTCATAACCTATGGTAAAGATTTCATTGATGAGGTCAGATGAACTGTTTTATTTTTGCTTTAAATCGCCGGCCTTGAATAGTTACTGTGTTGTCAGACGAGAGCAGGAATGTTGAAACCTGCCAGCGACATAAACTGGTTTATGATCCAGTGCCCTTGAGAGCACGCTTCTTTTGTTTGTGAGACAAAACTACTTTGACAAGAGATAGAATGCTTGTTGTATTCGCTCTTTCTTTCATTGCAACTTTGCTCATGGAACCCAGTGTTCAACCTTGTATCTGATCACCTGTTTTATAGATTGCTTTTTGTTAGTTAAACGCACTTTTGCGTGTACCGTCGTTTGACGTGTACAGTTATGTCAGGTTTCTATAGTACGTTGCAGGCGACCCTGTTATAGCAGGAAGTTATTGTATGAAGGTATCTTGTGTTTACCTCGTCCGGGATTGTCCCCGTTGACCAGATGTTATTGGAAGGTGACTGTTGTACAGGCCTATCCCAGAGTTATTGAACGCGAGCTTTGCGCCGCTGGTAACCCGTGTTATTGTGTGTCCGAGTTGTTATTGCTCGTTGATTATTCCGACTTTTGAGTCGAGGCTTTTTGGTGGAGAATGATCTCGGTGAAGACGCTCCGTGCCCAGGCTATTGTCAGTATTATTCGCCATAAACCAACTATAAACCTAAACCGACATCTTAATAATAATAATACGCATAATTTTTTAAAACCAAAAGCTAACTAACGAATTCTTTCTATCTAACTCTGTTCTTTTGCATTTTGACCTGATGACATAGCCGTGCAGATGAAGGTATTTTTCCTTGTGTGGAAATGACTAGGACAGTTGACACTTTTGTAGCGACCTGAAGCATGCACGAACCTAGAGTTCGTAGCTTGTGGAGCACAGGCCATGCGATGTTAGACGTAGTCTCAACTACGCATTCGTCACCGTAACTACACACATTAGATGACTATGGCTTACAAAGAGTAAACCAAAGTGCAGGCAGGCATTTTTAATAAAACATTGTGTCTATTTCATTACTTATTTATGATGTACAAGTGTATGAATCCTACATGTTTCCTTATTGTGTGCTGATAGCACGTAGTTACTAAGAATAATTAATGTTTTTTTTACATGGCTGTACACTTAGATTTGAATGTAATTGTTTTCTATTACGGACGTCATCGCCGTAAATTTTGTTATTAACTGATAGGACTCAGCTAGATGAATTAACGTTAAATGTAAATGTGGAGATGGTATCATCCTAACTTAGATTTGTTTTGCCACCCTGTTAAATGTAAATTCTGATATTAGCTTGATTTTGTAACTTGGACTAGGGACTTGCGTCGTACCATTTTCCTAGTGTTGCTGTTGTTGCTTTATTATTGTGAGATAGATCTTTCGCGAGGGTTTTCCGTAACTTCTCAGGTAGGGACCTGCTCTTTATTTTTGTTTGTTTATTAGCTTGCGGACTAGCCGATTGTAACCCTCCGAACTAGGCTAGGGGCTTGTGAATTTTATCAATAAATTTTCACGGTGTTTTACATAAGTCTGGATGTTTATTTTCTCAGTCTAGTCTTTAAGGTGAACCTTTCCTTAGGCAGTCTATGACCATCGTCACCATGTACCACATTCCCTGTGGACTGCAGACTCTCGTGCCACATAGCCTATTTGGAAGTTCACCTGATCCTCACGGCAATTTTATTCGACGGATGAGATGTTAGGAAAGTCATTGCGGTTGTTGACTCGCCTAACGGTCTCAATATGCACAACAGCATTCATGCATTTGTATTGGAGCTGATCTCGCCATGAAATTGCCATGCCCTTTTAACACACAACGGATGATGTCAAAAGCAATGGGATCAGCCGAGCTGACCATAGGTGGTGGGCACTCTTTTATGATGGACAATCCCCCAGGGGCTCACATCTAGTGGGGCGTGGGTTGGCGACCACGGGACCCCAGCTGAGTCCGCCATTGCTTCCACTTACTTGTGCCGGGCTCCTCTCCGTCTTCTTTCGTGTCGACCTCCATTGGTCAACTCTTGTTCTCTTCCGACCCCGACGGTATGAGGTTTTCCGAGGCCTAGGGAGTCTTTCACTTTCCCACCTTAATTGGCCCTTGTCTCCTCTTTCCTGATACCCTCCTTCTGTGAGGGGTCAGCCTTCTTTTTCTTTTCCTTTTACCTCCTGCCTTGTGCTGAAGGCCCTTAGGGAGGCAGGGTGTATGTAGCCCCACCACTTCTGGTGCACCGTAGATAATGCTACACCCTAAGGGGCTCACGGCTGGTGAGTTCGGGAGTTGGCGACCCCGAGGGATTCCTGAGCTGGGTCCGTTTTCCCCTTTTGTCTCTTACCTTTGGGGCGGACCTTCTCCTCTCTCCCCTCTCCTCTCCTCTCCACTCCTTTCCTCTTTTCATTATATTTACTTTTCTCTTTAAGATTCCCGCAGTATTTTTGTTACTTGGTTCACCGTGTATCTAAATTCCCTTCTAGCGATTTTTTTTAAGGCATTTTTAATCTACGTTGCTTTTTGTATGTTTTTGCGATCTAAATTACATCTCGCAATTGTTTTCAACCTCAATTGCATTTTGTAAAGATTGACAATCTAAATTGCTTTTTAGTAAGTCTTTCAATGCAGGTGGCCGGGCCTTTTAGTGAGTATTTTGAATTTCAATTGCATTTTGTAAGTATTTTCAACCAAAACCGCATTTCGCACGAATTTTGAATCTAAATTGCATTTTGTTTGGCGGGCATTTTTCACATATTTTGATTCTCAATTGCATTTTGTGGGTATTTTGAATCTAATTTGCATTTTGTCAAGTATTTTCAATCTAAATTGCTTTTTGCAAGTATTGTCAATCCACATGAGTCCTTTGAATCTACCGTACATTTTGTAAGCATTTTCAATTTCAATTGCATTTTGTAAGTATTTTGAATTTCAATTTCACTTTGTGAATAATTTGGATTGGAACTGGGATAGGGCCTATTTCAACCTGAATTGCATTGTGTATTTTACCGGGTGAGTTAGCCGTGGTCGTTACGGCATGACTAATGGCAGTCGCTCACATCCGGGAGGCGAGGAGGTTCGAATCCCCCCGCCGGCAACCTTAAAGATGGTCTTCTGTGGTTTCCCATCTTCCTTGCAGGCAAATGCCGGGGTTGGTCCCTCACTATAGGCCACAGCCGCTACCTCGCCCTTCCCTTACAACTTTCCTCCCCAACGGTACTTGTAGCTCACCCATTGGGTGTCCGTCTCGAAGCAGCTACAAAACTGGCAAGCCGAACATGTCCTCGGACACTCCCGGCATAAAAGCCATACGCTTAAAAAAAAAAAAAAAAAGGTAATTTCAATTGCATTTTGTAACTATTTTGAATTTCAGTTGCATTTTGTAAGTATTTCGATGCTACATTGCATTTTGTACGTATTTTGAATCTAGCCTATGTTTTGTGGGTCTTTTTCAATCTATTCTTTTTTTTGCAACTTTTCGTTCCTAATTCCCTTTTGTAAGACCATATTGTGAGTTGTTTCAATCCGAGTTCCTTTTTGTTCGTATTTTCCGTCTCAGATAATTTTGTTCTGGTTTCCATTTCATTATCATTTTCGCTATCACCCAGATCATTAGGGGCCGATAACCTCGATGTTAGGCCCCTTAAAACAACAATTATCATCATCATCATGATGGACAAACGTTCCCGTTGTAGGCTTGGAAAGATTAGTCGGGATATTACACTTGAATAAAATTATTCACTCTTAAAGGCAAGTGGTGGTCCTAGTTAATCCCGTTTTCTGTTCTTCAACTTTGCAATCTACCTCTTCAGTCCTATTACTGACTTTATCAATTCTCTCACTCAAATTTCTTTTCTTGTTTATCAAGTTTAACTCCTAATGCAATGACATCCTTCTGAATCTCTGTTATTCTGCTTCCTAAATTCTCTTCCAATTTATTCAAATTCTCTTCCATTCTCACCTGTTTTTCTGCCAATTTCCTGTAATCCTGTCTCATCTCTAATAAGAGGTTAAGAATGTCTTGAATATTTACTGCCGGGACATAAATGGCTTTACATTCACTACCGGTATGTATCTCATCGTTCACTTCAGATTCTAACCTCTCTGTAGTTATACCTACAGTATATGATTGGAACTAACCTCTAACTAAACCAGTAGTATCTTCAGCTCTCCTGTCAGCGGGCTTATAACCTAGATGTTAGGCCCCTTAAAACAACAATTATCATCATCTCCTGTCAGCGTGGAATCGTCGCTTGAGTTAATTTCGCTACCCGACTTGCTTTTGTCAGCCATTTTAGTGCTTTTATTAATTTTCCTATTCCTAAGTTCCAAGATGTTAGACTCGCATTTTCTCCTACTCATAACCTAAAATAGTTCTATCTTAATTATCATTGTAGAATATACTCATGTTTTAGCCTCAGCCAGATGTCGAATCTTCTACGAGCGTCACGTTGGTGATCCAAATTGTAATATACCCAGGGCGCCAGGAAACTTACTGTTTCCAATAAACATACAGAGCAACGAAATTTCTTCTTTCTCTCAGAATCATGAGACAGTAATATGTGCTGATCATAGCAACTAACTATTGACTGAAACTATAAGAGGTATAGGGTATGATTAACTTTTATTTTCCAATATTATTAGCGTATGGTACAACACAAAACAAACAACATAAACAATATACATACATACAATAAGTAACACATTACAACTATTACAATCATGCAAGGGAAAGGGTGTTCAATGATACTCTCCTTTCTTACATCCAGAAAATCCAAACATGGCCGACTATCAGAACAAAAACCATAACCGTGGTTACCTATCTCAAATACCTCAAAACCGAAAAAGAAAACACTGACACACAATGAAAAGAATATGACATACCCCATGCATTGGAATATATCTATATTACAAAATTTTCAAAAGATTAATACGATATTTCAAAGATATTTTCAAAGGATTATGTGTAATGTTTTTTCTTAATTAATTCTTAATTCTTATTGTAAGGATATCCAATTCTTAGTTAAGTCTACTTAGGATAAGTTATATTTATGTGCTGAAGAAGAAACCAATGAGTTTTGAAACATGTTCACATGGTCTGTAAAATATAGACAAGTGTTGTTTAAGAGTTGATTTGGCAAATATTATAACATATGAGTTTTTAAATATGCTATCAATACTGATTTACACATTTTGCTATTATGGCAAATATTTTTGCTTTTTATGTTTTTGTTTTAAATTTATTAACTTTCATCATGAACTCGCCCCTCATGATGGAGTCCATACCGTTCAAAAACTTATTCCAATCTTCAGGCGTGCTGGCCAAGATGACGATGTCATCGGCAAATCTCAGAGTTGAAATTATTTCTCCTTGAATCTTCACTCCCACTTTAATTTTTTCTCCAATTTCCTTAATTGCTTGTTCAATGTAAAGATCGAAAAGTATGGGTGATAAGTTGCAGTCTTGCCTTACACCTTTCTGAATAACAGCTTCTCTCTCATGTCCTTCAGCTCGAATGACTACTGTCGGGTTTCTGTATAGATTGGTGATCACCCTGCTATCCCTGTACTTTATTCCTATCGTTTTCAAACTGTCAATCAATTTAGTCCAATCAACGTTATCAAAAGCCTTTTCTAAGTCTACAAATGCCATGATTTTGTGTTTTGCAGCTAATACTCCACACAGCTGGCCGCAAGTCCTGGGAGTGTTGCACTACCTCGTCTGTCTTTTAGACCATGATATCCCTCTGTTTTATCAGACCGAAGAAGATGATCCTCTTCAGGATCCTGTCTTTCTTTCTGTAAGTTAATTTAAAGTCGCTATTTTATTTGAGCCCAGTTATCATACTAATCATTAGGACTAGCATTTTTAAAATTTATTTTGAGTAGTTCATTATATTTTAAATTTCTCTAAGATGCATGCTTTTCATAATTCTTTCAGTTGCACATGATCACTAAACAAGGAACCCAACAGTTTTGTGACCAGCTCCAAGCAATGTATTTTGCTATTTGCTGAAACTCATTGTCAAGCTGAGTAATCACAGCCTACTTTATAATTATCGCATTTAATCTGCTGTAGGACCCCCTTTTTGTCTAAATCTTTAGTTCCGTAATTGAGTGGGGGGGGGGTACTATAGACGCAAACTTTGCAAAGATCCATTATTTTGGGAAAAAGAGAGAGTAAAAATAAGCTATTTTATTTTGATGCTACATAGTACGATATATTTAATCAAAATAAACTAAGTTTACATCTTTAATCAGCCCATTATGAGACTGCCATAACCTCACTTATCCACCACTATTCCCGGCTATCCCCCAATGACTTTCACTACTATCCCTTGCTAATCAAACATCTTTGTATCAAAGAAATAGAATGGAATGGACAAAGTATCAGACATGGAAATGCAAACTTTATTTGAACATAGGAAGAGAGAATGCATCAATTAGAGAATGACTGATGATGCTGAATGATCACATCTCGCTAACATTTGTAAACACAACCGAGTACGTATTATTCCCATGTTTCACATTAATAACGTGTCACACAAACGCCGACAGTTCTTGCAACAAATGAAATATGTTTAAAATAAAACAGAGAAGAAGGCTGCCGCGAACACCATTTCCAAGGGCACTACATCTTTGTATACAAAACAAAAGAAAGCAGGCAAGATATGAAACCATAACTTTCATTGGCCGGATTTTAAACTTGGCACTTCTACTCGGCCAATAGTGTGGCATCTTCTATTGGATATTGTGTGAAGCCTATTAGCTACACAATTCAATATCCTGCCCAATCGCGTACGAGGTATACGAATGCAAAATGGCGGTCATATCATATGAATAACTAAATAAAGAAGAAAAATAATTTTCTTATAAATTTGTTATATTTAAAATTTAAAAAAAGAATTCGTCAATTTCGAAGAATGTTGTATTTTGACTCTCAATAATTAAGGAGGGGTACTATAAGCTATTTCCAACAATTTTGTATTTTGGCTCTCAAAAATTAAGTGGGGGTACTATAGGCGAGGGGGGTCCTATAGCCGAGTAAATGCGGTATACTATATTTTAGGAAGCCATACAACATACATTAGCATAATATCTGCACCACCCCATGTAAAATAACATTTCCCTGACATATTTACATAGATAAAGAAGTACCAGGTGTAGTGTGACTGTTCAGGTCACATTAATGTTCCCAAACCCTTACTTGGTTGATTTGGTGAGAAGTCAGGTAAGGGCAATTTGTTGCACACCATTCTTTTCTCTTGTTCATCATCATCATTTAGGTTATAGGATTTCATTTTATTTAGTGTATATATATCTTGTGTGTATTGGGGACTCAGTCAGGGAATCTTTCATTTAATTTGTATGTAAAATCTCAGCAAACGAGACAGTGGATTTTGAAAGCCTAGCCACAGGATGTTGCAAGCAGGAAATTCTAGACCAAATTTAGATTGGGCCGAGAATAACTTCTCTCGTCTCGAAGAAAGATTTGTAAAAATTGTGTACGATTCTGACGTCGGAGATAGTTTTGCGCCATGAGTTGTAAGTAATCTGCATGGGTTCAAGATTATTGGTGTATTTTAAAGGGGTTGGAGGATATCTTTACCCTGGCGGAGAACGACGGCAACATGTGATTGCAAGATGGCAGGAAGCCTTTTCGTGTCGGGTGAGCGTCTGAGCAGGCAAGTCCCGGTCTAGCTATTAGGCGTACTGTATATAAGTCTGCAAGTGCAGTGAATACAGGATATAATCATCTGGAATGTAGAGGTAGGCGAACTAACAACTGTAGGAGTAACCCCGTGTGATACAATCTTGGAAAGTTGGTTAGATCTGATCTATCGATCATGTCTAGTAGATCGGTTGAGAATCTACAAGACCATCTGTGAGTGAGGTACAAAACATCTTTACATATTACACCATCTCTATGTTACATGTTTTCGTCATTGCCGAGGAGAGAGATAGTATACTGTAGTTTGTTCGACTTGTCGAACACATTTATTTTAAAGGTTATCAATAATTTTCTTTATAGGGAGTTATACCTAGTAGTTGAACGCCCAAATGATACTGGTTAGGTTTACCAACACTCCACGACCATGCCATCTCAAATGTGTAATATATGATAGTAAAGTGCACCTAATCACCAGTAGGAAGGTGATTTTGGAAATTTGTAAAATAGTCGCCCAAGCAGGGGCAAGTAGAAAGTAACAATAAAGTGCCTCAACATGGTGCAAGAGTACGGAAACCTAGCAGGTATCGTTAGGGTACATATGCGCTCAGCCGATAGACACCTTAGAAGTAGTAGGGTTTATATTAGTTTGTTTTGTTTTAAGGGGTATGTTCACATAGGACAATTTGAAATTAAGGTTCAGGGTTGTGAATAAATTAAATAGTAAGATGTCAGTTAATCAGGGAATGGGGCGAAACAGCAGTGAGGAAGGAAAGAAACAGACAATGGGAGCATCGGATACTATTGTCACCACTGAGACGCAGCTGATCGCTGAAGGGGGTAACGTAAATGTAAATGGGGGGGGAGGGGGGGGGGGGGAGAGATGAACCTTGGTTTATTCCAAATGCTGATGGAGAAGATAGTCCAGCATGGACAAGATGAGTGAGCAGGTAAGCTCTGTGTATGAGAAGGTTGAGTCTGTAAGAGAGTCACTTGAGTGGAAGGTAGCTAATCTTAACCAGGAAATTCAGGAAAGTAACAGGGCCACTTACACAAGAATAGAGAATCTCAGTAAAGAGATACAGGACCATAAGTCTGTACTCAACAGTAGGATGGAGTGTATGAACCTGGAATTAAGTGGGAAAATTAGCAAGCAGGGAGAGGAAATCGGGCAGAAATGAAGGGGAATCAGGCCAGTATTACAAGTAGGTTAGAAGGGATCTAAGGCCATCAGGATCAGCAGGATGTGGAAATGAAGAAAATGAAGTCAGAAATAGAAAGGGTAGAGGTACGAAATTTAAGAGGAAAGTGTGATGAGATATTCAACACTGTAAGTGGGAATAAGAGGGAATATTTAGTTACAGTAGGAGCCGTTGAGAATAGGTTGGGGGAGATTGAGGGTCTGAGAAGGGGGGGCAGGTGGCATTGACCGAGAAGAATGAAAAGCTGCAGGAAGAGCTGATAAAGGTCAGAAAAGAGATGAAAGACAGACCGATGAGTCAAAGGGTTGTGATGCCATCTAGTCTGCTACTGAGAGACCCTGGTCTGCCACAGATTAACAAGGCAGTTCAACCCAATGGAGTTTTTAAAAACCATAGAAAAGAAATTCAGCAGAGATCTAGATTACGGAGTAGTCAAATGGGAAACAGTGTTGGAAATCTTGTCAAATTCATTTCAAGGGGATGTGAAAGCATGGTTCCAAATATACAGGCCTAACATGAGTAGCTTAAGGGAACTCAGGGATAAATTGAAAGCTAAGTTCTGGGGGGAGGGTGTACAGTCTAGGGAAAGGGAAAAATTAATTTGTGGAAAATTTAAGGAGAGAGAAGGGGTATCCCTAACTGTTTTTTTTTTTTTTTTTTTTTTTCATGTACTTATTTGGAAGCATTTGGATGGGGTGACCTCTAATAGTGATGTGGTTAGGTTCATGCTGAAGCACTTCCCAACTAGAATTCAGGAGGCAGTCTGTATGCAGAAGGTTAGGACGGTAGAAGAGCTTCTTACTAGTTTTGACGCTTTAGGCAAACAGCATATGGAAAGGTCAGAGGTCAAACAGGAATTTAGGGGCAATAGGGGGAATAATCAGGAGTCTAACAGGGGTAGATTTAATCAGGGGCAAAGAGCAGAGGCAGGAAAATTATCAGAGGGGTGGGGGTCATCAGGAAAATTATCAGAGGCAGGAAGGTAACTATCAGAGAGGTGGGGGGCGTCAGGAAAGTGGTAACGAGAGAGTACAGGTAAACCAGAGGAGACAGGAACAAGGTGGTCAAGGAGCTTTAAACTCCGAACTGACTGTGTAGGGAGGTCAGCCAGGCAGTCCGTGAGAAATGAAGTCAGACAATGTGTTATTGTGGGTGAGGAGGAAGAGTTTATGCCTATGAGTCGGGAAGATCTGCTAGCTGATCAGCAGGAGTTTTCTTGTATCGGTGAGAAGGAGGCTTTTACGTCAGCTGTTGAGTTGAGCATACTAGGTAAGAGTGTGCGGGCATTAGTGGATATGGGGAGTGAGAGAAGTTTTATCAGCAAGGGATTTTATGATACTTTACATGTATTTAAGGATGGTGTTAATTTGGAAGAAATTCCAGTGAAGTCGACATATGTGGTAACTGCTGTTGGCAATAAATCCCAGAGTGGGAAAGCAGGTGTTGTTGCTTGGTAATTCCTAACCTAATTTATGAAGTGATTCTAGGGGTACACTGGCTTAACGGGCTGTTGTTGATTTTGACCGAGGTGTTATCAACTTTGTGAGAGGGAATATAAGCCAGGAGATGAGAATGAAATGCAAGAGTGTAGATAAGACAGTAAAGGCAAGTGTTACTGAGGTCTCTGTAGGGGAAAAGTCAGAAGGTAAGCCTGACGATGAGGAGGAAGTTGTGGACTTATGTCACATTGCTGTGGAGGGTGATGAGTGTGATTAACTCCAGCAGGCTGTGAATAAGAGTGTTTTAAGTGTTAAGGAGTGAGATAGTTTGTTCAAGGTTTTAGAGGTAAACCAAGAAGTTTTTAGTGACAAGCCAGGGCTAGCACATGTCTATACGCATCAGTTCGAAATTGTAGATCATTCTCAGTTTTCTGGATCCAAGTACTATACCCGATAACTCACAAATTTGCTAGTGCTGTGGAAAAAGAAATAGGTATTATGCTGAATCAGGGTATTATTGAACAGTCAACTAGTGCATCCTTTTGGTAGGTACTTTCGAAACCGCAGCGTAGGAAGTTGGCAGCCTAGAGTTTTTGGAGGGTTAAATTCAGGTTTTTAGGGATAGGCGATCAGGTGTGTTTCAGAGTTCCTATCTATCTTCAGTTTAGGGGTTGGTTAAGTTTTTTGTTTCAAGTATTTCAGGGGTCTTTTAAGGTGGTTAAACGTATTGGTGAGTGTGCCTATAGTTTAATGGACCAGGATGGCAAGTCTGTCAGTAAAGTATACATAATAGGAATCTCCGTAAATATTATTCTGTAAAATAATCTGGGTTGGACTCGAGAACTAGTCAACGCAACGTTATGGCATGACAAAACTCACGAGATGTGACGAAGAATTTTGCTTCCTAAGTAACAGAAGTCTCCTACTTCCTTTAGTTTTTCACCTGCCAATTTGATGTCCATAGAGTTTCTGATTTATTTTGGCTGCATTCCAGTATTTTTGTTTTACATTTATTAATTTTCATCATGAATTCTTTCCTCAAGACAGAGTCCATACCACTCAAAAACTCATTCAAATCCTCAGGCATGTCGGCCAACATGACTATGTCAAATCTCAGAGTTGAAATTAATTCTCCTTGAATCTTCACTCCCACTTTAAAACTTTTCTCCAATTTCCTTCATTGCTTGCTCAATGTAAAGATTGAAAAGTATGGGTGATAAGTTGCAGCCTTGCCTTACACCTGTCTGAATACCAGCTTCTCTCTCATGTCCTTCAGCTTGAATGACTGCTGTCTGGCTTCTGTATAGATTGTAGATCACCCTCCTATCCCTATACTTTATTCCAATCGTTTCCAAAATGCCAAACAATTTAGTCCAATCAACGTTATCAAAAGCCTTTTCTAAGTCTACAAGTGCCATGAACGTTCTCTTATCTTTCCTTATTCTACCTTCCAAAATCAGCCTAAGACGTAGTACAGCTTCCCTTGTTCCTACATTTCTCCGAAAATCAAACTGGTCTTCACCTAACTCCGTTTCTATCTGGCTTTCCTTCCTCTTGTAAATTATTCTAGACAGGATCTTTGAAGCATGAGTAATTAAGCTGATTGTACGGTAATCTTCACATCTGTCAGCTCCCACTTTCTTTGGTACAGGGATGATAACATTCTTCTTGAAATCAGAGGGTACCTCACCTGTCTAATAAATCCTACACACCAAGTGAAATAACCTGATCAGACCTTCATCTCCTATGCAGCGTAGCAAGTCAATCGGTATATCATCTATGCCTGGTGCTTTGTTCCTGCTTAAGTCCTCCAATGCTCTGTCAAATTCTGATCTCAATATTAAATCTCCTTTTGCATCCTCATCAATGTCCTCCTCCCTTTCCATTACGTGATTCTCAATCTCCTTTCCCTTATACAAACACTGTATGTAAGCTTTCCATCTCTCAACCTTTTCTTCCCTATCTGTTAGAGGCTTTCCATTTGTGTCCTTAATATTACAGCACTTAGTCTTCTTTTCCCCAAAAGTATTCTTAATCCTTCGATAAGCTGTGTCTACTTTTCCTAATTTCAGACAATTTTCTATGCCTGCACATTTCTCTTTCAACCATTCTTCTTTCGCTTCCTTGAACTTCTTGTTAACCTCATTTCTCAGACGTCTGTATTCTGCTTTCCCTTTTCATCTCTTACATTCTTGTGTTTCTACCTTTCGTCCATCAATTCTAGTATATACTGAGTGATCCACGGTTTTTTACCTATTCTTTCTTTCCTACCAATGTTTTCTTCTGCGGATTTTATTTCATTCTTCAAAAGTGCCCATTCATCTGCAAATGAAGTTTGTTTAGGTTTTTTCATTAGTCCTTCCTTTATACTCTCCTTGAATCTTTCGTTTACATCCTTCTCTTTCAGTCTGTCTATTTTCCACCTTTTTGGCTTTTGACTTTTCTTCAGTTTCTTCAACTTCAATCTGCATTTCATAACAACCAGATTGTGTTCAGAGTTTATGTCAGCACCAGGATATGTTTTACAATCCAAAATCTGGTTTCGAAACCTCTGCTTGACCATAATGAAGTCTATTTGGTAACGCCCTGTATCTCCTGGTCTCATCCATGTGTATATTCTTCTATTGTGGTTATTGAATAAGATGTGCGCTATGACCAACTCATGCTCGGTGCAGAATTCCATCAGCCTGCTTCCTCGATCATTCCTTTCACCTAATCCAAAATCTCCTACTATCTTCCCTTCTCTTCCTTTTCCTACCACAGCATTCCAATCTCCCATTACTATAACATTTTCATCACCCTTGATATACAGTACCTCAGAATTTCATCTATTTCTTCGTAGACCTTTTCAACATCTTCATCATCAGCTTGACTGGTAGGCATATAGACTTGCACCATTGTGGTGCACGTAGGTTTTGTATTGATTTTTGCTACAATAATCCGTTCACTATATTGCTCATAATATTCCACCCATTGTCCAAGTTTCCTACTTAATATGGGACCAACCCCTGCTTGGCCATTGTTTGATTTAGTGCTAATGACCCTATAGTCTCCTGACCAAAAGTCCTGTTCTTCCTGCCAGCGCATTTCACTAATCCCAACCAAATCCAACCTCAACCTATCCATTTCCCTTTCTAAGTTTTCTAACCTTCCACTTCCCAGCAGACTTCTAACATTCCACGCTCCGATCCGTAGAATGTCAGATTTCCTCTTTGTCACTTCTGTGATGTTAATCCCCTCTCGAGTAGTCCCCACCTGGAGATCCGAACGGGGGACTAGTTTACCTCCGGGTTGGAATTTTACAAGGGAGGAGGCTATCATCACATGTAATTATGCATAGAGAGATGCTTATCCTCGGGAAGAGCATTACGGCTGTAGTTTTCCGTCGCTTTCAGCCGTGCAGCAGAACGCAGTCTAGCCATTAGTTGGCTTATATTATCAATATATTAACCGTCTATAAGACAAGTAAAGAATTGATTTATTCTGAAAGGCTGCTACTCGCTTTCAGAATAAGTAATAGAGCAATTCTGCTTACAAAATTGCTAACCTTCTACTCAGTTAATTCCACAAAATTCCAACGACTGGACTTGTGATTTGTTGATGGTAATTACGAAGGCTAGTCGCACGGGGAATTGCAACCTTTTAAAATCGATGGTACGTCTGTTGGAATCATCGGGATGCGAGGAATCGAAACATCCTCTCCTTTGTACTTTCCCTTGATAATCGTCGCCTCGATGAAGTTCGTAAGCTTTTTCACAGTCAGTCTTGTTCAATTGCATAGTCGAGGTTGATCAGGGTGTCTATGGGAACGGAAGTAACGAAAAAGTAACTAATTTTACAAATGGGTAATGAATTTTACAATTAGTTAAAGAAAATTTTCTGAAGACTGCTTGAATCGTTTAAACTCGCGCCACCAGGCTTAGAGATGGTGATGCAGCGAGTTTCATGCAAGCGGCGCCGATTGCATAAATTTATTTTTCCCCGTGCCCGACCTGAAGGAAATGCATACTGAGGATACCTTGAGTGGTATACATCGGTTCAACGTATATTTTCGGCATCAAGAAGACTTTTTAGATTTGTGTGAAATATTTTTATATGTCATAAGGAAACCTGACTTTTCGTGAGACGTTTAATCGTGAAAACTTCTGAAACTAAACAGAAACCTCTCATTTGTTATTGACATCGAAATTTGGAGACAATGTCAAATTGAAGTCCAGAAATAACGCGAAATAATTTAATGTTGCAATCTTGCGAAATGTTACCGTTTCGAAAATAAATTTGAGAAAAAGCTTTGAAATACATATAACTTATTTTAAACATCTGTCTCGTAAATTTGCTACATCCAGTATGGTTAATTCAAAATTCCGTTATGTTGATTTTTCCTTCGAACTTTAGTTCCATCGGATATGTTATCTCGCCGGTTATTTCGAAACCTTGTATAACTTGTATAATTCGCATTCGAAAGAAAACTTGCCCTCTTGTCGTATTATTCCTGCTATCTTCTCAGAATAATTCATAATATTCGATACCTACTTTGAACGTTCATCCGCCAAAATCGCATACTCGAGACGGCCGGCTGACTTCACGACTTGCCTGCGGGTATCTCGTGAAACCGACAATGATCGACGTCCGTTGCGTAAAATCATAAAACCCGTCCCCTATCATGAACTTGTGACCATGAGGTATGCGGGAATCCTATCACGAAAAATTCCGAAACCTACTGGCCACTTTTCCCATGACCGTATGTACTTAAAAGCGTATGGGGTGCAAGAAGTGCATCAACCCACTTAGAAATGACAGTCGACGTAGCATCGCGATACTAATTTATCCTCGTGACGCACCCTGAACTGATGAACTCCCAACAGCACAGGGACAGCGAGAATCACGGCGGCGACCATACATATGTCCATAACTACTCGTGAATTTTAACCAACCTTGAGCTTACCTCCGCCATTCTGTCAAGACAAATAGACAAGCAGACAATCGTTGAACGGCGGGGTGCGGCGCCAATTGCATAATGTCGCAGGGACAACGTGAATCTCTTAAAATGGCCGAGAGCAGCAGCGATTGCGATACATCACGATATTTCCCCGCATTCAATGACGAGGACAACTGGAGTTTTGTCAATACACAGCAAGTGGCGCCGATTACGAAATAATTATATATTCTATAAATAATTCATAAAAAACATGAATTATTTATATAATCCGGGCTGTGAAAGCCTTAATATACAAATTATATATTCTCTCGTGCCCGACCCCAAGGACAGTGGAAATCTAGTCAAACAACTAAAAGTGACACTGATTATTTAAATCGCTATTTTTCTTCGTGTCCTGTTGTGAAAACTACGGGAATCTCATAAATCGGCTGAGACCAGCGCCGATCGTGTAAAGATCACGATATTTCTCTGTTCTTGACTGCGAATACAGAATTCCGTGACGAGCACACAACGTCGCATAAATTTCTTCGTGATCTACCGTGGGGACCAAGGAAATCTCGCCAAACGGTCAAGAGCAGTGCAACCTCCGTGGTAATTATAACAATGTCTTGTGCACAAGACGACATATTAGCTGAAACAACTCATTTGATAATACCTATAAATATCTAGTATTTATTTATATTTTTTTAAATATTTATAACACCACTAGATGACCCAAGAGACGTTGTTCCTTAAAAAAAAAATACAAATGTATTGAACTCAAATTCAGTCTGTACAGCACGCAAATATCAGAATAATGCAAATCACTACATCATCAACATGGAATTAGTTAATTTTCTACTGCTACCAAGAGTTACAATGTTGTTTGAGTAGCTGCAATATTAATATTTTCATAGTGGCAAAGGAAATGCTCGAAAAGATATCAGCATATCACTACCCAGAAATAACCCTGCCTCACTGTTGCGTAGATAGACACTGTTTGGCAGGTCTTCAAATCCCTCACCGAGTCATAATTATCCCCCGTTGCAAATCGAGTAATTTGATAAGTTGATGCCGTGAATATAATGTACCAAAGCGTAATCTTCATTCTTTGGGACAAATAATATTATCTTAGAAAACACAGATTCTAATCAACATCTATACTAATATAATAAAGCTGAAGAGTTTGTTTGTGTGTTTAAACGCGCTAATCTCTGGAACTACCAGTCTGATTCGAAAAATTATTTTTGTATATGATAGCCAGATTCAAGAGGAATAGTTTAGGCTATGTAGCATTATGCTACACCTCTCAGGTAACCATAAAGATTGATTTTTGTTCAGTAAGTCAGAAGAACAAGCACTCTCGGGTAGCGTCAATAATACCCAAGTCTATTGTTGACTGGTAATGCGGGCTGCATCACGTCGCCCCTACCAGTGTTCTGGTGCAGAATTGCAAGCTGCTTATAAATTGCAGTCATGAGGAGTAATTAGTGCAAAAAGTAGTGCAAAAAGATTTCTTAGGTCCCTTAAAACATTTATCATGACTATAGTATGTCTCTGTATAAGGGCGATGGTGTCGGTGCAGTATACTGAGGTTATCAGCTGCAATAAGCTGTGACCCTATGAGGTTACATGTTCTTTTGTTCATAGCTATTGACGTCCGAAACGGGGGAGGAGCTTACGGTCAGCTGTTTGCAATATGGCGACGATATAGTGACGTGAAGTAATTGGGTGTGCGTTTGTTATGGCTTCTAATTTATGATGGCAAAATACTACATATTTCCTTTCATTGATAGAAATATTTTTATAATCAATTTAAATGCAGTGCCTAATTACTACCAGTTAAAAATATTACCCACATGTAGATAGTTAATTTACTGTCTGCTGTTACATATATGAAGCCTGTACTTGGGAGCCTAGCGGTATCGATGTTTTTATTAATTTCACAATGTATATATATATCTCACATAACACAAAGGACGACTCCCTGATAATAAATTGAATCGAGCAACCCTGAATTTGCATGAATGTTTTGGGTTCAAAGAAGCGTTACTTGGGATGCTCAAATCATACTTCAATATTGCAAATATTGACCTACATACTTGCTGTTCAAAGGCAAGAATATTAATTTATTAATCTCTTGCCACAGGCAAGTTAAAATGGAGACATCCTCTTTATCAATATATTTAATTAAATATTTAAAATACAGATATTTAACAAAGCTGAAGTCTCAATTTGAACTTGTCATAAGCAAACGGAACAGATCAAAAACTACACTATAAGCCAAACCAAATTCACTCCTCAGCTCGACATAAACCATAATACCAATTAAAACCTATACAAAACATACTCTCCTTACTGTTGTACAACTTTCAAACCAACTATTCGCACTCAAAACTGTAAAACCCTGAAATGGGAACTAATTAAAGTTAGAATAGCCTAGGCCGATCCGGTCTCCTGCTACATTACCGCATATGTATACTTAACATCACTATAACTTCAAAATTACGGCTAAGTGACCTATCTGCCTGAGTAGTATAGGTGTTGCCGGCCTGCCTGGGATGATGGGTCATCAAACCGGTACTTAAAACTAAGATTTTACATTTTAATTAACTAAATTCAACAGTAGGGAAATCATAGCCAAAAACACAATCTAAGCCAAATCATACTTCAATGACCTACATACTTGCTGTTCAAAGGCAAGAATATAAATTCTCTGGCAAATTAAGGCTAGGAACAGCATTTTTCTTAAGTTTTCTAACCATTCGGCTATTGTCAATCGGAAGAACCCCTAAAATAAGTTTACGAAGAGCGGATTACATTCTTTGTACGGCACAGAAGTAATAAATAGGCTATACGTTTATCAGTATTTTTGATGTAGCTAAATCCATGTGAATACAAATTAGAGACAATAACTATCAATAATCAACAGTACCGGTGGAAAGAAGTCGTCTTCGCAAAAATGCAGACTGCACACTGTCATATAACATGTAACACGTTTTCCAATTGACAGCGCCGAAGCCCATCTTTCTCTCTGAACTTTTTGTACAGAAAAGTAGTGAAGATATTTCGTAGCCTTTTTATACAATTCGCAACCGTATACAGAGCAGTACCTCCTCGAATTTGACAAATTTCTTTCTGTTTCCATCACGACGTCAATGCTTCACCATCTAAATAAATCTCACCAGTCACAATGTTACAGCTTCAACATTCTGCCGCGTGGCTGCGCCATCCAACTTTTCTGACGTCAATAGATTTTCACATCTGTGGACATAGTATCTATGTATAATTTTAGTTTGTTTTTCTTATCTCTTTGATTTTTTTATTCCATGCAGATTATTCTATGCTAAGATGTTAGATGAGTTGAGTTTTGAATTCCTTGTGGGATGATTATTGAGATGTTTATTCCATGCTAAAAAGATAGGATTATTATTGAATTCTTTCCTCTGTTCTTTTATATATAAAGCGATATCTTAAGTTGATTGAGATGTTCATGGATGGAAGATAATAAATGATATGGAAATTAAATGATACAAGTTGGCTCTCCCTTATGGTAATAATTACCACCATGGCCCTGATAACCACAAAAAGCAGTAAGTACAGTTACAATATTGCGCCTCAACGTTGGGCACGATCAAAGAAATAGTAGAGACGTCGTTATTAAAGGATATGTGAATTGAAAGGATAAATGAAGATAAGATCAGGATAGGCACATTCGAATGCGCACACAGATAAGAGTTGTTTTTCAGTTTGCATGTTGTTTTATAATAAGGTATGTCAAGGGAGATAAATTTAAACTTAAGGTCTAGAACTATTGTTAAGCCAAGTATTATGATGGAATCGTGTAGTGTGGCAGAGAAGGACAAGGAACAGTCCAGGGAAGTCTCGGAGGAAATAGTCATTTTGGAGCAGGATGGCGTTACTAATAGGAGTACGGATAGTGGTAGTTGTAAAGAAAAGGATAGTGAATTGAACCGTAACTTGCTCCAAATATTACTAAGTAAATTCACAGGTATGCAAGAGTCATTAAGCCAAGAAATAGGGTCAGTGAAAGAGTGTATGAGTAAGGAGATAAGAGAAGTTAGGCAGCAAGGAGAGTCTATGAAAGCGCAAATAGAATCTATAGGTAAGCAGGTAGAATCTGTAAAGATATACGTAAACGAAGCAGTAAAGAAGCAGGCAGAAGCAACTAATGCTAAGATTGAGGAGTTAAGCAAAGAAGTACAAGAACATAAACCTGTGATGAGTAGTAGGTTGGAAAACTTAGAGAAAGAACTTAGCTGTAAGGTAGAAGAAAGGGAAGATGTGATGAGAGAAGGAATAGCGAAAAATAAGGATAGCGTGGATAGCCTTAAGGAGGAACAGGTGACATTGATGGAGAAGAATGAGAAGCTCAAGGAAGAGATTGAACGAGGTGAAGAAGAACAAGGTTATATGGAGGATGTGAATGAGCTATGTGCGATTAAGGAGCAGGAAGATTATCCGAGATGTTGGGGGCGTGAGAAAGCAAAAGATATGGAAGAAATTGAAGAAAAGAAAGGAGAATCAGATGGAGGTTGGTAATGAAGACAGTAGCAATCAAGAAAAAGAGGCTAAAGATGAGGATGAAAGTGCAAGAGTGAGCCATGGAGAAGACAACATACTAGAAGAAGATAAGGTGAAGAAGAAACAGTGGAAAACAAAGTGGAAGAAGAGAAAGGAACTGTTGAGTAAGACAAGACAGACGAGGAAGAGTTTGAAAATGTGGAAAGGAAGAAGAGAGAAGTGGTTAAGAATGAAGACAAAGAGGACCAGGAGAATAGATAAAAGAATGAGTTGGAAAGCAAAGAGAAGGAGTAGGAAGAAGATGAGATGTCAGGTAAAGGAAGATAAGAAAATGAAGGATCAGACCAAAGGAAGAAAAAGAAGAAGACGAAGAAGAAAGGGAAATATGATATTAAATCAGAGGAGACAGACCAAGAGAAGAAAAAGAAAGGAAAATTGATGATACTGAATCAGGAGAGACAGACCAAAGGAAGAAGAAAAAGAGAGGTTTGGAAGACGACGAGGCGGAAGGCGTGGAGACAGGAGGAGAGAGAGGAGAAGATATAGAAGAAATGGAAACACGTTTTAATATAGTAAAAGTGCAGAGAGAAGATGTCATGTAAAAAAGCGTGCAGTTTATTCTCAATGTATTGTGGGAGACTGGTATTCATCCCAATGAAGGCAACGGAATATCCTGGTTCCAAGTGATAAGGGTGCTGACATGTCGTGGACCTTAGCTACAAGATTCCTAAGAGACTATATGCAGTTATATAGTAACGTCATGGATGAAGGCTATGAGTTCATGCCAAAGAAGAATAGGCTACATTTGCAAGTTACAATGGTGCAAAAGATTGGAGCAAATGGGAGGCTATACAAGTGCTTCAGCTTCAGCAGTTATTAATGCTGATGACGTATACACCGCCAGTCTTAAGAAGAAGGAAGTGTGGGATTAAGAATAGTGGTTATACTGAGTTGTTCTCTTTGTGTTTGTATAATAGTATAATTATGTTTGTTAATTAGATTTAAGAATTATAAAGATGTACTGCGCTTACTTTATAATTCTGGGGGGCAATTGTAACCCTATGAGGTTACATGTTCTTTTGCATGTTCTGTTGTTCATAGCTATAGATTTTCACATCTGTGGACATAGTATCTATGTATAATTTTAGTTTGTTTTTCTTATCTCTTTGATTTTTTTATTCCATGCAGATTATTCTATGCTAAGATGTTAGATGAGTTGAGTTTTGAATTCCATGAGGGATGATTATTGAGATGTTTATTCCATGGTAAAAAGATAGGATTATTATTGAATTCTTTCCTCTGTTCTTTTATATATAAAGCTATATCATAACGAGTAGAATAAGAAGTGTGATCTCTTCTCCCTCAATAGCACGTAATGAATACGGATCGGGTTGGCACTCGTCGCTACGCAGTGCTTCAGTCGATTTGTGATTGTTGATTTCCACGTATGTTTATGTGTTTATGTGCGATATATTAAGTATTTAATTGGTCGGAGTGTTTTGGTGGTGTTCTGTACAAACTTTTATTGATATACAAGTGCTTACACAATTATCTCATAGTATTAATACCTGAAATGCTAATGTAGGAAGCATTAACTGAAAGGGAATTTAATTTCTTGTCGTGTGTTGAGGTTATCTTCGTGTGTTAATTTTATTGTTATTTAATGCAAGTAAACAGCAGTTTAGCCCTTACATTTTCATGAGTGCTTAATGTGAGTAGTGAAGATGCCTTGTTGTTTTGTACCAGGACTGTAAAGAGGTAAGACGGTTTTTCAAACCCCCTAAAGATAAGGAACGTTTTATCAAGTGGAAAGGGGCCATCAAGATTAATTGAAGGATTATCCATTTCATAAGGTCCGTATTAACGTGTACGATGACGATTCTAATGGGTTGAGGGGGTCTCCGCCCAATCAATACAATTTAATATTGGCAATTATTAGTTTATTGCCTTTGGGGGCATGTTTCGGGCCTCATGGGCCCTTCTTCAGCCGCAAAAATTAAGTACACATACACATCCATCATATTACTTATACACAAATCATGCATATTTCAAGAAAAAACATTAAAATTAAACTCTAAAATTAATTCTAAAATATCATCTTATAACTTCAAGAAAAAATTAAAAGTAACATTCAAAAACTAATTCTAAAATATCATCTTATCCATATTATAAAAAGGAGAAAAACAAGTACAGCTAAAAGAGACACATGTGGTCTTGGTGACCTTAATGTTTTGATCTAGTAGATGCCCTGTTCAAAGTGCTATTAAAAAAGTTAGTTAAAATGTTTAAAAATATATTGGAGGTAATTAGAATGTGAACAGTGGGCTTATAGGCTCTCCATTTGTGATTCAGGGTCCTATTTTACAGCCAATCTTCATGATTTTAGCTTGGGAATATGTTTTGAACCAAAGCTGAATAGTTGTCATTTTCTTTGATGCTGGATTGGGTGGAGTCATTATACATTTGAAGAAACGTCATTCGGAGCCTATGAAGGGGTGAACCTTCCAGAGGGTATGCCTGCTGTCCCAACTATAAAGAAATAAAATGGGTCTTAGAAAAGAGAATGCATCAGAAAAACTAGGGCTAAAACGAAAAAATGTAGTAATAACTTACTAAGCTCGAATTGAAGGAATAACCGACTGTCAGCTATCTACCTGGAGGCTGTAATGGGAAGAAAAAGAAGTAACAATAAAAACGCCTACAACATGAGCATGTGAGAGGATGACTCATGCGCCGGATTGCTTACCTTTAATTAGTAGTTTGAGGTACAGATTGTGTTATGTCTGACGGCACGTTGCTGAGTGAGCTAAGCTGGCCCGACCTTGTGGCAGGTCAGGAACTGGAAGGAGGGGAGGGGGAGGGAGGAGATGTGTGTGGGGGTGATGAACGACGTGATGCAAAGCGGAGTTTGTCTATGGTTTGTGGCCTAATTGGCAGGCTACGTGTGTGGGGGGCGGGGTGTCTTAACTTGGGGAGGAGAGGTAAACAAGGAAGCTGACGAACGGATCTGAGCTACAATAATTAAGTTTGTGTTTTGACTGCTATAATTGTTGTGGCGACTGAAAAAAAATTATGAATGTTTTCAAAAAGTATGTTAGCATCGAAATTGATTTCGTTTAAATTATGCATCGGATTGGTGCGCTGTGTGTTATCTATTTCAATTTGCTCCAATATATTCATGATAGGCCCTTTCCTGACGTAGTGGATAATTTCTAAATCTTTTTTAATGTCTGTGAAGGTGTGGTTAGTGTCTTTCGTATGATTCCCCAGGGATGTCGAACTTATTAGCGCCTATGAGGATATCTTGCGGTGTTTTAACATGTAAAACAGGTGGCAAGGTTTTAAGTCTCGTAAGCGCCAATGCTAACTTACATCACAGATCGGAGCCAGCGCTGCGCTGCGGCGGACCAGGTGTACTAGGCCAGTGATATCACTTCTTATTCTACTCGTTATGACGATATCTTAAGCTGATTGAGAAGTTCATGGATGGAAGATAATAAATGATATGGAAATTAAATGATAAAAGTTGGCTCTCCCTTATGGTAATAATTACCACCACGGCCCTGATAACCACAAAAAGCAGTAAGTAAAGTTACAAAGCGTTGGTGCTTTCTGATCCTTATCTTTGAGCGCTCCAGTTCTGCAGTAGTATTCATTATCATCCATAAAACAAATAAATCCACGGGGCAAAGCCGGGCACTACTGCTAGTTATAAGATAAAATTCCGTCAAAAGAAACTGCTCTTTTCACTGGCGTATGAGTGTTCCTCACATGATCACAATTCTTGGGTGTGGCTAGTAATTTACTGCCACATAATGGAATAGTTCTTCTTCTGACCAGTTTCAAAGACAATTCTTCTGTTAAATGATATTTTGATTGTCATCATCATCATCATTGGCTATCACTCGCGAACGAGTATAAAATTGTCTTCCAAAACATTCACTGGTGGGTTCTCAGGTGACTGTAGAGACCAATCCTCAAGCCACAAACTCTTCCACACTGGTGGCAAGTTTTATCATCACCAAGGTGCTGAGGGTTGTATCTTCTCATAGACTCCCGTTCTACGAACGATTCGCTTCAGAGCCTCAGAACTCCGGCGGTCCTGCTCGAAACGTAGAGGGCCATTGTGAACGAGTCGACGCCATGCCAGATGGTCAGCTGCTGTAGTCTCCCAATTTGGGATGTCAGTCGAGCATTTCTTCATGTTTGACTTTAAAGCATCCTTGAATCTCTTCCTCTGTCCTCCCTGATGTCGCTTGCCACTTGTTAGTTGAGCATACATAATTTGTTTAGGAAGGAGAGTTCTGGCATGCGAAGAACATGACCAGTCCACCTCAGTTGACGTTTCAATGCTTTAATGTAAATGGTATTTTTTGTTTGATTGCCTGGCGCATAAGCAAACAAAGTTGATGGTCTTCCAACACGGGAACAGGCAAGATACAATTGGCCATGCGAGAAACATGGGTTTTCAACATTAATGCGGCAAACACTCAATGACTGCCCCTGGGATTTATTTATGGTCATAGCAAAAGCAAGCTACACTGGAAACTGCAGTCGTTTAAATTCAAATTGTATGTCAGTGGGAATCATTGGGATGCGTGGTATCAAAACATCTTCTTCTTTGTACTTTCCCTTTAGAATGGTTGCTTCGATCACGTTCATTAATTTTCTCTCCGCTAGCCATGTGCTGTTACAAAGACGCGGTTGGTTGATATTTTGCAACATTATGACCATCGATCCGACCTTTAATTGAAGATTGTGAGACTGAAATCCTGTCAAAACTAGCAAGTTCACAAATTAGGGTGGATAGTCGACGACATCAACTTGGTTGGTAGTGGAATCAACTGATTTGTATGTCTTCAAATCACTGGCAATTTCATTTTGAAAATTAATTAATTTACATCCATGTTTTTGTCAGACAAAATAGCTTGTTCGCTCAACCAAATATGATCTCTGTAATTTTGAGCAACGTTAGGGAACTCCTTTTGAATGAGTTCGTTTTTTGAATCAGTAAACTGACAAAAAATTGTCAGGAAATGTAATGCAGCCAGTCAAAACAGCTGGAGGGAATTTGCCATTTCCAATGCAATGAGTTGTTTTGAAAATATTTCTCCCGATTGATCATTTTGCAACTCGACACGCATATTCATGCTTAAATTTATGTTTCTTGATCTGTTTCCACAAAATGGAGGACTTTAAACATGCATTGAGTTCAGCAGCTGGCGTTGACCATGGAATCACTGGCAATGTTTGACGAAAATCTCCTGCTAACAAAATCATCGCACCACCAAATAGTTTTTGATTTTTTCACAGATCTTGCATGGTTCGGTCCAATGCCTCCAAAGACTTCTTATTTGCCATCTTGCGCATTCATCCCACACTATCAATTACATTGCTGGAAAACCCTTTCCATTGCAGAGTTCTTCGAAATATTGCAGGTCGGAGTTTCATTGCTTCGTATATTCTACGGCAATTTTAGCGCTGAATGGGCTGCTTGAGGGCCTTCCAACAATGTCGCTGCAATGTCTGATGAAGCAAGTGCGAGTGCAATTTCATTGTGTGAGCGAATGTTTTGCTAAAATCAATGAAATCAAGACAGTTTTTCCTGAACCCCCGGAGCGTCCAAGATGTAAAGGTAAATCCGTCCAGTTCCATCATTTACAACTTTCATAAGAGTATCAAATACATAATTTTGTTGTTGGTTCAACAGCTGAAGATGTTTTCGAACTGATTCTCCTGAAGCACCGAGATCGTACATTTTTTTGCGTTGCCACTCCTGATTTAAATCGTTTTGCATCGGGCGATTGGGTGCAGCCACGCCTAATTGAGATAATACTTTGTTTGATATCATGAAGCACATGTTCTCAATTGATATCAATGCCTCGTTGTACCTTTCTTCGCTGATTTGTAAATGTGGACTTCCTGTTGTAATGAACATTTGATGCAGTAATCTTCGTATTGTATCCATAAATCAATTGGTTTTGATGGGAAGCATGTTGATATAATTATAGAAAACAATGTTTGTATTTGATGAAATTGTGACCGGGCTAAATGGAGGAGAGCTGTCAGAAACATCGACCCCACATAGGAGTGGGAATGATGTAAAGAGAAAGAAGAAGAAGTGAAGAAATTACAGCATCATTGAGAGTTTGATCCCAATGAGAGTTATTTTCTAACAGTTGCAAAAGTAGACAGGCTTCCCTGTGAGAGCCCCACAATTCACCATTAACAGTTCGTAAATGTTGGAACGATGTTCGTCCTCGAACACTCACTAACAGCAAACACAACTTAGACTCTGCCCGTGGTGTTATCTGTTGGCAAACTGTGCTACTGCCGCCATACCAGTAACAATAGCAACTCATTGGTAGGCTCTGAAAAATGGGATTTTTAGTTTTTTCGGTAAATTTTTCCAATTTTTCTCTCCATAAAAACCATCTTTGGACTTTAAAGAATATTTGAAGAAAAAAACAATTGCCCAAATTTGTCCAGCCGTTCTCGAGTTTTGCGCTTAGCAACACATTTAGCAATTCATTTTTATTATATAGATACGTGAATTTTATTTACCGCTTTAAACACAGTTCATTGTTGCTTTTCTTCACTGCGTGATGAGCTCCTATGCTTGCAGAGCGCAGACGTATCTTGAATTAACTAAAAGGTAGCTAAAAAGTAACTAATTTTTACTTCATCCTTACAGTAGACACCCTGTTGATTGATGTTACGCAACATGATGATGACCGAGCCTACTTTCAATTGGAAATTGTGAGGTGGTAATCCAGGCAATTTCAGCGGATTCAAAAAATTATGTGGGATAGTTGACTACCTCATCCTGATTGATAACTATATCATCTGATTTGAAGGAAAACAACTTTCCTGGAATTAAATTTTTAATGGACTCGTTGAGATCGACATCTTTGTTTTTCGCTGCTAAATATGACTCGTTCGCTCAGCCAATTATGGTTTTTGAAGTTCTGCGCTACTTTCGGAAAAACACGCTGAATGAGCTCCTCCTTTGATTCTGTCAACTGATAGAAATCGGTGGGCAACGAGATGAATCCGGTTGATATTTCAACTGACATTTTCCCATTACCAATGTTCAACAATTGCTTTGAAATCACATCTGCATTTCGATCTTGTTGCAAAAAACACTGGCACAAATTTGATGATTTTAAGCAAGAGTTTAGTTCGTCAGCTATAGTTGATCGTGGAATAACTGGAAGAGCCTGACGAAAATCACCGGACAACATTAGAGATGTTGGTGGCAGCTTCGGTGGCGTAGTTGGTAGAATGCTAAGCAACTATGCCCAAGGTTGCGGATTCAAACACAGCCGAAGTCGTCGGATTTTTTAAGAGCGTTAAAAATCCCTCGGTATGCCTTCCTTCGGAGGGGAAGTATAGCCGGCGGTCCTATGTCATAGATTTATGGCATGAAAGAGAACCTTCCACTAACTACTCTTGTGTGAAGCCTACATTTGTAGGTTAAGTTCCAACGTTTGTCACCGGCCGCTGGTTGCGATGGCAAATAGTAGTAGCGAAGTTCACAGCTAGGTGTCGTGGACGGTAGCATTTGGTAGTGAAAGTAGGAACTACTTGAAATTATCGTATGCAGTCCTTACTTGAATTTAAAGAAAAACATATAATACACACTAATACAGTCATCACAATTAACACCCGTTATCTGACAGATTCTACACACACCCAAAGTACACGGGCCTACATGACCGCATTGTCGCAGCCTCTAAACTATGGAACCAACTGGGAGATGTTGGTCTAAATACATTAACATGGAACGTAATATTATTATATGACATAATTTAATATGCTGTAATTGGATTATATATAGAGAGAGATATGAATCATTCTGTTGCGTTAAGTCTTATCTTACTGCATGTATTGATCAAAGAGATTATAGCATGGGATGTTTTCTTTGCTCATAGAAGATTTTTAAGTATGATGCGCTATGTCTCCATGGGGATTTGGACTTGGTTAATAGGGATATATTATACAAAACTTTTCCGCCAGCTAATACAATAAATTTTCATTCTAAAGCGTTTGTATCGGCCTATTGTGTTATTTGAACTAAAGAACAAAATGATCCCACATACTACCTGTGCGCTATCTGTTGGTGCTAGTTCACCTAATCCGTTGGCTTCTATAGTTCACTTAAAATTACTTTTAAAAAAATCTACCTATCAGATTTCGTTCAAACCACTTCCTCAACACTCTTCACCATAATGCGAAAAATTATAAAATTTTAAGCGAAATCGGATCTGTGGTTTTTGAGATTTTGCAAGACTAATGCACGGCAATTTATTTTTATACCGTATATTACAGAGATGTTTAACAAAAATGTTTCAGTTTAGTCATATAAAATGGCTTATTTCATTGAATCTGATCGGCTGAAATCTGAATTTCCCCAGCAATTTGCTGTTCGCTGTGACATCTTGGATTGAAAATAGAATAGCGTTTGCCAAGATCAACAAAGTACAAAGTTGCTTAAAAGCTGAAAAATATTGCCAATAGCCCCCCTAAGCATCACACTGAAATTTCTAGAAAAATAATACTGTTACAGAATTTGTAAAACCATCAACAAGCAAATCCCACCAGAGCAGGCAGACTAATATAATTGGACACAAGTGCTGACCAACTGAAGTTATCATCATCATCATAATCATCATCATAATCTTAATTTCCCCTTCTCCAGCTGACACCGGGTGGGGGGGGCAAATATGGGTCCTCTCCACTTTGTTCCATCGTTCCACCATTTCTCTTCCGACAATGTTATCAATCAACAGTTTTCTTTCGTCATCTTCTGTCGATCATCAATCATCATGGATAGTAACGTTTATTAGGGACTTTTCCAGCTCGGGAAATAGTTGCATTTTAAAGAAAGTGAGTACAACTTGATAATCTAAGCTTATATAGTAACCAGGAACACAAGCTGGCTTCACACAGGAGCAGTTATGAATTGAAGACAAAAGGCTCGGGAACTACCAAGCCCAAGATATCTCGCACACATCAATCCCTTACAGCGGCAACACATCAATTCTATTCAGAAGTTTTCTTGCGAGTTTTCCCTAGCTTTGGTCGCCTGATTCTGGCAAAATCTCGCTACCTAGCTGACCGACATGCTTACTGGCTAGCTAACTTGCTCATCTTAATAACTGACAGTAAGTATTGCACTGTGCAGGCTAAACTGTTGAAGATATATAAATAACATTGTTCAGCATAAAAGGATCTACAAAAATGTCTGAGACGGCAAAGATCTATCTTTAATACATAGTCCACTATAAGTGTTTTATGTTGCAATTGTTAACAAATATTTATCATATTCTAGCTTAAAACACTTATTGAGGGCTGTGTATTTAAGATAGTTATTTTCTGTTACAGGCTTTTTTGTAGAATGTTTTATGCCAAACAACAGTATTGATGAAATATTTTTGTATCTTTAACTGGTTTAGCCAGCGTAAAATGAATAGACGCATGGATGTTGTTATTTCTTCGACTTGCTGCACTTCAATCGGTTTGCTTGGCTTTGATGATCTTCAAGATTAAATGGTTTAGAAATAGTCTTGTTTGTTCAATAAGCTATATTTTCTTCAAATCTTTTGTAAATGTGCCGGCCTGATGACCGACACACATCTTGCCTACCCTACCCCTACCTTCTTCTAGACTTGAAAATAAAAATATTCTGCCCAAATTTCTGGACTTCTGCTCTTTGGAGCAGTCACCTATTTTCTAGGCACCCTGTGTGTAGAGAAGCTTCCCAAATGTTCTGGCAATATTCAAATTAATGCTGACTGTCGGACAATATATGTGTCCAACTCCTTCCTTATATAAACTGTGTATTGCCCATAAGCCGTGATGTGTTTGTCCCGGTGTTGAGTTGGCACCCCTGCGCAAGCGCGCGAAATTTTCCATTGTACTTCCGCTCGGGAAAGGAGGCACAAAGACAGCATCTTTTTCTCGTTCACTCTGTCTGGTGATATGTAACTGTACAGACCTGCATGCGGACTGCGGTAGCCATGCTTGTTAGCACAAGGTAAAACAAACTGCATTTATTATTCCTACGATGGAACATTGCTATTATGAACATTTCCTTTCTTATAATTCTTAATTTTGTGGCTCAAAGTGCGGGTGATGAGCAGCTCTTTCTAAAACTACTTTTAGCTATTTTCCTTTGTCAAGGCACCTTTTGGAACTTTGATATTTTCTTTGCCGGGTTATAACCTCGTCGTTGGCCTGTGAAATATTTTTATTATTTCGTGCTTTTCTATTCATTTAACTAACTTAGAATAAGCACCATCGTAATTTTACTAAGTTTATTATCATTTTATTCACCAGTATGCTGTATATTTTGGTGGGTAGTTGTAACTAGGCGACAACGTCCCTTGAAATTGTTGCCTTTTTGTGTCCATTATTGCTGATCGCTAGGCCTATCAAAGTCCTGGCGGGCAGCGTAACTCAGCTACTTGCCAAGGCATGTGACGGTTGTGTTGGGAGAGCTTCTGCTCTGGGCAAATGTTGCCTTGGTGATATTTAATTAATACTAGTCATGTTTGTGTGTGATTGCTCATTTAAGGTAATGAGTCTCGTATTTGTTCATTACCGAGCTTGTGGAGCTCATATTTTGCTTCGTTTTCTACATTTTGTTGGAAACAGTTCGAATTTATGTCCATTACACCTCTTTGTAGCTTGTTCGTTGTGTTGGGAGCATCTCTCCTGCTTCTGCTATGAAGTCATTTAATTACCTTTGCTTTCATGCTGGACATTATTTTAATTCCCACTCATGGGGAATTTTTCCTTTTTTCCTAAACCTTTTACTCCACCTTTCGTGCTGGCACCTCCTGTGCCCAAGTACCAGCACGTGGTAGATCAATTCCCTCCCCGGGGTTTTTAGGAGTGTTTTTTCTGTGTTTACTTAATGTTGTTTGTGTCCCACTGTAATTACTCATTTTTTAATACATTTTTATATTATTGTTCATAATTTCTTTCACATGGTTGAAGTAACCCGTTTTATTCCATTACTGCCCTTTGGGGTTAAGTCCCAGGAGCCCACTCCCCAAGCATCCTGCTTGTTGCCCCTTTTCCGTATTAAAGGTAGCATTAACAAATCTAGGCTGAAAAATCATGGGCCAGTTCTCATAGTTTTGAACTCGGACCCGTCCGAGGGCGAAGGTCGGAATAGTAAACTCTTGCAAGAGGATATAAGTACAGTATTTTATTGCTGATGAATTAAAAAAGTATTTACTGTTTTTTTTTACTGTTGTGTATTTGAAAATAATTTCTTTAGTGTAATTCTCAGGGATTAGAGGTTCATTGATTACCCTATTGAGAAGGCTATAAAAATTTGCTTTTCAATGTGACCCAAAGTGGTCTGATCCATGTTGTTGTTTTTTTTTACAGTATAGAATAGTACTTTTATGTTAGTTTTCTAAAGATTTATTATTGCTAGTAATCATGCTGATCAAAGGTTTCCTTTATTGTTAATTTCTGATAATATTATAAATGTTGTATTACCGGTATGTTGAAGTGTTAAGCAAAATTATAGTCATTAATATACCTTCCCCAGTATACTAGGCTCTTAAATCTGTTCTGTGTATTTAGTTAAATCTATGTATATACCATATTGCCTACTATTCCTGGTGATGGTGCTCCCATAGGTAAGCCTGTAGTCTGTCACCATTCTGCTAAAAAATAGTAACTGTGAATGTTGGCTCAAGACTTCAAAACCTAGAATCCATTTAGTGTCTACAGTATTTTGATTTTCCCTTCTATATTTCTCATTTTGATTACTTGATACCTCTTTAATGTATCAATCATCTATCATTTGCAGGTAATGGAGGCTAATCTCAGAAGTGAATACATGCTATACAACAACGAGGCTAGCATTGGGCCACCCTTACTGGATCTCCAGGAAGTTGTGCGTAAGTTAAACTGTCTCTAGATCTTACCTCCTGTTATGTTTTATCTCATCTACTTCAATTTCAAATTATCTGTAAGTCCACAATTGAAGATTTTGGCAACAATGTTAAAAAGCAGCCCACTGTGAAGACAGCTATGAGACTTATCAATGAGAACTTTCACACAGTCCAGCAGTGGTCTCATGATTGGAAGATTTTTGCTCCACAGGAGTGCTGAGACATGCCATCTGTCACATCTAAAGTACCTGGCTTTGATCTTCCTCGTCGGATATGGTCGAAATTAAACCAGATCGGGGCCAATTCTGGTGTTTGTGCAGACTCTTGTTCAAGTGGAACTGGTTACCCTCTCCAAAGTGTGACTGTGGAGCCGATAGACAATCATTCAGGATTGTCCTATATGAGCGTATGGTGATTACATACCGGTAATTGATTTTACCTCAGTGACTTCTGCATCAGTGGACTATACTTCGAATTTAGATGTTAAATTATGAGACTATCTGTTGTTTTTTTTTTTTTTTTTTTTTTTCACAATATTTCATTAATTTGTAATATGATGTAAGTGAGTACCATACCGTGCGATTAATAATAATAACTGGCAGATTGTAAAATAATAAATAAATAGGGGTGATATTTTATGGTATAAAGACGATATAGTTTCTTTTTTTATAGTATTTCACATTGAAACTACAAACTGTTATTTTGCTATAAATAATTAGGTTTAAAGATAACGTGATACTGGAAGGTAATGTTGCTTGCTTCGCAGTTTTGCTGAAGCAGTGTGTTGTGCCCAATTTACAGAAACCACCGTAATTATATTTTGCATTTCGGACAAGCGAATCACCAGCTTGAAGTTTGAACCGAGCGCGGAGACAGCTGGTTCACCGTGCGATCCAGAGGATGTGCTAGGAGAGGGACCTATGGCGCCGACGGACAAGTTACTGAAACTTATTGATGAAGAATATTAATCGACGATTTGAGGTCTAGAAACTAGTAGAAATTGTAGGCTGTGGAATTTTAGGAATGCCAGAAGAAATTTTGAGGCAAATCGGACCAGTCGTTCAAGAGTTATAAGTGTTTTTGTAAAAGCACATGTTCTAACAGGAAGTCAGGGAGGAGCAGGAGTTTTGGAACAGCGGGGCGTGCTCACCACTTGGAACAGTGGACACACTGAATTTCAGCTCCGTAACTGTATATAAAGCAGGTTTTCTGAAGCCCTGATAGGTTATTCTTGCATTGACCTTCGAAGAAGTACCGTTCGTAGCGTCGCCAGACCACGTGTTACATGTTTATAGTCTGTCACTATAGTCAACCGAGCTAGGCCAGCTGCATTTGGACTTAGTCTTTCAAACTGTGCCGGGGCCGATAACCTAGATGTTAGGCCCCTTAAAACAACAATTATCATCCTCATCATCATCAAACTGTGCCAGCTGTATTTCAGTAAAAAAGTACTTGGAATTATCTCGTCATACCAGTCAGGAGATGGAAACATAGTCTTCGACATTGGGGTTATTTGTTTTAAACAAATAGAGCTGGAGAATATCCTATCTACATTTCCATATACTCCACTGACAGTAAGTGTATGTTCGCAGAGGTCAAGTAACTATTTTCATCACTGAATGATATCAGACAGGACGCTGTATTTCCGAATGTATATGAACTTGGAACAGTTTAGAAGTTTGTCTAAACTACTAGGACAGTGTACGATGACATCAGTAATAATGTCGAAAAATAGTAAAGATTATCGCGGAGTGGAACTGTGCGTATTTTTTAACGCGGAGATGTGTCGCTAGATACCACGAGGGTAGGCTGAAGATGGAAGAACCGAAGATTAGCTGAAGGCAAGGCAGATGGCCAAGGACAGTTGCTATGCTAATGGAGTGGGAAGCGTTCCATTAGATTGTGACGTCAACCAAGGACCTGCATCACCATGAACCTCAAGAATACGTGAGCTACATTCTTATGTACTTTTCCTAGAATAGAGTAGTTGAGAAGTCAAATTTATATTTTTATTCGCTTAGAAATTATCAACACTTTATATTTTGCTTCGTTCTGACAGCTATGTCTATCGAGACTATAGTCAGAGAAATCAGTGCTGGTAATCGTCAAGTGTAGAGTTATGAGAAAATTTTATTTCAGTCCAAGTGACATAAATAATGAAGTCATTTAGTTAATTTAAATATTCTTGTAGTTGAAGGAAGCTTGGATCGTCAAATTATTCAACCTAAAAATCTAAACGATATTGTAAAAATAATTTCATAACGATTATGAACAAATCCTAATGATGATGATGATGATGATGATAATAATAATAATAAAATATTTCTACAGTAACTATAAATTACTATAAATAACCATAAATTATTATAAATAATTGAATTCAGGGAAGTGATAAATAATTCATTTATTTAATGATTTTTACCATGCAGTAATAATGATAATAATTGATTTGATTTAATATTATAAACAATTGAGGAGATCAGAGTGTATAGTTCAACGGTAATAATAATAGTAATAATAACAGTAATTATTTAAAATGCTGATGGAAAGAAATATCAGACAGTCAGTCAGCAATAAAATGGAGAGTTCAATAACGTATTTGTAGAATGCACCACGATATTAAGAAACGAATAGAGGAACGGTAGGTGAATAAATAATGAACATGTATAAAATAGGATGTAGAATTGTTAAATGAAGGCGGGAAAAGAATATGACCAGGATAAAATATTTCCTTTTGGAAAATCTTTTGTTTAATCCAGATCTAGGCAATGTAGAAGACAAATGCGCTTTGTTTAAAGGCAGGAATAGTGCACAATAATAAAAGAATGAATCATATGATGATTTAAATGTTTAAAAAATATATATATAATATGCGACTTTTAGGTCGGCATTTGAATAAAAGTGTGTGGAGGCTAGAGGCCGTCCATTGGAAAAAATATTTCCATATTGTTAGAATGATGTTGGAGCATTTGTTGCTCAGTTGTGAAAAGAAGGGTTGAGCCGAGTAACCGCCCCATATTTCTGTCAAATTCCATTTCTGTCAGAAATGTTATCGCCTAAAACCTGGGTCAATTATTCTAATTTTCAATCATGAAGCCTATTGATTATTAGTTTTGTTAAAACCTAGCCGGATCCTAAAATAAAATAAATAAAAATGTGAGAGTGCATAAAATAAATTCCAATTATGAGTCGAATAGGAGTGACGCCTATTGATGATAATGAATAATAATAATAATGATTGCTGATATTTCTGAACTTAGATATTGTTTCTAAAAATAATAATTACCGATATTTTTGAATTTGAATATTAATAATAATAATAAATACTGATATTTTTGAAGTTAGTTTTTTTGTGATAGTAATTAGAATTTATGGTATATGATGTTTGAAAATGTAATGAATGAGTTAACAACAATTAGATATTGAGTTACGCAATATAATTATTTAGAAAATGCCATCTTTGGAAAATGAAAGTTTAAAAATTAATTTTTCTGTAATGTTAAAATTTAATTATGCAAATTATATGAAAATGTGAGCATAGATTCAGACAACAACCTATTGAAACAAAGGTTTTTGAAAAGAATCAACTGGGACATTGAGGTCATAATAACAATACAGTGGAACTTGGATAATTCGAACCTCAAGAACTTTACTTATTCTAACACTAATGAAATACGAAATCACCTGATGTGATATTTTTCCAATGACAATCCAAAAATTCGAATTAAGAAAGTTATTTGAAAACTGTAGAGAAAATAAATTGGATTACGTTTACATAATGATTTACGTTCCACAAAGCAGATTAACAGACAACGGTGCATCATAATGGCGGTATCGTAAATAACCTCAAAAGTTTCAAATGAAAAATAAAACCAAAATGTACTATTCACCTATTTAACGACAGTAGTAATCCAACAATCTAGTTAAAGTCTTTGAGAAATCTACTGTTTTTCACAAAAAAGTTAGAGATTCTTACCCGTTTCCTACAATTAAGCAATCACAAAAAATCTAACAAATTTGAGGAACGGAAAACAAAATCACTTACGTCATTTCTACTTTCAAAAAAGCGCCGATGTTCTGTGATGTGGTTTGTTGCTTGGGCTGCACTCGGAACAGTTTTTTCGGGAACTGACCCAACTGTTTGGCTTCCGATCGGCTTTTTACACTAAAAGCTTCGAATTATCCAAAATATAATTCGAATTAACGACGATTTTTTAGCATTGATTTTATATAAAATGCTAGGGACCAAGAGAGAAATTCGAATTAAAGAAGATTTCGAATTATAGAAGTTCGAATTAGCCACGTTCCACTGTATTAATATTCTGACATCATGTAGTCGAATATTGATATTTTTCCAACCTAATGTTCCTACATGGAAGAACTTTACTTATTCTAACACTAATGAAATACGAAATCACCTGATGTGATATTTTTCCAATGTCATCATCATCATCTTGCACAGTTTCCAGCCACTGGCCGGGTCTGTTTGGAACACAAGCCTCTCCAACGTCTTCTGTCTTCCCACCATCTCTCAGCTTCCACCCTTGTCCAGTCTTCTCCTCTCTTCTTCACGCTTTCTTCCACCCCCTTCAGCCACCTGTCTCTCGGTCTCTTTCCTTCCCACTTCGTCTCGTGTATCCTCCTGGGTATCCTCTTCTCCTCCATTCGTTTTACATGTCCATACCATCTAAGTCTAGACTTCTCTATACCATCCTGTAATGGTTCCTCCTTCATTAATTCTCTGGTCCTCTCATTTCTTATTCTGTCCATCTTTGTAGCTCCAATACTGCTTCTCAAGAACCTCATCTCACTGGCCTGTATTTTGCTCTTCTCCCTTCCTTTCATAACCCAGGTCTCCGAGGCATACGTCAGGATAGGGACATAGTACGTCCGATATATGATCTTTTTGCTGTTCTGAGGGACATCCTTGCTCCTTAACATGCTTCTCACACTCCTCCGAAATGCTTCTGCCTGCCTCCCCCGCTCATTTATTTCTCTATCGTTTCTTCCATTCTCTTGTATCAGGCTTCCCAGATACTTGAAACTCTCCACTTTCTTCAGCTGTTCCCCACCAATTGTTATTCCCGCTGCAGAGGTGCCAACTATTACGGATTGTCCGTAATTATTACGGATTTCAACTCACGATTACGGCATTACGGTCAAAGGGGAAATTATTACGGAAAAGTGACATCACGAAAAAAATACATTTCTATGGAAAAAAAAAGGAATGTTGCAGGGTGTCTACCGGTAACGAAAAGTAACGGAAGTAACGAAAAAGTAGCTAATTTTACAAACAGGTAACGAAAGTAAAAGTAGCTAATTTTTATGTCTGCATAGTTGGAAGTAACAAAAATTCGCCGAGGTCGGTTTAAATCGTCTTAACTCGCGCCGCTCATCTCACAGATTGCGATGGAGCCGATTGCGTATGCTATAGGTATATTTCCCCGTGCCTGACCTCAAGGAAATACAAACGGAGGATTCCTTGAGTGGTATACATCGGTCCAACGTATAATTTCGGTATCGAGAAGAGTTTTTAGTTTCGAGTGAAATATTTTTCTGTATTATTAGGAAACCTTACTTTCCGCGAGACGTTTATTCGCGAATATTTCCGAAACTTAACAGGGACCTCTCATTTCTGTTATTGACCTCTGAATTTGGAGACTATCTCAAATTGAAGCCCAGAAATAACGCGAAATAATTTAATGTCGCAATCTTGCGAAATTATACAGTTTTGAAAATAGAATCCCGAAAATGCTTCGAAATAGGCCTACATTTATTTTAAAAATCTTTTCGTATCGAAAATTTGCGACATCCAGTATGGTTAATTCAAAATTCCGTTATGTCGACTTTTCCTTCGAACTTTGGTTCCATCGGATGATTTAACCGGTTATTTCGAAAACTTGTATAACTTGTATAATTCGTGATTCGAATTCGAAAGAAAATGTGCCCTCTTGTCGTATTATTCATGCAATCCTATCAGAATAATTCGTAATATTAGATACCTACTTCGAACGTTCATCCTCCGAACTCACATGCTCAAGACGGCCGGCTGACTGCACGACTTGCTTGCGGGAATCTCGTCAAACGGACCGAGATCGATGCCAGTTGCGTAAAATCATAAAACCCGTGCACAATCGTGAACTTGTGACAACGAGGACTGCGGGAATTCTGTCAAAGGTGATTGGGTGCCCATCACGAAACATCCCGAAACCTACTCGCCATTTTTCCCATGACCGTATACTTACAAGCGTACGGGGAGCGAGAAGTGCGTTAACCCTTTTAGAAATGACAGTCTCCGTAGCATCGCGATACTCATTTCTCCTCGTGATCCACCGTGAACTCCCAACCGCGACATAGGGATAGTGGGAATCACGGCGCCGACCATACAACATGTCCATAACTGCTCGTGAATTTTAACCATGCCCAACCTGGAGCTTGCCTCCACCATTCTGCCAGAACAGATAGACAGGCAGACAATCGTTGAACGGCTGGATGCGGCGCCGCCCGGTTGCATATTATCGCGTTCTCAGTGACCAACCGCGAGGACATCGTGATTGTCGTATAACGACCGAAAGCGGCAGCGATTGCAATACATCGCGATATTTCTCCGCATTCTATGACGAGAACAACTGGATTCTTGTCAAACGTACAGCAAGTGGCACCGATTGCGTAATTATGCTATAATTTCCCGTTCGAACATCAAGGACAATCGAAATCTCGTCGATCGGCTAAAAGTGACACCAATTATGTAAATAGCGATTTTTCTCTGTGTTCTATCGTGAAAACTACGGGAATCTCGTCAAATGGCTGAGGCCAGCGCCGATCGTGTAACATCTCGATATTTTTCTTAGAATGAAAGTTTCCTATTCATCTCTTGATTATTTTGTTCAGAGATTCCCAAGTTTGGTCAAGGAAAGTGAACATGACAAACTTGAAGAGGAATTTGCTGTTTATCAGTGTGATACGTTCCCTGTATATATTTTACAAGGAACTAAAATTGATGTAAACTGGGGCAAAATTGCTGAGCTTAAAAACGAAAGTGGATAGTTCAAGTATAAAACTTTAAGTAAAGTGATATTTGCAATATTACTTGTACCTCACAGTAACTCTCCCACAGAAAGAATTTTCAGTGTTGTTAGGAAAAATCAGACAGAATTCAGACCTACATTAAGCACATCTACACTGGAATCGCTTATGATTCACAAGACGAAAATGTCATCACAGGGGAAGTATGTTCCAAGAAAACTTTCACGGAAAACCAGTTACTGAGTGCAAAACAAGCTACAAGGAATTTTTTATCACAGAACTAGCAGTTAATGTGCAAATTTTATTGTGTAATATGATATTCTTTGCTATAGGTTGCTTCCGGGTAGGGCAAAGGTGGTGTGGTGTTATTATCGAGAAGGGAGGAGCATGCTCTTTGGATTTGACGTGAAAATAATTTTTCAGTGCGGGGGGGGGGGGGGCCAGTATAAGAGATTACTGATAACCCACTTCAAAGGTTGGCACCTCTGCCGTTGTGGTTCTTTCCTTCTTCCTTGTTGTGATCACCATCTCACTCTTATTTATGCTAAATTTCATCCCATATCCTTGTATTATTCCTTCCCACACGTTCAACTGTTCCTGTACCTCCTCCCCCTTGTTTCCCCAAATCATCAAATCATCTGCAAACACCATTGCTTTCATCTTTCCTTCCCCAATTACTTGTGCCACTCGGGTCATTATGTCATCCATCACCACAATGAAAAGTAACGGTGACAAGGCACTTCCTTGTTTCAGGCCGTTTCTCTGTTCCAACCAGTCTGATCTCTCTCCTCCCACTTTCACACAGCTCACGCTTCCCTTGTACATCTCCTTTATCCTCTTTATAGTCCATTTCTCTACTCCTCTATCCTCCAGGGACTTCCACACTTTGTTTCTGCATACACTGTCATATGCTTTCTCAATATCCAGGAAGGCCATCAGTAGATCTGTTCCATACTCATAGTGCTGTTCTTGTAACTGCCTTACAGCAAAAATCAAATCCACTGTGGACCTTCCTGCTCTGAAGCCATGTTGTTCTTCCCTCATCCCTCCTTCTATCCTTGTCCTAATTCTCTTTTCCAAAACTTTCTCGAAGATCTTTTCACAATGACTCATCAGTGTTATTCCCCGATAGTTTCTGCAATCTGTTCTACTACCTTTCTTGAAGATCGGGACAATTATTCCTTTTTTCCAGTCCTCCGGGGTCTTCCTTTCCTTCCATGCTGTCCTCATCACTCGGTACAACCACTGTATCCCCACCTCTCCTGCTGCTCTCACCATCTCCACACTCAACTCATCCACACCCGGTGCCTTCCCTCCTTTCATCTTGTGCACTGCATCTTCCACTTCTTTCCATGTTAAGTCCTTTTCTGTTTGCAGTTCATCATCCTCTTCCCCGATTTCTTCCTCCTCACCATCTTTTCCATTTGGGTTCAGAAGTTCTTCAAAATATTCTTTCCACATTTTCTTCAGTTCTTCCCTATTTTCTATCTCTTGTCCCCTTTTGTTCACCATTCTAACATAATCCGTAGGATCCTTCCTCCTCTTAGTTTTTACCATCCCATACAGGACCTTTTTTGTACCTTCACTATCCTCCTTCATCATCTTTGTCCACTCTTCCATCCACTTTCTTCTCTCCTCAGCCACTACTCTCTTCGCCTCCTTCTTTCTTTCCTGGTACTCTTCCCTTGTCTCTACCGTCCTATTTTGGTACCACCTCCTAAAGGCTCTATTCTTTTCCCTTACTATATCTTTTGTCTTCTCATTCCACCATGGTGTTTCCTTCCACCTCTTCTTACTACTTGTCCTCCCACATACTGCTTCTGCTGCACCTACTAGTGTCTTCTTAAATCTAGCCCATTCCTCTTCCACCCCTCTTTCTTCATCTGTTGGAATCCCTTCCTATACCATTTTGAGGTACTCGACCCTTCTATCCCCTTCTTTCAGTTTCCATATCCTTATACGTCTTTCCTGGTTCTCAGTCCCTTTCTTCTCCTTACTCCCTCTCAGGTTCATTACCAGCAATCGATGGTCGCTATCCAGGTTCTCCGATGGTATAACCTTGATGTCCGTGATGTTCTTATTTAGTTCTTTCTCATACAGTATATAGTCGACCACCGACTTCCTGGTCAAGTCATCACTGTACCATGTGATTGTGTGGCTCTCTCTTTTCTTAAACCAGGAGTTCCCAACTAGCAGGCTGTTCCTCTGGCAGAAGTCCAACAGTCTCTTTCCTTCTTCATTTCTTCCGCCCCAACCCTCTGGTCCTAGAACCTTCTCATAACCTTGTCTTTCACTTCCTACATGGGCATTGAGATCCCCCATAACAATCATATTTCTTCTTACAATGACAATGAACAATTCTTTTTCAACTTAAACCAATGAAATGAACAATGATTTTATTTTGATATTCGAAACCATAAGCGATTTTTGGTTTATAACATAAAGTGAAAGTGAACAGTGTACACATAGGGGTCTATGAACAATGAATCGCCTATTGTGTAAATAACAACAATTTAGAATAGGGAACTGATACCAGATGGACTATTAATTTCTGGATATCAACGATTTAGATTAGGGATAGTGTTTTTCTAGTGTTGATATGTTTCTAGTGATATTTTGAATGCTTTTGCATAAAACTTTTAGTGTTTTTAAAATGTAATAAAATGGGATAATTTTAAGAAATTGTGATATTTCCTTTCTCCTTTCTCTTCTCCCTTGCTTGCTCATTGCCATATTCAGTCATGCCAGCGATTAATTTAGTTTTGCCCGGATGGACCCTGAGATTGCAGTTCTTGTGCTAGACTGATCTTGGGAATTGGCTAATGTGTTCGTTAGACTTCCATCTAAACGGGCACAGTATCTCTCCTCAGCCTTTGCTAAATGAGCAACAGTGCTGGCAAATAAGAACATGAACAATGAAGAGCGAGAGAAATAAGCAATATGTCCTTTTAAGGGCAAGAGAAATCTCAACTAAACTGAATATTTTCCAGTGGAATGCAGGATGCGTATCCTCAGCAAAGATGACTAAGTTGAAGCAAATGTAGATCACCTTGTGGTGTAGCGGCTAATATTCTTGGCTGTCTCCATGGATATTATAAATATTATAGTTTTTTTTTGTAGTATTTCACATTGAAACTACAAACTGTTATTTCACAATAAATAATTCCAGGCTCTGGCAAGAAATTTAATTCTGATCTGAGGACTGGAATGAGGTACACTCAAGCTCGTGAAGCAAAACTGAGAAGAGAAAGGTTTAATTAACACCTCCGCCATCCTAGAAATGGTTTTCCATGGTTTTTCCTCGTGTTGTGGCTAGCAGTCTCGGCTGTCACTGTGGAGGCCCAGATTCGATACCGGCTCTCCCAAGATATTTAATTCTGGTCTGAGGGGTGGAACAGGGTTCACTCGGCCTCATGGGGAAAAACTGAAGAGAGGCACATTCTATTCCTACCACAACCATCCTGGAAGTAGTTTTCCGTGGTTTCCCACTTCTTCTCCAGGCAAATGCCAGGATGGTACCTAACTTAAGGCCATGGCTGCTTCCTACTCAAATCCTACCTAAATTACAAATTCGGCTGGCTGAGTTGCTCAGTGGTACGTTCTCACCTGCTGTGCTCAAGGTTGCAGGATTGAATCCTGGCACAGCCAGTTGGCATTTGAAGGTGCGCAAATGCGAGGGAGCCGTGTCAGTAGGTTTACGGGCATGTTAAGATCCCTTTCGGGACAAAATTCCGGCACCCTGGAGTCTTTAAAAGCCACAGTTGTTAAAAGGGACGTAAAACCAATAACATTATTTATTATTTTTCTATTACAAATTCACACAGTAGTACAGACATCAGTCACATAGGTTATCAGACAAATTCTACACACACACCCAAGTACACGGGCTACATGACCACGATCTCGCAAAGCCCCTAAGAGAATTGACAAAGACGACAACAACAACCATTTGTACTCTAGTTAAGGCCATAGTCACCTCCTTCCCAGTCCTCACCTTAATCTCAAATACACCCGTTTGAACTAGCCTGATCAATTTTTCAAAGTATTTAGCCTTCTTTGAAATTTGATGCATTGTCATTAAGTTTATTCAGAGTACAAACATCCTGGATCCTTCGGGGAAACAGTTTCATTTCAACACGAGAGACCTCCAAGGCCCTAACACCGGTGTGAAATCCGCCCTGGAGAGATTAAACTACACACGTCGAACTTGTTTGAAGACACAAGGAAGAGTCTCTTGAACCAAAGTCGCGTAGTTCTGTCAGGATGCTAGTGGAACCAACGCTGACAGTTTTGCCACACTAACATGCACTGATTTTATCACTAGACATTAGCGGACACCAGAATTCACATGGCGTCATGATGACTTAGGCCATGAGCAGCTTTTACTTGTTCTTAAGAATTGCTTAATCAGCAATATTTATCGACACATGGTCTTCCGTTCTTGTTATTATCAAATTGTCCTTTAATAGTGTATATGTGGTTGCAGTCAATATTATTTATAAAGTCCTACAACACTGATGCAACCTCTTGTCACGGCGAAGATTCCAGACTAGCCATTGCACATGGGGGCATAGTGTGTCCCACAAGTAGTGCTCCAATTGTCATGTGATATGGAGTGAGTGTTTTCTGAGTACAAAGCCTTTTTAAGTGAAATTAGATGCAGGTTTGTGTTCTACAACATGTTACTGTATATCGTGCTGTGATTGAGTGTAGTGGAGACTTGTGAATCTCATTGACAAACTGGAGCATTTTATCGTGGTACGGTCTCCCATAAGTCCAACCCCCTCGTCCACGTCGTGGGAGACGGGCAACGGCACAAAGTAGGGGATCGCCTGTAGGGGCGAAGTACAGTGGGGACTTCGTGTGCCCCGGGACCGTTACGGTAGCTGTGAAGGTCCTACAGGAACCCTGAAAAGTGACGACTAACGGGGCTCTGGTGAAGCTACGATAGGCCCAGCAAGCCAGTAGTGGATGAAACCAAATGCTTTCAAAAATGGAACGAGCCTCGGACATGATGGATTTAATAGACGACGACATGGCTGTACACACGGACTAAGATTTGGAACTTTAAACCTAAGAACGCTGACGGGGAAGGTGGAGGAGATAGTGGATATGATGGAAAGAAGGAAGTTGGATTTATTGGGATTGGCAGAAACAAAGTGGAAAGGGGAAGGAAGGAGAGAACTGAGAAAAGGCTATAGACTGTACTGGAGTGGGAACGAAGAGGGAAAGAGGAATGGAGTGGGAGTAGTAGTACGAGATGGTTTAAAAGAAGAAGGGAGGAGAATAAGTGATAGGATGATGAAAGTGAAAGTAGCACTGAGGGGAGAGACCGTAGAAATAGTGAAAGTGTATGCTCCACAAGTAGGCTGCGCATCTGAAGAGAAGGAGGTGTTTGAAGAGGAATTGCAGAAGCAGCTGGTAGGAAGAAATATGATTGTTATGGGGGATCTCTATGCCCATGTAGGAAGAGAAAGACAAGGTTATGAGAGTGTTCTAGGACCAGAGGGTTGGGGTGGAAGAAATGAGGAAGGAAAGAGACTGTTGGACTTCTGCCAGAGGAACAGCCTGCTAGTTGAAAACTCCTGGTTTAAGAAAAGAGAGAGCCTCACAATCACATGGTACAGTGATGACTTGACCAGGAAGTCGGTGTTCGACTATATTATTATTATTATTATTATTAATCTTGATTGGTCACATTGGACCACTTGATTCGTTCCACAATCACTTCTTCTTTGAATGTAGTACTGCTTGGTTCTTGCGCTCTTTCCAGTACTTTTTCATTCTTTGAGATCAGGATTTTCTCAACTCATCTGAAATCTCCATAGGCTTTCTATGTCATTTCTGCAGAAAATTTGTGAGTTTTAAGAATGGTGTTAATTTTATTTTTCTCCTCGGCATCTGTTATCTTGAGTCCAACTGCTTTGAGATCTTGTTGGATTTCTTGGATCCATTTTCCTCCAGTTTTCTTTCCATGATTTCTCATCACCAGTTGGCGTACAATTCTGTTTTCTGGAAGCCGTAAGATGTGAAAAAATATGAAATGACTATATACTGTATGAGAAAGAACTAAATAAGAACATCACGGACATCAAGGTTACAGAGGTGCCAACGATTACGGATTGTCCGTAATTATTACGGATTTCAGCTCACGATTACGGCATTACGGCCGAAGGGGAAATTATTACGGAAAAGTGACATCACGAAAAAAATACATTTTTATAAAAAAAAAAGTTACAGGGTGTCTACCGGTAACGAAAAGGAACGAAAGTAACGAAAAAGTAGCTAATTTTTATGTCTGCATAGTTGGAGGTAACGAAAATTCGCCGAGGTTGGTTTAAATCGTCTAAACTCGCACCGCTTGCCTCACATATTGCGATGGAGCCGATTGCATATGCTATGTTTCCCCGTGCCCGACCTCAAGGAAATGCATACTGAGGATACCTTGAGTGGTATACATCGGTCCAACGTATAATTTCGATATCGAGAAGAGTTTTTAGTTTTGTGTGAAATATTTTTCTGTATTATTAGGAAACCTGACTTTCCGCGAGACGTTTATTCGAGAAAACTTCCCAAACTCAACAGAAACCTCTCATTTCTGTTATTGACCTCTAAATTTGGAGACTATCTCAAACTGAAGGCCAGAAATAACGCGAAATAATTTAATGTCGCAATCTTGCGAAATGATACAGTTCCGAAAAAAGAATCCCGAAAATGCTTCGAAATACATTTATTTTAAAAGTCTATCCGTCTCGAAAATTTGCGACATCCAGTAGGGTTGATTCGAAATTCCGTCATGTCGAATTTGCCTTCGAACTTTGGTTCGATCGGATAATCTAACCGGTTATCTCGAAAACTTGTATTCGTGATTCGAATTCGAAAGAAAATGTGCCCACTTGTCGTATTATTCATGCAATCCTATCAGAATAATTCGTAATATTCGATACCTAATTCGAACGTTCATCCTCCGAACTCACATGCTCATGCCTGCTTACTGCACGACTTGCCGGCGGAAATCTCGTCAAACGGACCGAGATCGATGCCAGTTGCGTAAAATCATAAAACCCGTGCCCAATCGCGAACTTGTGACCACGAGGACTGCGGGAATCCTGTCACAGGTGATTGGGCACCCTTCACGAAACATCCCGAAACCTACTCGCCACTTTTCCCATGACCGTATACTTAAAAGCGTACGGGGAGCGAAAAGTGCGTCAACCCTTTTAGAAATGACAGTCTTCGTAGCATCGCGATACTCATTTCTCCACGTGATCCTTCGCGAACTCCCAACCACAGCATAGGGACAGCGGGAATCATGGCGCCGACCATACAGCATGTCGATACCTGCTCGTGAATTTTAACCTTGCCCAACCTCGAGCTTGCCTCTCCATTCTGCCAGGACAGATAGACAGGCAGACAATCGTTGAACGGCCGGATGCGGCGCCGATTGCATATTATCACGTTCTCAGTGACCAACCGCGAGGACATCGTGATTCTCGTATAACGACCGAAAGCGGCGGCGATTGCAATACATCGCGATATTTCTCCGCATTCGATGACGAGAACAACTGGATTCTTGTCAAACGTACAGCAAGTGGCGCCGATTGCGTAATTATGCTATAATTTCCCGTTCCCACATCAAGGACAATGGACATCTCGTCGATCGGCTAAAAGTGACACCAATTATGTAAATAGAGATTTTTCTCCGTGTTCTATCGTGAAAACTACGGGAATCTCGTCAAACGGCTGAGGCCAGCGCCGATCGTGTAACATCTCGATATATTTCTTAGAATGAACGTTTCCTATTAATCTCTTGATTATTTTGTTCAAAGATTCCCAAGTTTGGTCAAGGAAAGTGAACATGACAAACTTGAAGAGGAATTTGCTGTTTATCAGTGTGATACTTTCCCTGAATATATTTTACAAGGACCTAGAATTGATGTAAACTGGGGAAAAATTGCTGAGCTTAAAAACGAAAGTGGATAGTTCAAGTATAAAACTTGTATTTGCAACATTACTTGTACCTCACAGTAACTCTCCCACAGAAAGAATGTTCAGTGTTGTTAGGAAAAATCGGTCAGAAATCAGACCAACATTAAGCACATCTATACTGGAATCGCTCATGATTCACAAGACGAAAATGTCATTTCAAGGGGAAGTATGTTGCAAGAAAACTTTCACGGAAATCCAGTTCCTGGGTGCAAAACAAGCTACAAGGATTTTTTAAATCAGAGAACTAGCAGGTAATGTGCAAGTTTTATTGTGTAATATGATATTCTTTACTATAGGTTGCTTCCCGGTAGGGCAAAGATGGTGTCATTATCGAGAAGGGAGGAGCAATCTTTGGATCTTTTCAGTGGGTGGGTGGGGGCAATATAAGGGATTACTGATAACCCACTTCAAAGGTTGGCACCTCTGCTGGTTATACCATCAGAGAACCTGGATAGCGACCATCGATTGCTGGTAATGAACCTGAGAGGGAGTAAGGAGAAGAAAGGGACTGAGGACTAGGAAAGACGTATAAGGATATGGAAACTGAAAGAAGGGGATAGAAAGGTCGAGTACCTCTAAATGGTAAAGGAAGGAATTCCAACACATGAAGAAAGAGGGGTGGAAGAGGAATGGGCTAGATTTAAGAAGACACTAGTAGGGGCAGCAGAAGCAGTATGTGGGAGGACAAGTAGTAAGAAGAGGTGGAAGGAAACACCATGGTGGAATGAGAAGACAAAAGATATAGTAAGGGAAAAGAATAGAGCCTTTAGGAGGTGGTATCAAAATAGGACGGTAGAGACAAGGGAAGTGTACCAGGAAAGAAAGGAGGCGAAGAGAGTAGTGGCTGAGGAGAGAAGAAAGTGGATGGAACAGTGGACAAAGATGATGAAGGAGGATAGTGATGGTACAAAAAAGGTCCTAACGGGGTGCACTCAGCCTCGTGAGGACAATTGAGTAGCTGTCTGACAGTGAGACAGCGCCCCGATCACGAATACCAAGATTAACGGCCGAGGGGACCCGACGCGCTGATCACGCGTCACCCCAATATCTGCAGGCCAAATGGCTGGGCAGTGGTCGCTTGGTCGGCCTTAGCCCGTCATGGGCTGGATAGTGCCAGGGGTTGACTTTTTTTTTTTTTTTTTTTTTTTTTTTTTTTTTTTTTTTTTTTACAAAAAAGGTCCTGTATGGGATGGTAAAAAATAAGAGGAGGAAGGATCCTATGGATTATGTTAGAATGGTGAACAAAAGGGGACTAGAGATAGAAAATAGGGAAGAACTAAAGAAAATGTGGAAAGAATATTTTGAAGAACTTCTGAACCCAAATGGAAAGGCGGTGAGGAGGAAGAAATCTGGGAAGAGGATGATGAACTGCAAACAGAAAAGGACTTAACATGGAAAGAAGTGGAAGATGCAGTGAACAAGATGAAAGGAGGGAAGGCACCGGGTGTGGATGAGTTGAGTGTGGAGATGGTGAGAGCAGCAGGAGAGGTGGGGATACAGTGGTTGTACCGAGTGATGAGGACAGCATGGAAGGAAAGGAAGACCCCAGAGGACTGGAAAAAAGGAATAATTGTCCCGATCTTCAAGAAAGGTAGTAGAACAGATTGCAGAAACTATCGGGCAATAACACTGATGAGTCATTGTGCAAAGATCTTCGAGAAAGTTTTGGAAAAGAGAATTAGGACAAGGATAGAAGGAGGGATGAGGGAAGAACAACATAGCTTCAGAGCAGGAAGGTCCACAGTGGATTTGATTTTTGCTGTAAGGCAGTTACAAGAACAGCACTATGAGTATGGAACAGATCTACTGATGGCCTTCCTGGACTTTGAGAAAGCATATGACAGTGTATGCAGAAACAAAGTATGGAATTCCCTGGAGGATAGAGGAGTAGAGAAATGGACTATAAAGAGGATAAAGGAGATGTACAAGGGAAGCGTGAGCTGTGTGAAAGTGGGAGGAGAGAGATCAGACTGGTTGGAACAGAGAAACGGCCTGAAACATGGAAGTGCTTTGTCACCATTACTTTTCATTGTGGTGATGGATGACATAATGACCCGAGTGGCACAAGTAATTGGGGAAGGAAAGATGAAAGCAATGGTGTTTGCAGATGATTTGATGATTTGGGGAAACAAGGGGGAGGAGGTACAGGAACAGTTGGACGTGTGGGAAGGAATAATTCAAGGATATGGGATGAAATTTAGCATAAATAAGAGTGAGATGGTGATCACAACAAGGAAGAAGGAAAGAACCACAACGGGAATAACAATTGGTGGGAAACAGCTGAAGAAAGTGGAGAGTTTCAAGTATCTGGGAAGCCTGATACAAGATAATGGAAGAAACGATAGAGAAATAAATGAGGAGTGTGAGAAGCATGTTATGGAGCGAGGATGTCCCTCAGAACAGCAAAAAGATCATATATCGGACGTACTATGTCCCTATCCTGACGTATGCCTCGGAGACCTGGGTTATGAAAGGAAGGGAGAAGAGCAAAATTCAGGCCAGTGAGATGAGGTTCTTGAGAAGCAGTATTGGAGCTACAAAGATGGACAGAATAAGAAATGAGAGGACCAGAGAATTAATGAAGGAGGAACCATTACAGGATGGTATAGAGAAATCTAGACTTAGATGGTATGGACATGTAAAACGAATGGAGGAGACGAGGATACCCAGGAGAGTACACGAGACGAAGTGGGAAGGAAAGAGACCGAGAGACAGGTGGCTGAAGGGGGTGGTAGAAAGCGTGAAGCAGAGAGGAGAAGACTGGACAAGGGTGGAGGCTGAGAGATGGTGGGAAGACAGAAGACGTTGGAGTGGCTTGTGTTCCAAACAGACCCGGCCAGTGGCTGGAAACTGTGCAAGATGATGATGATGACGGTATGTTTTTGATTTTTTGTTTTTATTTCGTTGGTGTTTAAAGTAGAACATTCATTTCTTATTGTATAAATTGCTAATTGATCATCAAGTCTATGGTATGTTTGTTTTTAATGCATATTTCAAAATTGTTCAAGGGAAATTTTTCATTTTTTAGTTCATATTGGCATGTGTATTTTGACATTCTTAAGGGCATAATTATCCAAAGCCAAATTTAAAAAATGTTTTTTGTTTATGATGTTCTTCTGAGCACACACTCCCCTCCAGATCGGCGTCTTTGGGGAGTTTTGCATGGGATTGGGGGATACCTAATTATAAGTTATGTTTTCTGTAAGTGCCTCATTAATTCATGCCTGATTTCATTTATGCTGCAGTCTTTTGAGCCCAAGGTTGCTGCATTGAATCTGGCACCCCAACATCTCTAAAGAAGCCATAGATAAAAGGGACGTAACATCTACAACATTTATGTCCTTTTATACTTTCGTGCATACATCACTCCACTTCCATTTCTATTTACTATTATAGGCCACTATTCGGACCACTACAAAGTCAAATTCAAAATTAAATATATAAACAATAGCAATTAAAATGTGTATTCTCTTTAACTTAACATGTTCTTCTCAGGATTGATGACCTTGATGCTCCCAATTAAAGAAAACAAGGCTCTTCCATATCTGACTTGATGCTTGATTGGATGAACATGACGTTGTGCAAGGAATTAGATCAGAGATGGGCACAAATCGGCTCATTGAGCAGCGCTCCCGCTCCGGCAGGAGAAAGAGCCGAGTATGCGCTCTCACCAAAGTTAACCTGCTTGCACAGCTTGCCGTTACAAGCGGCGTATCACAACAGCTTTATACTTGTGCCCTGTTGGTTGTGCATTAGATGATTAGATTATGGTGCTACGTACATACACTTAATTATATTCCTTTTATTAGGTTCTGTGTAGGAACCGTAAATAATTACTTTGACAGCTGATAATTACACACTCCTTTGCCCACTACCAATAGTTCTGGAACTAAAATAAGCCAACCTAACAACTTGTTTAGAACAAGAGGAACGAAAATTTGCCGTAGGAGTACAGAAATAAATACATGAATAAATATCATTCAGTATAAACAAAACATAGGCCCATGTGTTATTATACAGTACTAGCAGTAGTGCCCGGCTTCGCCCGGTGGATTTATTTGTTTTATGGATGATAGTGAATACTACTACAGAACTGGCACATGATACTTACACTACCAGAAGAAAAAAAATATATAACTTTTTGTGGTGGTGGTGGTGGTGGTGGTGGTGGTGGTGGTGGTTGTAGCGAGGGTGATAAGCAGTACAGTATAATGGACGTAACATTTAGATAATTTTCCCCTAACGATAATAATGATAATAATGAATAGGGAAACGGCTATTTACTAACTACAGAACTGACACATGTAATTTACAAACAAATTTCGAAAAATGATTAGAAAGAGGAGTAAGTGAAATAAAATACACTGCCTAGGGCCTATATCTCATTGTCTGTTAGAAATATAGAGACCAATAGTGTCGTCTTTTGTCGCATAGCGCCATAGGAAAATAATCAGAACACTTTGGAAAACTTCGGCTGTCCCGAGCTCCTGAGGTAGCAATAGTATAATTTATGGCCACATAGCGCTCAACGATAAGTTTCGGAATAAATTCTGGTAAATTTGAAAGCACCAATGCTTATTGCAGCTAATAACCTCAATGTATTGCACCAACAACATTGCACTTTTACAGATGCATAATATGTTCATGATGATAACTGTTTTAAGGGGCAAAAGAAATCTTTTTGCACTAATTACTCCCCGTGACTGCAATTTATAAGCAGCGCAAGATTTAACTATTTTCGCAATTCTGCACCAGAATACTGGTAGGGGCGACGTGATGCAGCCCGAATTGTCAGTCAACAATAGACTTATTAAAATACTCTTACAGTTACACTACTGCGGACATGAATGATTCTAGGGCCTTAATACATGGTTTTCTAGTTCAGTTTGTTTGTTATTCTAAATGTAGGGAATGGAGAGCGTTGTCCAAAATATCAAGTGAACAGTGTTACCAGCAGGGTTTCAAAGTGTACTGTATGTATAATTTGGTGCAATTAGGAGGAACGGTGTAGATTTGTGATAAAGGGCCTAAATGCAGGAAATGGAGTGGTCTGTCCGAAATTTAAAGTGGACAGTGTTACCCGCAGGGTTCCAAAGGGTAAGTGTACAAAATGTGATTCAGATCGGTGAAACGGTGTAGATTTGTGCCAATGGACCTAAATGCAGGGAATGGAGTGGTCTGTCCGAAATTTAACATAGCCTAAACTATTCCTCTTGAATCTGGATATCAAAGAAAAAAGGAATTTTTTGAATCCGTCTGGTAGTTCCAGAGATTAGCGCATTTAAACACAAAAACACACAAACTCACAAACTCTTCAGCTTTATTATATTAGTATAGATATCTAAACTGTCCAGACAGGTTACATTTGGAGCGATCGAACTTGCACTTACAATTCGAAGAACGGCAGTGAGATGTGCGTTAGTTAGAGTGGCTCTTCGTGGAGATTTATTTATCTTCATTAGAGAGAACAGTTTCTCACACAGATATGTTGAACCAAACATTGATAGACGTTTGGCAGTCATTTTGTGTATGTTTGGAAAATCTGTTTGCCAAAACTGTTCTTAAAAATGTGCTAAGCTTGTTCGTGATTCATATTTAGCGTACAGCTGTACACATAATATAGGCCTACTCAGCCCGGTACAGTGCTGTACCTATGCTTGCGCCTTGACTGCGCATATTGCCATCTAGTTGTTCCAGCACAAACTATTAGTGAGCAGTCAGATGGTCCCGGCTCCTTGGATCCGCTCGCGCTCATGCAGTTGACTCCAGGAGCTGCTCTCTCTCATTGCCCACCTATGAATTAGATAATTGAACATCAAGTCACCATAAGGACAGAAAAGCCGATTTGCCTAATACTGTCAGATGTGGCTTAGTGATGGACAGAAAAACGCCCAACTGTTTGGAGAAAACAGTTGTCCGATGAAAAACGAACGAACTGTTTTTTAACGTTACACCAAACAGTTTTCCTTCAGTCTTATTGCGATTGGTTGGAACGAATCCACTGTTTGTCCTTCACTGTTTCTGTTTGCTACTCACTGGCACTGCTGTAACCTTGAATGAATAGCTTCGCCGGAGCTATTCGGCTGAGGTCGTTATTATTCGACAGTTAACCACTCCCATCCCCTCTCTGTCAAATCAACTGTTTGTCCCGTATTATTATTAGCAGCCAGGCTACAAGAGCTGTTGGGAAAAGCAGTTCTTAGCCAAACTGTTCTTTCTTCAACGTTTTCGCTTATTGCTGTTTGCGAGCTGTTGGCTGTGTTCTTAAATCTCCTCAAAGCTCTCGCATAGCAGCATGGGCACCCGCCCGCAGGGGTTCGGGGGTTGGGGAGAGGTAGGGGGTGGATTACCGAGAATATTTACATTCTTAATTTTCACACCAGTTTATTACATAAATTGAAGGAAGAAAGATTGTAGTTTAACGTGACCGTGAATCTTGTGATAATGAGCCACGGGACCGCCTTTTTACGTAGAATCCGAACCTCAGGACATGGCATTTCACTTCGAAAATCTCACATGCATTGACCGGGAATGCTTGTTGGCGAGAGGCCAACAGCTTAACCGCTGCGCCACAAGGCCCCTATTACAAAAATTGAAGTTACTGATAGTTAACTCATAATTCCACAATTTTATTTAACTTAGAGTAATTTGGAATTATTTGAAAATATCTGCAGTTATTTAGAAAATCGGCGAACTGGATTAACATTTAACATTACCATTTTAATGAACTGCTTGAATTTTATTTTTGTCGATACATGGTGATACCACTAAAGAAATGAACATAATGACGATGATTCACAAAGAAAAGCGAACTTCTAAGGACAAAAACTCTGAACTAAAAGAAAACAACTATTCTTCCCATTCATGTCATAAAGATAATGTACCCAACGGTTTCAGAGCAGCCAAATAACGAATATCACGAAGCAAGTAAGAAATGAAACGAAAATTGCGGGGGGCGATATGTCCTAGTGACAGCTAGGTAATTAAATGAAAAATATGACTCTCCCCCCTGGAAAAAAAAGCCTGTGGGCGCCCATGCATAGAAGGTTGCGTGGTGTCTGAGAGACACCTCTAGCATTCTGAGAAATGTATTTAATTCCAAGTTTCATGTGAGAATTTAAATTAATTCCTGGCTGCGGCAACGCGGTCATGTAGCCCCGTGTACTTTTTTGTATACTTTAATCTGTGTTGAGAGGGGCAGATGACCTCGTAGTTCCGCCCCTTAAAACAACAATAACTAATTTGATTGCATTGACTTTGCCTATGAGTGGAGTCTCACTCATCTTCCCGTTCTACCCGTGTAGCCTTTATACAAGTATTTTGTCAGCCATCAGCTTGTGTTGCCTGTCAGTGTCTAATAATAATAATAATAATGCTATTTTTACGTCCCTTTTAACTACTCTGGCTTTTAGAGACGCCGGGGTGCCGGAATTTTGTCCCAAATGGGATCTTTAACGTGCCAGTAAATCTACTGACAAAGCTCCCTCGCATTTGTGCACCCTCAAACGCCAATTGGCTGCGCCAGGATTCGATCCTGCTACCTGGGGTTTAGCAAGCGAGAACGTTACCCCTGAGCCACGCAGCCAGCCTCAGTGTCTACTGTGTAGATATTACGCAACGAATCAAGTTACAGTGAAAGGTGGAGAAATATATTTCCTATCTCACAGCTCTTGTGCGTGTGACTCACTCGTCTATCACCGAGTCCCGTTATGAAGTGTGAACGAATGACCTGTTGTCTTCAAACTGTTTGCGAAAACATTACTGCGTTGGTTAATCAGCTTCTGCCGTACTGTCTTGTGAACGAATTTTATAACCTGTTGTTTTCAAACTGTTTGGGAGAACAGTTGTTTTCAACAAACGAACAGTTCGTTGGCGTTTTCCTAAAACAGCAGAAATGACCATCACTAATGTGGCTTAGTAATTAATAAAATTTGTGTACTTCTTTTTAAATATTATTTATTGTAGAGTATTTTAAATTCAGAACTCTTTGTTGATGATGAAGATGGAAGAGAGGTCATCTGCTTGTCATGACACAGTTTAAAAATACAAATTTAATTACAATTTAGAGGTGAAAACCTAAAAATATCTATTAATAACAAACAAACAAAAAAACTAATAACAATTATACACTCAAATACATACGGTACTTAAACAGGCTCATCCAGAAGAAGAGACAACTCAACCGAAATATGTTTACTCTGATAAATGGAAGAAAGCACACTCCGAGAAGATGAATACCTGGTGGGCCTAGAAGAAACCAAACTGTTGAGAGCATGCAGTCCTTAATGGCCCTAACACTGGAATGAAGAGAAGAGAATATGTGGAATACAAAAGTGAGAATTTCAAATTCGCAAGTTCTTTAAGTCAAATAATACTTGAATATTTAGATCGCTGGATGCAACTCACTCTCACTTCTAAAGCAGATGACATGATCAGCAGCCACCATGTCATTGGCTAATATAAGATGGAGTATATTTTGCAGACCAAAGTGAATTCAGTTCCACAAGTAAAACGTTAGGGGGTCTTCTCTTCTCATTAGTACTAGCGGGTGGATCTTGGCACGAGTTATCCATAGTCTGCGTTCAATGCTAGACCCCTTCCATACCCAAAAACTATATACGAGTAGTTCCCTTTATTGTTCTTAGTTTATTAGGCCTTGGGTCAGTTAGTCATTGAGTTTCAGTACTCTTTACTGTAAGAATTCTGTGCTTCTTGTTTGAGTTTCATGTGTGCATAGTATTTCACTTTTTTATTATTATTATTTTTTATTTTTTATTTATTTATTAACCCATGAATGCCCGAATTAATACTTTTTGAAAATTCCCAATTTTTTTCAGGAACTAATGCAGATAGAAACATAGAAATTGTGCTGTATACCGGTATTCTTATAGTAGCAGTGATTATGTGTATTTACAATGAATTCCATCAGTGTGGTATTATTGATGTTGTGTTGTATAATACAATTTTGCTTTTTTTAAATTAATAAGTCATACCATAGGGAGTTATTAAGCTGTTCAAACCATATTTTACGAAGGTGGCATCTTAAATTCCCGAAATACAGGGTGTTACATATATGTAACGCTAGGCGCTTGTGTTGTCAAAACCCTTACTGCATATTCTGAATGGTGATTTATAAATACAATAATGTACCAATTTCATATTTGTTGCTAAATACTTATCTTGATAATATTACATTTTAAAAAGCACTGAGCAAGTATTTTGAAACCTTTGAACCTTCGATCATATAGTCAAGTGACTAGTTACTTGGTGTGGAACAGCAAGAAGCATGATATGCACAGTCCGTCAGTCCCACATCACATTTACAACATGCAGTGCGGATACTGCTTACACACAATTGACCGGCATACCGCCTCCGCTTATAGTCCTGAGACGTTGATGACCAGATGATCGCGTCCATCATATCACAAGTCTTCAATGTCGCGGCCCTATCCTGCACGTGCTGTTGACAGCCGCCTGGCTCCACGTGGTTCTACATCGTACGATTTCACGTAGAATTGCGCCACTTCCCTCTTGAACTCCAATTGAGTTGTCCTTGACTGTGATATCGTAATGAGGTACCATGCGTTTTGGAGACTCTTGACAAAAAGCCAAGAAAATATGGCCCACCACCACTTTTGATTCTTATTGACACATGATATCAGTTCACATTTTCATCCATAAGGTTCGTTCCTCCCATGAATTTGTTATAGGTGGCGATCTGGAGAGGACGTGGGAGTGTAACTATTTTTCTTTTCAGCCCGAGAGACCCTTCTGACCTTGTCGAGGGGGAGGGGAGGGATAGTCGTGGAGGCAACAGTTACTGTGCTGTTTTCATGCCAGCAAGCTATAATCGTGACGTCATTACTCGTTTGTCCCTTACTCCAGTATTTCTGCCAAGGTCAGACTTCTAAATAATAATTATGTTATTGGATTTACGTCCCTTTTAACTTCTCTGGCTTTTAGAGACTCCGGGTTGCCGGAATTTTGACCCAAAGGGGATCTTGAACATGCCAGTAAATCTACTGACACGACTCTCTCGCATTTGCGCACCCTGAAATGCCAACTGACTGCACCAGGATTCGATCCTGCAAGCTTGGGGAACGCCAAGCGAGAACTTTGGTGCTGAGCCATGCAGCCAGTCTAGACCTCTGAAATATCGAATTAAATCTCGTATTGTATTTTCTGAAACACTGCCTGCAGCCAGATATCTCTGCAAAGGTATGGTCTTGAATACGGTACTGGCATAAAAAATATGCTACGGTGACATAAAACATATTATATGAAGGCATGCACTGTTAAAAAAAAGCTGTATATTGAAAAACATTGTGTGTACAAATGCATGAAATGTATTCTAACTCATTACATATGAATGTGCTACAGAAAATATCCTCCCTAACCACTGACCCTGTATCCGCCTAACGTTACCATATGGTAACGCTGGGAAAATTAGTCCCGGGTATGAGCAGGTATAAAGAAACACGTAAGATATGTTACTGAATTATAAATTAGATATGTTTACTACCATAATCCCGAAGACAAAGTAAACTACCTCCATTTTACGCAATAATTTAGCATGCCGTACCTTTTGCGGCATGCCATTGTAACGTGTTTTTCAAGGGTTTTTTATGCCACTGGCATAAGTCAGTAGGAAGCCATTCTGTATTTATTTACGCGGCAAATTGTTCAGCCAAGAGAATTTTTCATGTTAATTTATTATTATTATTAATTTATTATAATTATTATTAAGATATTTTCGGAGCATTTTATAAAAATTATAAGCATACAGATAGGTTTTCTATGTCTTAGAAAACACTATCAAGCAAATTATTACGAACGACAATATCATAGAAAATTATGTGATTACGGAATTTTACGGAGTTTCGTCAGTTAGGATATTATGAGAGACATGACTCACTGGAAATTCAGATACAGGCTGATTCTTGTCAAGAAGTATTACGCAAGCTTGGGTCGCAGCGTCAAGAAAAGGCGGATAGTTGGAACGGAAATCGACTTCATCATCCGCGCGCCGTGTGTAATGAGCCAGAGAAGGGGAAGTAGCACGTGGGGAGCAGCCAATCAGTGGAGACCACATAAGCTGGAAGTCGGTACTGAGGTGGGGAGCCGACGTGTGCATATATCGTTCGGCGCGCCGTGGAACGAGGACAATCTGTGTAGAACTTGCCGAGTATGGTTGCACGCGGGAGTCGCTCCGATGTTCCGTGGAACGAGGACAATCTGTGAAAGACTTGACTAGTACGGTTGCAAGTGCGTGTCGCTCCGATGTTCCGTGGAGTGGAGAACTATCTGTTTAAAACTTAACCAGTGTGGTTGTACGAGGGTATGGCTCCGATGTTAGGACCATAAAGTCACCAAATCTACAAGTATATCATCAAATATTGACGGAGATGACGACGTCCAGGAGACTGTGGGAAGCTCACAGCATCATCCAGTACGAGGGAAATGCTTTGGCAATTTCCAGTGGTAAGCGCAAATGACGCAGAAATACGCAATCTCTCGTTTCTCTTTGTTTTCTATTCAATATTTCAGTAACTTCATAGCTTGGGAATAAGAGTAAAATCAATAATTTATCAGACTCCGTTTTCACGTAATTTTCTATCGGTAATATTAAAATCGCAACGCTCCAATTTAAATTTTAAACTTATTATTATTATTATTAATTTTGCTATACTTGTTTTATATAATAAATTCATATCTTTTACAATGCAATCTTTGCTTTCAGTAGGTAGCATTAGATATAGACCAATTCCTTCTCCTGATACAATTGTTTGTTGGGTTAATGATCAAATCATACCACGATCTGAGTGAATAGATTCTTGAAGGTGTTCTACCAGAGCTAGACGTTGTTAAATACAAATTTAGATTTCAACATTGCGTTGAGGTCTTGGCGCCCATTAAAACAACATAGCTTAGGCAAAGGTAAACAGTTACATTTATCACTAAAGCCCTGCGCGGATGCGGATATCCGCAAATATTTTTGCCACGCGGATATAGTTTGCATTCCTGTGCGGATAGCGGATAATGTTTCGAGTAAATTTGCGGATAGTTTTTAGAATACAAACTTACGTTAATATTACATATTTGATAAGCCAATCTACAGCTTCATGCTTAAAACTCCTATAGCCTATTGCGTACGAAATATTTAGGCACGTATTGCACTTATACACAAGCCAAGATTATTTTACTCATATATTTTCAACTACATTTTATTAAGTACCGTATGTTTGTAGTAGATGGTCTTGACATCTCATCATCATCAATTCTCACTGCCATTATTACTATACGTACGAGATATAATGCTGTCAATAAGCTTGTTAGTTCATCGTGGTGACATCATTAGCATTCCTCATATCAGCTACTTCGCCGTCTAAGCTATCCTGGAAGATCGGGATCCAGGTGTGTCTGCAGATTTATTTCCAACTTGTTACTGAGGCACATTGGCTGTGTTATTGCAACATCAACCATGACATCAACTATGCGAACATGGATGGGTCCAGAAGCAGAAGGATGATGACTGACTTGGAATTTCCGGCCAAATGTCAATCCCTTTCTCCAAGCGTAAAGCGAAGTTCACGTAGTGAATGTTACCGCGACCGTTAGTATGAACATAATTTCACCAACATGGATAAACTATCTATTAAAATAAAATATTCAATAGCACGTGAAACAAAGCTCAAGTCAACGATATGGCAGACATTTGGTTACGTTTCCAATGGAAACGAAAAGGTGGACGATATAGAGATGTTTTACCTGTAAAATAGTGAATTCATACTCAGGACACCAATCGGGCACATCAAACTTACTGAGGCACAAGTGCGGAAGTAGCCAAGAAAGTATAGCCAATTTTTTGTCTAAAGCGGAGGCCAAGGAACCAGAAGTGTCACCCAACTTGAAGTCCCTTGGAATGCCAACTTGAAGTTCATTGCAATGAAGCAAATTGTCAGGAACGACTTTCTCCTCAAATGTCTAAATGTGTTGGTTTAACACGTTATGCTTTATCTAATAAACTAAACATAATATTGAAATATCAGCGGATTTCGATATAAGTCAAGCGGATGCGGAGCGGATGCGAATAAAAGTCATGCGGATGCGGGGCGGATGCGGATAACAGTCGTGCGGATGCGGATAACAGTCGTGCGGATGCGGGGCGGATGCGGATAACGTTTTGTTTATCCGCGCAGGGCTCTATTTATCACCCAACAGTTAGGGGCAGTCAAACCGTTACACTTGTCGCTCAACGTGTGGGCTAGCAAAACTGCTACATTTGTCGCTACCAACATGGGGCATTAATAACCATTACACCATCATGACGTGAGAAACAAACCACGAAATGCACCCAATTGTTGGGACATCACCCAAGACATTCCCTAGTGACTAGTGTGCAGGAAATGAATCAATAGACCTCCCTTGATGATATAAGTGCGAAGTTCGAATCTCTTTCACTGGCAAAGGTCCTGTAGAGCAATAAATGCAATGACCGGTACTGTGTTACCATATGGTAACGCTAGCCGTTTATGGGTTAAGATGTACTTGATGTTTATTTTAATATTGTTATGATAAGTTTCTGGATTTTTGTGGTCATTTTCAATTGATGGTTGTTGGTTTTCTTTCTCTCTGTTAAGCATTATGTAGGAATTGTTAGACAAACTTTTAAACAGTTCAAAGATTGATGTGCTCTTTTTCAGGAAGAAAATTGGAAGTCATAAAATGTGAAATAGAAGACACTAGAAAAGAAGTTGAAGCCATGGAAAACAAATTAAATGATCCTGTGGCGCTTGCAATGATCCAGAAGAAAAAGGTACCGTATGTCTCTCTTTTCACAAAAATATTGTGGCCTATTCTGAAGGTTAATTCTCACAGAAGGATTTATTACTGGTGAATGGGAAAATAAAAGTGATACAAATTTTCATTTACACACGACTGGCTGCGTGGCGCAACAGTAACTCTCTCGCCTGCAGTGTCCAAGGTTGCAGGATCAAAATCTGGCACAGTCAGTTGACATTTTAAACATCCACTTCATGGCCAAATTCCGGTACCCCGGCCCGGCATCTCTAAAAGCCTCGGTAGCTAAAAGGGATGTAAAGCCAACAACATTATTATAATAATAATATATACACTCACCGGCATTTAAAAAAAGCGAAACGCTGCAAATTTTTGACAAAAGTCAATGTTTGACCGTTTCAAAGCCTGGTATAAGTTGCATGTGACTTTGCAGCGATATGGCAATGTATCGTGAGTTAATCATAAGTTAATTAGCTCGTCGCAGCCCCTAAACTTAAGAACCAACCATTTCAGAAGATGGGCAATAATTGATAAACATTGTGGATCGTGACTATCACAACACCAATATTACAGTTTCCCGCCTTTGGACAAGAATAACCACAAACAGCTGTCTTCAGGTTTATTTCTGTCAATTCTCATGCCACTTATTTTTGTGGACATTATGGTTTTTCTACAACATTCATAATCATACAGTGCAACAGATCGGAGGACAGCGCAATTGATACCAGGTTTCGACATTTCCAAATTCGTGTTTGTGCTCTGTTGTGATTGTCATAATCGATAATATTTATCAATTATTGGGCAAATTAGGGTAATTAACTTATGATACATTGCCGTTATGTCTTAATGTCATAGGATTTGATTAATACAAGGTTTGGAATGGTCCAACATTGAGTTTTGTCTGAAATTCGTAGTGTTTCACTTTCTTTGCCGGTGAATGTAGCTAGTTATTGTCACAGATATTTGAATGTAATACCGGTAACTCTTTCTTTACTTCCCCTATGAGCAGGGACCCTAGAATTTTACAAATAGATTTTTTGTAACATTTTATTTTTGAAGAAGTGATAGTAGTTTGGAACTGTAGTGTGAATCACAGTAGATTCTTTTTTTATCTTCGCAATATTCACCAAAATTTCAATAATAAAATTGTTTTGAAAAATTGTGTGTTGAATAATTGTTTTCTTGGGGGTAGTAAGATGGTCGCTAATCGAAATGTGTGTCACCAAACATTATCTCAAACTTGGGGCTGTGAAAATATTTTCAGCCTATTTTCATGTATGAAAAATTAGCCTTATGAGATCACCTATTGTCCGTGTGTGTGTCCCTTTGGCCGACCCGACCGTGCCCTTCAAATTTTATCACATCTCACCAATCCAACATGGCGGCTGTGCAAAATATTTCACCGGCAATCTCTGAAACTATTACTCATATCGCCCTGAAATTTTGTATGATGGTAAAGGGCACTACTAGAAGTTCACCTATGTGACTTTCAAAACCTGTTAACTACAAAACGAACATAGTGGCCAACTGAAGTTGAAACATTTAAATAGACTTTTCTAGAGCTTGAACCATCCGAACGCTGTGAAACTTGGTTCAGCAAATGTTTATACACATTGTAATGCACTGACATCTAATTCAATTAAGTTGTTTACATCACCTCAAGATGGTAGCTGTTCGAAATTTTAAAATTAAGTTTTTATTTCTTGTGTCCTAATTATCGAAGTCAATGTTCAGATATTGAACCTTCACAATAATCCTCATTTAATAGTACATAACTCTATGGCCTAATAAAATCCAACATAGCGACCATCCGAAATATTTAGACGGTTCTCAATATCTACGAATCTATTACAGCAATCAAACTGAAATTTCGTATGTTGAAGAGGCAATTAACATCAGGATATATGAAAATAGGCTATATAGTTCTTCACGGAACTACTTGTTGAACTTGTTGCAATAATATTCTCATTAAAGGTGGTTTGGTAGTGCAGTGGTTAAGCTGCTTGCCTCTCACCGTGAATTTGATTTCCAGTCAATGCATGTGAGATTTTCAAAGTGAAATATTACATCCTGTGGTTCGGATTGCACATAAAAATGGAGATCCCTTGGCTCATGATCGCGAGATTAATGGCCACGTAAAACTACAGTCTTTCTTCATTCACATTAAAGAGTGCCGAACACCTCATGAGTTTGGGACTGTGGGATTCTTCCTAAATGGTTTGAGAGGGACACCCAAAAGTTCCTGCAAACTCAAGACGGTAAGACACTTGTTAAACTGCATGAGAGCAACATTGATTATTCCTGCTGACTCAGGACAGTAAGTTTATTTTGCTAAATGGTGTCAAAAGTACCCTCAAACTGTGGCAGATTGCTGTTAAATGGCTCCAAACATTCCTGTGGTCTTGAAACAGAGTGATTCTTGCTTAGGGTACAAGAGCTGACGACGAGATTCTTATTAAATTGGGTCAAACATGCCCACGAACTCAGGGCAATGAGTTTTTCACAAAATGGTATGCGGGCCACTCTGACACCTTGATGTACTAGCTTACTCAAGACGATAGGGACAGAGTGGTCAATTGGACAACTGCTGCAAAATCTAGTCTTTCTATGAGAGCAAACTGACATGGCTTAAAAATCAATCAATGCTCAGGAGTTGGTAGTAGTATAGATCGCAATACCTTGCACTACAAAGTTCCCATAGACACAAAATAGCGGCATTCATGACTTAATGGACTACACTAAAGTTTTAAACTATGCATACACGATAAATTCTATGCGATTTTTATTTAGCGTATGGATTTTAGTTCCGGGAGTGTCCGAGGAGATGTTTGGCTCGCCAGAGTTTGTAACTGCTTCTATGCGGACTCCCAAGGGGTGAGCTACAAGTACCGTTGCGTGTGGATGAGATGAAATCAATGGAGATGAATGAGCAAGTTCAATTTCAAGTAGCTCCAACTTTGGCTACCAGATGCCACCGATGCCTAGCGGCGAATGTTGGAACTTGATAGAGCGTTTCTAACGAAATATAACGTACAAATTTGGCTACACACTACCTATTGTAGTGGTAGGTTCTTTTACATGCCATTAAATCTATGACATGGGCCCGCCGGCTTTACTCCCCGCCCCCCCCCCCCCCCCCCCCCCCGAAGGAATGCATACTGAAAGATTTGAACGTTCTTAAATAATCCGACAACTTCAGCTAGGTTTGAACCCCAGACCGTCATGGAACCAAGTAGTGACAAATAGCTTTGTCTCACCCAAGCAGTAATAAGGAGAGGCCCTAACGGCCAAGAAGTGAAGCCACAAGACATATGCTCAAAACATTGCGTTAGGCTCATAAGCCTAGCTGGGGATAGTGTGACATACATTCTAAAAAGTGGTGTTATTTTGTGTGTGGGTCGAAATGTCGACTTGAGGCATATTATTGCACAAACAGAACTCCCACCTGCCAAATAAATGTCATTTCACAAGTAAATGCACTTTATTTGCCATTTATTATGTTAGTTTTCATCCTTAGAGTAGCCACCTTATGGTACTGTTCTAGTATGATTCGTTAAATGTTCAAATAGTGACATGTGTCCATCAATATAAGTATTTCGATTGCTAGGAATTACGGATATTTTCCTTCGTTTCTTACTGGAAATAGTTTCTGCTTGTCAATTTATTAATGAACGGTACGGTGTTACTGTAATCTAATTACACCGATCTATTTTTAACATGGCTTGAGCTCTAGATTTATTGCTCGTGTGTGTTAGAGGATTGTTATGATTATAAAGCAAATAGCAATCAATTCTGCCCTGTCAATACTATTTATTAAAATGAGTGAGCTAATCACTCGTCATTATATAGAGGTACATGTTTCGACGCCTTGTCGACTATTGGCGTCTTCATCAGCCTCGAGCAAATGGGCAGCACTTAATACATTACACATGAAAAGATTAATAGTAGTAACAGAAACCTTAATGAGCACACACAGAGATCAAAATTATGCACTTGAAAACAGTTTTAAAAAAATTAAATCTTTTGTTAAAAAAACGCGTTTAAAAAGCCACCTGCGGGCTTGACCAGTCTTTCTTAAAATAGTTAATTGCACACTCTTGATGTTGATTGAATATCACACTTGTTCCATTGGAGAAATACATTTATGGTGATATTATGATATGATGGACACACATAATATAGCTAATGTCCCAAAGCGGAGGCCCAACCCATGTTCAATGCTCGTAATAATCAGAGTTTAGAAATGGGCATTACGTTGAGCTCAAAGTATCCAGGAAAGGGTACCCGTTCCCAACTGGAAAGAAGCCGAAACTACATATGAACAGGCTGAACGATTACTTTGTTAAAATTAAAAAGGTAGGTACTAGTAAACACTTAGGTGAAACTTACGTTAAAATGCGGCAAGGTGTCAGCAGAACTGTGCTATTCTGGTCGGAAGCTGGGCAATACTGGTTCAGTGTGCTCGCGTGGAAGCGATACAGTTAAAGGGAGGGGTGGAGGTGAGGGGGAAAGGGGTGGGCGGAGTGAGTAATATTAGTATACGGGTGGGAAGAGGAATGAGGAGAGGTGGATGAGGAGGGGGGGAGGGAACGTATCAAAGGTTTGTGGGCGATTTTCTCAAGGTGGTTTATAGTTCTATCTGTAATTGATTAAGGTTTCATAAAGTACATTATTCTCAAAGTTGATTTCATTGAGATTAGTTAGGGGGGCTGTTCTTTGAGCGAAATCAATTTCAATTTCTTCTAAAATGTTCATGATAGTTCCCTTGTTAGCGGGATGTAAGATTTTTATATCGCTGTTCATGTCTGTGAAACCATGTTTGGTTTCCTTCATATGATTTGCCATGGCAGAAAATTTGTTGTGTTTAATGGCATTAAAATTTTCCCCATATCTTGTGGTAATTGATCTACCTGTTTGTCCACAATAATTGGCGTCGCATTTTGTACATTTCAACATATACAGTATATACCTGATTTACTGAATTTATTCGAAAGGTTTAATTTATTAGTATTGAACACATTAGTATTAGTGTTGGATGTTCTGTAGGCTATTCTTAAGCCACACTTTTTGAAAATGTTCGAGATGCTATATGTTTTGGCGCTGAAATAAGTGAAAATCGCGTATTTAGGTTGTTCTTTTTGTTCAGGCGTTAAGCGAGTGACCGGTTTGTTTTTGAGCTTATTGATGATATTATTGACAAACAATGATGTAAATCCGTTGACCTTGGCAATTTATTTAATAGTATTTATTTCTCTATTTAGATCTGTTTTGGACAAAGGAAGGGTGAAGGCTCTATTAATCATGCTGAGAAAAGTTGCTTTCATTTGATTGCCCGGGTGGTTAGAATCTTTTCTTATTGTTGTGTGGGTTTGGGTTGGCTTTCTAAAAACTTTGTAGGCTAACCTATTATTTATCAGATAAATTGTAGTATCAAGGAAATTGATTTCATTGTTGACGGCTGATTCGGAAGTGAACTGTATGTTATTATCCAACCCGTTTAGTTTTTGTAGGAGTTCTTCTATGTTCAAAATAGTGTCGTCAATTATCACAAACACGTCATCCACATATCTTCCCCAATGTTCTATACCGTCAATTTTGCCAACAATTTCCTTGTGCTCTAGATCAGAGTTTCCCAAACTGTGGTATGATCGTATTGCTGCAGTGGTACGGGGTGATGTTACGAAAAATATAAATAGAATATTAGATAGGTTACGAAAAATATAAAATTTAAAAATATAAAAGCGTTGGTATGTTGCCGGAGGACTTGTAAGGCCAAAGATAAGGAGCAGTTTTATGAATTGAATTGTGATTCAGGACTAAGGCAAACTTTTTCAAAAATGACTCTTGTGAAGTTTTGGGTTGAGAGGCGTGCAGGCTGTCAAAGCAGTTAGATTTTTACTGCCCTTTACTACTTCGTATTTGTGTGAGACTGCATTTTCTTCACTTGTTTACCGTATCTCAAGAATAAATACTGGAAGAGGCTCCTACCAGTGGAAAACGATCTTTGTTTGAGACACAGCAATCTTAAACCAGACATCTGTACATTGGCTTCTAATCTTCAAGCTCGCCCTTCACAATGAAGTTGTTAGTAGGCACTTGGGTTTTAATGTTTAATTATTTAAGAGTTCTTTTATTAATATTATTTGTACAGTGCCATCATTTCTGAATGTTTGAATTGCATACTTAATGTAATAAATAATAAACAAACTGGACACACTTTTTATTATTTGAACTTTAACTCACACAGTCTAACTCTAACAAACACAATTTACAATCAGTCTTTTGGTCTGCTACGTAGTGGTGGTCGAGGTGGTAGTGGTGGTGGGGTTATAGTTATGGTGGTGGGGGGTTATATTTACTATATCTCCCAACCATTAGGTGGTATGCGAGAGATTCTCATCTCTTAAGGTGATACACACACAAAAATGTTTGGAAAACACTGATCTAGATGGTCGAGATAAATATTAGCTACTATACCAGAGAGCGGTGCTGCCCTTATGCTCGAGGCTGATGAAGACTCCAATAGTCGACAAGGCGTCGAAACATGTACCTCTATATAATGACGAGTGATTAGCTCACTCATTTTAATAAAAAGTATTGACAGGTTTATATTGATTGCTATTTGCTTTATAATCTTAATTAGTCAATATGAGGAAAAATGTACGACTCTAAGAGTCTAAAAGAGGATTGATATGCCATTATTTGCATATTTTAGCGTGTTAATCTCAAACCTCAGCCTAGACCTTGTTTATTTTGTTACCGGAACTGAACAGGCCTATTTGATTAAAACATCGTACAATAAAAACAATATAATACATTCATATCCCAAGTCATCATCATCTTGCACAGTTTCCAGCCACTGGCCGGGTCTGTTTGGAACACAAGCCTCTCCAACGTCTTCTGTCTTCCCACCATCTCTCAGCCTCCACCCTTGTCCAGTCTTCTCCTCTCTTCTTCACGCTTTCTTCCACCCCCTTCAGCCACCTGTCTCTCGGTCTTCCTCTCGGTCTCTTTCCTTCCCACTTTGTCTCGTGTACCCTCCTGGGTATCCTCTTCTCCTCCATTCGTTTTAAATGTCCATACCATGTAAGTCTAGATTTCTCTAAACCATCCTGTAATGGTTCCTCCTTCATTAATTCTCTGGTCCTCTCATTTCTTATTCTGTCCATCTTTGTAGCACCAATACTGCTTCTCAAGAACCTCATCTCACTTGCCTGTATTTTGCTCTTCTCCCTTCCTTTCATAACCCAGGTCTCCGAGGCATACGTCAGGATAGGGACATAGTACGTCCGATATATGATCTTTTTGCTGTTCTGAGGGACATCCTTGCTCCATAACATGCTTCTCACACTCCTCCGAAATGCTTCTGCCTGCCTCCCCCGCTCATTTATTTCTCTATCGTTTCTTCCATTATCTTGTATCAGGCTTCCTAGATACTTGAAACTCTCCACTTTCTTCAGCTGTTTCCCACCAATTGTTATTCCCGTTGTGGTTCTTTCCTTCTTCCTTGTTGTGATCACCATCTCACTCTTATTTATGCTAAATTTCATCTCATATCCTTGTATTATTCCTTCCCACACGTCCAACTGTTCCTGTACCTCTTCCTTGTTTCCCCAAATTATCAAATCATCTGCAAACACCATTGCTTTCATCTTTCCTTCCCCAATTACTTGTGACACTCGGGTCATTATGTCATCCATCACCACAATGAAAAGTAACGGTGACAGTGCACTTCCATGTTTCAGGCCGTTTCTCAGTTCCAACCAGTCCGATCTCTCTCCTCCCACTTTCACACAGCTCACACTTCCCTTGTACATCTCCTTTATCCTCTTTATAGTCCATTTCTCGACTCCTCTATCCTCCAGGGACTTCCATACTTTGTTTCTGCATACACTGTCATATGCTTTCTCAATGTCCAGGATGGCCATCATTAGATCTGTTCCATACTAATAGTGCTGTTCTTGCAACTGCCTTACAGAAAAAATCAAATCCACTGTGGACCTTCCTGCTCTGAAGCCATGTTGTTCTTCCCCTCATCCCTCCTTCTATCCTTGTCCTAATTCTCCTTTCCAAAACTTTCTCAAAGATCTTTGCACAATGACTCATCAGTGTTATTGCCCGATAGTTTCTGCAATCTGTTCTACTACCTTTCTTGAAGATCGGGACAATTATTCCTTTTTTCCAGTCCTCGGGGGTCTTCCTTTCCTTCCATGCTGTCCTCATCACTCGGTATAACCATTGTATGCCCACCTCTCCTGCTGCTCTCACCATCTCCACACTCAACTCATCCACACCCGGTGTCTTCCCTCCTTTCATCTTCCTCACTGCATCTTCCACTTCTTTCCATGTTAAGTCCTTTTCTGTTCGCAATTCATCTTCCTCTTCCCCGATTTCTTCCTCCTCACCGTGGTTTCCATTTGGGTTCAGAAGTTCTTCAAAATATTCTTTCCACATTTTCTTCAGTTCTTCCCTATTTTCTATCTCTTGTCCCCTTTTGTTCACCATTCTAACATAATCCGTAGGATCCTTCCGCCTCTTATTTTTTACCATCCCATACAGGACCTTTTCTGTACCTTCACTATCCTCCTTCATCATCTTTGTCCACTCTTCCATCCACTTTCTTCTCTCCTCAGCCACTACTCTCTTCGCCTCCTTCTTTCTTTCCTGGTACTCTTCCCTTGTCTCTACCGTCCTATTTTGATACCACCTCCTAAAGGCTCTATTCTTTTCCCTTACTATATATTTTGTCTTTTCATTCCACCATGGTGTTTCCTTCCACCTCTTCTTACTATTTGTCCTCCCACATACTGCTTCTGCTGCACCTACTAGTGTCTTCTTAAATCTAGCCCATTCCTCTTCCACCCGTCTTTCTTCGTCTGTTGGAATTCCTTTCTTTACCATTTTGAGGTACTCGACCCTTCTATCCCCTTCTTTCAGTTTCCATATCCTTATATGTCTTTCCTGGTTCTCAGTCCCTTTCTTCTCCTTACTCCCTCTCAGGTTCATTACCAGCAATCGATGGTCGCTATCCAGGTTCTCCGATGGTATAACCTTGATGTCCGTGATGTTCTTATTTAGTTCTTTCTTAAACAGTATTTAGTCGACCACCGACTTCCTGGTCAAGTCATCACTGTACCATGTGATTGTGTGGCTCTCTCTTTTCTTGAACCAGGAGTTCCCAACTAGCAGGCTGTTCCTTTGGCAGAAGTCCAACAGTCTCTTTCCTTCCTCATTTCTTCCGCCCCAACCCTCTGGTCCTAGAACACTCTCATAACCTTGTCTTTCTCTTCCTAGATGGGCATTGAGGTCCCCCATAACAATCATATTTCTTCCTACCAGTTGCTTCTGCAATTCCTCTTCAAACTCCTCCTTCTCTTCAGAGGCACAGACTACTTGTGGAGCATACACTTGCACTATTTCTACGGTCTCTCCCCTCAGCGCTACTTTCACTTTCATCATCCTATCACTTATTCTCTTCACTTCTTCTTTTAAACCATCTCGTACTACTACTCCCACTCCATTCCTCTTTCCCTCTTTATTCCCACTCCAGTACAGTCTATAGCCTTTTCTCAGTTCTCTCCTTCCTTCCCCTTTCCACTTTGTTTCTGCCAATCCCAATAAATCCAACTTCCTTCTTTCCATCATATCCACTATCTCCTCCACCTTCCCCGTCAGCGTTCTTATGTTTAAAGTTCCAAATCATATCCCAAGTGCTATACTATATTTTAGATTGGTGTATTGTTCTAGTTTATGTTGTAGAATTAAACGTTTTATGGCAGTTTACATGATTTTCGAGTGCGACGAAAAGTATTGTGACTGCCGTACCCTTCACGCTAGCCAGCAAAGATCAACAAATATTCCTTGATTTCCAGCGTCGTATACCTTACAACTTCGTACTATACCTGCACACGAATCTTATACTTGTAATCATACTTTAAATCCCACTAGTAAATAAGTCTATGGTACTGTAGGCTCCATTTACCGCTGGAACCGGACTAGAATGGGGGCGTGATCAGTGCTTCAACTCTCTGTATGCTATAGCACTGACAGGGCATCTCCTTGGTCTCACCATGACATTTGAAAAGTGCAACTTTTCAATTAAACTTAATAACAAAAAGCAATTTATGAACATTTCGTTTCCACCTCTGCCACTGGCACTCTTATCTTGAAAGGCTAATACAGTATTTCATAAATTAACCATAATTTTATAGTTCCTTACCTATGAATTTTGTGGCGAGCATATCGCCGTGAGACCCTCGGATAGTGAGGTTTATAGTTTACAATGTTACTTAATCGTCGACCTCACTTAGGCTGGGAAGTTACCATTTATTTCACACAATTGTGATGAATAATTCTGACGGACAGGTGGTGGGAGCCCAAGATATTTCATTTGAACCATCCCCATCTTCATCATCACATTCACACAGACAGAATTGCAGATTATACTGTGCATAATTACATGGAGGAAGGTGACAATGATTCTGATGAAATGGCGCTCCCGCTGAAGAGGGAGAGTGATTTAATGCAAGATTGAAAGTCTAAGAATGCAATTAATTAATCCACCATATAACTTAAAAAATACCTATCTGAGTTATTTTTTCTAATCTTGTTAAAAGTGGATTTCATTACTCATTACCATGAGTAAGTCATCATCATCAATTTCAGTTTTCCAGCCTAAGCCGGGTCGGAGCAAATATGACATCCCTCCACTTTACTCTCTTCACCATCCTCCCTCAACCACTGAACTCTACTCTAGGTTCAGTTCTCTCACACTGTCCTTCACCAAATCCATCTACCTTACTCTAGGTCTTCCTTGTCCTCTCTTTCCAGTTATCTGTCCATCATTTCTTTCGGCATTCTTTCATCATTCATCGTTTTCACATGAGTAAGAGGACTTACGGATAAACCGGGGAGTGGGCGGCTGGGATGGTCAATTTGGAGGCTTATGGAATATTGGGCTACACCGATGTCTTGATAAAGAAGAGATAAAAACAAAACACAATATATTCAAAGAGAAAAGGGGTTACAAGCCCGTGGGCCAACATTGGGAAGAACAAAAGAAAACTAGCACTACCTACCTTAATAAACCCCGCGGTGGACAATAATGACCAAAGTGAACACGGGCAATAACACTCGAAGATCTCAGGTGCCGAACACAAAGCCATCAAACATATCTAGAACCCCAAGCGGTTCATTGAGTAAGACAGACGACCACGAGGTCGAGAAACTATCCCGCAAACAGATAATTAAAGAACATATGGCAAACGCTTGCTCATCAGCGTACGAAGCTAATATTTGTTCCCAGTAGGAACAATTATTAAATTAGGCCTAACACAATCAATTACCATAGAAACATATTCCAAAAGGGACATTGGCGAACAAATGACAAAGGGATGCCCGCCATTATTACGTCACAAAACTATTTTCCCACCAAAAGATAATGCCTAGAAATCACATGTTTGGATTTTTATTTATTTCAGGGCAATGCTGGAAAAGAAGAAATAATAATATTAAATATCTAAGCTTAGGAAGGCGCCATCCCTACACTTGAATTAGCGACACACCACGTTAACTAAATAAGTGTTGTAGTGTGAGAAGCAAAAATAAGAGCTCGGTTACAAGACCATTAGCCCGTGTTTAGAAACGGAATGAAATCACCCCAAGGCCGAAGCCAATGAGCAGAATATCAAGAAAACATGAAGTGGTGCGAGAAGCCACGAGAAAGCTGAAGTGATTTGGCGCAGCCTACTCAACGACACTAAAGCCTCAAAAGCTAAATAAATAGAACATAACCAAAAAGTCCGAGCCAAAAGTTATTTCAGATTGTTAGATCAACTCACTTCCTAGCAGTAATGGAACGAAAGTAGCTTTGTTTGTAGAATCACCACCACGCGCTGAGCCGAGGCTCCTCAGCGCTACACAACGTCCACCTACCCCAGCAGTCGAAGCAAGATTTCTCGGCGTCACAAGCGGCTTCGCGCACAGGCCAGCTCTGAATCTGTACTCGCGCACATGCGCGCACTCACTAGCTAGAGCGCCGTAACGCCCAGCATCAGTTCCACAGAGTTCGAGAACAATTTGAAATATTAGGTGGCGCACGTTGCCAACTAAAGCGCCTACATAGTTTGCAGAAATCACATCATATGATAGTCGAAAATACACCAGGTAGGGTGGTATTGTGAAACAGCTAACTCAGCCATAATTTGATTGGCCAAGAAGTTTTCAAATTACTGCGGCAATGCAGCCCGCGATAAGCTTGTACTGTCATGTTCATAAATAGTTCATACATATCATAACAATGTTCCAAAATGCCGCAATCCATTGTCGGGTTCCGGACCAGACGGTTCCTAGAATGTAGGCAATCCGTGTGTCGATGATCTGATCGGCACAGCCATTATTGGTAAGTAATAGGTCTTGTACATCACTTTCTTAGCCCTCAATGGTATGTCTTTATCCGAAACTGAACTCCGAACCTGGTGATACAACACACTCCCACATTGTATTCTCTTGTCGATCTCCATATCCAATCTTGCATTTTCCATTAATTCACTTTCTAAATATTTGAAGTGCTCTACTTTCAGATCTACATCTCCAATATTAACAATCCCTTTTCCTAATGGTCATTACCATTCTTACTTTTCTCTACACTGATTTTCATTTTCCTTATTTCTTAGTGCTACACTTAAAACGATTCATATTGCTAAATTTTACCCGTTCATGAATGAAGAAAAAGAAACCGTATTAAGAATCTTATTTTAGATGTGAAGAAATATTAAGAGTTTTCAGTTTTTAATAGAAAGCTTTTCAGTCAGTCAACGCACATTGTGCCCAATTACATGAGGCGGGAAAACTAGTATTTAATCGCCCTAACCTGACAGAAATATTACATGAAATATTTATCACTAAAATAACTAACTTTTATGTACATAAATATTTCATGTAATATTTGTTTCAAGTTAAGGTGTTTAAATACTAGTTTTCCCGCCTAATGTAATTGGGCACGATTTTGAGTTGACAGACTGAAAAGCTCTCTATAATAGAACTAGGCAACACGGAAAAATGGCTTCTACCTAGGTAATACTTCAATTTCCAGTTTCTACTAATTTAAAAATTCCCACTACTGTACCCATTTGATGGGGTCAGGAATGAGAATAAGAATATTTTATTCACCATTGATCATTTACATGAAATAGGTTTCGTCATTTATGGTACAGTATAATTATTAGTATCCTCTATACATTTATTAAAAATCAATATTAACAATTTTTATCTCCAAGAATTCTTTTACGTTGTAAAATGGATTTTCTAACATCCATTTGTACAGTTTTCTTTTGAACACACTGAAGGACGTAGACTGTGCAGAATGTGGTAATTTATTAAAACAATGTATGCCATTTACTTTATGTGAGCTACCAGTTTTTGCCAGTCTATGGCTTGGGATATCAATGTTTCCTTTATTTCGAGTGTTGTGATGGTGTATGTCTTCCCTAGTGATAAATTCACTCAAATTGTTTTTGACATATAGTAAGAAGATAAAAATATATAGATTTGTAATTGTTAATATTTTAAGTCTAATAAAAAGGGCACGACAGTGCTCACTAGGATCAGCTTTACACATTACACGAACAACCTTCTTTTGTATCAGCAACACATTATGGACATACAGTGAGTTACCCCATAGTAGCAGCCCATAAGAAATGTGGGACTGAAAGAGTCCAAAATATGCCATTCTCAGATAATCTGTTGTCACTAATTCCCTCAATTTCCACAGGAGGTAAGAAACCCGTGATACCCTTTCACAGACATGGTTGACGTGAACTTCCCAGTTTAATTTGGAATCTATATAAATGCCTAAGAGCTTAACTGACTGAATTTCTGTATTATTAGACGATCCTAACAGAAGGTGTTGAGTTTTATCCTCATTGCATAGTAATTTATTGGATGAAAACTAATTTACTGCAGTTCTAAGGGCTTCTTGCGACATCTCATTCAGACTTAATATGTTCTGATGCACATTAATTAATGTTGTGTCGTCTGCATAAGACACAACTGATTGTAATATAACATGTTTTGGTGAATCATTAACTGCAACGTTAAAAAGAAAAGGACCGAGGACCAAACCCTGCGGTACACCAGTTATGACTTCTTTTTGTGCAGAGTGTCTATTTCTAATTGCTACAAATTGGCTTCTGTTACGTATAGTATAGCCATCATTACTTCCGACTTGACGTTTCAGTGTTATCCTCGAGTTCTAGCAGTCAGAAGGAAAATCACTTGAACTAGCCAATCACAGGCAGCCATTCATATCAATATATTACGGCAAATCGAGTTTTGTTCACGATGTCGCGATTTAGCGAACGAAACTCTACCTAGCACTGAAACGTCAAGTCGGAAATAATGATGGCTTTATTATAAGTATGACTTCATTACATCCAGTGTGGGGTTATTTACACCATAAATCTGAAGTTTTTCCAACAGGATCTCATGATTAAGGCAATCAAAAGCTTTACTCAGATCACATAAAACCAGAGAGATCATGTTCTTACATTCAAAAGCTGTTAAAGTTTGATTGACAACTTCCAAGACAGCAGAAGTTGTGTTTTTACCTCATCTAAATCCAAACTGACTGCTGGATAGCAGGGCATAAGTTTCAAAATAATTGCTAAGTTGGTTGTAAGTAACAGATTCAATTATTTTAGATAATATAGGAACGATTGAAACTACGCGGTAGTTCTGGAAAACATGTTTGTCGCCACTTTTGAAGATTATAACTTTAGAAGTTTTAAGCATGTTTGGAAAGAATCCAAACTTTAAACATTTATTAACAATAGTAGCTAGAGGTTCACAAATTAAGTGCATTGTTTGTGGTAATTAGATAACCAATAGCAGTCCATGTTTTTTGAATTTGATAATTTATACGTGACCTTTATAATTTCATTTGGTGTAATGTCAACCCAGTGGAAAATATGCCCCCCTGATACGTGTGGACTAGGTTCAATATTCGCCGATGTACCTGTTAGAATGATTTTATCCCCTATTCTTTTCACATTGTTTAAAAAAAAGTCAATTCATAGCATCTGGATCCAATAATACGTCCTGTGTATTATTAGGAGTGTTCTCTTGTGTTATAATGTCCCAAGCTGCCTTGCATTTATTGGATTTATTCAATGTATTTTTTACAAGCTAATTTTTTTGCAAGTGCAAGTTTAGTTCTGTAAAACTTTTTACACTGAAGATATGTTTCGTATGCCTCATTCTGCACAATCCCTTGCTCACATGAGTTTTTATGAATTCTGTACAAACTTAGCATCCTTTCTCTTATTTGGGCCAATCCATCAGAATACCAGATAAATTTCTTATTTCTTACTTTACACACATTTTTCATCTTTACTATTGGGGAGCAAGAATGCCACAATTCCACATAAATTTTAAGAAACATTTCAACATCCAACTCAGTATTAGTTTTGTCAGTGTGTTGTTTGTACAAAAAGTTCCAATTAACATGCTCCAGTCTTTCAATAAATAGATTAATATAACATTCTTTCTGAGTTCTAGTCCATGTAACATTAGGTTCATACTTGGGATTTGTGTCTGCATAAGGCAGTTTATTATGGTGCAGAGAAAGTACCAAAGGTTCATGATCAGCAAAAGATCCACCAACTAACCTAATATTGAATTCATCACTTGGGAGATTGACAAGAATATTACCAAGGCAAGCATTACTGCGTGGTAGAGATCTATTTGTACATTTTAAATTTAAGGATCTTATAAGGTTCAAAAATATTCTTGTAATTTGCCCATCTAACTTCACCATTTCAATATTAAAATCCCCACAGATAGCTACTTTGGTGTTGGATTTTAGAATTTTCTTGATAGCCAATTCAAAATTCTCAAGAAATACTTGGGAGATCTATACAAGCTAACAATTATTAAATTCGCTTCAACTAATTTAACACAGCAAAATTCCACATCTATTTCACAGTTATATAGGCTTAGATCGACAAATTTCAGACAGTCCCTTACTAAGATTCCCACACCTCCGTTTTTCTTTTTACGTTTACACATGATATCTGCTATGACATACCCATGAGGCACAAAGAAGTCAAGTTGATTTTCAGTGAGCCAGTGCTCAGACATGCATACCACATCAATTTTCTCAATTTTACAGAATTGTTCTAGTTCCAACAATTTTTTCCTGATGCACTGAATATTGACCTGAAGAATAGTCAGTGAACTATTATTTTTTAGGCCTAATATTTGACAGTTCTGTACATAGGCCTATAGGCTTGTTAATTTTAATTGTCTGACAAGAACCAAACCTGGTTTGTCTATCTGACATACTAATACTTTCCGCCCCCCCCCCTCCAGTCTGGAGAGAGCCTAGCCTAGATTGACAACTAATACCTTTCCCTGACTCTGATTCTGTTGACCGATCTGCATCGGTCAATTTCTCTAGTTTTTTAGAGGAATAGGCTGCGCATCTGAAGAGAAGGAGGAGTTTGAAGAGGAATTGCAGAAGCAGCTGGTAGGAAGAAATATGATTGTTATGGGGGACCTCAATGCCCATCTAGGAAGAGAAAGACAAGGTTATGAGAGTGTTCTAGGACCAAAGGGTTGGGGCGGAGGAAATGAGGAAGGAAAGAGATTCTTGGACTTCTGCCAGAGGAACAGCCTGCTAGTTGGGAACTCCTGGTTTAAGAAAAGAGAGAGATACACAATCACATGGTACAGTGATGACTTGACCAGGAAGTCGGTGGTCGACTATATACTGTATGAGAAAGAACTAAATAAGAACATCACGGACATCAAGGTTATACCATCGGAGAACCTGGATAGCGACCATCGATTGCTGGTAATGAACCTGAGAGGGAGAAAGGAGAAGAAAGGGACTGAGAACCAGGAAAGACTTATAAGGATATGGAAACTGAAAGAAGGGGATAGAAGGGTCGAGTACCTCAAAATGGTAAAGGAAGGAATTCCATCAGATGAAGAAAGACGGGTGGAAGAGGAATGGGCTAGATTTAAGAAGACACTAGTAGGTGCAGCAGAAGCAGTATGTGGGAAACAAGTAGTAAGAAGAGGTGGAAGGAAACACCATGGTGGAATGAGAAGACAAAATATAGCCTATAGTAAGGGAAAAGAATAGAGCCTTTAGGAGGTGGTATCAAAATAGGACGGTAGAGACAAGGGAAGAGTACCAGGAAAGAAAGAAGGAGGCGAAGAGAGTAGTGGCTGAGGAGAGAAGAAAGTGGATGGAAGAGTGGACAAAGATGATGGAGGATAGTGAAGGTACAAAAAAGGTCCTGTATGGGATGGTAAAAAATAAGAGGCGGAAGGATCCTACGGATTATGTTAGAATGGTGAACAAAAGGGGACAAGAGATAGAAAATAGGGAAGAACTGAAGAAAATGTGGAAAGAATATTTTGAAGAACTTCTGAACCCAAATAGAAAAGATGGTGAGGAGGAAGAAATCGGGGAAGAGGAAGATGAACTGCAAACGGAAAAGGACTTAACATGGAAAGAAGAGGAAGATGTAGTGAACAAGATGAAAGGAGGGAAGGCACCGGGTGTGGATGAGTTGAGTGTGGAGATGGTGAGAGCAGCAGGAGAGGTGGGGATACAGTGGTTGTGCCGAGTGATGAGGACAGCATGGAAGGAAAGGAAGACCCCAGAGGACTGGAAAAAAAGGAATAATTGTCCCGATCTTCTAGAAAGGTAGTAGGACAGATTGCAGAAACTATCGGGCAATAACACTGATGAGTCATTGTGCAAAGATCTTCGAGAAAGTTTTGGAAAAGAGAATTAGGACAAGGATAGAAGGAGGGATGAGAGAAGAACAACATGGCTTCAGAGCAGGAAGGTCCACAGTGGATTTGATTTTTGCTGTAAGGCAGTTGCAAGATCAGCACTATGAGTATGGAACAGATCTACTGATGGCCTTCCTGGACATTGAGAAAGCATATGACAGTGTATGCAGAAACAAAGTATGGAAGTCCCTGGAGGATAGAGGAGTAGAGAAATGGACTATAAAGAGGATAAAGGAGATGTACAAGGGAAGTGTGAGCTGTGTGAAAGTGGGAGGAGAGAGATCAGACTGGTTGGAACAGAGAAACGGCCTGAAACAAGGAAGTGCCTTGTCACCGTTACTTTTCATTGTGGTGATGGATGACATAATGACCAGAGTGGCACAAGTAATTGGGGAAGGAAAGATGAAAGCAATGGTGTTTGCAGATGATTTGATGATTTGGGGAAACAAGGAGGAGGAGGTACAGGAACAGTTGGACGTGTGGGAAGGAATAATACAAGGATATGGGATGAAATTTAGCATAAATAAGAGTGAGATGGTGATCACAGCAACGAAGAAGGAAAGAACCACAACGGGAATAACAATTGGTGGGGAACAGCTGAAGAAAGTGGAGAGTTTCAAGTATCTGGGAAGCCTGATACAAGATGATGGAAGCAACGATAAATAAATGAGCGGGGGAGGCAGGCAGAAGCATTTCGGAGGAGTGTGAGAAGCATGTTATGGAACAAGGATGTCCCTCAGAACAGCAAAAAGATCATATATCGGACGTACTATGTCCCTATCCTGACGTATGCCTCGGAGACCTGCGTTATGAAAGGAAGGGAAAAGAGCAAAATACAGGCCAGTGAGATGAGGTTCTTGAGAAGCAGTATTGGAGCTACAAAGATGGACAGAATAAGAAATGAGAGGACCAGAGAATTAATGAAGGAGGAACCATTACAGGATGGTTTAGAGAAATCTAGACTTAGATGGTATGGACATGTAAAACGAATGGAGAAGAGGATACCCAGGAGAGTACACGAGACGAAGAGGGAAGGAAAGAGACCGAGAGGAAGACCGAGAGACAGGTAGCTGAAGTGGGTGGAAGAAAGCGTGAAGAAGAGAGGAGAAGACTGGATAAGGGTGGAGGCTGAGAGATGGTGGGAAGACAGAAGACATTGGAGAGGCTTGTGTTCCAAACAGACCCCGGCCAGTGGCTGGAAACTGTGCAAGATGATGATGATGATGAGTGGTTTCAGAATCTATATCTTGAATTGCATTAATAAATTCTATTACCCTATTTACAACATATATTTTACCTCACCTGTTCAAAAGCAGTCCATGCCTAGTATGAAATCTCCTTCCTAAATTACTTATATCTACATATTTTACATTTTGAAGTACTTACAAATTTTCACAAGTTCTTCATTGACCATAGTTACCGTATATACCCGAATATAAGACGAGGCCTAGTTATCAACTGCCTCTTACAGATTTTTTTCAAAAAATACTCGCTAACTCATAACTTGCACAATATATGCCCTTAAGATCGTGCTTTCATTTTTATAACGTCTCGTGTTATCGGATATCCTTCTGCCCGCTTTTCCAAAACATAATCTATAATTTCTTTGTTCAAGAATGGGAGACGTTATTAAATTAAGATACGTTGATCACTCAATTACTGCTCGTAAAACTGACTGGTTGTTCTTGTAAAGATTGTTTTAAAACATATTTCCGTATGCTTTCGAACATATAATTTATCCGCTTAAAATGACGTGTATACATAAATCCTAACATCAAAATGTACCCTATTCGTATTTGCATGGTAATTAAACATAACAAACCATATTTTAATCTTCATTAACACATTGATTTGTTGCGAGTTACAAGATGCCAACACCACATACTACTTTGCAAATAATAATAATAACAATTTTAAAAAAAAGTTTTTAATACCCTGAATATAAGACGACCCCAAATTTTTATAACGCAAAAAGTGGGAAAAAACGTAGTCTTACATTCGGGTATATACGGTACCTCCTTGTTAACACAAGACCATGCAGGAAGATCATTGCGGTGGGGAACAGAAAATACCACCACTTTTAATGTGATGCAATTCCTGAAGTTTCAATTTGAGGGAAGAGATCATTCCTCTTGCTTCATTTCTTCCTACGTCATTAGTTCCAGCCAAGAAAACAGCAGCATCCGTAGTTCGTATGTGTACACAACAATCTTGACTTTCCGAGGTTACATCAGAAACTTTGCGCTGGGCTTAATCACAGCAAAAACATCATGCTTAGTGTTTCTCAATAGTTCTGTAGCAATATTTCTCCCCTGACTGTCTGCACATATTCTTATTTTCGCAGGTCTCCCGGAAATCTGCGAGATTTTACCACTAGGTTGAACGATATCATTTGCGAGGTTAGCGTCACTTTCACTTCGACAATCCGACAAAACTGCATCTGAATTTGTATCGTCAAAATTCGTTGGTGCAGCTTGCAAGGGGTTCAAATCTATTTTTTTAAGCAAGAAAAGCACCATCGTCCACTAACCTCTTTCTAGAACCCGAATGTTTAACTGGAACAGATTCCCATCTTCTACAGTTATTAGTCCTAACCGATTCACCTCGCACCCGTTCCCAGGCTGAATTAAGTTCAGGCTCTAACCCACTGTTCAAAATCTTCCTTTCCATAACATTGATTTTGTCTTAAAGTTCATCATTTTCAATTTTAAGAGCCTCAATGTCGCTTCGAAGAATGTTAATTATTTCTAAAGTATTTTCGTACTCATTGGATTTTAGACCCTCACCGAGAACAACATTCACTACGCACTGTTCACAAAACCATTCTTCATTCCCGTTCATTTCTCCATCCCCGGAGCATTTTCTGCATTTGAAGTGCCACCGTCGATCACATGTACCACACAGAATTCCGTTTTTAACTATTTTATTGCATTTACCACACTTGCTATCACTTTTTACGCCTACTTTCTTGGGAGTCTATACAATCACACTAGTACTGCCGGACGCCATCTTGACACAGGGGGTCGAACCTATGGTATTTAAGTCATGGAAAGGAAGGAATATTCATAAGACTTCAAGATACATACAGGCAAGCAGTGAGGCGAGATTATGAAACTCAGGCATGACTCAAGGCAGTTAATGTCCTTTATCTGAGTTATCTGATTTATGAGCCCACGCATGTATTGGAAAATTTTAATCGTGTAGACAGCTCGGGGAGCCCTCGTCAGCGTTTTATTGGCAACGTTGTGTTGCAGTACAACACTGTAATATTGCAAAATAACCGATTTTCTTGGAAACCACGAAAAATTATACAAGTTTTGGCACACCAATCAGAATAACTCTGGGAGTTAGGAATTTAGAGAATATAAAAATCTTTAATAAACATACAGGAGAAAAGTGCTGATTAAGACTACGTAATGCAAGGGAGGAGCAAGCTAGTCGCTAGTAGTAGGGGGCAAAAAGAAATCACACCCACGCAGGGCAGGAGCCCTTTTTAATTTTTATAGAAATTTGCTGTGATCGATTTTTGGAAAATAAAGAGAAATTGTAACATTTAGATCCTCAGGAACCAATAGATAATTTTTCTATGAACATAGGACAGTTGGTTCAAAAGATAGATTTGAGAAGGACGGCAAAGTTATCCTTATTTGTGAATTATGAATAAATAGCGAGGCCATGAGCCAGGAGGTATTCAGTGTTCGGTACTCCTCTGGGAGGACACGCTGGATCTGTTACTTAGCAAGCCTGAGGGCGTTGCGCTGTTTCACCGAGTATTCAGTGTACGGATCCCTCTGAGGAGGTGATACCGAATCACCGCCAGTTCGCCGTAATACGCAGTATCGTCAACAAGATTAAGTCTTCAATTCTAGTCAGTCCAAGTGGGACTTGACGCCGCGCCATAAGTACAGTAAATCGAACGTGGAGTCTCAAGGGAGGGCCACGGAGTTCGATCCAGAAATAAGGTCTTCGAAATAGAACAAATACATTAATTCGAGACCACGGGAAGGCGCCGAGTACATAAGAACTCTACGAACGAAAAGTCGCGAGTATAAGCGAACAAGTACGCTGCAGAAGTTCACAGTAAGGTCCAGTCGAAACACATTAGCCGAAACAGTATCGCTTGTGTTAGGACAGTAATAGGATCTCATGGTCTTTTAAGGAAAGCCATGAAGATTTAGGACCGAGTGGCAAAGTAAAGTAAAAATACGCGCTCAAAGTATAAAATATACACGCAGGCAAAGTCAGGAAAAGTGCAGAACATTGAAAACTAACAATACGAACTTTGTTAAAGCAGTAATAGTTCGAAAAGTAACGAATTCCGCAACCAGTCGTTGCCGAAGTAAAGAAGCCACGTTAAGTTATTAAACCATTGTGTTTAAACGTTGGAGAAAGCCGATGGAACTTTTGAGTCGAGACCAGGGGTCAGTACCAGGAGTTGTCGCAGTGATAGAACGTGTAACCAGCACTAGGAGTGGAACAAGACCGTCGTCTAGGAACATTTTGGCAAAACTACCATTAGCGTCCTGAGATACGGCAGAGACAATTACACTAGGTGTAATTCACTGTAATTAATATAGGAAAAATAGGACTAAACCTAAGGGTTTTTAAACACGTGTGAAGTGTAAATTAGTGAATAGCCAAAAGGTTTAATATACGTGTGAAGTGTATTTCAGTAATTTTTGTAAAGGGTTATATATTTTTGTGTGTAAGTGTCTCCAAGAATGGGAAAAATTTCTATTTTTAGAAATATTATGTGCAAAGTGAAAGTCACGTGTGTCATGGAAAATTGTCTGTGTTGTGCCATATTGGTCGTAAGATGTTTTAAATTACGGCAATATGGGTGAAATCTTTCACGTGGTAGATCCATAACTACAAGATGGGGTGAGTACAGATGAATTGTATTATATGTGACCATTGTGTATCCAAATTTGAAAATACCATTGTGAAATATTATGTGCAGTGTCAGTAATGAAATTGCAATTTGTAAGATCCGGCCAGAATGATAAGAGCTGCGTAGATGAATTATTTACTTTTATAAAGGAAGATAGAAACCCAAATGCACGCAAGCAATTATAATGTTAAATGAGGGAAGGAACCAAATAAAATTGTTGTTAATGGAACAAATGAATAAGAATGAAGATCAGTGACGGTTAATGTAAAAATAAAAGGAAATAAAGTTGAGTATAACGTAATAGTACGCGAGTGAGCTAGTAAGCTAATAAGTAAAGTCAGTTGAAAGATAACTCATTGTTCAAAGTTGAAATAAATGGTTAAAGTAGTTAACAAACCAAGGACGGTTGATATACGCTAAAGTAACGTGAAGGCATTGTGACCTTATTAAATGAATCAATGAAGGCGTTAAGGCCTAATAAACATAAAATAAATAGGAACGGGCCACTGTAATTGAAGTAATGAATAAAATAAGTAGGTTCGCTATTTTTGAGAGGATACCGAACTGAAAATTAATTGAAACATTTGAAGATCCAAGTTGAAAATATATGTATTGTTGCCAAATAAAGGCTAAAGTAAATGTAGAATCCAAGTAGGGCTATATAATGAATAAAGTTGAATGCAAGATGGACGATGCGTTAAGACAGTCGGGGACGTCGTCGAAATAACCGGGGTGGGTTTTATACGCCATTATTATTGTTGAATCAGAGTGACGGAACCTCTCACTGCTGAAATGTATCATTCTCACGCAGCCAGGATGCGCGTGATGGAATATTGTAGTAAGACTGGATGATTGTGTGTTAGGCAGATGACCGGATTGCGGTGGAATTGATTCTCAATCACGCGTTATTCTAGCCAAGCAGCCAGACAGAGCATGGCGTTTCTGGGTTGGTTTTGCTTTATATTTGTATTCCCATCGCAGCAGAAATATAATTGGAGCCACTACGGGCTGAAAATACGTACATGTTAAAAACCCTGACAGCATAGAACGATCCTCCAAACATTGCATTAGTAAACTTAAATGGTAATTAGACTGTGAGCAGTCAGTATAAAGAATAAGAAATGAAATCCTTGGATATTCAATGTTAAAATGTGGCCGTCGTAGAGGAAGTGAAACATATGGTTTCTGAATGAAAGGGGCAAAGTCATTAGTATTGTGGTAGGACCAACGCTAGCCGCCCTCTTGAGGCAGGGAGAATTGGTTCATTACGGTCAGGCGGGAAGCCGGCAGACTCGTAAAATCTGCCACTGAGTCAGTAAAAGCATTAAGATAAAAGCTAGGTTTGTGAAGCTTGTTTAAATGAACTGTAAGAAGCAGAAGTATATTCTTGCTAATGTGATTGTTATGAGTGGAGAGGTCCTCCCGCCTAATAACCTTAATGATATAAATAATAATGCATTTAAATGTGAGAATTGGTTCCTTATCCCAAAGAATGAAACAGGTTAAGAAAAATCATGAGAATTGAGCTCCAGGGAATGCGGGTTCCATGAAGCTAAATTCGTAAGGTTCACAATAAAAAGTAGTTACAATGGATGGTACTCATAGTGAAAATGAAAATCCACAGCCTGCTTCCAGTCTCCGACCGGGTCAGGAATGGAATGAATGAAGCCCCCATCTAGCGGCGAGGTTATGAACTGTGCCGGCTGCCGAGGCCTGACGCACTCCTCCGGGGCAATGATTAAATGAATGACAGATGAAGTGAAATGATAGTGGAGAGTGTTGCTGGAATGAAATTTTGACAGGGAAAACCGGAGCACCCGGAGAAAAATCTGTCTGCCTCCGTTTTGTCCAGCACAGATCTCACATGGAGTGACCGGGATTTGAACCACGGACCCAGCGGTGAGAGGCCGGCGTGCTGCCGCCTAAGCCACGGAGGCTTGGTACTCATAGTAAAGTGTATAAATAGTTGTGAGGGAAAATTTGTGTTTGAGAAAATGTGGAGTAGAGAGAGATTAATTCAAGTAGAGTAGAATGATATGGAAGCCTACCAAGTATGGCTAAATGAAGGCATTATTTGTGAAATGTAAATGTCCTGAGGTCAAAGCCCAACAAGGTGGAGACTCAGCGAAGAAAAAGTTAAAGATACCTCATATGAGAAGGGTTAAAGATTTAAATGTTAATAAAGTAATATAAAATGTCATGAAATGGATTATAAAATAAAATCCAAAATCATAAAGCAAGACGTAATGACGAACATTAGGGCCATTGTGTATTGAAGTTGTGGTACATTTTTATCATTGTTTTATGTTGTGTTGTAATATATATATATATATTCTTCTTCTTCTGCTTTTACGGCCTCATTGGACCACTTCAGTCAATCATTTCTTGGTCCTCTTCTTCAGTAAGTTTCCTTTCCGAGTCGCCCAGTAGCTCTTCATTCGCTCTGATCTTCTCAGGCGTTCCTCATCTGTAAATACCCTTTTTACTGTATTACGTTTGTCTATTTTAGCCTGAAATCTTATTTTTATATCTCTCAGTTTTTTTAATTTTGTTGTTTTGTTTTGCAAGTCATCCAAGGTTATTTCCAATTCTTTCATATCTTCTCTAATTTCCTTAACCCATCCTACTTGTTGTTTCATATTCCAAAGTTTCACTACAATTTTTCTAGATAACCTGGTTTCTGGTGTCCTCATGATGTGACCAAAGAAAGAATGCCGTTTCTTCCGAATAGTATCAGTGATGGGCTCCAGTTCTCTGTATATATATATATATATTTTATTTTTTTATTTAATGAATTAAAGTAATAGTTACAGTAGACTTTGTTCTAGTTTTCTTTATAGCTTGTACTTCCTTATGTTCGCATTCTGAATACATCGTCAGACAGTGGGATGAATGGTACACGCCCTGATCTGAGCTAGTTACGGATGATGACCTGTATTTCCGCATATCAGACGGGTACACTACATATAACTATTTTGACTGCCCGGAAATTTTGGGGGAATATTCCTGAGAGCAAAGTTCCTAGGATTTTACCCATCACTTAATGTTACTGATCTGTAAATATTCCTGTGGACCTGAGGACTAATTTCTCTCCAGAAACTCGGGAAATATAGCTAAATGTATATTTTCATTCTGCACATACAGTAGCATGTTATTTGTGCTTTGTGTATTAGTTCAGATTATGTATGGTGCAGGTTTTGTTTTTGGTTAAGGGTCTGTTTTTCAATCTCTGAATAAAAGTGATGGGCATCCACTCGCCGAGTAACTTTGTTCAACACTTTTATCCCTTCAGAATTCGAAACTTTTTTTTTTTCAATGCAAAGTTACTCGGCAAGCTACTCCTCAACGGAACGCCTACAATACGGGTTATGTGATTGGTCAAAATTGAATTCTGAACGGTAAATGCTCGTGCGAACTCTGGTGTCGACTGATTGAAACACAAACCACTTGGTCTCAGTCTTCGTATCAGTATTTAATTGATGATATGCTTTAATATGAAACATTGTAACTTAACTAGTCTGCAGTACCAGTATTATGTTTCTACACAATGGCTATTCAGATATTAACCCACATTGCGGTAATGCAGTTATCAACGTAATATACAGTATATCAATGCGTTTATACGGGAACTGGGCTAGCCTTTCATGGACCACTGTATGCATTCCCTTTACTGCCAAGTAGGCCTATTCATACCTAATTTAGAACTCAATTTCAAGGAACATTATCTCAAAAAATCAAAATATTAATGGAGCATAAAATATTACTTCCATAATATTACCGGTACGTGAAAATAAGTATACGTCTTGTACTCATCATTTCTGTTGTGTAATAGCCGTGATTATAGCATGTTGGTCTGAGAATCATGAGGTCTCGGGTTCGAACCCCAGTCTCAGTAATTATTTTTGCTACCAGATTATCGATTTAAACGATATTTATCATATCATTATGAGTCAATTTAACAGAATCTACTTGAAATTACGATTTATCTCATTTTTATTAATATACAGTATGTTGCAGCAAACAGGAATTAAGAAATTTGATTGTATTGAACATCATTTCTAGTAGTCTATAGATAGGATAGAGCCTATGGTTCCATCTCCCCTCTTAATTTACAGTATAATATGTGATGTTTGTTGAAACAAGTGTGACAGTAGCATATCTCCAATTCAATCTATAGGCCTACATTCATCATAGTACCGGAGTGAAAACAGAGCTTAAATTAACATTCGTCACAATTTTAAGAATGTCCAAGCTTGTAACTGAAATTATTTGGTTACAGGACTAACCCTCACGTTTTAGCCTTGTCATAGTATTATGTTTTTTAGGTTAGAAGCATGGCCACCTGTTGATGGGGCACTAATAGGAGTACTCCCTCTGTAATCCGGCATCTCAGCTCTCCGGTATTCCCAGTAATCCGGCGTTTTGTATTAGAGTACGAGCTCAACACTTGATTTGATAATGCGTCCCCTACACTGTACAATGTTTCCCACGCAGCGACAAGACTAGTGTCTGAGTAAACAATGCATTGGCGCCAAGAGCGATGACTCACGCACCCCCCCTCAGGTGCTTAGTGTAGGACAGTTGTACTGTAGTAGTGTTGTGTTGAAGATGGCATCCGTGCAGGAAAAACATAAACATAAAACTCTATCTTTGTTAGATAAACATGAAATCCTAAAGCGGCTTGAAAAGGGCAAAACGTTAACTAGTGTTGCTAACGAATACGGTGTTGGTCGAGCTACAGTTCATGACATAAGAAAAAACTGTGATAAAATTAAGTCGTTTTTTAAGACGAATGAAAATTTAAAAAGTAAACGACAGACATTGAAAACTGGTACAAATCCTAAAGTTGACGATAGCCTCTATGCTTGGTTTTTACAAGAACGTGGTCGGCATACACCAATTTCTGGTGAAATCCTTAAAGGAAAGGCTAGGGAATTTTACCAGAAAATTACAAAAAAGGATGATTTCCAAGCCAGCGAGGGATGGTTGCAGAAATTCAAACAATGTTATGGAATTGACTGCTAAGTACAACGGGTGAGAAACTTCCATGTCATGAAAGCGCTGTTGAGCCATATAAAGAAAGGTTCAAACAGGTTATCCAAGAAATGGATTTAACTCCTGGCCAAGTTTACAAGGCGGACGAGAGCGGTTTATTTTGGCAGTTGTTACCAAAAAAAAAAACTTCAGTGCATCGTGGAGAAGCTAGTGCTACTGGACGAAAATTGGCTAAGGATAGGGTCACTTCCATGCCTTGTTCAAATGCAAGCGGTGCACATAAGGTGACAATGCTAGTCATAGGTAAGGCGAAGAGTCCTAGGACATTTAAAAACTTCAAACTTCCTGTTGATTACTTGAGCCAGAGCAAAGGGTGGATGAATAAGTCCATATTCACTGAATGGTTTAATGAACATTTTAAACCCTCAGTGAAAAGATTTTTGAAGGAGTGGAAACTACCAGAAAAAGCTTTGCTTATTTTAGGCAACTGCCCTGGCCACCCCGGTGAAGATGAGTTGAATTCAGCCGACAGTTTTATTCGTGTGATGTTCTTACCGCCGAATGTGACCCCCCACTTACAACCAATGGACCAGAACGTTATCCAAGCGATTAAAATGCAATACTAAAAGAGCTTACTGTAAAATGTGTTGTCTAAGGACGAAAGTGTGATTAAATCCTTCAAAGAAATAAACCTGAAAGACGTGGTTTACTCGCTCGCTAATGCTTGGGAAAATCTTAACGAGAAATTCATCATTTGCTCTTGGAAACCCCTATGGCCGGACATGACACTACTGGATCAGTACAAAAAAGATGAACCGAACAAGAAAGCCAGTGAAGAGAGGGAGATTTATCTACTGCGAGATGTGGTTAACGAGCAACTTGGATTCACCGGATAACGCCTTGACAACTGATAACGTAGGCATGTGGCTTACCGGTGAAGATGACGAAAACAACCAGTTTATGACAGAAGATGACATCATAGAAGAAGAGGACGAGGAACAGGTCAAAGGAGAAGTGACAGCGGCTGTACAATCAATCTCTCACGATGCGGCCATCGCCTCGTTGGCCACGTCAATTGCCTGGGCAGAGGAAAATGGCGTCTCTGCTTACGATGTCTTCGTTTTAAGAAGGTTACAGGAACACGTTCTCAAACTGTCTCTCAACTGTAAAAAGCAAAAGACAATTAATTGATGCATATTTCCAGCCGTTTACTTCCAAGGAATAACGTGAGTTATATGATGTATTTTCGTACTTTTTTACTTTGTATAGTACAATGTAATTAAAACTGATTTTCAAATGATACCTGCGTTTGTCTCGATATTTTCCAGTAATCCAGAGTTTTCGGTAATCCGGCAGTGCTCTGGTCCGATATCTGCCAGATTACCGAGAGAGCACTGTACTTTGAAAGAAAAAGAAAAGAATAATGCAGAGAGGTTATCTCCTGGGGATGATAATTTGTGTAGGCTAATACAGTAGTGTGTTGTTTTTGATCTGCTTGTTGAGTTGGAAAAATGATGGAATAGAAGATTAATAAATATAAATGATTGGGATGAAGAAAGATGGAATGGCTAGTTTCATTGGGAGTGGGTTGTATGGAAAATAATGAATGTATAGGAATGTATGAGGAATAAGATGAAGTGTTTTGGACGTATGGTCATATGATGTCTTGATGTATGCTGATGTAGAAAAAGATGTTCTAAGAGAAAGCAAGAAGATAAGAAGGGAGCTGAAGAATAATAAGTATTGTGAGGGGCCTCTTTCTCGTGAAGGTAGTTGTGGATACTGTGCGAGAGCTGCAGGTAATGGAAACTTGCTTACCTGTACACAAACAAGTATTAAAAGTATTGTATTTCTTATTTCTTTGCGTGTTTAAACCCTATATCGACCCCGAAGATTATTATATTATTAGAAGGAAGAGATTAGTTACATCGATTGCCCAACGGTGGGGCATGTTGTTGTTGGTTGACCCTGACCAATATTAGAAGAGATTTGTTTCATTGATCGCACAATGTAGGGGGTTTGTGGTTGTTGGTTGACCCCGACCATCACTACTATTCAAATTTTATTACAAGCTGTGTAGTATACAAGATCTTTGAATTTTTTAGTTTTCTATTGCCATATAATGTACAGAAATATCGTCACCTGTGTGCGTACCAATGCTAATAATTCTAGTGCAGCCATCTCAGCACTTTTCGATAAACTAAAACAATATATAATTTTCACAAAAGAAAAATATGTATTGTCCGCTGGCAATTTGTTGAGTTATGCCGGAACATTTATCACATTTTGTGTTTAAATAAACTAAAACAAGCCATGAAAAAAGATTCATACAATTAGAATACAAATCCATGATACAAATCATAATGTGTTCACGGCTGGTAGGAGAAATACAACAAGCAACTACAGAGTGTCACTGCTCTGAAGGTTTAATTTAATGCTTACCCAGCACAAATAGCACAGAGTAAATATGACTAACTTACCCACCACATTAATTCCCTTGGCAGCACTGCCTAGCAATTGAAAAACACAATATGGCGTTATATTCTGGGAGTATGCTACTCCGAACTTTGCCCAGCGATTGAAAAACAAGCCCTAACTGAAATTTTAAATTAATAATTTTTTACCTGTTTTGAGTTAAAAAAATTCATATAGGTAGCTTTGAAGCCATTTTGCAGTATTTCAGCCTTATTGACAATTTTATTGATATTGCACCTTTTCAGTTGGTCAACTCAAATTACTGGGACATGCAAAAATTAACTTTTTCAGGTTATTTTTTGCATGTCCCAGTAATTGGGATTACAGTATATTGTGTTGACCGACCGAAAAGGTGCAATATCAATTAAGATTTTTACACCACTTTTCCATGATTTTACCCTCCACTCTGCAGGGTATCTGTGTAATAAGTGTTATTATTGTTGGTTTTCTGAATATTAATTTTGTTTCCGCATTTCAGGCTGCAGAGATGCAGATGAAGGATCTGTTAGCAGAAGAAGCTTTTTTGGCGGAGCAAACTGTTCGTACCAAGGAAGAGATTTATCCACGTGAGAAAAATTTGGCAGACACCATTACAGCAAGAGATAAACTCGGTAAAAAGCTATTCCTTGTTGTACCAGGTGGAGAAGTGTGTGTGTTTTGTAGTAAAATAAGTAGTTATTAATTTACATGAGTTAAGAACTGTTGGCCTGCATACTTCCTGACATATTGGGATTGGGATGTAAATGTATAGTGCCTTTTTCAACAGTTGGCAGCCCTGTTTTCTAAAGAAAACGCATATTCATATCTGTCGCAGTGTACAGATTACATACAAAGTAGAGGGCAAAGATGAAAAGCATAGAAGCCACCATCGTTGGTGACCAACTCCAATGGATTCGGCATGTTCAGCGCATGAGCGATGATAACTTCCTCAACGGATCCTGTGTAGTGAAATTAGTACAGGCAAGAGACCTTCTGGCGCCACTCTGAAGCGCTGTAAGGACCAGCTTAAGAAGATCTTGAGGAGTACAGGCATGGAACCAAGTACTTGGAGTGCCACTGCGGAGGATCGTCCTCGCTCGTGCTCGACTACGGCAGCTGCTGTCGCACATTTTGATTGTGAACATCAAAGGCAAGCTGTAGATAAATGCCAGAGGCGTAAACTACACCAAGTTCAACCACGTCCTCCACCCTCGTAAAAGGTGCACCCTAGGTGGTCGATTGTTTCATGCCCGGATTGGCTTGATAATTAACACAAAAAGTGATAAAAAAAATGTCCAGCATAACTCAACACATTGCTAGAGTTTCGCCCCAGTGTACCAATTGGGCTCTTCAGTTGGTAAAGGTACACCTACCAAGACACGTAGCTGGCACACACTGAGAAGGCCATGCAAGATGCCTCGCTACATGTGTAACCACGTCACGAGCATGCCAGTGCACCACGGGAGTCAAAAACTCCACTCCAAAACAATAAACCTTGAATATAATCAAAATGTTCTCAAAAGAAATCAAAATGAGTATTGTCCGTTGAGCCATTATAATTAACTCAAAAAGTGAGTTATGGCCAGCATAACTCAACACATTGCTAGCGTTTTTATCACTTTTTGTGTTAATTATAATGGCTCAACGGACAATACTAATTTTGATTTCTTTTGAGAACATTTTGATTATATTCGATACCAAAGCATGGTTTATTGTTTTGGAGTGGACTTTTTGACTCCCATGGTGCACTGGCATGCTCGTGACGTGGTTACACATGTAGCGAGGCATCTTGCATGGCCTTCTCAGTGTGTGCCAGCTACGCGACTTGGTAGGTGTACCTTTACCAACTGAAGAGCCCAATTGGTACACTGGAAACGCTAGCAATGTGTTGAGTTATGCTGGACAACACGTTTTGTGTTGATTATAATGGCTCAACTGATAATACTCATTTTGATTTCTTTCGAGAACATTTTGATTATATTGGCTTGATAAGCCACCAAAGACTTCTCCATACCTGAATGGATATTGAAGAAGAATTGCAGGAGAGAAATGAATACTCAGACACGAGTATCAGCCAACGACATTAGACAGTACTATTCGCACACTTTTTCTTGACCCTTGGATAAACTTTGTAATGGGACTGACAACTTAAACTACAAAAACTACAGTCAGATGAGAAGCATGCCTGTGTCCACCTCCTCATGTATTGATAGCAGATTAACAGTTTGACAAGACATTAACCAAGATTATTTCACGAGAGTGGCAGTAGTTTATGGCTATAGGCAGCACAGGATTGTGTAAAACCTAAATGCCATATAAATTGTTCAAAAATTAATATAACCAAGTAAATGTGCTCTTAAATAACCACAGTACATATCTTTTCCAGGATTGGGAATCTGTCGTAGAGGTTTGAAGACAAAAATAAATTTGTTGTGTCAGAGTGCATTTTCACTACTAAATTTGGCAAGAATTCAAAACTCTGAACTACACTCCTGGTTCTGTTTTCTCACACGGTATTTTACTAAGTGCATCCACCATACTTCAGGTCTTCCTCATCCTCTCTCCATCACTTGATTTGACATTCTTTTATCATTCATTCTTTTCAATCTGTTCTGCTCCAGCTTATCATTCAGCTTCTGTGCATTCACTTCCTTTCGAATGTCTCCATTTCTACTCTTTCTTTCCTAGTTTTCCATACCATACTCCTCGGGAATTTCATTTCAGCTGCCTGAATTCTACTTCCATCTCTCTTGCTCATAGGCCAGGTTTCTGCTCCATACATTATTATTGGTTAGTAATGGGACTTAAACATCACTTCTTTAGCCTTCAGTAGTATGTCTTTATCCCAAATTAAACTCCGAACCTGATGATGGAAAACACTCTCACATTGTAGCCTAGTCTCTTGTTGAATTATGTATCCGATCTTGCATTTTCAATCAATTAATCAATTATGCGGAAGAATTCGTAGGAAAATAAGACAGAAAGAAAGTTCCTCGCTATAATGAAGAACATCTAATCATGTACTGTATATGTTTTTCAGATCTAAATGATGAATACCTGTTAACCTTTCTAACAACCTCTGTAAAAGGTTATATTACAGATAAGCGAGTGTTCACACCAATTGCAATTTGCATGAGGATAGGTCAGTAAACAAGTTTTTCTTATAAGCTTGTGTCCACACAAAGTTAGCTATTTTAACATAGAAGTTGTGGGGAGAAGTACAAATGCAGAACGAGAACCGATAAAGTTACTCTACAACTGCACAATAAAGTATCGAAGTGTTATACTGTACAACTGCCTCTAGTCTGGCAGAGGCAGCAATGAGATGCAGGTAGTATCTGCATGTGCTCAGGGGCAGGGTGCCCAGTAGACCGTCACACTTTCAACGTGTATCACACAAATTTGGCTCAATTCCCAGCCCAAAACCATCATCAATTTCCGTTTTCAAGTGTAAGCCAAGTCTGACAAATATGACACCCCTCCACTTTACTCTGTCTGTCCACCATCCTTCCTCAACCGCTGAACTCCAATCCAGGTTTTGTTCTCTCACACTGCCCTTCACCAAATCCATCCACCCGTACTCTAGGTCTTACTTGTTCTCTCTTTCCAGTCATACATCTCTCCATCACTTGTTTCGGCATTCTTTCTTCATTCATCCTTTTCACATGTCCATACCATCTCAATCTGTTGTGCTCCAGCTTATCATTCAGCTTCTGTACATTCACTTCCTTTTCACTCTCTCTCTCCTAGTCCTCTGTACCATACTCCTCCAAAAACATGACCATGTTCAAAGAATTGCACAGAACATGAACTAGCTGAAACAAAGGAATTTTACAACCACCCATGGCAATAAAGATATACCGGTCAATACTTCATCCAGGCTGCAAATATATGATAAATTGGGGAAAGTAAAGATACCTTTGAAGCCATTTGTCAATGTTGCCTTATTAACAATTGATATTGTAACTTGCAGTCGATCAACACAAAATAATTCCAATTACTAGAATAAGTGAAAAAATAACCTGAAATAAATGACATGTGATTAGGCGTGATTATACATCTAAAAGATGTTGATTCAAATTTCCCGCATTAGCTTGGTGCTAGTAGTGGCCCAATGACGTTGCACTGCAGGTTTGCTTAAAATACAGGCTGTACTGGGCGAGAAACCTGTGAGATTGGACTGAGTGACTGTGAGTTGGTCAAGAATGACTTTGCGAGAACGAAGAGGTCAGTATTAACAGCTCACTTCGTTTCAACGAGGGCTAAGTGAAGGTGAATTTTCCTTGGCGCTATGCAGAATGACTTGGCAGGAATGTCTCCACTGTGCATGTGTGCTGGCAGCAATGGTCAAGTGAAGGTACGGTCGCAAGAAGACTGGGCTCCAGACGTCCCCAAGGCACCACCGAGAGGGAGGACCACCGTATTCGGCGTATGACTTGGCGCACCGGATGGCGTCTGCAGCAGCAATTTGAGCGGCAAATGGCACCACAGTGACGCAACAAACTGTTCGAAATCGGTTACTTGAAGGACAGCTGTAAGCCAGATGCCCTGCAGCGTGCATTCTACTTACCCCAAACAACCGGCGTCTGCGACTTCAGTGGTGTCAAGCAAAAGCTCATTGGAGGATGGAGCGGAGGTCCATTGTGTTTTCCGATGAAAGCTGATGCCTTGGTGCCAGTGATGGCCGTGTGTTGGTTAGGAGGAGGTCAGGTGAGCGTCTACATTTCGCCTGTCTGCGCCGTCGAAACACTGGACCTACACCGGGCATTCTGGACTGGGGAGCATTTTCCTACGACAGCAGGAGCACTCCCGTGGTTATCCCATGCACCCTGACTGTAGATGTGTGTGTACGTCTGGTGATTCGACCTGTTGTGCTGCCATTCATGAACAGCATTCCCGGGGGTGTTTTCCAACAGGATAACGCACGCCCCCATGGCACTGCTGTAACCCAACATGCTCTACAGAGTGTCGACATGCTGCCTTGGCATGCTCGATCCCCCGATCTGTCCGCAATCGAGCAGGTATGGGACAGACAACTCCGGCGTCATCTACAACCGTCATTAACCGTCCCTGTATTGACCGACCAAGTGCAACAGGCATAGAACTCCATCCCACAAGCTGATATTTGGCACCTGTGCAACACAATGCATGCATGTTTGCATGCCTGCATTCAACAGTCTGGAGATTATACTGGTTATTAATGGACCAGCATGGCACAATTGCGATGGCTTTTCTTGCACGGACATTAACCTGTTGTCTTGTACCTTTAATCAATTAAATATGTTACCTCGCCAAATATATTGCCGAAATGTCTGTACTCTACATTTCTTATTTCATGGTGTTGGGATATTTTTTAAATTTATTTATTTACACTGTTTATGCCCACATTGGAGCACCAAAAATCAAACCTTATATACAAAAAGATGGTGTATTGGCTTTCACGGCCGGTGAATTAAAACTCAGCAATTCTTCTAGGATTGTGCCATGTCTTGTGTGGGGTTTCGCCTGGGACACCAAGCTGGCGCATCGGCGGGCTCTTGGTGTCCCCACCCGGACTCCCACTGGAGTAACGAACTGGGCGCTACCTCCCTTTATATAGAGTGCAACTGCACTACTTGACTGCGAGAACTAAAAGCTTAAGCAGCCAGTGAAAACGGCATTTTTCTTTGACGGAATTTTATCTTCATATTGTTGATTGAAATCATTGTTTTCTATGATAATATTATTTGCCCCGAAGAAAGAAGATTGGCACATTATCTTCATGGCATAAACTTATCAAATTACTCTATTTGCAATGGGGGATAATTATAGCTCGGTGAGGGATTTGAAGATCTGCCAAACAGTTTCCATCTACGGAACAGTCAGGGTTATTTCTGAGTAGTGATATGCTGATATCTTTTCGAGCATTTCCTTAGTCACTATGAAGGTTTTAATATTGCAGCTACTGAAAACACAGTTTCTTAGAAAGTTTTGGTAGCAGTAGAAAATTAACTCATTTAATGTTGATGGTGTAGCGATTTGCATTATTCTGATTTTGGCGTGTAGTACAGACTGAATTGGAGTTCAATACACTGTCATTTATTTTTACAGAACGACCTCTGTTGGGTCATCTAGTGTATAATGGTTACGGACTATTGGAAAAGGAAAAAATCTAAGGGATGACATGTTTTGCTTTTCAAGCGAGCATCGTCAGATTCAAATTAACAAGACAAAATGGCTGTACACTGTAGGTTTGGTAGTTTCAAGTAGAGCCATTTATCTCATTAATTTGCATCTGATGATGTTCGCTTGACGAGCGAAACATGTCATCTCTTAGTATTCTCCTTCTCCAATAGTCCATAATTATATATCTTTAACCACATGTAATTTAGTTCAGGTTATTTTTTCAATTGGAATTATTTTGTGTTGATCGACTGAAAGTTACAATATAAATTAGGAAAAGGTACAGTAAAACTTCACTCATACGTTTTCCAGGGGACCAAAGGAAAAAATTTATAATTGTAAAAAATGCATAAATGAAATTCGGTTAATAATAACTGCAAAATGCATGTGACAATATGGGTTATATTTATGAAGTGAACGACAAGAAATAATAATACGGTTGTTTAACTATAATCAACAATATGTAACAATACAACTACAAGAGAAATGCACCCAGATTAACAAAGAAACAACAACAACAAAACAAAGAAAATTGAGTCACTTTACGAAGTAATATGTTATCTTGTTGGCCACGACATGAACAGTATTTTCAAACGGGTATAATTTGGCCATTATTTCCTCGGAAACATTATGGCGCGTCACAAAATGTTTGATAGAGCATTGATGGCATCATTAAAATCCACTGTATTATGCTGCGGCTCTTCGTCATCGTCATTAATAAAATACCGCAGTGTACTGTAAATTAATTTATGGATATTAATTTGTCTGAAGACGCAAGATTATTATAACACTGATTCAATCGCGCATGTTTAATTGTTTCATAATGTGAGTAATTGAGGTCCGTATTGACTATATATTAGAAAGAAAATAAAGGGATTCTGCCTTTTCAATACTTAAATTGAACCTACTCACAGGTACATGTTTCGAAGGTTAACTCCTTCTTCCTCAGCCTGTACATAAATATCAAAGATAAATTACCTTTATAAGAATATACCTTACATGAAATAAAGATTTGTGAAATAATGTGAAGTTCAACTGTTTCCGATTCTCCATAGAAGATCTTCTAATTGGATTTCCAGGCCTGGGTGCATTCAAAAGCCGCTGAATCAGGCCGGTGTTGTGAGTCGCTATTTGGTTGCAGCATAGAGACTAGTTCGGAAAACCTTCGAAACATGTACCTGTGAGTAGGTTCAATATAAGTATTGAAAAGGCAGAATCCCTTTATTTTCTTTCTAATATGTTTAATGGTTTGACGAGAAATCCTAAAAGAAACACGAATAAAAATTATAAAAGAGGAAATAATAAAATGTTTAATATATCGGCGATCGTAACACACTTCCACTTCCTTCCGCTCGTCTTAACATAAGCTTCAGACGCTGTCTAACTGTGTTCTATGGCTGCTTCCTGTATTTTGAGAGATCAACATCTCGGCTAACACAAATACCGAACTCTGCTAATTATTACGCAACACGCTGACAAGCGAGTGTCGCTCAAGACCATCGTAACATAAATAGCGCGTGCTGCATTCCTTCCACCGAGCGATGTGACGAAAGTACAGTCCGTACCAAATGTTTGTATTCAAACATACGCAAGAACACGCAAAGTATAAATTATGATTTATATTGCAAGGGACTTAAAATATGATCTATAAGCATGAAAAACGAATAAATGTAAAACGTATATCGGAAATAAATAAACGTGGAAAGTATAGAGATTTTGCCGGGACCAGGAAAAAAAAGTATAAGTGTAAACGTATAAAAGAAGTTTTACTGTATGTCTACACTAATTATTCGGTCACATCAGTACTGTGAAAGAGTTTCAATGTTGTATGTCTTTGCACACTACTGTATTAGAGATGGTACAATGTTCTTGGTGGTGATAGTTAAGGGCAGAGTATATGATAAGGTAGTCCTTGCCCATGGAGAAGGTTCAGAGCAGGACACATCCAGGAGAGTTGAAAATTTCAATTCTGTGGAGATGCACTGCCAGGCAATCAAGGTCTGTTCTTGCTCCTCTTGACAGTAGATGGCTGTTAAAAAACTTTTAATTTTGTTTATCATTTGCATAATAACTATCTGTTGTTTATGTACTGTGACAGCTTTAGAAGTGAAGAACATGAAGGACCAAGTTGCTGCTGCTCAGGAAATGGTGAAATGTCAGGCTCTTTCTCATGTTGATCGAGAAGCAATTTTGGCTGAGATTTCAAAACTGCAAAACTCCTATACCAATCTTGAGAAACAGAAGGAGGATCTTCAAAATAGCCTGTATAAGGACAATCTGGAAAATTCCCGCCTAAGACGTGACGTGAGTACTGTATCTGTTTTCTATTTGCACTCGCAAGGAACTTTTGCAAACTGACAGATAGATATTGCTGTAATACTAAAAAGACTTATGCTGTAAACAATATTTATTTTCCCTCCTTTAGCTGTCCATGGTGGTAATTATAAATTTTACGTTTATATATCTATAACATAATCATCAATTTCCGTTTTCGAGCTTGGGCCGGGTCGGAGCAAATATGACATCCCTGCACTTAACTCTCTGTCCACCATCCTTCCTCAACCACTGAACTCCACTCCAGCTTCAGTTCCCTCAAACTATCCATTACCAAATCCATCCACTGTACTGTAGGTTCCCCCAGGGGCTCACATCTAGTGGGATGTGGGTTGGCGACCACGGGACCCCAGCTGAGTCTGGCATTGCTTCCACTTACTTGTGCCGGGTTCCTCTCCGTCTTCTTTCCTGTCGACCACCCTTGGTCAACTCGTTATTTTCTGACCCCGACGGTATTAGGGTATCCGAGGCCTAGGGAGTCTTTCACTTTCCCGCCTTAATTGGCCTTTTTATCATCTTTCCTTCTTCAAGGGGTCATACCTCTTGTATTCTTTTCATTATATTTCCTTTTCTCTTTAAGATTCCCGCACTGTTTTTGTTACTTGGCTCCCCGTGTATCTAAATTCCTTTTAGCATTTTTTTATTGCATCTACACTACATTTTGTAGGTATTTTTAATCTACGTTGCATTTTGTGAGTTTTTGGATCTAAATTGCATTTCGCAATTGTTTTCAACCTCAATTGCATTTTGTAAAGATTGACAATCTAAATTGCTTTTTAGTAAGTCTTTCAATGTAGGAGCAGGGCATTTTAGTGAGTATTTTGAATTTCAATTGCATTTTGTAAGTATTTTCAACCAAAACCGCATTTCGCAAGAATTTTAAATCTAAATTGCATTTTGTGTGGTGGGCATTTTGCAATTATTTTGATTCTCAATTGCATTTTGAATCTAAATTACATTTTGTCAAGTATTTTCTATCTAAATTGCATTTTGTAAATGGGGGCGTGGTGGCTCAGCGGTCTAGCTGTATGCCTCTCACCAAGGTGGTCCGGGTTCGATTCCCGGTCAATGCATGTGAGATTTTCGAAGTGAAATGCCATGCCCTGTGGTTCGGATTCAACGTAAAAAGGAGGTCCCGTGGCTCATAAACACAAGATTCACGGTCACGTAAAACTACAATCTTCCTTCCTTGCATTTTATAAGTATTTTGAATTTCAATTGCACTTAGTGAATATTTTGGATTGGAAATGGGATCTTTCAATCTGAATTGCATTGTGTATTTTCAATTTCAATTGCATTTTGTAAGTATTTTGAACCTCAATTGCATTTTGTAAGTATTTTCAATCTCATTTGAGTTTTGTAAGTATTTTGAATTTCAATTGCATTTTGTAAGTAAGTATTTCAACTCAACATTGCATTTTGTACGTATTTTGAACCTAGCCTGCATTTTGTGCATGTTTTTCAATCTATTCCTTTTGTGAATCTTTTCGTTCTAAATTCCCTTTTCTAAGAACATTTTGTGAGTTGTTTCAATCTGAGTTCCCTTTTTGTAAGTATTTTCAGTCTCACTTAATTTTCGTTCTGGTTTCTATTTCATTATCATTTTCGCTATCACCCAGATCATTAGGGGCCGATAACCTAGATGTTAGGCTCCTTAAAACAACAATATCATCATCATCAAAAAACAACCACCATGTTTTCTTCCAGCTCTTACGAGTTTAAAGTTTTATTCCAAATGTAATTTCTTTATTGCAGGTCAATGAAGGTGTCCGCAATTACAACACGAAACTCCTTATTGACTCAAGTGAACTGTCTCTAAAGGATTTTGAAATAAACTTCGATAAAATGGCTGATGAAGAGTGGCCTCAATATTTTGTTGCTATTCGTAAAAAGTTGCAAGATTTACTGGGAAATCTTGTTCAGAAGCTCAACAAACTCGATGAGAAGATATCTGAGGATCAAGCGAGGAAATATAAGGTACAGTTTATCATTCATCTAATGAAATGCATGTCTGAAGATCAAAATCATATTCACCCATAAATAGATCCTTTTACATTTTATGGCCTTCATAGGACCACTTGAGTCAGTTTTATACAAAGGGTTCTTCAGTTTCCTGTTAACCCAGAAAGAGAGAGTGTGTGTGTGTGTGTGTGTGTTTTTTCTTTCTTTCTTTCTTCCTTCCTTTTTCTTTTCCACCCCCTATCAATTCGAACACGATGAAACCGAATTGAACGGAATTTGGTACAGAGGTAGAACTTGTAAAGGGCACCTCAGTGTCATGTTTTATATCGCCGCCATCTTGACGAAAACATAATGGCGGCCACCCAAATGCTAAAAGCTTAAATCAAATTACGACCAACCTAATCATCTGATCTCTACCAAATTTTGAAACATTATACCTTTATGTATGAAGAATCGTTTGACCAAACTACAAGGTCATCAGCCCAATACTTTGCAGATGGTGGCCATGTATGTGTGCAAATCAATTCGCCCTATCTATTTTCTACTATCGTGAACCTACAACTGGGGCAGATGACCTCGCTGTTCTGCCCCTTAAAACTACAATAACTATTTTAAAGATTTTAGTAAAATCAGTGAAAGCCTTGTTTCCCTCGCCCAAGTAGATGATGGAAATTGCAGGGTGTCGAGCGATACGGGAATTTGAGTGACCCGGGAAAAATACGTGAATTATTTGGGAAATTCGCACTTGATACGGGAAATCTTGAAAAGTCTCATAATGCCTGACTTCGTAGCCCCCGAAAGCTCGGTAGAGTCCTCCTGCTCAGTCTTCTATTGCGCCTACAGACCGCGCTGCCACCCACAATTTGCGCCACCGATAGAGCGCTAAGCGGGATGAGAACCCAGCCAACGTTGAATGTGTGCTTTGCCTGGCCGACCGCCGGCCGTACCCTCTCCGCGCTCGTTGCTGACAATGACATACAGGGATCAGTCCGCATTGTTATTCACAGAGGAGACATGGGTTTCTCGACAAGAGCAGCCCTTAAAGAAGCTAACAGCTCAAGATCTCGGAAAATTCCAGACGCGGATATGCTGAAATTTCGCACCAACTGCCGAAAATTGTACATTCGTATCCTATGGCTGAAAAAATCAAAGAGAGGTCAACTCTTGCTCAAAGAGACCCGTGCTATTTCCTGCCTAGACCCTATAGGGGTCGCTGAGACTCCTAAGTTGGAAGAATTTAGGTTCGTCATTGCCCTGGAAATTCTTTGTAATCAGAAGAATTTGCTTTCTGGCACAATGGCTGACCTCATCAAGAGCAGCTACTTCGCACTTCTGAGACTGCCCTCCGTCACCGCGCGTTTGAAGCAGTTCGACGGAAGAGAGCCACGGCTCGACGTGCTGTTGTCTGAATTAGTGGTTTCAGCACCTTCCTCAGTTCCTGCTAAAAACGATCTCACAAGCTTCGTTAAAATGATACTGATTTTGTACCACAATAGACAGAGGTTTCTCCCTGAACAAGGAGTGCATGATCGTCAATCACAAAGAAGCAAGTCTGATTGGCCTGCATACTGTTCAGGATGCTGTAATGGCAGCTGGTGTAGTAGAAAAGAGCAAGAGTCCATACTGCACGAAACTCCTACGCCGTGTTCAAGGAAGTAAAACAGGTGCGAAACGACGGCTAAGGTGGGAGTCGAAAGAAAAGCCACGAAAGATCTCAAGGAATTGGAAAAAAAGTGGTGTCAAAAGAACTTAATTTTGTGCCGTGTATAACTGAAGTTCCTAGTAACAATCTTGTATTTGTCAAAGTGACTTATTTAATTTCGTTTTGCATTATTTTATTTTCTATTATCTACTTTGATAAAATAAATCTAAATTAAAAAGTATTCGCGGCGTGTCGGGTGTGGAATTTTACTGTTTTTAGCCTTTCTATGGTCTTCTTTCGCAGGGGAGATGCTCATACCAAATTGTTTTCAAGTCCATGGAAACACTCAATGCAAATGCGTCACACATGCATAAATTTCAAAAACTATAAACAATATTCACAGCTCTCGACATTTTACTATCAAACACCCGTCACCAACATGTGGCTACAAAATACACCACACAAGTGACAGAATTCTTCTCGTATGGGCAGGCATTGTTTCAGTTGCTTGTTAACCACTGTCTGTGTCGGATTTCCTTTCATTGTAATTGTTTCGTTACTTTTACTTTGCCGAAGTTCGACCCGAGGACTGGACACATCCCGTACAGCATGTACAGAAAGAAATACTGAAGGCGGTCTGGTTATCGCGGTGGATGAAATGAATAACCTCGGCAATTCATCAAGATCTGACGAAGACCATGGTGATGATGATGATAGGGACAGTGAAGGGATGGAGAGTGTCAAGGAAACCCTTGCCAAGTGACTGAGGATAATTTATTTATTGGTGTTAGTTCGCTTGCGTCAATCGATAATAGAGCACATGCTATTGTTTCCCGTCATAGTGTTCAAAATACCGTCCGCCATTCAATAGCCTACAAAGGCGGTCCGGGTTCGATTCCCGGTCAATGCATGTGAGATTTTCGAAGTGAAATGCCATGTCCTGTGATTCGGATTACACGTAAAAAGGAGGTCCCGTGGCTTATGATCTCAAGATTAACGGTCACGTTAAACTACAAGCTTCCTTCCTTTTCAATAGCCTACAACTCGACAATATAAAACCACGGCAATAATATCGCCACAGAGGGGCTTGTTTGAGTGCTCAGTGCTAAATATGTCTTTACCTTAACTTTACTTTTGTATTATCATGAAAGTTAATATTAACCGTCGAGAGTCGCGATTCAGTGAGTGTGCATGGTGTTATCTGTCAACTACTGTAGTAAGCTGTGAACGACCTCCACTCAGACTCTTGTTTCATGTTAAAGGATAATCATTGCATGGTGAGTGTTTTTATATTCATTAGCTGTAGAGTGTTTGCCCTCTGTCATATTTATTGAAATGAATACCGATGATAAAGGTATCATAGCTTCGGTGTGTAATTTATTTATTCATCTAAAATATCGTATTTCTCTGTTTGAATGTCCTCGGCGTTGAATCATGATCTTTATAAAAATATATTACGTATAATTGTACAGAAATAATGTCTGAAGTGTAGCGCTGTGTATTATTTGAATCAGTTGATTTACAACAACACTAATAACTTAGCAACACAGCTCAGCTGTTCCAAACTCCCGACATATCCTTCGCGTTGTTTCCTTCGAAATACAGGGTGTAGGTGAGAAGCATGCTCAGAATTCTTGCCGTGTGGCGGTTGGACGTAGGGTCTTGTTATGTGGCGACCGTGGGTTGCGGAAAGGAAAATCGGGGCTAAGTGACAGGAAGGCTGTCAGTACCGAATGCGCAGGGTTAGCATCCCATAATTTACGCGTGTAATAGCGGACACACCTCCAATTTTACTATAAAAGTCGTGATCTAAAAAGGGATAGTGGGTGGGTAACATCTATTACTACATGACCCCCAAAATTATTATTCATTATTACAAAGGGTATTTTGACTCTTTTTCAGTAGTGTAGAAAATTCTATCGCCTTATTCCGGGCTCCTATAGAGCTTAGATTTTCTTTCGATCTTTCATTTGCCATAGAACGCGCCACCGGTGTATGGTTATGCATTACCAGCTTCTGGTTTAGTAGTCAGGTAATGGAAGCAATGGGAACTGTGTACTACAATTTTCCTTGCATGTAACTAAGGAGATTATTGTTGTTTAGAGAACGTAAAATGCACCAAGAATGATATGATCTTCAGCTGTGTGCAGTGAGAAAGCTCTGCATGTGTTCATTCCTTATGTATTAATGATGCGAAATGTCAGCTAACGTTGTCCCACATAAAACACTCGTAGTCTCTAAATGTTGCACATTTTCCCATAAATTACATCAGTTTATGTTTGAATTGCTTATAAGATCGTGACAGAGAAAGTGTTTCTCCAATTGGATGATTGTATGCACATCGTATAATCTTGGCGAGGTGTATTTATTTTTTATTTTTATTTTTCACGGAGCAACTTTACACTCTAGTAGGCACGCAGCTTTTTGTATTTAGTTTTCTGGCATCTTGTCTTAAATTATTGACTAACATATTTCTAAATGCAGACAATCTATACTTCCATTAGGTTTCGGGTTCCATAATTCATGCAAAATGAGGTTCGTTCGTTTGTGAAATTAAGGTCATATCCCCCCTACCCTTTCAGTGATTACCGTATGGTACTTTACGTAGACTAGGGTGAAGATGTAAATGAGCATTTCATAAAAATTGTCGCCAGTTGGTTGGTTTATTAACTTACGGTAATAGTTTTCATAGTTACTGAAAACTGGGCACGGTTGGATTTTAAAGTGGAACCGCATGTGCTATCAAAGATCGCTTTCTTGCAATACCTGGAATATGTATAGAATTATAAAATGATTATTGGTTAAATAAGTGTTAATAGATAGGCTATTATAATTATAATCATTAAATAAATATTAAAGAAGAAACGATGCGTTGTTAGTAAATATTAGGCCTACCGGTACGGCGAATAGCCTATAACTCGTAGATTCCGTCACAATTTAGCATTGAAATGGGCCACGTTAATGCATAATATACTAATATAACAACCGGATAGCAAATTATAATAATATTATCACATATAACATATTTAATTTGCACCAACTTAATTATTGTAGTCTAAGATATGTTAGACCACTGCCGTTTGAAATGTGCAAATCGCACACTTTGTAGGCAAGCTGTTTGTTATGATCATCTCTGATGCGAAGTTTTACTAATTACTCTTTAAGGAGACACTTGTCTTTGGAATATTCATGAAAGGCCAACCCTCTAGTTCTTATTTCATAAGTTGTGAACGCCTAAAAACAAAACCACAATCCGAAATAATAAAGACGATAATTACGAACGAACGATTCACTGCCAATGAAAATCAAATGGAGATTCGCGGACCGGAAGTTTGTTATGCATAAGCTTCGGTGCCATTTTAACTTGCGGAAGCTCTAGACAGTTACAGTACCATACAATTTAATCACTTCCCGTAAACATTTATTATGTGACACTCCTATTTTCTACTCTCTCAACCCATAAAACAGTCATTTATATCAGCTCTCCCCAGGTAAACTGTATTTTATTTGTGTTCGTAGCATCTCATCCAATCTGCGAGAGAGTTCACTCGCGCGCACGCGCTTTGCTCATGCTACGGATTTGGCCTAAGTCTCGCCATCACCCGTGGGCTGCGGAAGTATCTCCAAAAATGCAATTACACTTACGCCAGAAAATCTTGATTCGCTCCTTAAGATTCATTTTTCAGCCATTCGGTATGCGAACTCTAGTCTTAGAGGATTCTAAAATATACGGGAATTCGGTGGATTTTCGTACGGGAAATACGGGAATTTGAAAAAAGGTCATCGCTCGACACCCTGAAATAATTTCAGTAATTTTTTAATAATTTTATTAATAGCCTCACTCCATCATTAAATAGGATGGAGTTTTTGATAATATGCAATATAATTCAGATCATACATTAAATTCGATGTTCATCAATTATTTACACTAATATTTACGATTCTCTTCTTGAATCGTTTGTACTTAACATTCATCTTTCATGTTATTGCTGATCTAATATTGTTAAATTTCATAAATCTTGGTTTCATTTTCATCATTCATGTTACTCCTAATCTCTATCATTAAATTTCACAAATCTTGTAAAATCTCTCTTTATTATTATTTACCACAATGTTTCAGATAAGTCTCCATATCAGATCTTTCAACATATTATATGTAAACAACACTGTTTTTGTGTGTCGCAGTTCTAGAAAGTACTTTATGGGATGGTCAAAAGTAAGAGAAGAGGTCTGCGAGAGGATGTGGTAATGATGGACAAAAACGGAAATGAGGTACACAACAAAGAGACACTCAAGACAGTGTGGAAAGAGTACTTTGAGGATTTGCTGAATCCAAATGGTCATAGGGAGGAAGACAATGTATTGGAAGATGGAGAAGACAACACAGGAATGGAAAAGGACCTGACTTGGAGAGAACTGGAAATGGCTATAGACAAGATGAACGGAGGAAGGGCACCAGGTGTGGATGAAGTGAGTGTTGAAATGGTGAAGGCAGCAGGGGAGGTTGGGAAACAGTGGCTGTACCGTGTAATGAGGGTGATAAGGAAGGAGAAAAAGACCCCAGAAGATTGGAAGAAAGGATTAATTGTCCCAATATTTAAGAAAGGAAGCAGAAAGGAGTGCAGAAATTACAGGGGAGTCACACTCATACCTCACTGTGCCAAGATATATGAAAAGATATTAGAAAGTAGAATACGAGCCAAAGTGGAGAGAAAATTGAGAGAGGAGCAGTATGGATTCAGACCTGGGAGATAAACAGTGGATCACATATTTTCAGTGAGACAGCTCCAGGAACACCACTACGAATTTGGAGAGGATCTGTTGATGGCCTTCCTGGACATCGAAAAGGCCTATGATAGTGTGTGTAGGGAGAAGGTTTGGAAAGCAATGGAAAACATGGGAGTGGAAAAAGAGACTGTAGGCAGAGTGAAGGAGATGTATTGTGGAAGTGTGAGTTGTGTGAAAGTTGGAGGGGAAAGAACAGACTGGTTCAGACAAATGAGTGGCCTGAAACAGGGTAGTGCGCTGTCACCCCTTCTCTTTATTGTGGTTATGGACGAGGTAATGACACGGATAGCAGGAAAGATAGGAGAAGATAAGATGAAAGCAATGGTGTTTGCAGATGATCTCATGGTCTGGGGAAACAAGGAGGAGGAAATTCAGGAGCAACTGAAGGCTTGGGAAGAAACAGTGGGAGAGTACGGATGGAAGTTCAACATCAGTAAATGTGAGATCCTGTTAACGACCAGGAAAAAGGACAGACCAATGAGTGGGATAACACTTGGAGGTGGACAGCTGAAGAAGGTGGAAAGTCTCAAGTACTTGGGAAGTATAGTGGAGGAAAATGGGAGAAATGACAAAGAGATTACGGAACGTGGCAGACAGGCAGAAGCATTTCTGAGAAGCATTAGGAGCTTAGTGTGGAATAAAGATGTCCCACAAAAAAGCAAGGAAGTGTTATACAGAAGCTACTATATCCCGATACTGACCTATGCTTCAGAAACATGGACAATGAAGAAAAGAGACATAAGCAGAATACAGGCAGGTGAAATGAAGTTCCTGCGAAGTAGGATCGGAGTAACAAGAAGAGACAGGGTGAGGAATGAAAAGGTCAGGGAAATGGTGAAAGAGGAGCCCTTGCAAGGTAGGATTGAGACATCAAGACTGTGGTGGTATGGACACTTAAAGAGAATGGATGAGAAGAAGATTCCCAAGAGGATACATGAGATGCAGATGCAGAAGAAACGACCAAGGGGAAGACCAAGAGATAGATGGCTGAAAGGAGTGGAGGAATGTGTCAAGAAGAGAGGCGAGGACTGGACCAGAGTGACAGCGGAGAGGTGGTGGGAAGAAAGAACTAAGTGGCGAGGCTTATGTTCCAAACAGACCCAGCCTGGGGCTGGAAACTGTACAAGATGATGATGATGAGTTCTAGCTTTATACCATTGTTGTTGAGTCTTCAGTCTTTTGACTGGTTTGATGCAGCTCTCCATACCTCCCTGTCCTGAGCTAATCGTTTCATCTCTACATAGCTACCACACCCGACATCCGAGGCAATCTGTTTAACATATTCTAACCTTGGTCTACCCCTACAGTTCTTGTCCTCGACCCTTCCTTCCATAACTAAGCTTGCTATTCCTGGGTGTCTTAGTATGTGTCCAACCAACCTATCTCTTCTCTTCATTAGCAGTCGCCAGAAACATCTCTCCTCTCCCACTCGCCTTAAAACCTCTTCGTTGGTAACCCTATCTACCCATCTGATCTTCATCATTCTCCTGTAACACCACATTTCAAATGCTTCAATTCTCCTCTTTTCTGCTGCACCAATAGTCCAAGTTTCACTTCCATAGAGCGCCACGCTCCAGACAAAGGCTTTCAAAAGTGACTTCCTAATACCAAAATCTATATTCGATGTCAACAGATTCCTTTTTTGTAGAAAGGCTTTCCTTGCCTGAGCCAACCTACTTTTTATATCCTCTTTGCTTCGTCCATCACTGATTATTCTGCTTCCTAAGTAACAGAAGTCTCCTACTTCCTTCAGCTTTTCACCTGCCAATTTGATCTCCATAGAAGTTTCTGATTTATTTCGGCTGCATTCCAGTATCTTTGTTTTACATTTATTAATTTTCATCATGAATTCATTCCGTAAGACGGAATCCATACCATTCAAAAACTCATTCAAATCCTCAGGCTTGTCGGCCAAGATGACGATGTCATCAGCAAATCTCGGCAGAATACCCGTAGGTCAGTTCTGCATATTAGTTCACAATTCTAGTTTGTGGCTTATTGCTTAAGTGTATCACAGCAATAGTAGGTACACTGTCATAGATTAGTTGGTGGAGGGAGACCGTTTGTTAATGCGATCGTCTTTTCACGTTCTTGCCACATTGTCGACATTCAAATAATAGTTCTTTTTTTTTTTTAGGTGCTTAATGCCTTCACACTCTCCTGTCTCTCCACCACTCTCGTCCTTCTTCCAGTACCCATCCACTTCTCAATCCTCCCCCTCACTGTATCCATCCACCTCATCTTCAGCCTTCCCACGACTTTTTCGGTAAACAACCGCTTTGGTCTTCTCTTTTAGTTTACTGATCTCAATCTTGTCTTGTAACTTTGAAAATCCTATTTTTCCCTAATTTCTTTCTTTCTTTCTGATTTTGTCTCTACAAATCTTTCCAATTATGACCTTAAGGAACTTCATCTCTGCTGCCTGGGTTTTTCATCCCGTTTAGTTGTCCATGTACCTGCTGCATATATAAATATATCAATATCATTTATATTATTGCTATTTTCTTCCATTAGGTCAGGTTTTTTTTTTTTTTTTTTTAGAAACTGGAGAGCTGGAACGGTATTCACTCAGCCTAGTGAGAACAATTTAGTAGCTGTCTTGACAGTTTTGCAGCGCCCCGGTCATGGTGACCAAGATTAACAGCTAAGAGGACGCGACACCCCATAATCTGTAAGCCAAATAGCTGGGCAGCAGTCGCTAGTAGGCCTGGGCCCTTCATGGGCTGTAGTCCCACGAGGGGGGGTCTAGTTATCTCCAGTCTAAGAGACGAGTGGTTTTGAACCCCACTATCAGACATCCTTGAAATTGTTTGCTGGTGATTCCTGATTTTCAACTCCAGACAAATGCCAGTGTACCATCGTATGGTGTAATCTACCCAAATGTTACCCTTCTCCCTCTTCCTTACCTCCAGCTCGGCAAAGCTCCCTAGAGGGCCAGCCAACCTGAAGGAAAACTTACCAACTGCGACCCCAAGGAAAGCCTTTACGGGACTTGGTGGCTTTCGCTCGGCGGTCGGTGTCGACAACATACCCGGGCAGAGCTCCCAGATGTACCAGAGAGCAGGCACGTCGATTTGTCCACAGGCTTGGAATGTGGAAGGCTTACCTGGTGAGGGGTCTTTCCACCGCAGCTGTCTTGAAAGTCAGGGATGGGACGTTTAAGGCCAAATAAAGTAGTAATCGAGGTATAAAAGGGGGCTGTATTATAAAAGTATCAAATAAAAAATAGGAACTACACCTTTGAACATTAAATTTAACACTAATGAATTAATTTGTCCTTAAGAGGATGGTAACAAATGTCGTTGACGTCACGTGGCATGGCACACCACTTAACATGCTTTCGGACCATCCAGATAATGGAAACAGCAGGTACACAGGATGAAAATTATCTTACAAATAGCAAACAAGTTACATAACAGAAGGTTATTCATAATAAAATAAATTTACACAAAGTTTGGACTTGGGAACACATGCATGCACAAACTGAAACGGTTTCTACTGCCCTCACGTTGAGCGACATATGAAACGTTTTGGCTGCCCCTACTGTTGGGAGAAAATGTAATTGTTTACCTTTGCCTAAGCTATGTTGTTTTAATGGGCGCCAAGACCTCAATGCAATGCTGAAATCTAAATTTGTATTTAACAACGTCTAGCTCTGGCAGAACACATTCAAGACTCTATTCACTCAGATCGTGGTATGATTTGATCATTAACCCAACAAACAATTGTATCAGGAGAAGGAATTGGTCTATATCTAATGCTACCTACTGAAAGCAAAGATTGCATTGTAAAAGAAATGAATTTATTATATAAAACAAGTATAGCAAAATTAATAATAATAATAAGTATGAAATTTAAATTGGAGCGTTGTGATTTGAATATTACCGATAGAAAATTACGTGAAAACGGAGTCTGATAAATTGATTTTACTCTTATTTCCAAGCTATGAAGTTACTGAATTATGAAATATAAAACAAAGAAAAATGAGAGATTGCGTATTTCTGCGTCATTTGCGCTTACCACTGGAAATTGCCAAAGCATTTCCCTCGTGCTTGATGATGCTGTGTGCTTCCCACAGTTTCCTGGACGTCGTCATCTCCGTCGAAATTTGATGATATTCTGGTAGATTAGATAATTCTATGGTCCGTACCTCGGACCCAAACACTCGTACAACCAAGCTTTACAAAAGTTCGTCGCTAACTCCACTGAACATCGGAGCGACACGCACTTGCGACCGTACTCTGCAAGTGTTTCACCGATTGTCCTCGTTCCACGGCGCGTCGAACGATATATGCACACGTGGCATCCCCTCTCCGGAGCCGTCTTCCAGCTTACGTGGTCCTCTACTGATTGGCTGAGCACGCCGCTAGTTCCCCTCCTCTGGTTCATTACACTCGGCGCGCCAGAGGGAGAAGTCGTTTTCCGTTCCAACAATTCGCCTCTTCTAGACCTTGCGACCCAAGATTGCGTCATGCTTCTCGACAGGAATCAGCTTGTATTTGAAATCCCAGTGAGTCACGTCTCTCGATATACCCTAACTGACAAAACTCCGTAAAATTCCGTAATCATATAATTTTCTATGATATCGTCGTTCGTAATAATTTGCTTGATAGCGTTTTCTAATACATAGAAAACCTATCTGAATGCTAATAATTTTTATAAAATGCTCCGAAAATATCTAAATAATAATTATAATAAATTAATAATAATAATAAATTAACATGAAAAATTCTCTTGGCTGAACAATTTGCCGCGTAAATAAATATAGAATGGCTTCCTACTGACTTATGCCAGTTGCATAAAACCCCTCGAAAAACACGTTACAAAACCCAGAACAAACATAATAACAACTTGGAAATGCCACCGCGAGGTTACACAATGAAGGGACAAATTACAAGTTACACACAGAATAAAAATTAGGAGCAACTAACACGCATGAACATACCAAGGATAAACGTAAAAAAAATTGAACAGAAATAAACTGAAATGACTACATTACAAATGACAGGCTCCAGAAAAACGGAGCGTACGGAATCACTAGACTGCCATGGGCCCCGACGCGAACAAGACTCGACTCTTAAAATGTCGGAGGCTAACGGTACTCCAAGGTACGGTTGCACCATAGGGCGCTACTCTCAAAATTTGGGATTTGAACCAATCCCATTGGTGAAACAGAAAATACAAGGAATGGGAAATACAAAAATGAAACGCACATGGGGCGTAAAAGGAGGAAAACCAAGGCAAAAGCGTCACGTAAACTACAAACACCACGTGGACCTAAGATGACTGAAATGAACACAGGGACCCCTTAAAAACTTAAATAAAACCAACTACATGGCTGCACTCGAGAAAATTCAAGGAAGCGTGATGCCTCGGGAAATAATAAATAATTTGGAACCAAACCGAACAGATGCCTTACGGTTGCGCAACAAGGAAAACCCTCGCCCAAAAAGAGGAAAAGATTTCCCACTATGAAATCAAGCTTCCGAAGAAGAAAAATTGATAAACAATTTAGATATTAAACAGTGGGGAACACCTCATCCCATTATCTGACTGAAGCCCAAAATGCTGCGTCATTACCACGAGGTAAATAACTCGAAAAATCACACACGAGAAAAAAAAAAACACAAACCAAAATGTGTAGACGGACAAGAGGAAATAAATATCACGCTTCCCAGAATATGCTCAATACAACTACATATTAAACTAAATAAATTAAACTACGACTAAAGCCATCCCATAGATGGCTGATACCTGGCGTGAACTCGGGTATCCGAATCCCGAGCAAGAGTCCTTATCGGTGAACAGTCAGCGTAGAAGAGAGAGTTAGGCACGCTAAGAGTTTCTTCATATATCAAACAACACGATAATTTTGAATAGATCAGTCGTAGCACACACGCACACTAAAATCCCCTGGCTTCTTGGACATCGTCCGTAAGACACTTCCATGATCACTTTCGTGAAGGTTGGTCACACTGGTCGGTTGCTAGGCGTCCTTCTCCTGTCATCTCGCTGCGGATGATACATATTGCGATGGCTGGGACGAGAACAATCGATACAGGCAATGATGAATTTTTAAATGCGTAATAATCACATGTCTTTCTTTTGAGGTTAGGGAACACTAAATTGCAGAACCAGTGCACATAAGGTCCGAAGTTATACCTCGCGTCTTTCGACTGCGAGAGCGAAATGAAATTCTGGAAGATCTCGTTTACAAAGTGTTAATAGTCCTGATTTTTCAACTGGTGGCTTGTGCCATAAGGTTTCTTCAAGAGATTAGGTAAGTGAAGGGAATTACGAAGCTCAGCTTCAACTGGAAAGCAGGGATGGGCAAACTTGGGTAGGAATTGAATATTTTAGGTTAGGGGTTTATTTCCTGTCAGCTTAAAGTGGCGTGACACACGTCACAGCCAGGATGGTACTGTACCTGATATTGGCTTGGCCGAGTGGCTTGGCAACATTGTAAAATATTAAGATATTGTTCCTCATGAACATGTTAAGTATCTAGAAGATACCTACCCTCTAAAGACACAGCACATGTTATTGCATCCTTACAACTACAAAATTCTTCATACAATTCATCTTCATTCACACAATCCAGTTGGATACACTCTGCAGCATCATGAAAGTCATTGAATGTTAATTCCCTTTTAAGACAGTGGTATTAAACACTTTAAACTATCATCAAATTTGTTGAGCGTGTAAGAATACTAAGAATCATAAAATTCAAGGAAATTGCTTTCACATGTAGATTTCTAATTTGAACTGAGAAGAGTAACTAACATTTTGTGAGTAGCACTACCGAAGTATCAATTTTTAATTCTCTATCCAACTTTACTAATAAGTAGCCCAACAGTTGTGCTTCATGGGACTCCAAATACTAAGGATCAGAATTCTCCAAATATTTTGCTGCTTGAATGGAAAAGTTTCCAATTTTCACAAAGAAACTCATATGAACCTCAACAATTGTTTCTACCTCTGGATTTTCATTGTTGAAATACAGTTTCAAAACTTTTGGAGAGTCTATACTAGAGCCATCCTTACTTCCAACTTGAAGTTTCAGTGCTACGTCAAAGCTACACTCTAACCAGCCAATCTCAGGCAGCCATTCAAATTGATATATCGAGATAAATAAAGTTTCGCTGACGATGTTGCCAGCTAACCTCTTGCGTTCACATGTTGTTGTCAGCTGTTTGCATTGTGCTCGATTAGTTTCATTGGCGGTCTTTGTGTATTCTCGTATTTCTCGTATATTTTTCTTTTGATATTATTCTAGTCTGTTGTTATTTAATAGCTTAGTATTTGTTTGTTGTTTGACATAGTGTAGTATAATTACGTCTAGTTCTATGTTAGCTTTAGGTCAGTGAGTGTTTGTGGTATTTCTGTCGTGCGTGTGTGCAATAGTGTCATGCCGGGGTCTAGCACGAGGAAGCCAAGTGCCAAGAGAGGAAAGGTCTTAGGACAAGGGATTCCACTAAAAGGAGTCAAACCCAGGAAATTATTATTAATATGCGAGAGTACTTTGAGAGGGAGAAAGACAACAGGGGAAACTCTATTACCTGTTGCCCAGGCAGTACAGAGAACAGCCGATGTGACTAAGGTTCACAGAAGCACAGTAATAGGAATTGAGAAAGAGAAATTCCATGCAGAGGAACAGGCAGCCGGACCATCTAAACTAGAAATGCCAGGCAAGAAAAGAAATAGGCCGAAGACAGTGACAGATTTGGATGCTTTCCAGCAAGACTCTATTCGCCGTCATATTTATGCTTATTACCGCAGAAAAGAGCATCCGACAACTGAGAAATTACTCCGTTCTCTTGACAATAGCGATCCTTTTCACGGTTGGAAATCTTCTCTGAAAAAAGTAGTGAAGGATCTGGGATTCCGATATAAAATGTTTAGCGGGTGGAGAATACTAATGGAAAGAAGTGACATTGTAATGTGGCGGTGCAGATTTTTGAGGGAGATTATGCAAGAAAACTTTGATTCTATAGTGTGGCTGGATGAAACATGGGTCAACGCTTCTCATTCCCGGGGAAAAGCCTGGACTGACGATTCCATGGAAAGTACATTGGCAGTGCCTGTTGGGAAAGGGGGGGAGAATAATTGTAATTCATGCTGGTACGTCACAAGGTTTCGTGCCGAATTCTCTTCATGTGTTCCGATCCAAGAAAACTGGTGATTATCATGAGGAGATAAACAGTACCACATTCCAGAAATAGCCCAGGCATATTAAGTTTTAACCTAAAAAAAAAATAATGTATAGCTGGAATTTGGCATAGATGTTCCCTAGTACCCTAGTAACAAATCATGAAAAGTCCCCATCTCTGCGGTGTCCGCGTCATAGTTTTTGGAGAGTTCAAAAGGGCTTAAATGGGGCATAAGTGCCAAAAACAACATTTTTGCTTCCGGCGTTCAAAATATCGATCCAAAATCAGTTATAATGATCTTTGATAGTAATAAAAGGAGGACTGCGTTAAATATAACAATCCTATTGGTCTTAATTTATTGCCATACATTTAAACAGATGAGTAATCAAACATTTTTAGCTCAACTTTTCTCACGAAAATTTAGCTAATTTGTCATTAGCCGGGACTTACTGTGCAAACAGCTGCTGATAGCGACTAAAGACCTGAAGTAAAAATTGTAAAGCACACTTGTAGCTTTAAAACGATACATTGCCCATGTTCATCCGACAAACAGCAGCAGAGACACAGTTACAAATATAAAAGTGGAAGTGTGGGAGTCGATAAGCCTCCGTGGCTTAGGCGGCAGCACGCCGGCCTCTCACCACTGGGTCCGTGGTTCAAATCCCGGTCACTCCATGTGAGATCTGTGCTGGACAGGCAGACAGGTTTTTCTCCGGGTACTCCGGTTTTCCCTGTCAAAATTTCATTCCAGCAACACTCTCCACTATCATTTCATTTCATCTGTCATTCATTTTATCATTGCCCCAGAGGAGTGCGTCAGGCCTCGGCAGCCGGCACAGTTCATATCCTCGCCGCTAGATGGGGGCTTCATTCATTCCATTCCTGACCCGGTCGGAGACTGGAAGCAGGCTGTGGATTTTCATTTTTCAAGTGTGGGAGTCGCTTTCCGAACGAACGCCCATTTACGCTGGTGGGCTCCATCTATTCACCTTTGCTGATACCATTTTGTATCTTTGCTCAAGAGCTTTTAGGATGGTATTCCTTTGAATCCAGGTAAACTAGCAGAAACAGTTTGAAAATAACAAAACCAGTTTAATGCAGTTAGTAGTTAAACGTACATTCATAATATGCATAATGCAAATAATAACAAAACAAAACTTAAAAAGCTTTCATTAGACAAAGAACACTTGCAAAACAAAGCTTACATCTGACTCAATCGTCCTCCTCATCGTCTGAGCCATCAAATGTGACGTTGCCACACGCTTTCCCACTGCAGTGCCCACACATTAAGGAGCATTCTAAACTGGAACGTACACACTCACACCGGCTGCCACAAGAGCTCTTGCAGTTGCAGGACACCAATTTGAGGAGATGATCTGGAGCAGCTGGAAGATGAGTTGTCACTGGTACTAAAGCTGAATGTTGGATTTTCCATACCCATTGGGTCGTGTCCAAAGAAAATCCTAACCATTCCAGAACTTGCAAATATACCCGCAGTGAATGTTGTTTGCATGCCGCCGAAGTTGGCGGAAGTGAAGCCAGCTGAAACGACGCTGTGACCGGTTGTTTGGCAATTTTTTGGCTGTATTTCACTACCCGAAGTTCGTCGAGGCTTTTGCACTCCGATTTGGCACTGTCGTAGAGACAAATGGCGAACTTCTCTCCAGCTGATATTATGGCCTTTTCATCTGGAGCCGTAGAGACGAATACCTTCATTTCCTCGCGTAAAGATGCGGAATCACTCAATATTTTCCAGTCTTGCTGTATGATGCACTCGAACCTCAGCTTTCCTGTGCGAGATTTCTGGCTCATTGAAGAAAATGTGTCATGAAGCGACTCTTTGAGACGTTGAAGGCAAGGATATGATAGCAAGTCGTTGGCGGTGCCTTCTTGGAATGTGGTAAAAAGCGCCTGAATTTCGTCCTTGTAATCCTTCAGCCCATCGTTCATGTTGAGTAACATTGTCCCGATAGCCTGTTTTGTTAGAAAATGCGCTCTGAGGGCCCTAGAACTTACACAGTTTCGCGTTCCAGACATCATGTGAGTCACTGACGATTTAGCGTATATTTACGCCCAGAGCTCTTCCAAACCGCTTCCATTCATCACGTAGCCGATTGCCCCAAGAAACGATCTTAGAAGGTGAAATCCGCCTAGACGAACAACCACGTTTTTGAGTTCCTCTGAAGTGTCCGATGCGACTATCTCTGCAGCTTTCACGTATAGAGGCTGGTCAAAGGTTACGAAACAAGTGCTTTGTTTCAGTTCCGCGCACTCTCTTGCGGCAAACTTCAACGCGGAATATATAGTTGATGGATTGCTCGTTCTAAGTCAATGAACGGCAGGGCATCGATTGACGTTGTCTGGGGAGCTGGTTGAGCATGAGCAGACGGTGACGTCTTCTTAAAGCAGTTCCACGAAGCGGGTAAATTAATACCTGACCACCGTCCATGTAACCATCATAGACGCAATAGCCACAGAGTTTGGGTCTTCCACAGTTAACTCCTTAATCTTGACGTCCTTTGAACCAGGAGAAGAGGGCTTCCGATACCACGAAATGTTGAACTTGCCCATTGCCGCAATCAAACCAGCATTAGGAACTTCTCGTGTACGTGGGAGTGAAGATATTTCACTGCCAGGCACTGCACCTGTACACTTGATGCCTTCCATCCAGTGAAATGTGTTTCGCCTGTCCAATGTCCTTATGTTAAAGTCAGCGTTGTCAAAGCAAAACTGTGTGAACGCTCCAGCAATCGGGATTGGACATTCTTTGCGAAGCGCTGAAACTTCGTACCTGTAGACTTCTGCCACATTTACTGAAATTCCAAGACTGTTTAGAATCTGAATTAATTGTTTCGAGTGTGGCATCTGGTAACTCATTTCTGAACTAGTTGATCGTTGACGGTGGCGTTTGGTGGCAAAAGTAGGAACTACTTGAAAATTGGTCATCTACAGTCCTTACTTGAATTAAAACAGATACACACACTAATACAGTCATCACAATCAGACAGATTCTACACACACCCAAAGTACACAGGGCTACATGACCGCGTTGTCGCAGCCCCTAAACTGAGGAACCAACCAATTGTTTCGAGTATTGTTGGTCTGCTCCGACTGGCCGAGCACTGTCACCTAGAAACGCGATCGGTTGCCCTTTCAACAGCGGTTATGCTGTGGGACCGTAACTCTGTAACCGTTTCTCGCATAAATGTGGGTAATGTACCAATGTAAAGCTAAAAGTATGCTTTATAACTTTCATTCTGGGTCTTTAGTCAATATCAGCAGTTGTTTAAAAAATAATGACCTGCTAATGACAAATTAACCAAATTTTCGTGTAAAAATTGTGCTAAAAATGTCAAATTAGTAGTTTTCTTCCGTCATCAATAGCAATAATTAGGCCTGATAAGTCCGTTATCCTACTGGTTCATTTTTATTAATTGCTAAAGCTCGCGAGAACTAAATTTGGATCAATATTTTGAACGCAGGAAGCAAAAATGCTGTTTTTGGCCCTTAGGCCCCATTTAAGCCCTTTTGAACCCTCCAAAAACTATGACGCGGACACCGCAGAGATGGAGACTTTTCAGCATTTGTTTCTAGGGTACTAGGGAACATCTATGCCAAATTTCAGCTTTACATTATTTTTATTTTTTTGAGGTTGGCAGTATTTTTTGCATATAATGCCTGGGCTAAAATGGTTTGAAGAATTGCTGAACAACTTGCCTGAGAAGAGCACAATTGTTATGGACAATGCCTCGTATCCTAGTGTCATTCACGACAAAGCTCCAACAATGGCAGCAAGAAAGAATGTGCTCATTGAGTGGCTGACGAGCCACAACATTCCTTTACGTGACGACACGAAGAAAGGGGAGCTTATGAAACTGGTGAAATTGAACAAGCCACAGTTTCCAGTGTATGAGGTGGACGATATTGCTAGGCGACACGGACACAAAGTAATCCCACTTCCCCCCTCATCACTGCCATTTCAATGCCATCTAGCTTATTTGGGCCCAGGTGAAATATTACGTCGCCGTTGATAACAAACTCTTCACAGTTTCAGAAGTAGAAAGACTTCTTTCACAGGCTGTGGACAATGTTAGGGCGGAAGATTGGGAGAGAGCCGTTAGACACGAAAGGAGTCATTAATGAAGCTTGGGAGAAGGAAGATATTATTGTTGAAGTTGTGGAAAGATTTGTCATTTCTTTGGGGTCAAGTGATAGTGATGGTTCAACAGACGGCAATAGTGACTCCGAAATGAGTGGGGTGTTCCCTTTATAGGCTCCGGATGCTAGGCTGCAATGGTCAGTAATTTATTTGTTACTAGTTTTCTCTGCTTCATTATTAACCGCAATAGATGTGTAATTTCTGCTACTATGTACTTATTCACGAGTATTATGTTGTGAGTAAACACGTCTGTTCACATTACGAGTGTTTTGTTAATTTTACAGCTATAATCATGTACGTCAGCTGATTCGGGTTAGTGAACTGGCAACACCGTATTGCCAGCCGATGAACTGTCAAGTCGGAAGTAACGATGGCGGCACTATAATCGTCTATTCTTTTAAAATAGCTTTTTATAAGCTCCCAATTTTTTTAAGTCTTTCTACGGCAGGTGTAGGAGATAACCACCTAGAACTTACATGACGAAGGATTTCAGTCCATTCAACATCTACAAATTCAAAAAATGACCTTAATGTTTCCCTTCATTTAACAGAACAGGAAAAATTACTATAAATCTTTAACACTAACACTTCAATGTATACATTAAACAATTACATGCACATTTCATGTCATTATGAAACACATGGTTAGAACAACTGGCTTTAAGAATTTTTCTGTTCTCATTACTGAAGTTTCATGGCTGAATGATGCTGGCCGTAATTCACATTGGGACCATCAGCATATTATTATGATTTATTACTGACACTCAAATTGAGTTAATTAATAACCTATGGGTATCAATTGCACTTCCTTCTGCCTGTTCTATGAAATCCAACAATTTGTTTTGGACTCCACTAAAGGAGTCAAAATATTGTACAACTGGAAACATTTTCCTGTTTAGTTGATTGGAGACATCTGTTGCTAAAGAAAATACCAGCTCTACTTTTTGGGGTCATTTAACAGTTCCAATTAATATTCATTTGCACTTCTTGGGGCTTTTACGTTCTTTACAATCAATTCAGCCTTTGTTCATCCACAACAGATTTTTTTTTTTGGACCCATCCGAGTCTCTGTACCCAATTTTTTAAAGTTTGATCGCACAGTCCATGCTCCTGAAGCAGAGATGTGTTGTACTGTGTGGTAAACTAAAGAAAGTTCACCAGCAATGGTTTCTATATCGTCATTGTTTAGGACTGTGCTAAGGTGGGGAGAACTGAAGAAAGTCGTAATCTTAGACGAAGTGCTGAGATCTTTTCTTGTGAAGGGGCGTGGCTGCGCAGCGGTCAAGCTGTTGGCCTCTCACCAAGGCGGACCGGGTTTGATTCCCGGTCAATGCATGTGAGATTTAATGCCATGACCTGTGGTTCGGATTCCACATAAAAAGGAGGTCCGGTGGCTCATGATCGCGAGACTAACGGTCACGTAAAACTACAAACTTCCTTCCTTGTTTTTGTGACCTATAAGAAACCACAAGAAGCCAACTTTTGTAATTCGAACAATTTACGCACTGAAGATCACAATTCAACATTTCAGAATAAATAATACTAATGTATTACATGTAGTGTTCATGTGCTGTATACAGTCGTTCTTGCCGCCATGTGCGATGCTAAACTCGCGTTTGCAGATCGAACACTTTGCTTTATAAACATTAGACTGTGCAGGTCCAAACCAGGAATATACACTTTCCTATTTTTAGTGATATGTACACATATACTTCATTTTCTTTTTTAGTGGCGTTTTAGCTTCGTCATCACTGCCCATTATTGTATTATAAACTCTTGCCCCTATACGGCCTCAGGTGATGTAAAATATAACCAAATCGTGCCAAAGCACCACCAGCTGAGCAACATAGAGGACGAAAGAAAGTAAGCACGCGTTAATTGGTTTAACAGACAAGAATATTTAAACTCAAGGGTTGGTCATTTCTAAACAAGATAATCAATAGGAAAAACTCTTCAGAATCAATTCCGTCTGCTCTCGAACGTTTAAACGAATTTCGACCGTGTGTGTAAAATTTAAATGATAGAAACTGAATGATTGTACTTGACGACAAAATATGGGAGCTGAGAGATTGTGAATAAATAGGGTCAAATACGAGAGATTCCGGGAAGTATGGGAAAGTTGGTCACCCTATACTCTGTACTACCAATAATGAAGGCCGACAGCTGCCAAAGCTAGCACGTGGGAGAAATGCTGTGTTGCCATTGAGGCAGATCATGACTCATAACATTCCAAGAGGCTTCCAGGAAGACACAAATACTGAGATCTATGGTTTGTTAGCCATATTCGTGTGAAAGGGTATAATCGATGCATCAAAATGAGAACACAATGATAATAATAATCATAAATAAATAAATAAATAAATAGATAAAAAATAATATAAAAATAATAATAATAATAAACCTTGTTTAACAGACTAGAAGAATTAGGAGTTGACAGGAAGACGAGGGCCATCATCCAGGAAACATTATTGGGAACTACCTCAAAGGTGAAATTCATGGGAGAAATCTCTAACTCTTTTGCAATACATACTGGAGTTCGACAAGGGGATGGTTTATCACCACTCTTGTTCAACATCGTACTGGACAAAATCATCACAGAATGGGAAAAGCATGTGAAAGGTATCCAAATTGGAAAGGAGAAAGGGAAAAGAGTCACTGTGAAATGCTTGGCCTTTGCAGATGATCTGGCCATCTTAACAAACAACAAGGATGAAGCCATATTAGCGCTAGAGAAACTACATGAAATCTCCAGTAAAACGGGACTTGATATTTCCTATGAAAAAACACAGTATATGGATACCAAATCAACAGGAAACATCACCTTGCGAACGCAATATGGAAAAATCTCGCAGGTCACTCACTTCAAATATTTAGGAGAAGCCATCCAACCCACAGGATTGAACACAATTTCTAATGCAGATAGAATAGTAAAATTGCAGAAGGCGTACAAGCTGACATGGAATCATTATAACAAAAGAGCAGTATCTCGCAATGCAAAATTGCGCCATTATAACACAGTTGTCTTGCCTGAAGCCTTGTACGCGGCAGAAACAACCGTCATTAGAGGAATGACAAGAATTCACGATATTGAGAAACAGGAACGAAAAATTCTTAGGAAAATCCATGGCGCTGTTTTCCGTAATGGAATTTGGGTCAGGAGACCAACAAAGGAACTTTATGAAAATACAGACACCATTGTAGATAAATTTAGGAAGAGACGTCTGCAGTTCTATGGACACATATATAGGATGGATGAGAGCAGACTCACTAAGAAGATTTTCAATATCGTGAATGCAAGTAAATTAAAGACCAGTTGGATTAAAGAAGTACATGAAGACATGGAATTACTTAAAATCTCTGAAGACGACATTAAGGACAGAGAACAATTTAGAAATAAAATCAGAAACACGAAAATTGTACAAGTTTCAAGGAAAGATACATCAGGGAAAAAATGGACAGAGGAAAGGAAGAAAAAGCACAGTGAACTAATGAAGAGGTTTTGGGAAGAAAAGAAGAGAGGAAAAGGAAGTGAAGCTGTGATTGGCTCAAGTTCTCACGCTCTCCTGAAGGGGAATAATCGGAAATAATAATAAACAATGAAACTTACCTAATCGCTCTCGCTGCTACTAATTATGGGTTCTATTCCTTTCATAGCGCCTGCCCCGTGGTGTAGGGGTAGCGCGCCTGCCTCTCACCCGGAGGCCCCGGGTTCGATCCCCGGCTCCGTCAGGGATTTTAAAACTGACGTGAGGGTTGGAACGGGGTGCACTCAGCCTCGTGAGGACAATTGAGTAGCTGTCTGACAGTGAGACAGCGCCCCGATCACGAAAACCAAGATTAACGGCCGAGGGGACCCGACGCGCTGATCACGCGTCACCCCAATATCTGCAGGCCGAATGGCTGGGCAGCGGTCGCTTGGTCGGCCTTAGCCCGTCATGGGCTGGATAGTGCCAGGGGTTGTTGTTTTTGTTGACTTTATTCCTTTCATAGCCCCCTCTTCGTCACTTGTGTCTGAATCGGATGAGAAGTAATAAAAGCTATAAATATGGCATCTAACAGCATCTGTTGAAAGCCATCTAAATTAGTGACCACCCCTTGCCTCTGTCTCTTCTTCCCTGGAGTTGATAGTTTAGACGGGCCCGCATCATCAGACGGGAACTTCTCTTTCATCACTCGGTACACAGTGGTTTCACTCGCACCAAGAGCCTTTGCAGTTCTTTTCCTCACCTGAACAAATGGAATCAGAGGTTCCTCCCGTAAGCACATACTTTCCTCTTCTTCCTCCGTAAAATTCCTCACAGCACATACCATCTCCCTTGCCTGGCTATGGAGAGTCACACCACGGCCTGAAGTTGTTCTATGTCGCAGAGAATGGATCCTGGGCCTTCCGCGTGCACGTACCGATGCCATTTTTACGCAACGAAAATAGGCACGATGATGTGAATGAAAGAAATAAACTCAAAATCTGTATACACACACTCCTCCAAAAACACAGAACGATATCGGTTACTGTAGCCTATGAAAGAATAAGCAAATGCACTTAAATAGATACACGGGATAATACTAATGACATTGGCGAGTCGTGCCACAGTAGAACACTGCGTCAAACCATGTGCTGACTGCTGTGTCGGCATACAATGCAACACTGCTAGTTGTCGCTATGGAGACCGTTACCCCTCTCGCCTCCACTCCTCACCTCACCCTTCAAGTGGATGACAGCTTTCACCGTTCATCTTTTGTAAATCAGAGTATAGTTATGGTTGTTTGAAGGGGTGGAACTGCAAAATCCAGAATGTAATTTTAATTTTGACCTTAAAGTAGGCTATGAATACACCAAGCCAAAACATAATTTCCTTTTCGCATTGTTATGGCTGGAAGACATTTGGCTCATATTTGTGTGATCCTGTTCTAATTTTAATGCATTTACTGAATAGTATCTTCAATTCATAGAAAAGTAAAGAAAATGTTTTGGGAAATCACTCAACTTCATTATCATCATCAAATATCAGTCATTTGCTCTCAATGCATGCCTGAACACCTGTTTCCCTCTGACTTAACTGATCTTTAAGGAGTGGAGTGGCCAAGAATGGCCAGTTAGCTTAAAGTTAATAAGAAAATTGCTGTGGTGAAATGCACGTGCAGAATTTAACTATAGATTAAGAGTTAATTTACATTGGTGCCACGTAATTCCGCCCCTTAAAACAACAATAACATTGGTGGCAATAGGCCTAAGACCGTGATATGTAAATGAGGTAATAAATTATCCTCACATGGGCTCAAGTTGAGTGGGTAAAAGAGAAATATGTCTTGTTTTGTGAATAAAAAGTTGTTTGTTAATTCTATAATGTTATTCTCCTGAATTAAAAAGTGTTTAAAATAAGTAATGGCCCACAATGTTCATAAATATTTCACTTGTTTATGTTTCATGTTCACCCAGGCAAAGCAGTATCAAGCAGATCTGGATGAGGAATTGTCTAAGTGGTCATCTCAACTAGAGAGAAATGAAAAACAATTGAAGTTGCAGAGGATTGAGCAGAAAGAGGAGAAAGTAGCAGAAGAACAGCTGAGAAGTAAAATTGCCCAACGACAACAAGAACAGGAGCAACGTGCATCGAGAGTGGCAGGGTGTGATACTGAAGCGAATGAACTCGGAGAAGGCATTAAAAAGCTGGAGAAGGACATAGAGTTTATCAATACAGAAGGAAAAAGTTTCTTGGAAAATCAGGTCAAGTTTTTTCGTGACTTAATATTTCAACGTGGTCAGATAGAAGATGCTATGCTGGAGGAAATTCAGCGAGAGCTAGACATTGTAGTATGAAAAGCCCTCTGGGGACCAGACTGCTTTTGTAACCTCCCAACGGAGACACCGACCAAGCAAGCACAACAAAATAGACAACCAGATGACAATGTTGCCACGCTTGCAGGAATGAGAGGAAAACGCAAGCATACTTACATCTCTCCCAGTCAGTTCCGCTGGATGGCACTCTTCTCCTACCTCAATCCAACGAAGTTTGCCCCAAGGGAACTAACCAAGGAGGATACTGGGCAGAGCCAGAAAGTGGACGGGAATCCTAAACGAGGCCGTGTTGGGAATAGGTGCCTAGGGATAGTTCACCAAGAAATGAAAGGAAGTCTAGGAAACAACAATAAATTAAAGATAATTCCAATACAAAAGAAACCTAAAACAAATGTGCCCAATTAGATAAGGGGTTATAGAATTTAGTACAGAAATGTAGTTGCCAGGATACAATATTAATCATATACGGAAACCCCCAAAGGAAAGATATGGAAGATATCAAAGCAAGACACAAAAACTTAACCTACGGTACCCTGAAAAACAAAACAAAATTAACCCCTCTCCCCCGGGCGCCCACCATACATTCACACAAAACCCTAGGATACCCTTCCCAAGTAATGCAGATTTATGTAAATGGAAAAACCAACAAGGAAAGGAACAGAACAAGAACCACAAGCAGATCCTAACCTGACCAAAACAAATCCCCCTCCCTTAATTAACAAGAAAAAGGAACAAGAATCCGAAGTTGCCAAATGTTAAGAGTTAGTACTGAACTTCACCTTATCCAATTCTACATTTTTAAAGGGAAAATTTATAATGGAATAGGACAACTATTGTTATTACTAAGCCACTCAGTGTGTGAACTCAAGGGACTATGGATATCCTTGATTATTAGCACAAACAGTTTAACACATGTTCTATGTTCTGATCGCAGGGAATTAAAATCTTACTTGGAACTACTCTAAATTAGCATCACTGATGCTTTCGCAAATCTTCTCAGACAGTAGCCCACCTCATATTTCAATGCCTTGAATTTGTAAAATTAAGTTCTAATTTAAACTGGCACATGAACTATTATAATCTGAAGCTTTCCAAACAACTTCACTGAGTCAAGAAAGCTTGTTGTTACAAATAATTCTTGGCAGGCATTCCTTCGTCACATTATAACATGGATATGCTTTTGGGGTGAAGCCACAATTTGCATGCTACAGAAAGTGTGATGGTCTACCGTGCACCTTGCCCCTAAGCGAGCGCACGCAGATACTACCCACAACTCATTGCCGCAGTGATAAACATATCCACGGTTTGATGTTTCTCAGTGTAGCAAAGGAAATTAACCTTTTTTTTTTGTCTTGACTAACTTCTTAAATGTATCTTGTTCGTGTCATTTTCATTTATTGTTAAAACTAATACATATTTTGAAATAGAGTTGTTTGCTGTAACGTATATTCATTAATCAAAATAATAAGTTCCACTGCGGGACAGCACATACATGAAATGTTAAAATATTCAGTACAAAAATTGCCCAACGGCATCAAGAACCGGAGCAGATTGCATTGAGAGAGGCAGGGTTAGATGCTGAAGAGGATCAACTCAGACAAAGGATCAAATTGCTGGAGAATGACATCGAGTTTATCCGTACAGTTGGGCAAAGTTTCTTGAAAAATCACAAATAGACTGAATAAATCACCGTATTGTCCCCATCTCACTGTTCGAAGCAGCATAGACTGATGAATAGGGGCATATGACCTCGATGTTCTACCCCTTTAAAAAAAATCCACCAGTCTACCAAAAATTTTAACTTTTTTTTTTTTTTGTGTGTGTGTTCTGCAGTAGAGCTTATTACCTACGAAAGTCTCCTGCATTCCTTCTGTTATAATTCTCATATTAATTAAAATATACTCTGTATACTTTCCCTTAAACCTAGTCTATATTTTTAAAGGGAAAATGTACAGTGAGATTCTTTTGCTGGAGCGGGACCGGCGGCTGGTTGCCGGGCGCGCGCTCCTTCCGCCAGCCAACCGAGCTCGGGTTGCGCAAGTCGGAGGCGAGCTAACCAGGGTCTTAAACTCCATTAAGTCACTAAACTTTCATCAACGAGGGTGTGTAGTGTCAGCGCACATATAAGAAGGTAACATAAACAACAGCTGCAAGATTTAATTAAAGAAGCACAGATGTTCTTTTATTTCTTGGGAATCTGGATGACCTCACGTCACCGGTTAAAGGTTAGAACTTTATCTTTTCACAGAAGATACTAAAAGTGTTCTCCTTCAGCTGACACAGACATCGTTACATTATGTCGCTACTCCTGCACCCCCTCTGTGTGTTAACTGTAATTAATCGAAGCACTGACTTAAGCCCGTTTGTTGTTCAATTGTGGGTTAATTTAACATTCAAAGTGTACAGATCAATTACCTGTACTCTAGTGGAGCTGGAGAACAATATACGGCAGCAGATATCCCTCACAACAGAAGGGAATTACAACATGTAAACGCTGATTTATTTACAAGGTACAACGCCTGTCTGTCAGTTGAAGGAGAAAATTTTCAGCATCTTCTGTGAAAAGGTAAGTTCTTTAGTCATGATTTGCTGGTGAATTTACCATTAAATAATGTACTTTGTAACGGTTTCCATCTGCGCACAACCCGTTGTGCGAGCTTAGTTGGCTGGCGGAGCCGGTTGCCCGTCCCGCTCCAGCTAAAGAATCACCCTGTATAATGGAATGGGACAACTACTGTGATATACTAAGCCACTCAATTTGTGAACTCAAGGGACTAAGGATATCCTTGATCATTAGTGATACGTTTCTATTTCAACTACGTTACGAGATTACGAAAGACTGATATCTAACGTCTAATTTACGAAGCTTACGATCCTGCGCTCTCACGACAATTTAATCACACTTGGAACCTAACTATGTCTAAACTTATGTAAACGCAGGGCCAACTGACGTTTGCATCTATTCATGAACCCAGTTGGGTAGACAACAAAAGATCTTGAAACAAGGAAACGTGATCTTTCGACTTCTAGGCGCCATGACGAACGGATACTGGATCTGGAGCCCGGGATGATGTAGGCATATTTATTCATTTTAATATTTTCCCTGTGTTAACTGATCCTGTCCTGTGACGTACAATAGTCGTTTCTTTGGAACCCGTGGCAAGATGCCTTTAGTTATTTGTTTCTAATATGAAATTTATCCTTTCTACATTCCCGGCTCCAACCTGTGATCTACAAGAACTTCCAGATTACAGCTAAGTTATTTTAAGTCATCTTTCTTCACTATTTAATCTTTATTTCTGTCCTCCCCTTTTCTGGTATTAACTTCCCTTGAGTGTGTAATTGTTATTCTGTTTAGTCAGTCTCTCGTCATGCGTCTAGTTAGTTGATTGATCCCGGGGTGTACGGAGCCCTCGGTTATTAGGCAATTTAGATTTCTTTATTTAAAAGGAGATCTCCATTTATGTGAAATTCATATTTTATATCTTTTCAATTTTAATCTAGATGTAATTTCTAGTTGTTAATTTAGGGGCTACCTGTTTTTAAGTATCCATGGGCTTGAGATGATCTATGTCGTTGTTCATTAAGGGAACATACGTTCTGGGATATCATGTGTTGTTTTGTTTATTTAATGTTTGAGAACTTGTTTGTATTATTCTTAATGCTACGTGTTTCCTTTATGTTTGCCGTATGCTATGTATTGTAATTATGTTATGGAACTGTATTTCTACCAATTCTTAAATCCCTACGAGGTTATGGGACCCTTAGGGAAGTCTTAAGGGTTCGCACGATTTGTTTTTAGGTTAGTCTGGAGTGTGTTTTGTAGGTCATGTGGGCATTCCCCTATATGTTAAGATGTCTCGTCAAAGTGCCCTCAGATTGCCTTTGGGTTTTGAATTTTCTTTGGGATAGGACGGACATCAGTTTTGTTTTAGTGAACTGTATGTAGGCCTGTTTTGAATTATACGTTGTCTCGTCAGAGTGCCCTCGGATTGTCTTTGGCTTTTAATTTTCTTTGGGACAGGACGGACAACAGTTTTTGTTATAAAGTGAAAGGAATACCTTTCCTTCATAATTCCGGTTTAAGGCTAGTTAGATATTTTTGCGGGTGGTAAACATCTATTAAGGGGATCGGCTGGCGAGTAAGGATCTAGTTTTGTGTTCTTAGTTTCTTGTAGTGTTTGTTTTGCTTGCCAGTCGAGAGCGATGTTGTGATTCTCATGCGGTATTAACTGAGATCTATTGGGCATTCTATCGTGTGTGACTTGGCGTATAGATTTTGAGATTCCGGATATTAATTTTGACACAATTGTCGCAAGGACGTTAGGTGTGCGAATCTCATAGATTCTCCCGAAAGGAAGGTGTACCTTGTGGAGTTTTTCGAGATTCAGTTCTGTTTTGTTTTGCTTCGGGTCATTGTCGGTTATGTTGTGCTGTTCACGAGGTTATAGTTTGTTTTAAGGCGTTAGATGTGTCAAGTTGTGTGTTAGTTTTCTGTATGTTGCTTCGTGATGTTTTATTAATGTGTAATTTGTTTTGTTGGGTGGTTTGTTGTCTTTGTCTTTTGTCAAGTGACATACCATTGATTTTAAGGGTGGCATTGTTTGGTGACAGCTTCTAGACACTGCATGTCAAGCAATTGCGCAATGTATGTCTTCTTGGTATGTTCGCTGTGACAAGTCTGTGGTGAGGAGAATAGACAATCGACCTATCTTTAAGTAATACAAGTACAGGTAGTACCGTATTTCCTCGCATAATCGTCGCCACCACGTAATCGTCGCACCCCACTTTTCAAACACTAAAATAGGTTTGTAAAATTTCATCGCATAATCGTCGCAGAGCATGTTCGTATTTGTGCGCCAGTCAGTTGCACATGCTGCCGCGACTTTATAACCTGGCGCGACTTTGTCAGACCAAAAATATCTCGTCTTTATGCTTGCGGGCAATGAACTGTGACTCGAGCGGCAAGCTTCATCACTTAGCACATTCCGCGAGCGTATAATCTGGCGTGATCTTGTCAGGAGAAAGTAATCTTGTCTTTATGCCTGCTGGCTATGAACCGCGACGCGAACGGCCAGTGCACATTCCGCGAGCTTATAGGCCTAATCTGGCGTGATCTTGTCGGCAGAGAGTAATTTCGTCTTTATGCCTGCGGGCTATGAACTATGACGCGAACGGCCAGCGCACATTCCGCGAACTTATAGACCTAATCTGGCGTGATCTTGTCATCAAAAAGTAATCTAGTCTTTGTGCCTGCCGGCTGTGAACTGTGACGCGAGCGGCCAGCGCACATTTCGCGAGCGTATAGGCCTAATCTGGCGTGATCTTGTCAGGAGAAAGTAATATCGTATTTATGCATGCGGGCTATGAACCGCGACGCGAATGGTCAGCGCACATTCCGCGAGCTTATAGGCCTAATCTGGCGTGATCATGTCAGCAGAAAGTACTCTCGTCTTTATGCCTGCGGGCTATGAACTGTGACGCGAACGGCCAGCGCACATTCCGCGAGCTTTTAGGCCTAATCTGGCGTGATCCTGTCAGGAGGAAGTAATACCGTATCGTCTTTATGCCTGCCGGCTATGAACCGCGACGCGAACGGCCAGCGCACATTCCGCGAACTTATAGGCCTAATCTGGCGTGATCTTGACAGCAGAAAGTAATTCGTCTTCATGCGTGCGGGCTATGAACTGTGACGCGAACGGCCAGCGCACATTCCGCGAGTTTATAGGCCTAATCTGGCGTGATCTTGTCAGGAGAAAGTAATCTTGTCTTTATGCCTGCGGGCTATGAACCACGACGCGAATGGCCAGCTTCGTCAGCACATTCCACGAGCGTTAACCTGTCGTGACCTTGTTGGAAGAAAGAAGCCTGTCTGACTGCAGGCTATGACTCACGCCAGACTCACTCTACGCGAATGACTGACCCGTGCAGCAAATAATGATACAGTATATTCTTTGAACTTAAATATTCTTCGCATAATCGTCGCACCCTGCTTTTTTCCACAAATTTTTGGCATAAAAAGTGCGACGATTATGCGAGGAAATACGGTAACCCATTGTTTTCTTGGGCGATCTCCTAATCTGACATAAATTAGTCAGGGCACTTCTCCACAATTAGGGTCATGTTTAAATTTTATTATGAGTGTTGATTTAATATGTATAATGTCTCTTGCAGCAATGTTTAACTGCCTCCATATATTTTGAGGATCCAAACTAACAGTAATGAAACTCCTCTTTTAATTATTTCATCCTCATCCTCCATCTCATTCGCCTTTTGCTTTTATTCCCCCAAGTACTGTAATTTATTTTGAAAGTCATCTTTATGTGGATCCTTGACCGTTCAGTAACGTATAACCAACCTGTCGTGACGAGTACTCGGTACTCACAGCATCTTAATACATATTTGGATCTTTCGGATCAATAAATTAGTTACCTTTGGTTTTCGACGGTACGATTTGGATCCTCGCCGCCTAGGCATCGCGCTGCTATGGCGGCGGAAGCTCACTACCGCTTTTAGATGGGATACGTTTCGAACTCCGCCGCCGCTGCCTGTGAAGCGCAGCGTGGCCTGGACCGGTCTGGTGGCTCTGCGGCTCCACCTGTTGGCAAAGAAATTATACAAAGCCCGGAAATGGAGCATAAAACTGCTATCCAAAATGGAGTTTCATAAAAGTCCCCTAGATGTCTCGACTTGTCGCTAATTTTCCCGTAACAATTATTGGAAAATAATTCAGGGTGTCCAGCGACCTTGAAAACCTGGAAAAAAAACCTGAATGAAAACAAACCTTGAATCGCCCCGAAAAAACTGGAAAGGGCCATTTCAATCTTTAGCTAACACACGTGACTTGGTCAGCTAGCAATGTGTAGACTGTTTATTAGTTGGTTTGGCTGTAAGCGATGTTCCTCTGAGGAATGCGTTTCAACCATGAAGGATATGTTTCCCGACTCAGAAATCGGTCAAAGTATGCAACTTCATCGGACAAAAATTGGCTATCATGCAATTGTATTTGGCATTGCTCCCTATTTTATGATAAACGTTAATGAGCTGATCTCTCGTTGCGATGACATAGTTATCCCAAAAAACTCATATGGGCATGTACGTGAGGTTCTGGCATCCGGATAGAGCTCAAGTTATGAAAGTATTGAATAGGCGGAAAATTGAAAATTCTTATTCTTCATAATTACTGTCAATACGGAACCTGAAATGAATAATATTTCTAATAAGAGCTCAAGTTGCCGTCCGTTATTTAAATTCAGCTTTTCTTAATCGTACTCGGGCCACTGATTTAAGAGAGGAGTTAGTAAAGTCTTTGAAGACTGTTGATGGTCTGAAAAAGGTTTCCCAACTCTCTATGGACGGACCTCATGTTAATCATAAAGTGTTTCGAGAATTAGATGCCGAAGTGAAAGAATCGTGCGGAGTTGAATTGTTCGATATTGGAAGCTGCGGACTTCATGTTGTCCACTTGGCTTTTAGAGTAGCCATGATGTCTACTGGCTGGGATTTAGCATCCATTTTGTATTGTATGTCATCACCATCGGCTTTAACTCGAATCCGAGTATAAATCTTCTTCCTTCAGTCCAGTTTGTGGATGTGTTTACGGTGACTAAAGAGTCCAATCCTGGCATGGAACAAGCGACCACACAAGTCACATAGTATTGTTGGAGGAGGACGTGGTTGGGCTGCCCGAAGTTTCCTAGCTTGACGCTTGGCCTCTTCATGTGTGCGTCGATCCCTTTCAAACGTCTTTACAGTATCCGAGATGGTACGGCGCGAAGTTGAGCGGTCTTCAGACAGCATGTCCCAGGTTTGTGAATCAAGGCCTGTCAATTTCAGGGTCTGCTTAAATTGGTCCTTGTAGCGCCTCTTAGGACCACCATGAGGCCTGGTGCCATAGCATAACTCACCATATAGCATTTGACGAGGTAATCTCACATCATCCATCGGATGGACATGACCAATCCATCTAAATTGGTGACCTATTATGGATGATTCTATGCTGTCGATTTTAGCCTTTTCCAGAACAGCAATATTGGTAATGTGGTCTTCCCTTTTAATCCTCAGGATTGATCGAAGTTTTTGTAGGTGGAAATGCTCAAGCTTCCTGAGACCACGTCGGTAAAGGGTCCACGTTTCACAGCCATACAACAATGTAGAAATGACTACTGCTTTGTACACCATAAGCTTTGTACTAATGGACAGATCTTTATTCATGAAGACCCAGTGCGCTAATCGTCCATATGCTGCATGGGCTGCACCAATTCTCTTATCCACATCCTGCTCTCAGGTACAGCTCACAGAAATGGTACTGCCCAGGTACGAGAAGTGGTCTACCTGTTCTAATGGCAAATTTGAGATGGAGATATTGAACTGAGGAAGAGGTGTGCCTGGTGAAGGTTGTGCCAAGACTTTAGTCTTATTGACATTTATGGTAAGACCAAAGCGATCACATGCACTTTTGTAACAATTAACTGACTCTTGCAGCTCTTCTGGTGTGAGAGTTGGCGACGCAGCATCATCTGCATACCACATGTTAGTATCCTGAGTTTTCCTCAAGGAGCGGAGACGAGTTAGGTTGAAAAGCCCTCCATCAAAACGATACTTGACCTCCACACCTGGGATGTTTGTGGGTGAATTATAAAGCATTGCAGCCAAGTACAGCGCAAAAAGCGTTGGAGCCAGTACACTTCCTTGTTTTAATCCATGGGTAATAGGAAATTCATCGGACATCTTATTCTGATGGCAAACCTGACCTGTCATGCCTTCATGGAGAGCCTTGATTAGATCTACAAATCGCTGAGGACAACCAAACCTCTTCAGCACCGCCCACATGGCTGGTCTTGGAACCGAATCAAATGCCTTTTCCAAGTCATAAAAGACTAAGAAGAGTGGATTCTGTTGTTCTCTACATTTTTCTTGTAGCTGTCTCACACAGAAAATCAAGTCAATTGTGCTTCTGGAAGCTCTAAATCCGCATTGTGGCTCTGGGAGGATCTTCTCAGAGATAACCTTGAGGCGGTTAAGTAGAATTCTTGCAAGAATCTTCCCCACAATTGATAGCAGTGATATACCACGGTAGTTGCCACAAACACTGCGATCACCCTTTTTAAAGATAGTGAGGATAGTGGCATTCTTTAGGTCTCCAGGTACCTTTCTTGATTCCCATATTCTGAGGATAAGGGTGAAAATCCTTGTTTTGAGTGAACGACCTCCGGCTTGAATTAGTTCCAGAAGGATGTTATCTGGGCCAGGTGCTTTTCTGGGTTTCAATTGGATGAGAGCTGCACTGAAATCATGATAAGTAGGAGGTACTGCCAACCACAGTTGTTCAGGTTGTTGCGGCACATCACAAAGGAAGTCTTCAGCAGCTGCTGATGGACGATTTAGGAGATTGGAGAAGTGCTCCTTCCAGCGTTCCAAGATTTCTTGACTATCAGTAAAGGTAGTAGAATTATCAGCGCTTTTCAGTGTACCTGATGATGAGCGAGATGGTCAATATTGTGCCCGTTAGAGGTGGTGATCTGGTCCACTACCGATCGTGTATAGCTTTCCAGATAACCACATCCTTGAACACATATGGCCTAAGAGGATTGGAGTACACTCCTTGTGGGCTATTCCGGCACAAGACTCCTCGTCATCATAGGGATCAGGTTCCCATCATAGCATAGTCATAGACCCCGCAAGGAAATGCACCCCCTTAAAAACTATTAAATTAAAATCCAGGCTTAAGTAAATTTCACAAAATGATTTATTAAAATCATAAGCCCCTATCCTACAATCGGGGGTATCAGTCGGCTAATCCGTTAACTAAACACAGGTAAAGAAATAAAAATAAACTATTACTTTCTATGTAAAAATCACCCCCTCGATTGGTCCTAAATTCAATCAGAAAAAATAGCAAAGCTAGGGAAATGGTTCAAAAGATTTTAAATTGTAATTATAATTAACAAGACATGACGTTTCCAAGCGAAACGACATGATGGCAGAATGTCAAACATGACAGGAAAAACAACAAAGTAAGCTGTGACCATCCCGTATTTACATTTAATTTTTAATTAATCTAAACTCATCCTAAGTTAAACTAATCTACGGTGAGAAGCATCCGTAGTAAAAACAACTAAACAAAAATCTAGAGTGAGTTACAGTCATCCTTTACAACACAAATCAAGTTTACAATCAACTGTACAACAAAATACCGTATCTACAAGTAGCAGAAGAAAGATGGGAATCTGGGTTTTCCCAACAATTAATAAATATCACACACAAGAGTATTCTTATTAATCCTTCCTACCACATGATGGTTACTGTTTGTTTCCATCGGTCATCTATAGGGCCCGGATAGTTATGTGCTTAACTTTTCAGAAATATGTATTTATTTATGTGCTTAAAAGTGGGAAAATATGTGTTTAAGTTTCCAAAATATGTTCTTAAATTTGTACCATATTTATGTCCCCCAGTTACTCTAAAAATAGTTGAAACGTCCACAGTACAAATATTCCCGCTTAACAGACCGGGTCTTGCCTCAATTTCCGAATCCTACAATACTTCCTGCAGATGCGTGATACGAAATCATATATATGCTGTTTTCGAATTTCATTCTAAAGAATGGAAGAAAAAGTCACTTAAGAAACTTTCTTGTATTGTCATTAATACTGATACTTGAGTGCGAAAATCTGCTCGATTTACGTGAAAAGTAAATTAAATGTCGCCCCCGGCACAGCTATACAAACGCGCAGTTAGACAGTTTTAAGGATGCACTATTCACGTGTTTCGCTGTCGCAACATGTTGCGTAACTTGTGAATGCATGTCTGCCGCTATGGGTTTCTCACAAATGTCGCAAAATAAAACAGTTCCATCAGTTCTAAAAACGTCTCCGAACTCCCGCACTAAATGATTAAAAGTAACACATTTTGCACTTTCGGGACGCATCGTATTCGTTGAAACGAGAACGCCACTGTCAGTATACTCAAGCTTCGCAGACCACTGTGATTTCAACTAAAATTTCCCGTCTAGGTAAGGACTAGTGTAGGCTTAATGAGCCTGTTAACGCCACCCCCCCCCCCCCTGATGTACTTAATGACCGGGAAATCCCTGTCTTGAAATACTACTACAGTATGGAGACAATGGAGCACTGACGAAATAGAGAAGCCAATTACTGGAATTTCAAAGGGTCGAAAATGTTGGCAGCAGTCATCCAAGAAGTACAACATATGACCAATTATAGGAAATATGTGCTTATAAATAAAAATGCCAGAATATGTATTTATTTATAAAAACCGTGAAAATATGTAAATAAATAGAAAATATTTAATTAAATAAAAAATATTTAAACACATAACTATCCGGGCCTTAGTCATCTATCATGTGTAAGCTAGGAAATCATAGGCTACTGTTCGTTAACAGTAGAACAATAAGTTACATGGTTCACGTCCCACGAGTTGAAAACTCTGGGTAGACCAAATCCCTGTCAGTCGCATGTGTCAGCTGTCTAAAGCTTAAGCTAACGAAGAAATAAAACGACAGCTCAGTGCAATGGTCAGCGAGTTATAAACCATGATCAAAGTTAAACAGGCGTTTAGTGATTAACGATAATTATATTTAATGAGTGATTATTAGTTGTCTTTGTTTTAATATTTATTAATTATGCGGATTGACCATCTGCACGGCTTCCTAACTGGTGGATAAAACCACTGGTGTACACGCGAACAAGCATACTCCGAGCTATCAAAAAGCTCAAAAAACCATCCTTAAGTAACAGTGTCCTGCTGGATCACTTCTTCAACCTCGGTCTGTCAAGCGCATGAGCTTTGAAACAAGGCCGGCAACCTCAAAAACTATGGAAAACCACCCCTTCATCGTGCATAAACACACGGCATAAACCTTCACAACATGTGAGAAAAATAACATAGCCTCAAATAAGTCAATCAGTTTCACAAGACAATTCTCAAATCTTAAACAATAATGGTTGTTCAAATGGGCTTCGCTCACAACATATGCGAAGATCGTAAACATTATAGGTGACCTGTCACAATATCATTGCATTCTTAATAACGCTGTTAACTTGACCTATTTTTATACAGCTTAATAAACACTGGCTTCTGTAGATTACATCACTTAGAAAAGCATTAGCATTAAATCTGTCAGAAGTCTAGTCTCACCTGGGATTATGGGTTGGCACTACTGCGCGTAACCTTGGAAACACTTGTCTCCCAAAGTGACTTACATTTTATTCATTCCCAAACTGTTACGAGTTGCATGGGCTAACGGTAAAGTTTCAAGTGTTCGTTTCTTTAGCATATCGGATCCATAAAACTGTTCAGATTGTGATCCTACACTTGCAGTTCATAAGATAATATTCGTTGTAGTGTTCGTGATACATTTATAATAGACAAAAAATGATTAACAATGATGTGTCTGCATGGGAAAAGCAAAACGCGAGATATTCCACTCGCACTAACGTGTTTGGAAGATATAACGCTCCCAGCAAGTTTGTTACAAATCAAACATGTGCACTAATAGGCACTTCCAATGCATGAAATAAACATTCACACCATATAAAACAGTGGCGTTAATTTTAAATGATACGTTACTAGTGTGAACAAGACTTAGAGTACAAACAGAAAGATATAACACTCCTTCACACTGTTAATCGATTCCTCTCGAATCTAGTGGTAGACTTTCCACTCGAATAAAAATGTATACCAAAAAATAGGTAATAAAAGAACCTCTCCCATTGGAGGATACGCCTGCTCAGTGGCGTGCTTTATATATCACAAAATAGGGTTTCAAAATACTGACTTCAGTAACAGCTGATTGAAATTACTTAATTACAGCCCCGTTTAAATTACACATACAATTGGTTCGTTCAAAGTGAACATAAAAATGACATTAATTGCACCATGTGATAAAAATACACACATATTTAATCAGGTTACTAACTCACGATTAGGAAATGCATTGGAGACGTACGCTGCGATGTGCATTGAAACATGAACGATTACCATAGTCGGTAAGCTAAAGGAAAAACCTACTAAAACAAAACCTAACTAGATGACTGTGAATCGAAGTACGATCGTTAAAACTACTCCACCAAAGACCTTACAAAAGACATTCATTAGACTTACGAAGAACATTGTAGCTCACCTCATTCCTACAGGAATAATTGAGGGGTATTTCCTTCCATTTCGAGCGTGGGCCATACTTCCAACGCTCGGATAGGCACATTGTAATCCGTTCTTCAGCCTCCATTTGATTATGCTGTTGTGGTGCTAGGTATCTCTTTCATGATGTGTCTACGTCATGATCACCCACATGGTGAACGGTGGTAAAGCTCTTCTTTTCTGGTGGATCTCGTACATCGTGGTAACGTTGAGTTACACAAAGAATTCACTGCTTCTAGTGTGATTCGCTAGCAAACACAGCATCTACACTTGGTAATTTTGCAGACTCTATTCAACAAATGGCCATGTCTGCTCCACAGATTCTACTCAACACAATCACGTGTTGGCTCACTTTTTCCACTATCTCACATGGTGAAAAATTTTATCTGATGAAATCTGCGACATCGGTCGTTCAAGAAAATTACGGTTTCGCACAACGTGGATTATTTTATGCAATTCTCACTGGTGTGAAATATGACACTGGCACTTTCGAAATCACAGTTACTCACACGTCGGCCATGTTTTCGGTTAAATCACCGTAATATTTCACTGATTTCGAAGGCTTACAAAGCAACACTTTCACGGAGTTTTCCGCTGCACACATCTCGTGCGTTATCATATAAACAGGCTTACATTTCCAATGGATTTATTCCTTCACTTACTGACGTCTCATCGGCCACTTGACCGGACTATTACAACTGTGTGTCGCACACATGCGGTGCTGAACTTAGACAATCAACGAGTGCTTTCCTCCCGGAAGCGGGTTGTACTGGCTTTGAGACTAGTCGAGTCGTTGAACGTCTCTAGACATTATTCCTGCATTTCCGCAGTGTCATTCCTTAGTCTCAAGTACTAAATAGATAATGTTGGCCACTACTCCTTGGCAAATTATACATAAATACTTGATGTGGTAAATTCAAAGGTGCACATTAAAGAATACCTTCTCTAATCATGGTAAAATAAATATTGACAGTCTTCCAACGAAGTCAAAAGTACAACTGCATCTCTCTGGATGCATTCAGAGATTCATTCTCTTGTGTTACCAACTTTGGCATATAAAAATACTCACCAGCATGAGCGGATACGGGCTCAATATATATTTCCTTGAGTACTGCATAGAAGTTCAAGTCTCGAGCATCCGATAGTCTCTGCAGTTCCTGAGCCTTCTGTTGCCACCACGTAATTTTAAACTGCCTCATCTGCGTCTGGCATATACCCTTGAGTTCCAGTAGTTTATCTCTCTTTGTGTTGGAAGTTGGGTCTTGAAGATGGGCAAGATAGGCATTCCTTTTGGCATTGATGAGAGACAGAATTTCCTCCTTGTTGTCATCAAACCAGTCTTGTCTTTTCTGCACTATAAAACCAATGGTTTCCTCAGCTGACTGTGTGATAATCTTCTGTAGTGTGGCCCATTCTTGCTGAATGTCATTTGTTACTGGGTTTTCTGATAACTGGGTGACTATCCTGTTTCCAAAATGTTTATACATGGATTCATCCTGAAGTTTGGATGTATTAAACTTCTTTCTTGGCAAATTTTTGATGTTCCTAGGTGGTTTAGGTCTGATGGATATCCTTAGCTTACATATAAGAAGTTTATGATCTGTCCAGCAATCATCTATATTCCTTGCTGTTCTGGTAATAAGAGTGTCCTTATCACATTGCCGGGTAATGATATAATCAAGAATGTGCCAATGTTTGGAACGAGGATGCATCCACGTGGTTTTGAAGCGGTTAGGTAGCCGGAACTGCGTGTTGGTAATGAAAAGTTCGTGTTCTGCACAAAGACCAAGAAGCAACAGTCCATTGCGATTACATTTTCCAAATCCCTGTTTGCCCATCACATTATTCCATAGCCTGTGATCTTTCCCAACTCTGGCATTGAAGTCACCGAGGAGCAAGAGTTTATCTGCAGATGGCACCTTGGAGATGATTTCACTTAGCTGATTATAGAAATGAGCCTTTACTTCTATCATCAGAGTCTAAGGTAGGAGCATAGGCAGAGATGAGTGTCATAAAGGAACCTCCTGAGAGTGGTATGCGGTGAGTCATGAGCCTTTCGCTGATTGCAATGGGCGTAAGTTGGTGATAATTTACCAGTTTGGTCTTCACAGCGAAGCCCTCGCCATGAATACGACATTCACCCTCCTCCTTTCCTTTCCAGAAGATGGTATATCCTGTTCCCGATTGAGTAATCTTGCCTTCAGAAGACAGCCTAGTTTCACTTGTAATGTTATTAATGCCCCATGTTGGTAGCGACAATTGTAACGGTTTTGCCCTCACGTTGAGCGAAAAATGTAACGTTTTTTCTGCCCCTAACTGTTTGGTGATAAATGTAACGGTTGACCTTTGCCTAAGCTATGTTGTTTTAATGGGCGCCAAGACCTCAACGCAATGTTGAGTTCTAAATTTGTATTTAACAACGTCTAGCTCGGGCAGAACACCTTCAAGACTCTATTCACTCAGATCGTGGTATGATTTGATCATTAACCCAACAACAATTGTATCAGGAGAAGGAATTGGTCTATATCTAATGCTACCTACTGAAAGCAAAGATTGCATGGTTAAAAGAAATGAATTTATTATATATAACAAGTATTGCAAAATTAATAATAAGAAGAAGTTTAATATATATATATTGGAGCGTTGCGATTTTACTATTACCGATAGAGAATTACGTGAGAACGGAGTCTGATAAATTATTGATTTTACTCTTATTCCCAAGCTATGAAGTTACTGAAATATTGAATATGAAACAACGTGAAACGAGAGATTGCGTCATTCGCGCTTACCACTGGAAATGGCCGAAGCCTTTCCCTCGTACTGGATGATGCTGTGAGCTTCCCACAGTCTCCTGGACGTCGTCATCTTCGTCGATGTTTGATGATATAGATTTGAAGATTTATGGTCCGAACCTCGGAACCAACACGTACAACCACAACGGTTAAGTTTCACTAAGATAGTCCTCCACTCCACGGAACATCGGAGCGACTCACGCGTGCAACCATACTGGGCAAGTTCTATACAGATTGTCCTCTACTCCACTGAACATCGGAGACACTCGCACGCGCAACCATACTCGGCAAGTTCTACACAGATTGTCCCCGCTCCACGGCACGCCAAACGATATATGCACTCGACGGTCTCCCACTCCAGTCCCGACTTCCAGCTTACGTGGTCTCCACCGATTGGCTGAGCACCCCGCTATACTCCCCTCCTTAGGCTCAATACACACTCGGCGGGAGGGTGAAGTCGATTGCCGTTCCATACATCCGCCTTTTCTTGACGATGCGACCCAGCCTTGCGTCATACTACTTGACAAGCATAAGCCTGTATTTCAATTCTCAGTGAGTCATGTCTCTCAATATACCCTAACTGACGAAACTCCGTAAAATTCCGTAATCACATAATTTTCTATGATATTGTCGTTCGTAATAATTTGCTTGATAGTGTTTTCTAAGACATAGAAAACCTATCTGTATGCTTATAATTTTTATAATATGCTCCGAAAAATACCTTAATAATAATTATAATAAATTAATAATAATAAATTAACATGAAAAATTATCTTGGCTGAACAATTTGCCGCGTAAATAAATATAGAATGGCTTCCTACTGACTTATGCCAGTGGCATAAAAAAACACGTTACATATTGAGAGCAGCAATGTCAACGTTGAGTTTTGATAACTCATGGGTTACGAGAGGACCTTCTCTCAGGTCGAACGTTATTGTCCAAATCAAGCAAAGTTCTGATGTTCCATGATCCAATAAGCAATTTGTGATTCCTTACTGTTTTTGAGTTTCGACCGCATGAGGGGTGACCTGCTGAGTGTGGTTGCCCAGCCGGACCAAGATTGTTACTTCCGATGTTTAGCCCACCTTTTCTAGGGCCTTCCCCATGTGGGGTGGGCAGCGGTGATCCTAAATAGGCCTGCCCAATCGCAGATGCAGGACCGAATTCCTGAGTAGTCAGAGTCTCAGGAAGACGACCATCACACATCTGCTGCCAACGTGCAGGTCCGAACTAGGGGCTTCCAGTTACACCCATAACCTGCCCCCACCGTCCATATCCCATCGCCGTTGGACTTTGAAAGTAAGTGACGTTCGGAAGAAGTGCCACTGGCGTGAATTTGTTTAGGGTGGATTTCAGCTTGCCAGGACGAGACCCACACACTGTGATCTCTGAGCCTTATCCTGCGGCTCACGAAGAATGAGAGTTGCAGGACCGAACACAGAGACTGCAACGAACTGCCGCATACTCAAGTACTAATGAGGTGCGCCTTTACAGCCAGTCCGTCTGGCCTGACCTCTTCCGCCTCTATGACCGTTGGGAGCCATGAGAGTGATTGGCTCCTCCTCCGCTCATTTTGCCGTTGGGCAACTTATATAAAGACGTGCCAGCACGGCGGAGTCTTTACATTTAGTATACTGGCTGTACCTCGTTTCCGTTGTGATTTTGTGGAACACAGGATGAAAACAAAAGGGTTGCAGATCGGGCCGTAGAAATTCTTCCCAATCAAAGAAAAATTGTCATTACAGCTGAAAAGGAAAATACCACTCATTTCACGCAATTTTGAGAAAGTCTCGTTGGCTGTTCAAGACTAAGGGGAACTAAACTTGCATTTTTTTGCTCAGTCGCCGGTTCCAGACAGATGCTCCTATGGCGCCATTCTTGTATGAGGAATTTCGCTCCCTCCTTGAAACATTCATGAAACTGATTGTTAAGCCTGATGTTATGCTGACAAGTTCTAATTTGCAAACCCTTGAGTTAAGCTCAAAGAATTTGATTCTCGCCAAAAAGTTTGACATTGGGTTCGCTACCAAAGACGAGTTGTCCAAGGTTAAAAACGTGAAGGAAGTAGACATTCTTCGCTTGAAGGAAAGTATGCTCGGTAGTCTAGTTAAGTTTGTGGAAATATTGTGGGACCGGTCGCCCTTGAAGTATCAATTTGCGAGATTTATTTCTTGCTTAGATCCTGCAGTTGCTTTGAACGAAACGCTTGGCTTGAAACTCGTTGACAAGTGTTTAGAAACCTTTGTGGCGAAAAAGCGCCTCTCCGGGTCGAAAGCAGACCAAATCAAAATGGAATATGTGGATGTGTGTAGAAATACTCATGTTCAAGAGCGTTTTAAAGCTTATAAGAGGAGTGAAACTAGATTAGATGAGTTATGGCTGGAAGTCGTGAAGCTTTCACAAAATCCCACTTCTAATCTGCTGGTCTTGGTTAAAAGTATCCTTATACTGTCCCACGGAAACACCATGCTCGCTCGAACGTGGTTTTTCGATTAATGAAGAGTGCATCGTTGAGAACCAGGTGGAGCATAGTTAGGTAGCGCAGTGTTCATGACACTATCCTCGACGCAGGTGGTGTAGAAAAGGTTAATATACCAAAATCTCTAATTTTGTCAATGCAAAACGCGCACTCTCGGTACTGCGCCCGAAATTTGAATGCTTCATGATGAAAATGTTATTTTCCGAGCCCATGATAAAATTTAACATTGCAATATAAATCATGGAAGTTGGCTCAAGAGAGCTTTGTTAGCGAACGCAGACAGTGGGAGAAACCCATCACGTGATCCGAGATGCCCCATAATATTCTCGTTCATTGAAAAGTGCCTAGCAACAAGGAAATATTGCCAGTTAATTGTTATAAAATATATCATTGGATATATGCTTACAGCCAATGAGAGAAGGGTTTATGGAAGCAGATATGGATTTTTTACTTAGTTAATGTGATTAACTATGCCATTTAAGCCCTATGTAACAATTTTACTCCATTGAAATCATCAAGAAAATTAAAAAGAAGATATTACTACTACTTTAAATGACGCAAAAGGGAAGAATTTCACTGTAATAAGCTTTATTACAAGTGCGCGACCATCAATGGCGTCGAATTTCAGACGTGTTGAAGGGGGGACGGCTTGTAGAAGCGTTCTTCTCTCGACTGACTTCGAAGGTACAAGACGTGTTACCCGGAGTAGTTAATTCCCGTAGACACGATACTGAGTGCGGTCCTTCGCGACACGAGAGACAGCGACAAGCCCGGTCAATAGTTATTGAGAGCCCCGCTGAAACTAAGTGAAGTTGAGCGGAGGATAATAAGTTAAATAGCATACAAGTGTTCGACTTTATGGAAACCAAACAGATACATTTCGTTTATCCAGTTATAAGGCTCCATCATAAGAAGATTTAAGGAAATTCGAAAGATATAGGACAATTTGTGTTTTCAAAGAAAGTTACTTATCTCAACGTAGAGAGAATCATTTTAGTGCAGTGAGACTTCAACACAGTCAAGTCCACGTTGCAGCAATACGTAAGTAAAGTGATATTGTATGAACATTGTGACTTTATTGTATATGAACACTATGATGGCTACAGACAATTATAAAGTGGAATTAGTTTGTAACATGTTTTTCGAGGGGTTTTTATGCAACTGGCATAAGTCAGTAGGAAGCCATTCTATATTTATTTACGCGGCAAATTGTTCAGCCAAGAGAATTTTTCATGTTAATTTATTATTATTATTAACTTATTATCATCAACTTATTATTATTAAATAATTTTTTGGAGCATTTTCTTATAAAATTATAAGCATACAGATAGGTTTTCTGTTATAGAAAACACTATCAAGCAAATTATTATGATCAACATTAGCGTAGAACATTATACGATTACGGAGTTTTGTCTGTTAGGGTATTATGAGAGAGATGACTCATTGGGAATTCGGCTACAGGCTTTGTCTTATCGAGAAGCGTGACGCAATCCTGGGTGCAGCGTCAAGAAAAGGTGAAATAATCTGGACCGGCAAACGACATCTTCCTCCCGCCGAGTGTAATGAGTCAGAGGAGGGGAGTAGCGCGTGAGGGGTCAGCCAATCAGTGGTGAGCGAGCGTGAAGAAGTCGGCTGCAGAGTGGGGGTGCATAGAGTGTTCGCGCGCCGTGGAAACAAGAACTATCTTTGGAAAATTAACCAGTATGGTTGCACGAGTGAGTGGCTCCGATGTTCCGTAGAGGCAGAGGACTATCTTTGTGAAACTTAACCGTTGTGGTTGTACGTGTTGGTTCCGATGTTCGGACCATAAATCTTCATATCTACAAATATATCAACTAACGAAGAAGATGACGACATCCAGGAGGCTGTGGGAAGCTCACTTCAACATCCAGTACGAGGGAAATGCTTCGGCAATTTCCAGTGGTAAGCGCGAATGACTCATAACTACGCAATCTCTCGTTTCTCTTTTTTGTATTCAGTATTTCAGTAACTTCATAGCTTGGGAATAAGAGTAAAATCAGTAATTCATCCGACTCCGTTTTCATGTAATTTTCTAGCGGTAATATTCAAATCGCAACGCTCCAACTTAAAATTTAAATTCATTATTATTATTAATTTTGCATACTTGTTTGATATAATAAATTCATTTCTTTTAACCATGCAATCTTTGCTTTCAGTAGGTAGCATTAGATATAAACCAATTCCTTCTCCTGATACAATTGTTTGTTGGGTTAATGATCCAATCATACCACGATCTGAGAGTAAAGATTCTTGAAGGTGTTCTACCAGAGCTAGGTGTTGTTAAATACAAATTTAGATTTCAACATAGCGTTGAGGTCTTGGCGCCCATTAAAACAACATATCTTAGTAGAAAACATTACACTTGTACGCTCAACGTGGAGCAAAGCAAATAACGTTACATTTGTCGCCGACAACTTGGGGATGAAAACCTAATAACATTTGTGGAAGGAGAAGGGTATATATTTCTGTGCCTGTATTTTGGGGGTTATTTGTCTGTATCAGTGTATATCATTATGGGGGATGAGAAAGAAAGACAGATGAGGTTACGTAGTGGTCATCAACTGGAGAGTGAGGATACGAGCAGTATGTCGAGTGATGGTATTACCGGGGTAGCGGAGGTAAATCCCGATACTGAAACAGGGAGTGTAGGCGGCCAACCAGAATTAAAAACTTTACTTCTCGAGTTTATGTATCAGAACAAAGTTAGTAGTGATGCCTTAAATGCAAAATTAGAACAGAATAATGCAAGATTAGAACAAAACAGTAGGGAAAATAAAGAAAGTACTGATGCCTTAAATGCAAAATTAGACCAGAATAATGCAAGATTAGAACAAAACAGTAGGGAAAATAAAGAAAGTACAGATGCCTTAAACTCCAAATTAGAACAAAACAGTAGGGAAAATAAAGAAAGTACAGACGCTTTAAATGCTAAACTGGAACAAAACAACGCTAAATTAGAACAAAATAGTAGGGAAAATAGAGAGTACTGAAACTTTAAATGCTAAATTAGAACAAAACAGTAGGGAAATTAGTGATAAATTCGAACTGATTACAGGTGAGATCAAGGGGGTGATGGAAGAGAAGGCTAAAGAGATTATTGCCGATGTAGAAAGAAAAATAGGAAAAGTACAGGAGGAGTTAGAAATTAGAATCAGTACACAGGCTGAAAATTTAAAAGAACTAGTGCAACTGGAAACACAGCAGGTCAAAAAACAGTTGGGGGGAGAAATTGACAAAATTCAGGTAGCTACTAAAGAGGTTAAGGAACAGCTGGGGGTAGAATTGAGAAAGTCCACTCGGAAATAGTTGCAGAAGTAAATGATTTAAGAGAGAGTAATAGAGAGAGCATTAGCAAGGTTGAGGAGAAACAAGCAAAGCTATATGATAAAGTAGAAGAATCAGAAGGAAACATTAAATTAACAGTAAACAGTATTGGCAACTCAAACTAACACTTGGGGCGCTGCGGTCGGTCTGGATAAGTAGGGTTTAAAATACTCAATAACACGCGTTTGATATGGAACACTCTTTATTTTTCGGTTATAATCAGTAAATGCGGTCTCTAAAGTAATGACAGTGTTATTTTTAATTGTATATATGTATAACTGTGCGATACACGTGATCTAATTTGTGTGTTCCGCTGGATTTTTTGGTGTCATTTGCATATTATCAAGCATCAGTTTTTATGGTTGATGTAGATCAGCTGATTCAAATTTACACAGGGCTACACTTCGGACATTATTTCGGTACTATTATGCGCAATATAATGTAAATGTCGATCCTGAGTCAACGCCGAGGACATTCAAATAGAGAAATACGGTACACCGAAGCTGTGCTACTTTTATCATTCCGAGACTAGCATCTACGCAAACCAGACGCCACTTTTCCAAGCTCCGACTTATATCGTGAATTGATGTCAAACTGATGATCCGCCAGCCTTTCCGCCAAGACTACACCTCGTAATCGCTAAGTTCTTCGATATTCGAGCTATTCCACTACGAGTCATATAGGCCTAAAATGCCTCCACGTGAGCACTGTAGAATGAGTGATTCCGCTACCATTCAAATATTCAACACCAAACCCACCTTTTAACCATCCAAATCAAGCAATTCCCGTCGCCCCTCGAGTTTTAATACAAGTTAAACTCATCCCTTCTCCCTACCAAGCAGCCAATAATTAATTATTTAATTAATTATTCAAGTAACTTCAATCTTACCAGCGCGCCCATCGCAACAGCTGTAACCTTCGCTGGCTTTACGTCGCAGGTCTTCTGTCTGTCTACCTCGACAAGTGTTAGATCCTTCCCGGGGTGGAAAGGTATTATTATTAGGTATCATGACATTTCGGCTATTGCTATTTGCATCTTTTGGAAAGTGATGAAAACGTATATCAGCAGCCCTCTTATACATCGACTTACAGCCGTAAACTGAGCAATACACGTTGCTTTTACTCATTTTTCACTCTATCAACGAGTAAAACTTATTACTTATGTATAAAGACACGAACAATTTACCACGATCTGTTTACCAATACAAGAAACCATATACAAACAGTCACCACGTGGCAAATGTACCCTACTTGGTAAGTTTCTCATTTTTACCGCTAGATGTCATATCAGATAGCTGGAGTTGCCAATTGAGAGGAAGGCTGAGGAGAAAATCGCAGAATTAAAATTAAAAGCTAGGATCAGGCAAGAAAATAGTCAGAATAGGCCAGTTTTTGTGAATAGCACACACAGGGAGGTAGAACTGGGTAAGTTCAGCAATCGACAGGGGTGCCCAATGGAGTTCATGAATAGGGTAAACCATACAGTGATTAGCCACCCTATAGTGATTGGCCATCTTGTGATCTCTTTGCCTCTTGTACTCTTTGGTTACGGCCTGACTACAGCTGATGCCACTAGATAGCAGCTGTGTACCTTCCTTGTTGATACCAGCTTACTTTCCTTGTCACCAGGAGCGTGACTGTTGAGTAATGGCATATTGTGTTTGTTGATGTAAACCTCCCTCCAAATTTTAAGGAATGTCTTACATATTTGTTAAGGATTGAGCAATTTGTTCGGCCATCTCATAGGAGAATGAATTGTTCTGAAATAGTTATATTGTACGTTGATGGAGTTTAAGGCATGGAATGATGTTTAGCCTAATTGAAATGCCATCAATCAGAATATTACGCGCCGTTTTGGTGTGGCCAATAACTGTGTGTGAATAATTGTGGAAAAATAGTTATTGGCCAGGCGGCCAATCACTGTCATTTGTAGTGGCTAATAACTGTGTCCAAATGTTAACACAGGTGCAGACATTTAAATAGGGCCTATCCATCATGCCCAAGGCCCCCAAGGAGGCTTATAGTGCAGAGGCAATGTAGAGAGTACTGGCTTACGTTCAGTCAAATAATGCTTCTGTACGTGCTGTGGCTACAATGTTTGGTGTACCGTACCGAGATCTAGTCTCCAGTTCAGAATAAAAATCCAGGCCATAAAGATACGTTTGGTCCCTCTACAGTTCTGTCAAATGAAGAAGGAAAGAAGATTGTAATTTTACATGGTCGTTAATCGCGAGATCATAAGCCACGGGACCTCCGTTTTACGTGGAATCCGAACCACAGGACGTGGCATTTCACTTTGAAAATCTCACATGCATTGACCGGGAATCGAACCCGGTCTGCCGTGGTGAGAGGCCAACAGCTTGACCGCTGCGCCACCATGGATTTCGTGCATGTGGGTTGTACCCTTTTGACCCCGACACTGTGGATTATACCAAATGCCTACGGTCATCAAGAAGTGAGAGAGAAGCAATAGGCCTACTGCCTTCTTTACAACTAGATACCACATCTATAAGTTACAAAGAATTCTGTGAAGTTGTTGGAGCAGAAAAGATTAAAGAGTTTGAAACAATTCAGGATATTATGGGTCAGGAGACAAATAATGAGGAGTTCATCATTCTTTTCCGTATATGGAGAAAGTTTCAAGCCAAAAATGGGGAATCGGATGGTAGGTCTGAATCAGTACAAGCTAATTCCCAGACATCAGAGGAAATTCCTGCAAACATAGCAGTTAATCTACCTACAACTTCGAGTAACACCACCTCACAGGTAAATGATGAATATCATTTAGAAGGTAACCCCAACATCTCCAACAATCCTATCCAGGGAAGTGTTTCGCAAGAATCCAATAAATCATATGTGGCTAAAAATGATCACATGGGTGAATTTTTAGTTTGGCCTGAAACCCCTAAAAGGAAAGGCAAGCGCGGGTCTGAGAGATTTCCATTTGCAATTACATCCCAAAAAATACAAACTCATGTATAAAAACAAACAAGAGGCGAAAATAAAAGCCCAACAAGATAAAGAAGAAAGGAAACAAAAACAGGAAGAGAAGAACTGCATGCCCAGCAAAGCAAGGAAATCACGTAGACCTACAGCTGAAGCATCAAGACGTAGCGAACCAGCAATAGGGAAGGAATATTCACCTACAGAAGGGCAGTCTTTAGAGGTAAATACACAGAGAAGTCAAATAACCTTCCATCAGGGTCTTCCGTGTTCGAAACAAATGAAACCTCAGGCCAAGTTTCTCCACACCAAGACAATTCACCGACACATTTAAATTACGACCACGCAAAGAGAAGACTCTTTTTACAAAGCACTTCAATGAAAGCATGTGTCAAATGTTGCATCTGCAAGCGAAGAATAGTTCTTCACAACAGTGTTGTTTGCGATTATTGTCGCAAAACGTACCACAGAAAGTGCATGCCAAAATACCACCAGATTCACATTCCTGAAAGAGATGAAGAGGATTTTCTTTGTCAAGATTGCTACAAAGAGGACGATTCGGACAGTTCCCTTAACTGCGAACTGTCATCAGATGACGAACTCTATGCACTGTGCAAATTAACTAAATAAAAATGGAATCGTATTTGATGACTACAGCACGAAACATCAACTAATTTAGACCATCTATTTTAAAGGCGAGTGATATCAACACTATGGACGGAAATGAATATTTTTGCATCAGTACGTAGAAGGAAATACTTCCGTAAGTCAATCAGTTCGGAATTGTGGCAATTAGGCTAATTGCCTTAATTTAGGAATAAGTGGCCAATCACTGAAATTATACCGGCCAATAACTGTAACTTTTAGCATCTTTCTAAACTTATTGAAATTTGGGAATTATATTATTATCTGATCAAGTTGAAATTGTACTGCACGTTAGCAGACACTACATAGATGTTAATAATACTCAATAAAAAATTAAACTATATATCTCGTTTACATTCTTTGTGTGCAATATCAAACAAACCTTAAGTGGCCAATCACTATGTAGTTTACCCTACTATAGAAAATAAATTCGGGGAGAGGTTGGAAAATGGTAGTATTGAGTGGTGGCAGGTAGTTGAAATTTTAGAACAAGTGTTTGTGGGGGAAACGAGGAATTGGTTTGCTGTCTACAGAGACAAGTTTACTGATATTAATGATTTTAAAATGAAATTCTGTGAAAAGTTCTGGAATGAGGTTATTCAGTCGCAGCATCGTGAGGGAGTAGTGTGTGGTAAATATAACCCTAAAGGAAGCTCCACCATGACCGAATACTTTTTAGGGCAGGTATTAGTGTGTAAATATCTGGATGGCTTGAAGGAGGAAAGTGATGTGGTGAGGTTGCTACTTAGGCACTTTCCCTATAGGAACAAGGAGGCTGCTTGTATCCAGAATGTAAAGACAATATCACAAGTAGAAAATTTGTTAAGCACATTTGATGCACTAGGGAGAGGGGGTTATGAGGACAATTTCAATAGGAACCAGGGTAATAATAATAATAGGCCTAATGAAGCCAGGCATCAGGAAGTTCAAGGGAACGGTGGCGAAGGGGCCAACGCTCAAAATAGAAATAATAATAATCAGAACAGAGGAAATGGCTATGGTAATCAGTACCAAGGTAGGAACAATGATTTCAGGGGAAATCAAGGGAGAAATTATAATGACAATAATTACAACCAGAATAGGGGTCAAGGAAGAGGACAGCCTAGTGGTAGTAATATACAGCCAAACAATGACAACACAGCCCAGAACAACCAGACCAGTGCAGTAGTTAGTAGTACTACAGCCAGCTGTAGGGGTTCTTTAAACGCGAACCAGGCTGCGAAGTAAGGTCAGAATCTCAGTCTGTAGCATGCCCTGTCCATACAATTATACAGGAACCCTATGACCTAAATGTAAGAAATGAATTATTACATGAACTAAGTGATGAAGGTATTATTCAGGAAGTGGTCAGTAAGAGCCCCATAGTTAAATTTAACGTGTCCGAGGCGTACACAGATGTTTTAATTGATAGTGGTTGTATGAAGAGTTGCATAAGTAGCGCATTTTATGATAAAATGAAAGGAACTGGAGTAAATTTCGAGGAGATGTCAATTAAAAGCACTTTTGTTATCACAGCTGTTGGGAAGAGGTCTAAAGTAATTTCTAAGCAAGTTTTAGTAGACATTAAAATTAATAATCATATAGAGAAGCAGATTTGTCTTGTAATTCCAAATTTAGTATTCAGTGTTATCTTGGGTTCAGAGTGGCTAAGTAGAGTGTCTGGTAACTTATGTTATGATGTAGGGAGTTTGAAATTTAAATGGGGTGATTCTGAAGTAGAAGTAGCGTTCAATGACCATATACAGAGAAATAGTGTTGTAGGTGTGACTTGTACTTTAAATGAGATATCGCCAGCCGTAGAGCGGGGTTCTCCATGTTTTGTGGGCAGTGTGATTACGAACGGTAGTCTAGAGGACTCGTTACGTGATGCTGCATTTCAGGGAAATATAGAGGTGGAACAATGTGTTCGGCTCTATGATGTGTTATTGTGTAATAGGAGAGTTTTTGAGGATCGCATTGGTATGGCCAATTGCTATACACATCCATTGAACGTTATTGATAGGTCAGTATTCACAGGACATAGATATCCTGTACCTTTCGCTTATCAGAGTGCAGTTGAGGCACAAATTAACCAGATACTTGAAGATGGGATTATTGAGCACTCTAACAGTCCGTATGTTAATTCTTTGATCACGGTACCCAAGGCCGACGGCACGGTTCGTATTTGTTTAGACGCTCGTTTGGTTAACAGTAGAATTAGTTCAGATCAGCTGAAATCTATGTCAATAGAGGAATTAATGCAAACATTTGAGGGGAAGAAGTATTTCACTTGTGTAAATTTGAGTTCCAGTTTTTGGCAAGTACCACTTATGTACGAAGATAGGCCATTTACAGCTTTTAGTCATAAATATAACCTTTATCAGTTTTGCAGGGTACCTTATGGGTTAAAGAGTAGTTCAGCAGCTTTAATTAGGGCTTTAAACATCGCATTAGGGGATGACACAGGAGAGTGTGTAACCATTTACATTGATGATATGGTAATTAGTTCACGCAGTTTTGAGGAGCATCTACGCCATTTAGATATAGTTTTTCAGAAGTTAGATCAGGCAGGGTTCACTTTGAAGCTGTCTAAATCGTCAGTCAGAAGTGACATTTTTAGGTCATAGAGTGTCGAGTAGCGGTATTACACCACAGGAAAGTAGGGTTAATAAGATACTTAACGCAGAGGTGCCACAGAATGTTAAGCAGTTAAAACATACCTGGGAATTTGCAACTTTTTCAGGAGGTTCGTTCTTAAATACTCAGGGTTGGTAGAACCATTCAGGGAATTACTTAAAAGTGGGACTCGGTGGAGTTGGGAGTCCAAGCATGATATGGCTTTTAGAGCGCTGAAGGAAGGTTTTGAGAAAGCTGTAGTGCTGAAATATCCCTTAAAAGATAAGGAATATGTGGTTATGACAGATGCTTCACATATCGGCATTGCTCGAGTATTATGTCAGAAAGATGATGAGGGGAATCTGTGCATTGTATCTTTAGCCTCGCGAGGACTGACAGCAGCAGAGAAAAGATACACGATTACTGAGTTAGAGCTTTTAGGTATTGTTTTCAGTTTAGGGAAATTTAGAATGTATTTAGTAGGGGGGGGAAATTTGAGATTCATACAGATCACCATGCATTACTATATATGAGGACTAGTAAACTCAGTTCTGACAGAGTTAGTAGGTGGATTCTTGCTCTGCAGGAATACGAATTCACAGTAAAGATAACATTCTTGCAGACATGCTATCAGGGGACACTAATTTATGTAGGGATTATCCTGTGGTTAAAGCAGAGGACGGTGTTTTAATATGTGCATGTGTGGACAGTAGCAACAGGGCATCGTTACAGACACTGAGAAATATGCTAGTGGAGCAACGTGAGGACGTTAAGTTAAGGGAGCCACTGGCCAGGTTGGAATTAGGTGAAGAAGAGTATGTGAAAGTAGGACGGTTCACGTACAAGATGCAGGATGAGCTTCTTGCAAGGAAATGCAGGAATAATCGGTGGGCAATATGTGTTCCTGCCACTTTGCGGGAGGAGCTAATTTGGTTCATTCATAGGGAATTAGGACACTTTGGTGCTGCCAAGGTCTTCTATGAAATTGGTCGTGACTTCATTTGGAGTAAAATGGGAAGGGATGTTAGGAGGATTTTAGCTGGCGAGCCAGCCTATCAAATGAGTAAGTGTGGTATTTGGTGCGTGGGAGGATATGGTCTTCCAGGCAGGCGTATCAGAAGTCACACAGGGGGGTAGTATGTAAGTAATTGAGAGTTTTTAAGGTACAGGGAAATATGACGGGATTGTCGGATGCTCTTGAGCACTAAAATGCCTCGATACACCAAGGCCAGAATTTGGTAGCGCTGATGGATTCCCATTTATCTCCAAGAGATGGGGGAGCGCTTGTATAGGGCTTGTTAGCTTAAGGCGTCCACGAGATAAAAGATGGACCATCAGAAGGCGAGACAGTCCTTCATGAAACTCATACATATCAGCACACGTGCTTTCTGTTTACGGCCTCGCCATGTAAGATTTGTAAGTGTGTAATTTAAGGTAATTTGTACAATGGTATTATTTGTGTGAGGAGAACTGGTCTGTGTTGAGAACTAGTATTAAGTAGAATATGGTCTACGGGAACTTAAGAAGACAGGGCGATTACGGCACAGAAATATTTGGTGTTATATGTAATGCGCATTTACTGTTTTTTTTTTTTTTTTTTTTTCAGAAGTCAATATTACTTTCGTCCGATATAAAGAGAGATTAAGTATTATGGTCACGAGGCGCTGCCACAATAGTGTGATCGTGTGCTCAGTGATAAGTGAGATTAAATTTCACCATAAGGAGGGACCTCCAGTGAAATTAGGAAGTTCTGTGGTGATACAAAAATATCAGAACACCTTCAATGCGTGTGATGTAACATCATAAATACATAGTGCTCACACATTATTTATGTCAATTTTTCCAACATAGAGAAATTTGAGAGGCGGAAATATCCGGGAACATTGTTCTATATGAAAAACATTGGACTGGTTGCAAAGTGCAATCTATAGTGACAACAAACTTTGACGCAAAGTGCGTAAAGAAAAATTATGAGTGTGTATATATATGTAATTTAGGGTGATTTCATTTATGTAATATGTATTTTGGATGGGGATTTATTAACGTGTCTGGGATAATCGGATAATTGACCGTCGTCACGGTAAATCATCCGATGATCCGAGGCGAATATGTAACGTGTTTTTCGAGGGTTTTTTATGCAACTGGCATAAGTCAGTAGGAAGCCATTCTGTATTTATTTACGCGGCAAATTGTTCAGCTAAGAGAATTTTTCATGTTAATTTATTATTATTATTAACTTATTATTATCAACTTATTATTATTAAATGATTTTTGGAGCATTTTCTTATAAAATTATAAGCATACAGATAGGTTTTCTATGTTATAGAAAACACTATCAAGCAAATTATTACGATCAACATTAGCGTAGAAAATTATATGATTACGGAATTTTACGGAGTTTTGTCAGTTAGGGTATAATGAGAGAGATGACTCATTGGGAATTCGGTTACAGGCTTTATCTGGTCGAGAAGCGTGACGCAATCCTGGGTTGCAGCGTCAAGAAAAGGTGAAATAATCTGGACCGGCAAACGACATCTTCCTCCCGCCGAGTGTAATGAGCCAGAGGAGGGGAGTAGCGCGTAAGGGGTCAGCCAATCAGTGGTGAGCGAGCGTGAAGATGTCGGCTGCAGAGTGGGGATGCGGCGGGTGCATATAGTGTTTGCGCGCCGTGGAAACAAGAACTATCTTTGGAAAATTTAACCAGTATGGTTGCATGAGTGAGTGGCTCCGATGTTCCGTAGAGGCAGAGGACTATCTTTGTGAAACTTAACCGTTGTGGTTGTACGTGTTGGTTCCGATGTTCGGACCATAAATCTTCATATCTACAAATATATCATCAACTAACGAAGAAGATGACGACATCCAGGAGGCTATGGGAAGCTCACTTCGACATCCAGTACGAGGGAAATGCTTCGGCAATTTCCAGTGGTAAGCGCGAATGACTCATAACTACGCAATCTCTCGTTTCTCTTTTTTTGTATTCAGTATTTCAGTAACTTCATAGCTTGGGAATAAGAGTAAAATCAGTAATTCATCCGACTCCGTTTTCACGTAATTTTCTAGCGGTAATATTCAAATCGCAACGCTCCAACTTAAAATTTAAATTCATTATTATTAATAATAATTTTGCATACTTGTTTGATATAATAAATTCATTTCTTTTAACCATGCAATCTTTGCTTTCAGTAGGCAGCATACCGGGTGAGTTAGCCGAGGTCGTTGCGGCATGACTGTTGGCAGTCGCTCACATCCGGGAGGCGAGGAGGTTCGAATCCCCCCGCCGGCAACCTTGAAGATGGTCTTCTGTGGTTTCCCATCTTCCTTCCTGGCAAATGCCGGGGTTGATCCCTAACTATAGGCCACAGCCGCTACCTTCCAACTCCTAGACCCTCACATCCAACATTCCTCCCCAACGGTACTTGTAGCTCACCCATTGGGTGTCCGTCTAGAAGCAGCTACAAACCTGGCGAGCCGAACATGTCCTCGGACACTCCCGGCACTAAAAGCCATAAGCTTAAAAAAAAAAAGTAGGCAGCATTAGATATAAACCAATTCCTTCTCCTGATACAATTGTTTGTTGGGTTAATGATCCAATCATACCACGATCTGAGAGTAAAGATTCTTGAAGGTGTTCTACCAGAGCTAGGTGTTGTTAAATACAAATTTAGATTTCAACATAGCGTTGAGGTCTTGGCGCCCATTAAAACAACATATCTTAGTAGAAAACATTACATTTGTACGCTCAACGTGGAGCAAAGCAAATAACGTTACAAGTTTATAACACTTTCAGTATGAGTGAAATGATGGATTAAAACTATTACGCGATTGGGATATGTCGAGACAGGGTGGTGATTAGCAGCATGGAACAACGTTAAGGAGCAACGAGAATATGTATAACATCAAGAATTATAGAATGCCGAGACAACATGATACATTATGTACTTCCATCCAGTACATTTAATGTACTTTCATGTACATTAATTCTCGACTATGAGCAGATATAATCTTTCATTGACGAACAAAATGAACATTAACATCCACGATAGTGATTCGACGTACAACTTACAAATTTATTTGTAACGATGATGCTATTAAGAAAATATTGCTCGATAATGATGGAGGACTTTTGAGTGATGTCGGCTATTGAAGAATCATCAACGGGGAGACAGAAGATAGACGATACTTGGCCTGATGATTGTTCGAGATGGAATCCATGTTCTAGGAACGAGATTCGACGTCCGGAGGAGACGAGTATGCCGAGAAGGAAATCTTTCCATTCTTGAGGTCTCTGTTCTTATCCGATGGTGTGGAATGGGTTCGATTTCAGCAAGTCATGCCTGGGAGATGATCCAGCCAGGTATTCTTGAATACCTGATGATGAACTTCAGTTGTCTACAATACTAAGGCAGAAATGTTTTGAATTACTTTATAGTTTGAGTATTTATGCTGGCATTTGTGAACCACAATTCTCCATATTTAATTCATGTATTTTCACTTCGATGTTTAGTAAGTTTTAGTCTTCAAGATCGTATAAGATGATTGTCATTGGTCATCTATAGCCTACTTCGAAATATTTCATGATTCAGTTTCTGAACTGAAGTCATCTGTTAGAGAAATTTATTTTCCATTTTGAAAATATTTAAGGATGTTATTGTTCGAAGATTTTTGATTTTTATTCAAGATTACAGACAGTTTGTCTTTGATATTTTTAGTACATTCATTTTGTTTAAAATGAATTGGGCACTCTTTTTGTAAGAAGAATTCACAATTAGGAGAAGAAATCTACGCGTGATATAATGTGAAATATCACAAATACTGTAAACAATTCGTCGATCTAGCAAGTTACATTCGTTATGATTACGGCGTGAAGTTAAACATTTATGAACATTCTTTGTGTAGAATGAAGTTACATTCAGTCGATGACAAATCAATTGTAACGTGTTTTTCGTGGGGTTTTTATGCCACTGGCATAAGTCAGTAGGAAGCCATTCTATATTTATTTACGCGGCAAATTGTTCAGCCAAGAGAATTTTTCATGTTAATTTATTATTATTATTAATTTATTATAATTATTATTAAGATATTTTCGGAGCATTTTATAAAAATTATAAGCATACAGATAGGTTTTCAATGTCTTAGAAAACGCTATCATGCAAATTATTACGAACGACGATATCATAGAAAATTATCTGATTACGGGATTTTACGGAGTTTTGTCAGTTAGGGTATTTGAGAGACGTGACTCACTGGGAATTCAAGTACACGCTGAATCTTGTCGGGAAGCATGACGCAATCTTGGGTCGCATCGTCAAGAAAAGGCGAATATATGGAACGGAATACGACTTCCCCTTACCGCCGAGTGTAATGAGGCAGAGGAGGGGAGTATAGCGCGTGGGGTGCAGCCAATCAGTGGAGACGACGTAAGCTGGAAGTCGGTACCATGGTGGGGGAGCCAACGTGTGCATATATCGTTCGATGCGCCGTGGTACGAGAACAATCTGTGTAGAACTTGCCGAGTACAGTTGCAAGTGCGTGTCTCTCCGATGTTCCGTGGAGTGGGGGACATTCTGTGTAAGACGAAAGCAGTACGGTTGGACGCGGGAGTCGCTCCGATGTTCCGTGGAGTGGACGACTAACTTTTGTAAAACTTAACCAGTGCGGTTATACGAGTGTTTGGGTCCGATGTACGGACCATAGAATTATCTAATCTACCAGAATATCATCAAATAACGAAGAAGATGGCGACGTCCAGGAGACTGTGGGAAGCACACAGCATCATCCAGTACGAGGGAAATGCTTTAGCAATTTCCAATGGTAAGCGCAAATGACGCAGAAATACGCAATCTCTCATTTCTCTATGTTTTACATTTCATATTTCAGTAACTTCATAGCTTGGAAATAAGAGTAAAATCAATTTATCAGACTCTGTTTTCATGTAATTTTCTATCGGTAATATTAAAATCGCAACGCTCCAATTTAAATTTTAAACTTATTATTATTATTATTAATTTTGCTATACTTGTTTTATATAATAAATTCATTTCTTTTACAATGCAATCTTTGCTTTCAGTAGGTAGCATTAGATATAGACCAATTCCTTCTCCTGATACATAGAGTCTTGAAGGTGTTCTGCCAGAGCTAGACGTTGTTAAATACAAATTTAGATTTCAACATTGGGTTGAGGTCTTGGCGCCCATTAAAACAACATAGCTTAGGCAAAGGTAGACTGCTACAATTATCACCCAACAGTGAGGGCTATAGAAACCACTACATTTGTCGCCGACAACTTGGGGATGAAAACCTAATAACATTTGTGGAAGGAGAAGGGTATATATTTCTGTGCCTGTATTTTGGGGGTTATTTGTCTGTATCAGTGTATATCATTATGGGGGATGAGAAAGAAAGACAGATGAGGTTACGTAGTGGTCATCAACGGGAGAGTGATGATACGAGCAGTATGTCGAGTGATGGTAGTACCGGGGTAGCGGAGGTAAATCCCGATACTGAAACAGGGTGTAGGCGGCCAACCAGAATTAAAAACTTTACTTCTCGAGTTCATGTATCAGAACCAAGTTAGTAGTGATGCCTTAAATGCAAAATTAGAACAAAACAGTAGGGAAAATAAAGAAAGTACAGATGCCTTAAATGCTAAATTAGAACAAAACAACGCAAAACTGGAACAAAACAACGCTAAATTAGAACAAAACAGTAGGGAAAATAGAGAGAGTAATGAAACATTAAACGCCAGATTAGAACAAAACAGTAGGGAAAATAGAGAGAGTAATGAAACTTTAAACGCCAGATTAGAACAAAACAGTAAGGAAAATAGAGAGAGAGAGTACTGTGAGTATTTTCAATCTAAATTACTTTTGTGAGTATTTTGAATCTAAATTACATTTTGTGCGTATTTTCAATCTAAATTACATTTGTGCGTATTTTCATTCTGAATTACATTTTGTGCGTATTTTCAATCTAAATTACTTTTGTGTGTATTTTCAATCTAAATTACTTTTGTGCGTATTTTCAATCTAAATTACTTTTGTGGGTATTTTCAATCTAAATTACTTTTGTGCGTATTTTCAATCTAAATTACTTTTGTGAGTATTTTCAATCTAAATTACTTTTGTGCGTATTTTCAATCTAAATTACTCTTGTGCGCATTTTCAATCTAAATTACTTTTGTGAGTATTTTCAATCTAAATTACTTTTGTGAGTATTTTCAATCTAAATTACATTTTGTGCGTATTTTCATTCTGAATTACATTTTGTGCGTATTTTCAATCTAAATTACATTTTGTGCGTATTTTCAATCTGAATGACATTGTGTGCGTATTTTCAATCTAAATTACTTTTGTGCGTATTTTCAATCTAAATTACTTTTGTGCGTATTTTCAATCTAAATTACTTTTGTGCGTATTTTCAATCTAAATCACTTTTGTGCGTATTTTCAATCTAAATCAATTTTGTGCGTATTTTCAATCTAAATCAATTTTGTGCGTATTTTCAATCTAAATTACTTTTGTGAGTATTTTCAATCTAAATTACTTTTGTGAGTATTTTCAATCTAAATTGCATTTTGTGCGTATTTTCAATCTAAATTACATTTTGTGCGTATTTTCATTCTGAATTACATTTTGTGCGTATTTTCAATCTAAATTACTTTTGTGAGTATTTTCAATCTAAATTACTTTTGTGAGTATTTTCAATCTAAATTACTTTTGTGCATATTTTCAATCTAAATTACTTTTGTGAGTATTTTCAATCTAAATTACTTTTGTGAGTATTTTCAATCTAAATTACTTTTGTGAGTATTTTGAATCTAAATTACATTTTGTGCGTATTTTCAATCTAAATTACATTTTGTGCGTATTTTCATTCTGAATTACATTTTGTGCGTATTTTCATTCTGAATTACATTGTGTGCGTATTTTCAATCTAAATTACTTTTGTGCGTATTTTCAATCTAAATTACTTTTGTGCGTATTTTCAATCTAAATTACTTTTGTGCGTATTTTCAATCTAAATTACATTTTGTGCGTATTTTCATTCTGAATTACATTTTGTGCGTATTTTCATTCTGAAATTCATTTTGTGCGTATTTTCAATCTGAATTACATTTTGTGCGTATTTTCATTCTGAATTACATTTTGTGCGTATTTTCATTCTGAAATTCATTTTGTGCGTATTTTCATTCTGAATTACATTTTGTGCGTATTTTCATTCTGAATTACATTGTGTGCGTATTTTCAATCTAAATTACTTTTGTGCGTATTTTCAATCTAAATTACTTTTGTGCGTATTTTCAATCTAAATTACTTTTGTGCGTATTTTCAATCTAAATTACTTTTGTGCGTATTTTCAATCTAAATTACTTTTGTGCGTATTTTCAATCTAAATTACTTTTGTGCGTATTTTCAATCTAAATTACTTTTGTGCGTACTTTCAATCTAAATTACTTTTGTGCGTATTTTCAATCTAAATTACTTTTGTGCGTATTTTCAATCTAAATTACTTTTGTGCGTATTTTCAATCTAAATTACTTTTGTGAGTATTTTCAATCTAAATTACTTTTGTGCGTATTTTCAATCTAAATTACTTTTGTGCGTATTTTCAATCTAAATTACTTTTGTGAGTATTTTCAATCTATATTACTTTTGTGAGTATTTTCAATCTTTTGCCAGTATTTAGTTTTTGTTATAGTTTCCGTCTCATTGTCATTTTCGCTATCATCCAGACCTTTAGGGGCCGATAACCCAATGTTGGGTCCCTCAAAACAACAATTATCATCATGATCATAGCAGAATGTTACTAGAAGTGGTGTCACAGAACGGTAGTTGGGGAGGCTGCCCAGCTGCTCTGTGAGCCCTTTCAAGACGTCCCTTACAAACATTCCCCCTAACCGCTTCCGGGCAGCTTCAGACCAATCAAAGTTTGGTCCAGCGGATTCATTGTGTAACATTGAAGGTCGCTGCGAGGCGGCACGCGAGGGAGGACAATAGACACTCCTAAACCAGGAAGATTTCAGAAATTACAGTACTGTGTTTGTGAAGGACGTGATGACAAACTTAACATTTCTATCCGCTTGGTAACCATATAACAGCCCTAGATTATACGTGCTCTTAAAATAACACTATCGAAGAAATCTGAAGTTAATAACTTTTTAGGGATTTTTGGTTGACACTAAAAAACTAAAGTTATGGCCTTCATCGGGAAAAACTACGAGAGAACAAAAATCGCTATCGAAAATTCAAACCTTGAGCAGGTATCAACATTCAAATATCTCGGCTATAAGCTCGGGGGTTGGGGTTGGTTGGTTGGTTCCTCAGTTTAGGGGCTGCGACAACGCGGTCATGTAGCCCCGTGTACTTTGGGTGTGTGTAGAATGTGTCTGATAACCGGTGTTAATTGTGAAGACTGTATTAGTGTGTGTATCTTTTTTAATTCAAGGAATTTTGGACTTTTCTACTACAACCTGATTAACACAAATTAGTTTAGTAAATAGGGCCCGGTCTAATACCTTGTCCCCAACGGTGTCGTCTTCGCCTTCACTAGATGACATGATAATACACACTTCACTTAAGTTGGACGCTACCAAGTAACAACGTGGTCACACTGTGATGTATCAGTGATCAGTGTCGTCTGTTGTCGCCAATCACACGCACCTGACGAACAAGTTACAACCTGCAGGCCTAGCAGTAGCTAGAGCGCTAAGCAATTGCCAGGCCTAGCAATTGCTTAACAATTTCACGCAACATCTAACCTCACCTAGTTTTTCCTACCTAGTCCTAGCAGTTATTTATTCAACTGGATTTTAGCAAGAGCTAGTCCTAGGCACTAGTTCCTAACCCCTAGTTCCTACGTTTTATTCAACCGGCTCAATATCCATAGTGCTCTGGGTCGTATGATGACGGCTCATGAAAGACCTCTGGTATGACAGTAGGTGACTGCAAATCAAAATTAATTAAATGTCCACTTTCGCTGCTAGGACGAGGTCGAATTATTATTATTTTACAACGTTTCAGGAGCGCGATTGAACCTATTTCACAGATGAATTTGGAATAGCTTTCTTCTCTTCCCAAAATTTCTTCATTCTCTCACCATATTGTGCGTTGTTTCCATCTGAGTTTCTCTTTGTACGTATTTTCAGTCTCACATACTTTCCGTTCTGGTTTCCATTTCATTCTCATTTTCGCTATCACCCAGATCATTAGGTAGGCCTCATAAAACAACAATTATCATCATCATCATAGATGTTGGTTTTTAGCCTACTTTTCACATTTTGCAAAAATGAGGAAAAAGTAGACTTATGAGATCGATCCGTGAAAATGTCTGTCTGTCTGTCTGTCTGGCTGGCTGGCTGTGTGTGTGTCCCCCCCTATCAACTCCTAAACGGCTGCAGCAATCAAAACCAAATTTAGTATGACTAAAGATGTGCACCAGAATATCTCACGTCCATATTTGAAAATGATGTCAGTGCTACCAACTGCTGAAAAAACGCACTAGAAATTTGAGCTCCATGTTGGATATCTTGCAAGGTATGCATGCGAGCTATTCCAAAATTGGCACACATATAGATAAGACTATTTCAGTTTAATTTCCAGGAGGCCAACCATGTCAGTGTTGCCAAAATAATTTTAAGCCTTCTGATAGGTCCAATGTTTAAATGCATATAGCTTCTACACTATCAACTGGATTTCAACCAAATTTTGTATGTAATATCTCTACATAATCAGATATGACTGAGCGTATTCTTAAGAGCCACCAGGGCTGCCAACTGTTAATAATTGCTCTCTCTATTTTTTTTTATCCAAATACCAATATATCAGAAAGTATGCAAGCCAACAACTTTATATTCTGACATTTTAGATTAATTTCGAGTAATTTATATACGTCAGTTCTACCAACATGATTATAAGCCTGCTGATAGTACCAATTTTTAAATACATGTAACTTCTATATTATCAGTTGGATTTCAACCAAATTTCGTATGTGCTATGTGTACCAAAACAGATATGACTATAAGTATTGTTAAGACCAATCAGGGCTGCCAACTGTTAATAAATGCTGTCTATATTTTTTTACCCTAATATCAATATATCAGAAAGTATGCAAGCCAACAGCTCTATACTTTGCACACGTATAGCACCTGACATTCTAGATTAATTTGGAGTGATTAATACAAGACAGTGATGCCAACATGATTCTATGCCTGTTGATATGTCCAATTTTAAAATACATGTAACTTCTATACTAACAAATGGATTTCATCCAAAATTGACACAACAAGATACCATAATATTTCAGATACTTTCTGACCAGCACACGCATGACATTGTTGGCAACATGCTTTTACGCGTGCTGATAGATCCAATGTCTAACTGCATGTAACGTCCATTGGACTTCAATCAAATTTTGTATTCTGTACCTTAAGAGATGGAACTAAGAATATATTCAGTCACCAGGGCTGCCAACTGTAGTGCTCAATTAGGCTACATTATACCAGGTATATTTTGAACTAATTAGATATTTCGATATTACCAACTTAATTTCGTCATTATTCTAGATAGGTTCATATTCTGTAGAATAATCATTGGCATGAAAAGTAGGCTGTATAGTTCTTCACGGAACTTCTTGTTTTTCTTTCTTTCTGTTAACCAAGAAACATTGCCCCTTTGGTATTTACATGTTTTGTGACAGATTAAGGGGATGCTAGATGAAGGAATTAGTGTACGACAGGACTGAAATAAATTCTGTAGAAGATGAATTTAAAAGATTTAATTAAATGTTGTAAATATTGTCAATTCAAATTACAGTACAGTAAGTATGTAGTTAGTTTTAGTTGTAAGTATGAAGTTAATTTGTTTATTAGATATATGTCATTGTTCTATTAGACTGTGGTGTGTGAGTGTGTCTGGTGAGGGTGCATGTGAGTGGGCCTGGTGACAGACTGTTTTAGTGGTAGTATTTGTTTGTTGGTGAAACTTTAGTATTTTTTTCGTTTGTAGAATTTTGGTATTTAATTGTTAGTAGAAGTTTAGTATTTTGTAGTAGAACTGCTCTTTACTTATTCTGAAAGGGAGTAGCAGCCTTTCAGAATAAATCAATTCTTTACTAGTCTAATAGACGGTTAAGATATTGATAATATAAGCCAACTAATGGCTACACTGCGTTCTGCTGCACGGCTGAAAGCAACGGGAAACTACAGCCGTAATGCTATTCCCGAGGATATGCACCTCTCTATGCATAATTACATGTGATGATGGCCTCCTCCCTTGTAAAATTTCAATCCGGAGGTAAACTAGTCCCCCGTTCGGATCTCCGGGTGGGGACTACTCGAGAGGGGGTTAACATCACAGAAGTGACAAAGAGGAAATCTGACATTCTACGGATCGGAGCGTGGAATGTTAGAAGTCTGCTAGGAAGTGGAAAGTTAGAAAACTTAGAAAGGGAAATGGATAGGTTGAGGTTGGATTTGGTTGGGATTAGTGAAATGCGCTGGCAGGAAGAGCAGGACTTATGGTCAGGAGACTATAGGGTCATTAGCACTAAATCAAACAATGGCCAAGCAGGGGTTGGTCTCATATTGAGTAGGAAACTTGGACAGCGGGTGGAATATTATGAGCAATACAGTGAACGGATTATTGTAGCAAAAATCAATACTAAACCTACGTGCACCACAGTGGTACAAGTCTATATGCCTACCAGTCAAGCTGATGAGGAGGATGTTGAAAAGGTCTACGAAGAAATAGATGACATTCTGAGGTATATCAAAGGTGACGAAAATGTTATAGTAATGGGAGATTGGAATGCTGTGGTAGGAAAAGGGAGAGAAGGGAAGATAGTAGGAGATTTCGGATTAGGTGAAAGGAATGATCTAGGAAGCAGGCTGATGGAATTCTGCACCGAACATGAGTTGGTCATAGCTAACACCTTGTTCGATAACCACAATAGAAGAATATACACATGGATGAGACCAGGAGATACAGGGCGTTACCAAATCGACTTCATTATGGTCAAGCAGAGGTTTCGAAACCAGATTTTGGATTGTAAAACATATCCTGGTGCTGACATAAACTCGGACCACAATCTGGTTGTAATGAAATGCAGATTAAAGTTGAAGAAACTGAAGAAAAGTCAAAAGCCAAAAAGGTGGGCAATAGACAGACTGAAAGTGAAGGATGTAAACGAAAGATTCAAGAAGAGTATAAAGGAAGGACTAATCAAAACCCTAAACAAACTTCAATTGCAGACGAATGGGCACTTTTGAAGAATGAAATAACAAAATCCGCAGAAGAAAACATTGGTAGGAAAGAAAGAATAGGTAGAAAACCGTGGGTCACTCAGGATATACTAGAATTGATGGATGAAAGGCGGAAACACAAGAATGTAAGAGATGAAAAGGGGAAAGCAGAATACAGACGTCTGAGAAATGAGGTTAACAAGAAGTGCAAGGAAGCGAAAGAAGAATGGTTGAAAGAGAAATGTGCAGATATAGAAAATTGTCTGAAATTAGGAAAAGTAGACACAGCTTATCGAAGGATTAAGAATACTTTTGGGGAAAAGAAGACTAAGTGCTGTAATATTAAGGACACAAATGGAAAGCCTCTAACAGATAGGGAAGAAAAGGTTGAGAGATGGAAAGCTTACATAGAGTGCTTGTATAAGGGAAAGGAGATTGAGAATCATGTAATGGAAAGGGAGGAGGAAATTGATGAGGATGCAAAAGGAGATTTAATATTGAGATCAGAATTTGACAGAGCATTAGAGGACTTAGGCAGGAACAAAGCACCAGGCATAGATGATATACCGATTGAGTTGCTACGCTGCATAGGAGATGAAGGTCTGATCAGGTTATTTCACTTGGTGTGTAGGATTTATGAGACAGGTGAGGTACCCCCTGATTTCAAGAAGAATGTTATCATCCCTATACCAAAGAAAGTGGGAGCTGACAGATGTGAAGATTACCGTACAATCAGCTTGATTACTCATGCTTCAAAGATCCTGTCTAGAATAATTTACAAGAGGATTGAAAGCCAGATAGAAACGGAGTTGGGTGAAGACCAGTTTGGTTTCAGGAGAAATGTAGGAACAAGGGAAGCTGTACTAAGTTTTAGGCTGATTTTGGAAGGTAGAATAAGGAAAGATAAGAGAACGTTCATGGCATTTGTAGACTTAGAAAAGGCTTTTGATAACGTTGATTGGACTAAATTGTTTGACATTTTGAAATCTATTGGAATAAAGTACAGGGATAGGAGGGTGATATACAATCTATACAGAAACCAGACAGCAGTCATTCGAGCTGAAGGACATGAGAGAGAAGCTGGTATTCAGAAAGGTGTAAGGCAAGGCTGCAACTTATCACCCATACTTTTCAATCTTTACATTGAACAAGCAATGAAGGAAATTGGAGAAAAATTTAAAGTGGGAGTGAAGATTCAAGGAGAAATAATTTCAACTCTGAGATTTGCTGATGACATCGTCATCTTGGCCGACAAGCCTGAGGATTTAAATGAGTTTTTGAATGGTATGGACTCCGTCTTACGGAAGGAATTCATGATGAAAATTAATAAATGTAAAACAAAAATACTGGAATGCAGCCGAAATAAATCAGAAACCTCTATGGAGATCAAATTGGCAGGTGAAAAGCTGAAGGAAGTAGGAGACTTCTGTTACTTAGGAAGCAGAATAACCAGTGATGGACGAAGCAAAGAGGATATAAAAAGTAGGTTGGCTCAGGCAAGGAAAGCCTTTCTACAAAAAAGGAATCTGTTGACATCGAATATAGATTTAGGTATTAGGAAGTCATTTTTGAAAGCCTTTGTCTGGAGCGTAGCGCTCTATGGAAGTGAAACTTGGACTATTGGTGCAGCAGAAAAGAGGAGAATTGAAGCATTTGAAATGTGGTGTTACAGGAGAATGATGAAGATCAGATGGGTAGATAGAGTTACAAACGAAGAGGTATTAAGGCGAGTGGGAGAGGAGAGATGTTTCTGGCGACTGCTAATGAAGAGAAGAGATAGGTTGGTAGGACACATACTAAGACACCCAGGAATAGCAAGCTTAGTTATGGAAGGAAGGGTCGAGGACAAAAACTGTAGGGGTAGACCAAGGTTAGAATATGTTAAACAGATAGCCTCGGATGTAGGGTGTGGTAGCTATGTAGAGATGAAACGATTGGCTCAGGACAGGGAGGCATGGAGAGCTGCATCAAACCAGTCAAAAGACTGAAGACTCAAACAACAACAACTGAAACTTTAAATGCTAAATTAGAACAAAACAGTAGGGAAATGAGTGACAAATTCGAACTGATTAGAGGTGAGATCAGGGGGGTGATGGAAGAAAAGGCTAAAGAGATTATTGCAGATGTAGACAGAAAATTAGGAAAAGTACAGGAGGAGTTGGAAATTAGAATCAGTACACAGGCTGAAAATTTAAAAGAACTAGTGCAACTGGAAACACAGCAGGTCAAAAAGCAATTGGGGGGAGAAATTGACAGCTGGGGGGTAGAATTGAGAAAGTCCACTCACAAATAGTTGCAGAAGTAAATGATTTAAGAGAGAGTAATAGAGAGAGCATTAGCAAGATTGAGGAGAAACAAGCAAAGCTATATGATAAAGTAGAAGAATCAGAAGGAAACATTAAATTAACAGTAAACAGTATTGAGAGGAAGGCTGAGGAGAAAATCGCAGAATTAGAGTTAAAATTAAAAGCTAGGATCAGGCAAGAAAATAGTCAGAATAGGCCAGTTTTTGTGAATAGCACACACAGGGAGGTAGAACTGGGTAAGTTCAGCAATCGACAGGGGTGCCCAATGGAGTTCATGAACACTATAGAAAATAAATTCGGGGAGAAGTTGGAAAATGGTAGTATTGAGTGGTGCCAGGTAGTTGAAATTTTAGAACAAGTGTTTGTGGGGGAAACGAGGAATTGGTTTGCTGTCTACAGAGACAAGTTTACTGATATCAATGATTTTAAAATGAAATTCGGTGAAAAGTTCTGGAATGAGGTTATTCAGTCGCAGCATCGTGAGGGAGTAGTGTGTGGTAAATATAACCCTAAAGGAAGCTCCACCATGACCGAATACTTTTTAGGGCAGGTATTAGTGTGTAAATATCTGGATGGCTTGAAGGAGGAAAGTGATGTGGTGAGGTTGCTACTTAGGCACTTTCCCTATAGGATCAAGGAGGCTGCTTGTATCCAGAATGTAAAGACTATATCACAAGTAGAAAATTTGTTAAGCACATTTGATGCACTAGGGAGAGGGGGTTATGAGGACAATTTCAATCGGAACCAGGGTAATAATAATAATAGACCTAATGAAGCCAGGCATCAAGAAATTAAAGGGAACGGTGGCGAAGGGGCCAACGCTCAAAATAGAAATAACAATAATCAGCTAAATCAGAACAGAGGAAATGGCTATGGTAATCAGTATCAAGGGAGGAACAATGATTTCAGGGGAAATCAAGGGAGGAACAATGATTACAGGGGAAATCAAGGGAGAAACAATGATTTCAGGGGAAATCAAGGGAGAAATTATAATGACAATAATTACAACCAGAATAGGGGTCAAGGAAGAGGACAGCCTAGTGGTAGTAATATACAGCCAAACAATGACAACACAGCCCTGAACAACCAGACCAGTTCAGTAGTTACTAGTACTACGGCCAGCTGTAGCGGTTCTTTAATCGCGAACCAGGCTGCGAAGTAAGGTCAGAATCTCAGTCTGTAGCATGCCCTGTCCATACAATTATACAGGAACCCTATGACCTAAATGTAAGAAATGAATTATTACATGAACTAAATGATGAAGGTATTATTCAGGAAGTGGTTAGTAAGAGCCCCATAGTTAAATTTAACGTGTCCGAGGCGTACACAGATGTTTTAATTGATAGTGGTTGTATGAAGAGTTGCATAAGTAGTGCATTTTATGATAAAATGAAAGGAACTGGAGTAAATTTTGAGGAGATGCCAATTAAAAGCACTTTTGTTATCACAGCTGTTGGGAAGAGGTCTAAAGTAATTTCCAAGCAACTTTTAGTAGACATTAAAATTAATAATCATGTAGAGAAGCAGATTTGCCTTGTAATTCCAAATTTAGTATTCAGTGTTATCTTGGGTTCAGAGTGGCTAAGTAGAGTGTCTGGTAACTTATGTTATGATGTAGGGAGTTTGAAATTTAAATCGGGAGATTCTGAAGTAGAAGTAGCGTTCAATGACCAAATTCAGAGAAGTAGTATTGTAGGTGTGATTTGTACTTTAAATGAGATATCGCCAGCCGTAGAGCGGGGTTCTCCATGTTTTGTGGGCAGTGTGATTACGAACGGAAGTCTAGAGGACTCGTTACGTGGTGCTGCATTTCAGCGAAATATAGAGGTGGAACAATGTGTTCGGCTCTATGATGTGTTATTGTGTAATAGGAGAGTTTTTGAGGATCGCATTGGTATGGCCAATTGCTATACACATTCATTGAACGTTATTGATAGGTTAGTATTCACAGGACATAGATATCCTGTACCTTTCGCTTATCAGAGTGCAGTTGAGGCACAAATTAATCAGATGCTTGAAGATGGGATTATTGAGCACTCTAACAGTCCATATGTTAATTCTTTGATCACGGTACCCAAGACCGACGGCACTGTTCGTATTTGTTTAGACGCTCGTTTGGTTAACAGTAGAATTAGTTCAGATCAGCTGAAATCTATGTCAATAGAGGAATTAATGCAAACATTTGAGGGGAAGAAGTATTTCACTTGTGTAGATTTGAGTTCCAGTTTTTGGCAAGTGCCACTTATGTATGAAGATAGACCATTTACAGCTTTTAGTCATAAATATAACCTTTATCAATTTTGTAGAACACCTTATGGGGTAAAGAGTAGTTCAGCAGCTTGAATTAGGGCTTTAAACATCGCATTAGGGGATGACACAGGAGAGTTTGTAACCATTTACATAGATGATATGGTAATTAGTTCACGCAGTTTTGAGGAGCATCTACGTCATTTAGATATAGTTTTTCAGAAGTTAGATCAGGCAGGGTTCACTTTGAAGCTGTCTAAGTCGTCATTCTGTCAGTCAGAAGTGACATTTTTAGGTCATAGAGTGTCGAGTAGAGGTGTAACACCAGAAGAAAGTAGGGTTAATAAGATACTTAACGCAGAGGTGCCACAGAATGTTAAACAGTTAAAAACATACCTGGGAATTTGCAACTTTTTCAGGATGTTCGTTCTTAAATACTCAGGGTTGGTAGAACCATTCAGGGAATTGCTTAAAAGTGGGACTCGGTGGAGATGGGAGTCCAAGCATGAACAGGCTTTTAGAGCGCTGAAGGAAGGTTTTGAGAAAGCTGTAGTGCTGAAATATCCGGTAAAAGATAAGGAATATGTGGTTATGACAGATGCTTCACATATAGGCATTGCTGGAGTATTATGTCAGAATGATGATGAGGGTAATCTGTGCATTGTATCTTTAGCCTCGCGAGGACTGACAGCAGCAGAGAAGAGATACACGATTACTGAGTTAGAGCTTTTAGGTATTGTTTTCAGTTTAGGGAAATTTAGAATGTATTTAGTAGGGGGGAAATTTGAGATCCATACAGATCACCATGCATTACTGTATATGAGGACTTGTAAACTCAGTTCTAACAGAGTTAGTAGGTGGATTCTTGCTCTGCAGGAATACGAATTCACAGTAAAATATATTACAGGTAAAGATAACATTCTTCCAGACATGCTATCGAGGGACACTAATTTATGTAGGGATTATCCTGTGGTTAAAGCAGAGGACGGTATTTTAATATGTGCATGTGTGGACAGTAGCAACAGGGCATCGTTACAGACACTGAGAAATATGCTAGGTAGAGCAACGTGATGACGTTCATTTAAGGGAGCCACTGGCAAGGTTGGAAGCAGGTGATGCAGTACCATTTATAGTTTCCAAACGTATTGGGAAAACAGCATAAGTGCTGGAGAATAGTGAGGGAAACAGATTATACGGGACGTATAATATACATAGTCTCCGAAAGTACGTGTCATAAAGTGAGGATGTTTAGCTGGCGAGCCAACCTATCAAATGAGTAAGTGTGGTATTTGGTGCGTGGGAGGAGTTGGTCTTCCAGTCAGGCGTATCAGAAGTCACACTGGGGGGTAGTATGTAAGTAAATGAGAGTTTTTAAGGTACAGGGAAATATGACGGGATTGTCGGATGCTCTTGACCACTAAAATGTCTCGATACACCAAGGCCAGAATTTGGTAGCGCTGGTGAATTCCCATTTGCCTCCAAGAGATGGGTGAGCGCTTGGACAGGGTATTTTTGCTTAAGGCGTCCACGAGGCAAAAGTTGGGCCATCAGAATGCGAGACAGTCCTTCATGAAACTCATACATAACAGCACACGTGATTTCTGTTTACGGCCTCGCCATGTAAGATTTGTAAGTGTGTAATTTAAGGTAATTGGTACAAAGGTATTATTTGTGTGAGGAGAAATGGTCTGTGTTGAGAACTAGTATTAAGTAGAATATGGTCTACGGGAACTTAACAAGACAGGGCGATTACGGCACAGAAATATTTGCTGTTATATGTAATGCGCATTTACTGTTTTTTTTTTCAGAAGTCAATATTAATTTCATCCTTTTAAAGAGAGATTAAGTATTATGGTCACGAGGCGCTGCCACAATAGTGTGATCGTGTGCTCAGTGATAAGTGGGATTAATTTCACAATAAGGAAGGAACCTCCAGTGAAATTAGGAAGTTCTATGGTGATATAAATATATAAGAACACCTTCAATGCGTGTGATATGACATCATAAATACAAAGTGCTCACACATTAATTATGTCTATTTCTCCAACATAGAGAAGTTTGAGAGGCGGAAATATCCGTGGAACACTATTCTATATGTAAAACATTGGACTGGTTGCAAAGTGCAGTCCATAGTGACAACAAACTTTGACGCAAAGTGCGTGAAGAAAAATTATGAGTGTATATATCTGTAATTTAGGGTGATTTCATTTATGTAATATGTATTTTGGATGGGGTTTATTAACGTGTCTGGGATAATCGGATAATGGACCGTCGTCACGGTAAATCATCCGATGATCCGAGGCGAATATGTAACGTGTTTTTCGTGGGTTTTTATGCCACTGGCATAAGTCAGTAGGAAGCCATTCTATATTTATTTACGCGGCAAATTGTTCAGCCAAGAGAATTTTTCATGTTAATTTATTATTATTATTAATTTATTATAATTATTATTAAGATATTTTCGGAGCATTTTATAAAAATTATAAGCATACAGATAGGTTTTCAATGTCTTAGAAAACGCTATCATGCAAATTATTACGAACGACGATATCATAGAAAATTATCTGATTACGGGATTTTACGGAGTTTTGTCAGTTAGGGTATTTGAGAGACGTGACTCACTGGGAATTCAAGTACACGCTGAATCTTGTCGGGCAGCATGACGCAATCTTGGGTCGCATCGTCAAGAAAAGGCGAATATATGGAACGGAATACGACTTCCCCTTACTGCCGAGAGTAATGAGGCAGAGGAGGGGAGTATAGCGCGTGGGGTGCAGCCAATCAGTGGAGACGACGTAAGCTGGAAGTCGGTACCATGGTGGGGGAGCCAACGTGTGCATATATCGTTCGATGCGCCGTGGTACGAGAACAATCTGTGTAGAACTTGCCGAGTTCAGTTGCAAGTGCGTGTCTCTCCGATGTTCCGTGGAGTGGGGGACATTCTGTGTAAGACGAAAGCAGTACGGTTGGACGCGGGAGTCGCTCCGATGTTCCGTGGAGTGGACGACTAACTTTTGTAAAACTTAACCAGTGCGGTTATACGAGTGTTTGGGTCCGATGTACGGACCATAGAATTATCTAATCTACCAGAATATCATCAAATAACGAAGAAGATGGCGACGTCCAGGAGACTGTGGGAAGCACACAGCATCATCCAGTACGAGGGAAATGCTTTAGCAATTTCCAGTGGTAAGCGCAAATGACGCAGAAATACGCAATCTCTCATTTCTCTTTGTTTTACATTTCATATTTCAGTAACTTCATAGCTTGGAAATAAGAGTAAAATCAATTTATCAGACTCCGTTTTCACGTAATTTTGTATCGGTAACATTAAAATCGCAACCCTCCAATTTAAATTTTAAACTTATTATTATTATTAATTTTGCTATACTTGTTTTATATAATAAATTCATTTCTTTTACAATGCAATCTTTGCTTTCAGTAGGTAGCATTAGATATAGACCAATTCCTTCTCCTGATACAATTGTTTGTTGGGTTAATGATCAAATCATACCACGATCTGAGTGAATAGAGTCTTGAAGGTGTTCTGTCAGAGCTAGACGTTGTTAAATACAAATTTAGATTTCAACATTGGGTTGAGGTCTTGGCGCCCATTAAAACAACATAGCTTAGGCAAAGGTAGACTGCTACAATTATCACCCAACAGTGAGGGCTATAGAAACCATTACACAATATTGAATTGAAGGAAGGCTTTTATTGCTCTTCATTAGATGATTATTATTTGAGACATATATTTTGAAAGATAATTCATCCGACCATAGGAATATTAGATTAAAATCTCATCCGGTCGTGATTGATCTTTATTGAGGGATAAAATAACACGAGGTGTTATTAATACACAAATGTAACACTATGTTATTTGTCAATGTAGTATTGCAGCCGTGTATATATTTGTAGGAATGACCAGTATGAAGGAACATGTGTTTTTATTTTTATTAAATGTATAGCGAATGGCATTTTATAACTTAGTAACCTCGTTTAGTAAACCTTAAAAGATCTATCAATATAATCGTTTGAGAACGATCAGTGTTATTGTAGAACAGATATTGCTGTTCATTTATAAGCAATGGATTGTAACAACAATAAGATCAATGCTAGAAGGAAGTTATGCCAGTACTATGGAACAATTGAGTTGATGTCATGTAAGTTTTGTAGTAGAGATATACGGTTTTTTTTTTGCCGTATATAGTTGTTTGGAATACGAGGGTGATACCGTATTCATTGTCATGAAGTACTGTGGTTTGAATAATAGAAGCATTGTTGTTTAATAGTAGAGTCAGGGAAGAATCCTAATGTGATCAGATCTGCGACACGAAAGTCGTTTGTAGGCGGAACTTCGTGGGGAAAAGATATATTAAACTGGAATTGTAACAACAATGAACTAATCTTGAATGATCGGTCATTTGTATACCGATAATGACGATTAACATGATAAGACATGAAAGTGGTTTGGCATTTGTAAATGGTAAGATATAGTAGAAGAAAACTAATGGAAGAAGGAGCGTTAATAAATATATTAACAAGGTCATATCGCTTCAGAGTAATTCTTTTGAAGCGATACACATGTAAATAGTGTATAAATATTTCCACTTGTTTATATTAAGGGTTTTGAATTATTTGTAATTATCAACATTTTAAAATGTTTTTGATATCGATAATAGTTAGAAAGTGCGAATGTTTTTGATATGAGTGTTTGATTTTAATTATGATTACTGTGTGTATGAAGGCTTCGTCAGTCATGAACGACGGTAGCGAATGTTAGTAAGATTGTTTGTAAGTATGGATGGGTTTAAAAGAGAATTAGCTTAAATAGAATCGAGTTTGTAGAGGTTATTGTTTGAAACACGAGATGCTTCATCGTGTTTCATTTCTCGCATTTTGTATGCTAAGAACAGAGAACATAGCAGGTGGCAGGCAAGCAAGTCCCGTTCATAGCAAGGTCGGGGAAACAAATGAGCTCAGTTCTCACAGCTGTGTGTGTGTGAGGGGCTGACGATCAAGCTGTTGCCATTATATAATAACCAGTTCAATTATGCAGACAGCCACGCGACAAAGAATGTCAATAATTTTAAATGGAATGCCCGTCTCAATGGAGCACAAGTAGAATGTTTATATCTGTTTTTAAAAACTGGTAGACTGCAGAATCTTTTGATTTTTTAACCGATTATGTTAGTATGAATGTGAGAAGTTTTAACAGCTTCAGTGGCGTAAATGGATATTTATTATAGGGTGTATTTTGTTTGCGATTGTTATCTAGTTTTATTAATAAATTTATCTTTTTATACGTCTTGTTCGGTGTACCTTAATTATTCTATAAATGGAGACGTGTTATGGAACAGTCTAAAATAGATAGGATGTCTTTATATCCAACAAAGCCCCGAGAAAAGAAGGTAAGTTTGTACTCTTCCGTATAAAAGCTAGTTTGTTTCGTCCATAACATATTTCAAGCCTACTGTGTATAATCTGGGAGAGCTCGCTGGCGAGATTGTGATAGATCATTCAGCCGGGACTTACACTATTTTATAATCCAGCTGTGCTTTGGATGTCCAACGGGTACCTCCTTGATTTTTACGGGTACAGTACCAAGATCATTTACGCGAGCAAAAAGCAAAAAATAAGACCTTAGCTGAAGCTGATAAAAAACGAAAGGCAAAAATTATGAAAGAACTAAACGCAAAGAAGTCAGCTTTGCTAACTGATGCTCCTAAGCAAGCAGCACAAATCGATGACCAGTAAAGGAACTGAAAGATTCGAACGTGCTCTAGTCTTGGTACTCTAAAATCTAGTTTTTACGGTTAATCATCAGTACTCATAATGCTAATTTAAGTATGTACTTACCTACTAATGTGATTTACGTTGCCAAAAAGCCATCATTTTTGTCCTCTTGTTCTGTTTGTAGAATGTAAGGAATTTTGTTCTCAAATGAGTTTACTTTTAAGTTTGCGTTCGTACCAAAATGTACGAGAGATTTATTTTTTCATTTCTTTTAATTGTTGTGTAACTATGAAAGACTGATTATATTTTCTTTCTGGAAATATAACTGATTTTTTTACCTAACAGCTTACTTCTATCTCTCACTCACCAAGCTACCTCACAGCATCAAGCAAGAAATCACTTGAAAACCGCATTTAACTTTGCATGGAAGTGATTCTTCACTAAATGGAATTAGCAATAGCTATTAAGAAATGCGCATGATGCAGTTTAAAAAAATCTTGCCGAGAAACTCTTTTTTTTTTTCTAGAAAAAAATGCCTTTAGTTGTGTTGTAAGAGTCCCTTCATTATTCTGTGTTTTGCTTAGCAAAATATTTTTATTCTCTTCAATTTACATTTAATTGGTCTACTATTACAATAATAGTTTCTTTTTAGCCACCACACCTTGAAATTCACTTACAGTAGTCTATTCTCCTTTTTTTAGAAGGGAAAGAAACTTGGAAATCATGTTTTTTGAGCCTTGAAAACCTTGAATTGAAAATCCCATTTTGGCTGGACACCCTGTAATTGTATTTTTTGCCATTATTAAGGCCGAAAAAGGAAATTATTCAAATAATACGGCATCTAAAGAACATTTAAATGGCATTTAATTTAATTTTAGACCAATTTTTAGTAACGGAAATATGTCCTTAGGCTAAAATACGTATGGATTGGAGTGACCCGGTTAGGCCTAAATAAAAATTAAAGCTTTAAAATGTTTGGGAGCCAATATTTTCATACTTTACCACCATACCACTAGGTGTGCTGCAGTAGATTGGTGTTGTCATGCTTTATCTTGCATCTATTAACTTACTTCTATTATAATATTGATGTCCTGTGGCGTACATTTCCCAGCCGCATGCCCTTGTATCAACAAAGTTGTCTTTAGCGGCAGATGACGAAAATCTCGTGGTGTTGGTATCCAAATACCCTGTTTTGTATGATGTAAAAGTGGCAGGTTATAAAGACGGTGTAAGGCGTGAAAACATTTGGGTCTGTAGTATTGTTTTAATAGATCTTCGTCCTTTTTCAGATGTCTTTCGATGTCTCTCGGGTTTTGTAGATCTCTTTCGTGACTTTCCTTTTTCTTTTTCACACCAATGGGGCTAGAATCAAGTTGTCTTCTTCCAATAATCTTCTAATTCTCATTTTGGTAACGGCACTACACATGATGATCGTACCTTTAATAAATTACCTCAATGTAAACAGCCTACGGAACCTCGGCCGCGCTGCCCAGGCAGCGATAACGAAAACACCACAACTGCCCATGCAGCGGCGCCGCCAAGGCGGCGAGGATCCAAATCGAACCTTTATGAAATGCGTATTCATTCCGTAGTTGATTTCCATCTCATTCTTCTTCTGAGTACATTCGACACTTTTTCGGTTCTTTCGGACCGCTGTGTGCCAGTCCAGTCCACACTCTGCGCACCAAAGTGAACGTCCTACGACCTCCGGGGAGTTGATCCTCATCCGATCGTCTTGTACCTCCTTCGGATCCTCTCAGGTCCGATGGCGTAAGCGGATTGGCTGGTCGGCTCTGACGGTTTCTTTTCCCACGTTCGAGACTCTTCCGTTCCCGACTCGCGTGGGTTCTCGACCTGCGTGACTTACCGATCTGTGTACGCATGGTGGTGTTCTTCTCCACGCCGGCACAGTTAGCATAGGCAGTTTAACACATGTTCTATGTGGGACAATTTTTGTACTTCAGTTTATCACAAATAACACTTGATCAGTTATTAAAAACACTTAAAAATGATTCAACTATCTTATCTACTTGTTTTTCTTCAAATTCATACATTACATACATGCAAGCCTCTTGATTGCGAACAAGTTGCCTCCACGATCCCCTACTAGCAGTTAGCACTGCGGCCTTCTAGGTGTATCTCTGCTTCTCTTACCCTCTACAACGGAACTCCTAAACATCTTTGGTTATCTCTCCTCTCCCATTCTCTTCACACGACCCCCACCATCTGAGACAGTTCTTACGAGCAGCTTCATCTAGCGTATTCATTTCTAGCTTAACCTTTATCTTTATCTCTCGCTTCCATACATCAAGGTCAGTCTAAATACTGAGCAATGTAGGGGGAGTTTTGTTGCTACACTAACTTCTTTCTTGCAGAATACTGTAGATCGTAACTGAGAACTCACTGCATTGGCTTTTATACACCATGACCTTATGTGTTTCTTCCCTACCTATATAACCTTCAATTCCCTGCATTTCTGTTCTCAAGTTCTAACATGTTGGCTTATAAGATTTCGACGGAGTCTGTCATTACAACCAGGTCATCATCATAGGCCAGACTGCTTACCTGGATTCCACGTAATTGAATCCTACCCAGCCAATTAATGCCCTTCAGCAAAGAATCCATTTATAAAATTAACAGTATTGGTGAGATTACTACTGTATGTTCAAGTTGTCCAGACTTGTAGGCCGTGGTCCAGGCAGGATGTTATCTCCCGACGTTTCACCGGAAACTGCGTCGGGCCTTTTTTAAATTTATTTATGTAATTATTTATTTATTAGTTAGTTTATTTATTTATTGCCACAACAGGGCAGTGCCCCAATTACAGTAGCAAACACTTGTTTTCACACAGATAATACATTAAAATACAAAATAAAATAGAAATAAAGAAGAAATATACACAAGTTCTCGTAGCAGTAAAAGAAGCATGATTTTGAATATTTGATCGCATAATGTCAAACAAGATTCATATTTTTATGTACTAAATACAATGTAAAGTTGGCATTAATGATTAGTATTGGTAATTACAGTAAAACCTGCCTAAAGCGGAACGCAATCATTCGGGATTTATTTATCCGTTGTCACAGGTTTCCGTTTTACAAAGGGTTGAGTTTTAATAAGACAAAATACACTATAAAGAAGCACTGTATTATCGCATAGGATTACAAGGAAATTATAATTTAAAATATAGGTCTGTAAATAAAAAAAGAAAATAGGTTCATATGTATTACACTGTATTTTCAATTTACGTACAAATTTCGGTTTCTCTGCTCATTTCTTTGTTTCCACGTGTCTTGCAAAGTTCATTGTCGCGACTTTACAAGAGAATGTTGTATGATTTCTGTAACCCCACATGAACGGCACTGGCACAGAGCACGTCGGTAACTCGATAACCAACGCTCTGCTTCACCAGAATGAGACGAGTACGGGGAGCGTGGATGGGCCAACTTACCTGTATTCAGGGGTCCGGGTCACTTCCGCAGCAAAATCACCTCCAGATGACATGTCCCAACAGAAGAGCTCCAAGGAGTGGAAGGAAGATGGAGAAGGGGACAACACACACAGGCTATCGTACAAACACCCCCCAAAAACCAACTGAACTGCCGTCGGCGAAATAATGCCACAACAAAAGATTAAAAATGGATAAATAAAAGGTTTAATATTAAAAATTTAAAGAACACCTCCACCAGAGAAAGAACATGCATCAGCCACCAATATTTTACAATGAATTAAAGAGACCGCCAAACATGCTTGTTTGCAAGGCCAAAGGAGAAGAAAAGACTTAAATTAAAATTAAAATGTAAAACAGCCCAAAGGTTAAAATAAATATTACATGCATAACATACTGAGAAAGGGCTTGACAATTTGCAATGGAATGCAATAGCGATCCGGCATGCAGATGTTCAGGCCACGCCAAAAAAAAGATAGAAATAAAATAAATTTTAAAAAAAATTAAATGGGGAAGAAAATAAATAAATGATAAGCACGAAGGCGGAAAACACAAGGACATTTACCAAAAATCACAAAATTAACATCAACAATATTACATTAAAAAAAAGGATTAAGCTAACACACAACACGATTGCTTTTTTGAGACCCGCGCCAATGGACTGACCACGAGACCATAATGCATCACGGCAAACAACAGCAGACATGGCCACACAAAAAACATGCCAGATCGAAATTACGGCAAACAATTAATAAAACAAATTTTAACATCAGCGTAAGGAAATGAACGGAGGAAAACAATTAAGTCTAAATACCATTACAACAGAGAAATGCACCGGATCATGAATAAATTAATTTGAATACTATATCAATCATAAGATTGGCAAAAGAAAATAAATAATAATTTAAACGTGAAATAAACTAGAAATGTGTCTCCAGGAGGTACGAAGAAAGAAAACAAGGTTCAAATGAATTAGGAAACGTTATTAAAACGTAAAAGAAATTTTAGGTCTACAAGCCAAAACATAACAGAAGATCAACATTCATACACGGCCAAAATTGGAGCTCCCAAAATAAAATAATTAGATAAATTAAATTAAAAAAAGTACCTTAAAACTTCACAGCGGAGACACAAATGAAAACAAAAAAACTAACACATTTTAAATAAAATAAAAAAATGCGGCAGTAAGTTGCCTTGAAAATGGCTAACACGCCCATGCCTCGTGTAGATGACAGCACTCGATCGCATCCAGTTGCGATTAACTTTGCACATTTCCTCATCACAGCGGAACGATGAAATTAAACCTTATGTAGCACAGGCGTTCCCTTTTTCTTGAATAAATTTAGATTTCGTAGAGAATGGGGGCCAAAAGCCCCCATCAACGAAGACACCTTTCACGACCAGCTTGATGTTTTCTTCACGACCGCAAAATGGCCTACACAAAATGGCGGAGAATTATTGCGTGTCATTTTCGAACTGTATACATGTAAATAATATTGTCCAATCACGGAGTGACACCTCAAAACAACAATGTCATAAATAAGTTCATAATTTGGCGGTATCATGAATACACCGGCATTTGTTTTAAGACGAAGAATATGATTGTCTTTCAATTATGTCATGCGTCAAGTCAACCCCTGGCACTATCCAGCCCATGACGGGCTAAGGCCGACCAAGCGACCGCTGCCCAGCCATTCGGCCTGCAGATATTGGGGTGACGCGTGATCAGCGCGTCGGGTCCCCTCGGCCGTTAATCTTGGTTTTCGTGATCGGGGCGCTGTCTCACTGTCAGACAGCTACTCAATTGTCCTCACGAGGCTGAGTGCACCCCGTTCCAACCCTCACGTCAATTTTTAAAATCCCATGTCATGCGTATAAAGAGTTTAATAAGGCGCAGCCCACACAACCTAGTGGGGAGACACAGGAACCACTTGAAATCTTTCCAAAGTCCGACAGGAGCTACCATCTCGTGTTCAAAATGGGAAGCGAGTCACCAGGCGGTCGTTTCAAATGTCGAGATGTTACAATCCAAGGGTATATACATGTTTGAAAGCGTAGGGACGTGCCCTTGCACGTATCAGTCTCCCTCCCTTAAGCGTGAACACCGTTCACGAATATGCCAAGGCATAGACAGTACTCCTTAACTAGTCGATTCACCAGAGATGTTTCCCGAAGATAATGTTCACCTGTTAACTCCAATTGATGGATGAAACCGCATCGTTTTGGTTAGGAAGAATGCAGGGTCAGATTATCAGTGATGGGATAATTGATCACCTCGCAAACCACTTAGTCAACAGCATCACTGTGTCCAAAAATCTTCAGAAGCGCAGAACACCAGCACCAGCAGTGCTTTCAGAGTCCGTGACACGTTAGATACATTTTCAACAAGTCCAATGTAGGTCGTTTTAGACGAAGTAGGCGGAAGCAATGTGCAAGATATGATTCGACGCGTGGGCAGCCATTTACAAAAATAGAAGTTAATCTAATTTCAAAAAGGTTTACAGAATTACTAATTCTTATTACGTTTTACAAAGAGAAACAAGGTTGAATTTAAATGAAGAAAATTTTTTGACCATGCCCTAGATCCGTGCTTACAAAATTTCATTAACAAGTTTACCTTTTTACAGATTCGAAGTACATTACAAGATTACATGAGTTAGACGACTATACATTTCGAAGGAACTACGGTAGAGGAATGAGCACTAAAATTCCCAAAGGGAACAGGAATACAAGGTTACCATGAGTTAGGTCTCCCACCGAGCCCAACTTAGATGTTAGCATCTCCTATGAAACATCAAAATTAGGTACACTTTTACAATTTACCATTACAATGGGAACTTCCCCACATTTACATTTTGTATCCCACCAGAGATTTCAAATCCAATTAAATTCGAAATTCCACAAGGAACAGAAGCTTGAAGGCTTCAATGAAGGTTAGGGATACTCTACATTATACAAAATTTGTTTTACAAAATTTACGGTAGCATTTCCTCATTAGACACCTCTCCACCTCGCTTAATGTGTGATAGATGCACTCTAGAAATTTTGTTGGCCTTAGGGTTACGAACAAGAAGAGTAACAGGAGTCAAGAATGCCTCTACATAACATGGGCCTTTAAAACGAGGGGTTAACTTGCTTGAGACTAGATTACTGACGCCCTTGGGCTCGAAATTGCGGACGTACACAACATCACCAATTTCCAAATCAGCTGGCTTGCGACAGGCATTGTGTCGCCTGGCAAGTTGGTCATGGGATACCTTAATATTCTCTCTAGCCTTGTCGAATTTCGCCCTCATATCCTCGGGCGTGAAACTGTCAGGAAGGAGATCGTGCAGGTTCCACAGGTTGGACAACGGAGAATTAGCCATAAAGGAAAACATTAGCGAAAAAGGGGTAGCTTGCGTGCTCTCATGCACGGCGGTGTTGAAAGCAAAATTGAGCCAATGCAAATTAGAATCCCACTTGGAATGGTCGTCGTGGTGGAAAGCAATCAGAGCAGAACGGAGATTACGATTGACTCGCTCAGCGAGAGACGGGTTAGGAAAATAGGGAGTGGTGGTTACGTGCGAAATAGCATAATCAAATAAGAATTGACGGAACTGATGAGATACAAAGCACTTGGCATTATCTGACACCAGATACTGACACGGCCCAAAGGACGAGAAGATGGAATTAAGACACTTTATGACGGAACTGGTCGTAGCCTGTCTGGTGGGGAAAATCCAACTAAACCGGGAGAAACCGTCAGTGCAAACAAGCGCAAATTGGTTTCCCCGACCAGAGCGAGGGAACGGTCCAACATGGTCGATAAAAGCCTCTCCATGGGTCTAGATGCTGGTTCAGATGACAACAGGCCAACCTCAGTAGAAACCGGAGGTTTGCTAATACTGCATGCAGCACAATTCCTAATGAGCCTCCTGATGTCGCCATCCATACCTTGCCAAATGAAAAACTGTCTGATTTTAGCTCGGGTCTTGAATACTCATAGGTGGCCACCAATAGGAGATTCATGATAGTAACGAAAGATTTCGGGAATGAGGACCGCCGGGAGCACAATTTTAGGTAGGCGGTCATGACGAGACGAACAACACAATACACCGTCCTTCAGAGAGTAGGGCTTGATCAATTCACCAGAATTGATTCGGTCAATAAGGCTAGATAAGGAGGGGTCTTCTTTCTGGAATCGTCTCACATCCTCAAAAAGCACAGGGAATTGCTAAGAACGGCATTGACACAATTTACAGAAGATACAAGTTTTACGGGTTCGCATTCCTGAACATCCTCTTCAGCTGTTTCCTCGTACATGCGGCTTAAAGAATCAGCTACCGCATTTTCGGACCCACGAATATGTTGGACAGTGAACTGGAACGACAGAATCCTAGTTGCCCACCTAGCAATTCTACCAGTTTTGCGGGGTTTCCCCTAAGACCCAGCTCAAGGCTTGGTTATCGGTCTCAAGGAGAAACTTGGTGTGCTCAAGATACATACGGAATTTTTCTAGAGCGAACAACACAGCTAAACCCTCAAGTTCATAAATGGAATACTTCCTCTCTGCGTCCGTTAAGGTACGAGAAGCATATGCAATGGGTTGCCTACCCAGATCAGATTCCTGCAGTAGAACACAACCAACACCACGACCAGACGCATTAGTCTGCACAATGAACTGCTTCCCAAAATCCGGAATGGCTAACACAGGGGCGTTAGAGAGCGCAAGCTTAAGATCTTCGAAGGCTGCTTGCTGAGAGGGGCCCCACTCGAACTTCACAGCCTTTTTGCGTAATTGATTTAGAGGAGCAGCACGGTCGGCAAAGTTACTGATAAACTTACGAAAGAAGTTCACCATACCAATGTAACGAGCAACACCCATGGCGTTCTTGGGTGGTTTAAAATCTCTGATGGCCTGCGTGCGAGACTGGTCCACTGAGATACCAGATTCAGAAACAATATGTCCCAAGAAGGAAATTTTGGGCTTGGCAAATGAAACCTTAGGCAATTTGACGGTAAGTCCAGCGTCACGCAACCGATCAAGTACAATTTTCAGATGATCAACGTGTTCCTCGAAGGACTCGGAATAGATCACCACATCGTCAAGGTGGTGGTACACAAACTTGAATTTAATTTCAGAAAATACCTTGTCCAGAAGTCTGCTCAACACAGCGGCTCCGGTGGATAGGCCAAACGGGACACGGGCATACTCAAACAGGTTCCAGTCAGTGGAAAAAGCAGTAACATGCCTGGATTCAGGAGAGAGGGGGAATTTGGAAGTAGGAAGAATTTAAATCGAGGATCGTGAACACCTTCGCGTTGCGAAACCAACTAAAACATGTGTGAAGGTCCGGCAAAGGAATGGACTGCAAAACAACTTTTTGATTAAGAGCCCTATAGTCGACCACCGGCCGAAAACCACCGTTAGGTTTTGGCACAAGAAATACAGGGGATGAGTAGGCAGAGATAGAGGGTTGGATTACACCTTCTTCTAACATCTTATCGATAATCTTACGAAGTTCAGCCATCTTAAGCGGGGCAAGGCGATACGGGCTGGAACGCACCGGCACAGAATCGGTTAGCTCAATCTTGTACTCCATCAAATGGGTTACACCCAGCTTGTCAGTAAATACATCGCCATACTCCTGACATAACCTCTTAATGGCCTCCCTTTGAAGACTCGTTAAATTTTCCAGATCGAGATCCTCAATAGTCATAGGTTCACTAACAGAATTGACATCAGGAGAAGATAAAACCGGGTTAAAAGATAATTTACTCTGTGGATTAAACTTAAACCATAAGTTGCGAGCACCAAAATCAAGAAGCATACCAACGTGTGACATGAAATTAGCTCCCATGACCACAGCACAAGAAAGATTTCTGGCAACCAAAAATTTAAGTTTCCAAGAAAAATTTAGAATATGAATTTTGACTGTCATACTACCCAAAATATTTAAGTTTGAACAATTTGCCGAAATAAAAGATTCATTGTTAGGCTCTAACTCAGGAAATTTGCAAACACTCTTCATAGATAAAAACCAGTCCTCGCTTATAAAGGTTGCGACACTACCAGAATCAAGCAACGCAGAAATGGGCTCGTCATTGACACAAATTTCAATAAACGGGGATATTCCTTTAGCCACAGGAGAAATTCCAAAATCATTACTCACTCTAACACGATTACAATTAGGTGACGAGGACACCCGCACCACAGGTTTCACATAACGTTTAGAATTAGGCTGACTTGCCACGCCATTGTTCACTGACAGGTTAGGTAGGTCAGCGACATAAGCAGAATTAGCACATGATGAATTAGCTTTCATAGAATTATCAAGACTATCATTGGTAGGGCGACCAGAAACTTCACAGGGTTTTCCCAAATTCTTACACACAGAAATATCCTTGGAAGTAACACCCGAATTGGTCTCCTCAACGTTCCGTCATTGGCGATACACAGCCTGGTTACTCGGACACACCTTCTTGACATGTCCCACTCCACCGCACGAGTGGCACTTAATATTAGGTCGAGGATGAAACATAACCTTAGGCGGGGGACGAGACATCAAGGAAGGAGGAGGACAAGACATCAAGGAAGGAGGAGGAACATTAGCTACACGAAGGGAATCTGCATGCTTCACAGCCATAGCCTCTATAACGATCTGTTTCAGCTCGACGAATGACGAAGGCCTGGTACACATAGTCATGTATGACCTATATTGAGGCGAAAACCCATTCACAATTGATGACACCAACTGTCGCTCAGTTAAAGGGGATGCAAAAACCTGGGCATACACCTTAATGTCGCTGACATAGTCGCTAAGGGACTCGTCCAGCCTTTGGACACGATAAAGGAACTTATGCTCGAGAGCACTTAGGGCGCTAGCAGGGACAAAAAACCACAACACTTCCCTAATAAACATGGCTAAGGACATGCGGAGGTGGATAGCTTCAACAAGCTTATCGCGCAGCATACCGGATGCAACTGGATACAAAAGTTGGAAAATCTGAATTTCCGACATCCCAAAAATCGAGGCATGGTTACCCAACTCGACCACTTGCTTTAAAAATTGTACCACTTGGGTAACGTCATCAAGGTTGAAATGCTTTAATTTAGTTAGGAAACCAGAAATAGGATGAGGAATCGACCCATAATTAACGGTAGGTGAGAACGTAGCATTAGGAATAGAGACATTGTTACCAGGGTAGCCCGCTCGCACACCCTCTACAGGCGACAAAACATTAATATTACTAGAGAAAGAACTGGGATGCAATGGGTCGGCAGGACCCAGGAAATCACTAGGTGACCTAACATGAGAAGAATGACCGTATGCAGGATTAAGTGGTATGGACGAGCCAGCGCCAGGCAACAGAGGGGCAGGCAAACTACTACTGGTAATCGATCCCAAAACCTCAGACCTAGTAAACAGAGGTGATTCACGTTCAACCCCAGAAGAACTCTCTAAATTCACAAGGTTATCGCTTAAGTCAATTAAATTGAAAACACTATTGTTGTCGGCCATTTTGGAAAACACAGAATGCAGGCAACCAATATAGAAGGAAACAAATTTCAGGAATTACAAGGACAGTTTACTTTCACAACAGTACCACAACCAGCAATTACCATCACCAAAGATTAGGCTGACACTCAAACACAGCCACCCTACTACACCAAATCATGCACCATGCTGTCCAGAACTGCACACGTCACCACCTGCTTGGCTCGAGAACAGGGAGCTAAATTACAAAAATAGGCACAAAACATCAGGCTACCAGCTTCCGACGGGGCTCCAGGATGCCTTCACACGCAGCATATAGGTTATCAGAACATTAAGAAATCCCATTTCCCATGCCAAGAACACATGTCAGTCACTCACCGGGCTTCATCTTCAGTGGGGATGTTGCACACAAACAGGATAAAACTACAGCAGGAAACACCTCGCTTATAACAGGACACTTACATACAGCATATGGATATCCAGAGGCAAACATGAAACACAATAAACGACAAGGATTAGCTTTACACAACATTAAGTGCACTTTCCTGACAAAATCCCACCAACAACTGACCCATCGGCATTAGAGGGGTCCATAAAACAGCCTGTGGGTACTGGGGAGGGGATAGTTACGGAAGTGAACATAACCACGCTCTGCTACCATAATGTAACCCCACATGAACGGCACTGGCACAGAGCACGTCGGTAACTCGATAACCAACGCTCTGCTTCACCAGAATGAGACGAGTACGGGGAGCGTGGATGGGCCAACTTACCTGTATTCAGGGGTCCGGGTCACTTCCGCAGCAAAATCACCTCCAGATGACATGTCCCAACAGAAGAGCTCCAAGGAGTGGAAGGAAGATGGAGAAGGGGACAACACACACAGGCTATCGTACAAACACCCCCCAAAAACCAACGGAACTGCCGTCGGCGAAATAATGCCACAACAAAAGATTAAAAATGGATAAATAAAAGGTTTAATATTAAAAATTTAAAGAACACCTCCACCAGAGAAAGAACATGCATCAGCCACCAATATTTTACAATGAATTAAAGAGACCGCCAAACATGCTTGTTTGCAAGGCCAAAGGAGAAGAAAAGACTTAAATTAAAATTAAAATGTAAAACAGCCCAAAGGTTAAAATAAATATTACATGCATAACATACTGAGAAAGGGCTTGACAATTTGCAATGGAATGCAATAGCGATCCGGCATGCAGATGTTCAGGCCACGCCAAAAAAAAGATAGAAATAAAATAAATTTAAAAAAAAATTAAATGGGGAAGAAAATAAATAAATAAATGATAAGCACGAAGGCGGAAAACACAAGGACATTTACCAAAAATCACAAAATTAACATCAACAAGATTACATTAAAAAAAGGATTAAGCTAACACACAACACGATTGCTTTTTTGAGACCCGCGCCAATGGACTGACCACGAGACCATAATGCATCACGGCAAACAACAGCAGACATGGCCACACAAAAAACATGCCAGATCGAAATTACGGCAAACAATTAATAAAACAAATTTTAACATCAGCGTAAGGAAATGAACGGAGGAAAACAATTAAGTCTAAATACCATTACAACAGAGAAATGCACCGGATCATGAATAAATTAATTTGAATACCATATCAATCATAAGATTGGCAAAAGAAAATAAATAATAATTTAAACGTGAAATAAACTAGAAATGTGTCTCCAGGAGGTACGAAGAAAGAAAACAAGGTTCAAATGAATTAGGAAACGTTATTAAAACGTAAAAGAAATTTTAGGCCTACAAGCCAAAACACAACAGAAGATCAACATTCATACACGGCCAAAATTGGAGCTCCCAAAATAAAATAATTAGATAAATTAAATTTAAAAAAAAGTACCTTAAAACTTCACAGCGGAGACACAAATGAAAACAAAAAAACTAACACATTTTAAATAAAATAAAAAAATGCGGCAGTAAGTTGCCTTGAAAATGGCTAACACGCCCATGCCTCGTGTAGATGACAGCACTCGATCGCATCCAGTTGCGATTAACTTTGCACATTTCCTCATCACAGCGGAACGATGAAATTAAACCTTATGTAGCACAGGCGTTCCCTTTTTCTTGAATAAATTTAGATTTCGTAGAGAATGGGGGCCAAAAGCCCCCATCAACGAAGACACCTTTCACGACCAGCTTGATGTTTTCTTCACGACCGCAAAATGGCCTACACAAAATGGCGGAGAATTTTTGCGTGTCATTTTCGAACTGTATACATGTAAATAATATTGTCCAATCACGGAGTGACACCTCAAAACAACAATGTCATAAATAAGTTCATAATTTGGCGGTATCATGAATACACCGGCATTTGTTTTAAGACGAAGAATATGATTGTCTTTCAATTATGTCATGCGTATAAAGAGTTTAATAAGGCGCAGCCCACACAACCTAGTGGGGAGACACAGGAACCACTTGAAATCTTTCCAAACTCCGACAGGAGCTACCATCTCGTGTTCAAAATGGGAAGCAAGTCACCAGGCGGTCGTTTCAATTGTCGAGATGTTACAATCCAAGGGTATATACATGTTTGAAAGCGTAGGGACGTGCCCTTGCACGTATCAATTTCATTTGCATCCTGCATTAACTCCAGGAGTTCTGGAACATTCTTGGAAGTTGTAAATTCCTGAAGATCACTCACAACAGATAGTGCTTCTCCAAAAGTGTGTATTTTTAGCTCCCTTTCATTGCCTTCATCGTTGTCCATTTCTTCCATGACTTCGCACCTGCTGTTTTCGGCAGCATTATCACCTGCACTTTGAATGTCTTCAGTGGTTAATGTTTCCTAGAACTATAGTGCAAGTACAGTCACGCTCAAAATTTAGTACTTTATATAGCTTTGTATTATGGATAAGATAATCAACTTTGGAATATGAAACAACAAGTAGGATGGATTAAGGAAATTAGAGAAGATATGATAGAATTAGAAATAACCTTGGATAACTTGCAAAACAAAACAAACAAAAAATTAACAAAACTGAAAGATATAAAAATAAGATTTCAAGCAAAAATAGACAAACGTCATACAGTAAAAAGGGTATTTACAGATGAGGAATGCCTGAGAAGATCAGAGCGAATGAAAAGCTACTGGGCGACTCGGAAAGGAAACTTACTGAAGAAGAGGACCAAGAAATGATTGACTGAAGTGGTCCAATGAGGCCGTAAAAGCAGAAGAAGAAGGATAAGTAATCAGTCTTAGTCAGGTTATTTACGCCTACAGTTCCGGAATTTCTTTCTGTTTCCGCTTTAGGCAGTTTTCCGGTTTACAGTGTCATTTTACATAGGAAATACCTGCGTTCCGATTTTTTAAAAGTTTGTCCAGGTTTCCCGCATATACAGGGCCGGATAAGGTAGGTTTTACTGTAATGAAGTGAAACCTAAAACAAATAGCTAAATTTAATATCTTTGTAATAGTGAGTCATTTGACAGCTAAAACTTAATGGAATTTTCTTCTATAATTTAGCAAGGACATTCCAAATTGTAAATCATTGTCAGCTGAGAGCCTTTTGTAAGTACAGCACATATTCAATATAGGTGAATTTTTATGGAACTCTGTACTGAATTCTTTGACCAATAAGAGTTCTCGTTTTCTGAGACTTTCTTTCCCACGTTGAAATTTATTTGCCCTAAAGTTTCACTTGTTTCTGAGATACCATTGATGATTTTATACAAATACTAGCAGTAGTACCCGGCTTCGCCCGGTGGAATGATGATAATATCTCAAAGTCTCCTTAGAAATATAATGGACTTAAAATCTAGGTCATTTGCCCCCTAAGACAATGAGGGCGTAATATCTAGGTCATTTACCCCTTTGATGAGGATGATAATAAAAACTACTGCTGAATTGACACGTCAAACTTACAAACTACCGTAATAGAAATACATATTTCAAAATTCACAGGCGAGGAAAACTTATTGTGTGTGGTGATTAATGGTGTAATGGGCGTAACATCTAGGTCATTTGCCCTTATGATGAGGATGATAAGGGAAACTACAACCTGTATTGAATTGACACTTCCACTTATAATGTACACAATGTACTGTAATAAAAATAAATATTTTAAAAATCACAGTCGTGAAAGACTTTATGCGGCGGTGATTAGTGGTATGATGAGCGTAACATCTAGGTCATGGCGTACTGCTCGGCAAAGAATATGGGTCCAAGCTGCACGAACCTGAGATGATCGCAGATGATGACGAAATATGATGACACACGTTCGGGGTTCCCGGTCGTATTTAGATTGGCCGGGGAATCCCTCGCTCTTTCGCAACACCACAGTGGCTTGAGCAACGGCCCTGTGCTGGCATCAGCATAGACAGCAGATAACACGGCGGCCTCGGAAAAGTCCTCTCATGTCACTTCGCGATGAATCAGCAAGCTATTCCCACAACTGCCCCCCCCCCAGGGTCTCACAACTTGTGGGACGTGGGTTGGCGACCACGGGACCCCAGCTGAGTCTGGCATCGCCTCTACTTCCTGGTGCCGGGCTCCTTTCAGTTCTCTTTCCTGTCGTCCTCCCTTGTTCTCTTCCGACCCCGACTGTATTAGGGTGTCCGCGGGCTAGGGAGTCTTTCAATTTCCCAGAAAATAGATTGGTCTGTCCGAAATTTCATGTCGACAGTGCTACTCGTCGGGTTCCAAAGGGTAATTATAAACAATTTGGTTCAGATCAGTGAAACGACGTAGATTTGTCCCAAAGGGCCTAAATGCAGGGAAAGGGGTGGTCTGTCCGAAATATAAAATGGACAGTGATACTCGTTGGATTTCAAAGAGTAAGTATACTAATTTTGGTCCAGATTGGTGAAACGATGTACATTTGTGCCGAAGGGTCTAAATACAGGGAATGGAGTGCTCTGTCCGAAAGTTCAAGCAGACAGTGTTACTCGTCGGGTTCCAAAGGGTAAGTAACTTACATAAAGATTGGTTGAGATGGGTGAAACTATGTAGATTTTTGCCTAAATGCAGTAAATGGAATGGTCTATCCGAAATTTAATTTCGACAGTGTTACACGTCGGGTTCCAAAGGGTAAGTATGTATAATTTGGTTCAGATCGGTGAAACAGGGTAGATTTTTGCAAAGGGCCTAAATGCGGGGAATGGAGTGGTCTGTCCAAAATTTCGAGTAGACAGTGTAACTCGTCGAGTTCCAAAGGGTAAGTAGCCTATGTAAAATATGGGTCAGATCGGTGAAGCGGTGTAGATTTGTGCCAAACGGCCTAAATGCAGGGGTTGGAGTGACCTCTCCGCAATTTCAAGCAGACAAGTGTTAGTCGCAGTGTTCCAAAGGGTAAATATACAAATGTAGGTTCAGATCGGTGAAACGGTGTAGATTTGGGCCAAAGGGCCTAAATGCAGGGAATGGAGTGGTCTGCCCGCAATTTCAAGCAGACAGTATTACTCGCAGGTTACCAAAGGGTAAGTAACCGAATGTTGGTTCTGATCGGTGAAACGGTGTAGATTTGTGCCAAAGGACCTAAATGCAGGGAATGGGGTGGACTGTCCAAAATTTTAAGTGGACAGTGTTACTCGCAGGGTTCCAAAGGGTAAGTATAAAAATGTTGGTTCAGATCGGTGAAACGGTATAGATTTTTGCAAAAGGGCCTAAATGCAGGTCATAGGGTGGTCTGTCCGAAATTTCAAGTGGACAGGGTTACCCGCAGGGTTCCAAAGGGTAAGTATACAAATTTTACTTCAGATCGGTGAAACGGTGTAGATTTGTGCCAAAGGGCCTAAATGCAGGGGATGGTGTAGCCTCTCCGATATTTCAAGCAGACAGTGTTAGTCGCAGTGTTCCAAAGGGTAAGTATACAAATTTTGGTTCAGATCGGGGACACGGTGTAGATTTGTGCAAAAGGGCTTAAATGCAGGGAATGGGGTGGTCTGTCCGAAATTTAAAGTTGACAGGGTTACCCGCAGGGTTCCAAAGGGTAAGTATGCAATTTTTGGTTCAGATCAGTGAAACGGTATAGATTTGTATACATAACAGACAAACAGACAGACAAACTTTCTGTTTTATATATGAGTAGCCCAGATGCAAAGGCCGCTAAGTGCACTTTTTGTCGATTTTGAGTTGAGCATACCGTCACGTTCGTCTTTTAACTGGCTACACGATGGAATAAGTTTCAGGGTGCATATCCCGCTCCAAACCGTTGAAAATGGCCAACAAAAATCGCACTCGTTTGCATAAACCGCTAAATGCATGTTGGCTACGGTTGCAAAGCCAGTTTAATGTTCCACGTGTCCAAAGACCGCTAAGTTCCGTAAGTATGGCGTCTGCCTTGCCACATACGGCTGCAAAACCCGCTAACTGGTACAAGAACTGTTAATATTCCTCCCACAGAATTTCTTTAGAATAAATAATTATTTATTTCGATCGGGAAGGATAGTTTTGTGTTTCAGATTTGAGTTGGCTGCACTATCGAGGAAGTGTACGCAACAATGGCATGCTCTCTTGTCGAAATACACCGTTTAAGAGCAAATTTGATCGACAGGTTGTTTCTTGGTTGTTGGCATTTCAAGCCAGAAAAATTAGTGTTCTTGGTGATTTAATTGAGGCAGTTATTGTATTTGTGGACTGTAATACTATTGTGGATGTTCCAAATACGGAGGGAAGAACAGAAACGGCAGAAGTAGTGGGAGAAATAGTGCAAGTTGAAGAAGTTGAACCCGTTGATATTAGAGTTGAGAACAACTTCTTCCGTCTGGTTAGAACATTAACATGCCAAAGGATCAAACCAAATAGCGTCGAGAAATCTTCACAAACTGGCCAGCATAAATTTTTAAGGTGGAAAATATTTTGATTATTCTCTGATGGCTGTGGGGGTCAGAACAAAAACAAGACTATGATCAGCATGCTATCTCACTGGTTACTGCTAGAAGCTCCTGCATGTCTAGAGGAAATACAGCTATGGTTCCCAATTGTGGGCCACTAATTTATCCCACCTTGAAACGGTTCTTAGTGCCCCATGTTGGTAGCGACAAATGAAACGTTTTGGCTGCCCCTACTGTTGGGTGATAAATGTAACTGTTTACCTCTGCCTAAGCTATGTTGTTTTAATGGGCGCCAAGACTTCAACGCAATGCTGAAATCTAAATTTGTATTTAACAACGTCTAGCTCTGGTAGAACACCTTCAAGAATCTATTCACTCAGATCGTGGTATGATTTGATCATTAACCCAACAAACAATTGTATCAGGAGAAGGAATTGGTCTATATCTAATGCTACCTACTGAAAGCAAAGATTGCATTGTAAAAGAAAAGAATTTATTATATAAAACAAGTATAGCAAAATTAATAATCATAATAAGTTTAAAATTTAAATTGGAGCGTTGCGATTTTAATATTACCGATAGAAAATTACGTGAAAACGGAGTCTGATAAATTGATTTTACTCTTATTTCCAAGCTATGAAGTTACTGAAATATGAAATGTAAAACAAAGAAAAATGAGAGATTGCGTATTTCTGCGTCATTTGCGCTTACCATTGGAAATTGCCAAGGCATTTCCCTCGTACTTGCTGATGCTGTGTGCTTCCCACAGTCTCCTGGACGTCGTCATCTCCGTCGAAATTTGATGATATTCTGGTAGATTAGATAATTCTATGGTCCGTACATCGGACCCAAACGCTCGTATAACCACACTGGTTAAGTTTTACAAAAGTTAGTCCTCCAATCCACGGAACATCGGAGCGACTCCCCGCGTATAACCACACTCGGCAAGAACTATACAGATTGTCCTTAACTCCACCGAACATCGGAGCCACTCGCACGCGCACCCATACTCGTCAAGTATTTCACAGATTGTCCTCGTTTCATGGCGCGTCGAACGATATATCCACACGTTGGCTCCCCCACCATGGTACCGTCTTCCAGCTTACGTTGTCTCCACTGATTGGCTGAGCACGCCGCCACTTCCCCTCCTCCGGTTCATTACACACGGCGCGCGAGAGGGAGAAGTAGATTTCCGTTCCAACAATTCGCCTCTTCTTGACGATGCGAACCCGCTTGCGTAATACTTCTCGACAGGAATCAGCTTGTATTTGAATTCCCAGTGAGTCATCTCTCTCAAATACCCTAACTGACAAAACTCCGTAAAATTCCGTAATCAGATAATTTTCTATGATATCGTCGTTCGTAATAATTTGCTTGATAGCGTTTTCTAAGACATAGAAAACCTATCTGTATGCTTATAATTTTTATAAAATGCTCCGAAAATATCTTAATAATAATTATAATAAATTAATAATAATAATAAATTAACATGAAAAATTCTCTTGGCTGAACAATTTGCCGCGTAAATAAATATAGAATGGCTTCCTACTGACTTATCCCAGTGGCATAAAAACCCCTCGAAAAACACGTTACAACCTGACAAGAGTTTTTGGAAATATTGAACGGCAACTTCGCACAGTGAGTGTCTTTGAAAATCCTTCCGGATACATCAAGCACATTGAGAAATTTGCGACAGTAGTTCGCCTGGAACAAGATGAATATCCTGTTAGGGATTGGAAAGCGTATGTGGATGGCATGGTAAAAAATCCGGGTAGTAAGAATTTCCAATTCCAAAAAGCGAAGAAAATAGTGTTCACAATTGGCAAAACAAAAAAATAAAATGTCTGGTCCGAGGGGAGCCGTTCTACTATTTTGAGGTTGGTGAGGGAAAGAGCATCACAAAATGTGGAACGAATTTTAACCAACATCCGGGTCCCTCATCTATTCAAGTAGGTGTTGCACTCGAAGAAACTAAACTACAAGACGTCTGACGGCATTTAGAGCTGTATTTCGGCGAAAACTGGCCAGCGAACGGCAACCTAAAATTCTTCAGTGAGGTCTTCCAGGAGCAAGAAGCCATTCCCGACAATATCGTCCGACGTCAAGAGAAAGAAGACGAAGCACCAGCAGATTTTGAGCTAATGGACGTTGTCGAGGATGACCTGACCTAGCTTAAGTGCCATTTTTTCTTGTTTTGTGCACTTTCTTAGTTTGTAAATTTTTATGCTGCCTAATGACATTGCACGGTGTTTAGGATATATTAAAAAAATAGTTTTCTTTTTATCGCACCCGACGTGGTCTATTTTTTCAAAATATATTTTCCTAATAAACCAAATTGAACCTAAAATAGTTCTTTATTAAAAATCTCATCCAAATGGCATTCGTAAAAATATTAAATAGCGGGTTTTGCAACCTAAGTTTCATTAACGACTCTCGTCGTCACGGGTGCAAATGTCGTTAACTGCACAAAACGTGTGCAAAAACCGCTAAGTCAATATTTTAATTTATATTTTAATTTATATTTTAGGACAGAAGATCCAACCGTAGATTTCACAGATTTTAAGTGAATAATAAATGTTTTTATGCTGATTTTCAGGGGTAAGAAATATGGTATTAGCTTAAATAGTTTGGTCGTAGCAGTTTTTCGTCATTTACTCGTTTTCGTTTATAATGCACTTAGCGGCCTTTGCAAACGGACTACTCATATATAGAAGATAGATAGATATCTGTTGAGCAATAATCCTGCATGTTGAAAGTTTAATCACTTGGAATTCTGACAACAAGTTAGAGTAAGAAATCCTAGATCGGATGGCTGATACTGTGTACTTCTTGTAATATGAGAAGTGTAACAGTTTCTTTTGTAGTCTTTCTATGTGACTCGTACATTGGGGACCCGACTACCGCATTAAACTCCATTTTACTTCTTACAAACGCATTGAAGAGTGTAATGATTGTCTTTGCATTCGTTACATCCTTGGAATTTCTAAAAATAAAGCCCGGTGTTCTTAGTGCTTCATTCACTACTTTATCAATGGGATGTTTGAAACTCGTCATGATTTACTATACAACCCTAGATCCTTGACCGTATTCAGCCTAATTGGAAGATTTCCATCCATTCTCTAGCTCGTTTTCAAAAATTGTCTTTTCCGACTGAAGATGATGAAATTACATATTTTTATATTAAAAAAGTCATTGTCTAGACTCCATTTGTGAATGTTATCTATATCATTCTGTAATTTCTGGACATCGTGCTCATTTTTAATAATTCTGTTCAATTTTAGACCAGCGTATAAGAAACATTTTGATTCTTTGATATAAATGGGGAGATCATTTATAAAAATCACATAAAATATCGGCCCCAAATTCGAGCCTAGCGGCACCCCAGACTTGGCAAATTAGGTGTAGGAATTAGCTTTACTATAGGACACATACTGTTTTCTGTTTGATTAAATAAAATGTCACTAATTCTAACATTTGATTCGAGAATCCTAAGGCTGATAATTTCCATAATAATATACCATGATTAATATTGTCGAAGGCTTTTGAAAAATCAGTGTAGGTGGCACCAACTTGATATCAAGAATCTAACGCATTCGAGAGAAACTGTATAAAGTTACACTGGTTTGTAGTTGTAGATTGGTTTGGAATGAAGCCATGTTGAAAGTTACTTAAGTATGGCTTTACATGATTGAAAATTCTATAATAAATAATTTGTTTGAAAGCCTTGGCAGGTATAGAGATGATCAGTTATTTGTATGTAATTCTCAATTTGTAGGAGTCACTGCGTTTGAAAACGGGACAAGCTCTGGATAATTTTCATTTTGCTGGAAATGTGCTATGTCTCAGAATAAGATTGAACAAGACAAACAGTGGATATTTTATAACATCACCACAGGACTTTATAATATATTGAGGTGTATTATGCGGACCACTGCACTTTTTATGCTTCAATTTCTTCGGCCTGTCAGTGTCCCAATATTCCAGGAAGCAATGCATAATGGTTTAGTTTGGACTCTCTTCTTTAACCAACCTTGTCCTTGGATTGGTAGCCCTTGCCCACTTCTCACTTTGGCCGGGGGAGACCATCGCGCGTCGCTTAAGGGGAATGCCCTAGCATTGTTCGAAAATGTAACTTGTGTCCTTGAGATCAATTGGATTTATATCCATAGCTAGGTCCATATTGACAATTCTAGATATTAACCAAGATGGGTTTTATTGTATTCTGCCCAATCAATACTTATAATTACAAACTTAAAAAATTATTTTAGCATGCTAACAGGGACATTTTTTGGGCAGTAAATGCCCTTCTTCAGCCTGTACAGAATACATCAACATTTTATACACATCAATGACACTCCTATTACTAAATCATGCATAGGAGAACATTATCCTGTGGAAATAACATTTGACTTGAATTCACACATATTCTAAAAGATATTAAAATATTTATAACACATTAAAAATTGTTCCTTTAAAAATTTTTGATTGGCTGTGCAAGTAGTCCTGCTGCATTCTTATTCCTTTTTTAAGTGTTTCCTGTTGACAAAAGGAAAAACATATTTTGAGCATGAGCATCGGATATTTTATTTGATCGAACGTTCCATGCTGCATTGGATTGAGTTAAAGTTAGATTAAATCATGTCACCTGTGAAAGGAAATGTTTGTTTATAGAAAAAAATTTGCTTGTGAGAGAAATAAGTCCAATTTAATCAATGTTAGTTTAGGTAAACAGTAATTGAGACTTACTCTTATTGAAACTGCACCGACTTATTCGGCTTTCAAAAGGGAAACTCCTCTGCTTGGATGCTGCAACGTGTGAAAATATTAAACGCAGGGTGTCGACGATCCGAGAAAACCGGGAATTCTCAGGGAATTATGAATTTCTGGAATAATCAGGGAAAAATCAGGGAATTTCTTTGTTAATCAGGGATTTTTCTCCATTTGTCTATATCCCGTAAAAGTGGAAGCAATACTTTCGAATTTCGCGGGAAGTGATCGCTCGTTACCGGTAACGAAAGTAACGAATTTTACAAACGGGTAACGAAAGTGACGAAAAAGCAACGAATTTTACAAACGGGTAACGAAAATTTTCTGTAGGCGGGTTGAATCATTTAAACTCGCGCCGCTAGGCTCAGAGATTGCGATGGAGCGAGTTTCACGCAAGCGGCGCCGGTTGCATAAGCTATACTTCGCCGTGCCTGACCTAGAGGAAATGCATACTGTGGATACCTTGTGTGGTATAGGCTACATCAATTCAATGTATATTTTCGGCATCAAGGATACTTTCTAGTTTTGTGTGAAATATTTTTCTGTGTTATTAGGAAACCTGACTTTTCTCGAGACGTTTATTCGCGAAAACTTCCGAAACTAAACAGAAACCTCTCATTTCAGTTATTGACCTCTAAATTTTGAGTCAAATTGAAGTCCAAAAATAACGTGAAATAATTTAATGTTGCTATCTTGCGAAATGTCACCGTTTCGAAACAAAAAATATGAAATAGCTTCGAAATACATGGTTAATTCCAAATTCAGTTATATGTCGATTTTTCCTTCGAACTTTGGTTCCATCGGATATATAATCTAACTGGTTATTTCGATAACTTGTATAATTCGTGATTCGCATTCGAAAGAGAATGTGCCCTCTTGTGGTATTATTCGTGCAATCCTCTCAGAATAATTCGTAATATTCGATACGGTACCTACTTCGAACGTTCATCCTCCAAATCACATCCTCAAGACGACTAGCTGACCTCATGACTTGCCTGCGCGAATCTCGTCAAACGGACCGAGATAGACGTCAGCTGCGTAAAATGATAAATCCCGTCTCCTATCGTGAACTTGTGACCACGAGGACTGCGGGAATCCTGTCAAAGGTGATTGGGCACACATCACGAAACATTCCGAAACCTACTCGCTACTTTTACCATGACCGTATACTTAAAAGCGTACGGGGAGCGAGAAGTGCATCAACCCACTTAGAAATGACTGCCTACGCTGCATCGCGATACTAACTTTCCCTCGTGATCCACCCTGAACTTATGAACTCCCAACCACAGCATAGGGACAGGGGGAATCACGGCGCCGACCATACAACATGTCCATTACTACTCGTGAATTTTAACCATACCTAACCTTGAGCTTGCCTCCACCATTCTGTCAGGGCAGATAGGCAGGCAATCGTTGAACGGCTGGATGCAGCACCGATTGCATAATATTGCGAGGACAACGTGAATCTCGTAAAACGGCCGAGAGCGGCAGTGATTGCGTTACATCGCGATATTTCTCCACCTTCAATGGCTAGGACAACTGGATTCTTGTCAAACGGACAGCAAGTGGCGCCGATTGCGTAATAATGCTATATTTTTCGTGCCCGACCTCAAGGACAATGGAAATCTCGTCGAATGACCAAAAGTGACACCGTTTATCTAAATCGCGATTTTTCTCCGTGTTCTATCGTGAAAACTGTGGGAATCTCGTCAAACGGCTGAGACCAGCGCCGATTGTGTAACATCTCGATATTTCTCCGTACTTGACTGCAAAGTCAGAATTCGGTGACGATCACGTAACGTCGCGGGAACAAAGGAAATCTCGCCAAACGGTTAAGAGCAGAGCAACCTCTTGATATTAAAACAACGTATTGTGCACAAGACGACATATTAGCTGAAACAACTAATTTGATAATTAATATCTAGTATTTTTTTATTATTTATTGTATTTACAGCTTTAATCACAGTTCATTGTTGTTTATCTTCACCGCGTGATGAGCCTCTTTGCTTGCATACCACAGACGTATCTTGAATTCAAAGGTAACTAAAATTGACTAAAAGGTAACTAAAAAGTAACTAATTTTTACTTCATCCTTACAGTAGACACCCTGATGACAGTGCTCAGCCAATGAGCAGTGCCTTCTCAAGGTCAACTGAACGTATGATGTGGCAACTTTTCCGTTCGCTTTCTGCGCAGGAGCCAACTACGCCATTTTATTGGGCCTTGAGCATTTTGTTCGTTGCGATCAGTATTGCCAATTTAGCGATTTTGTCGGTAGATGTAGCAACTTTGGCGACAAAATATTTTAAATTTAGTATTGTTTATAAATATACTATGTGAGCTGCCTGAATAGGATTGACATTTCAGCGGAAATTCCACGTCAGTCATCACCGCTCTGCCTCTTGACCAATCCATGTTCGCATAGTTGATGTCATAATACTCTGCGTTGCAATATTACCGCCCACGTGCCTCAGTGCCTGGTCAGCTTTATCTCTGGCTTGTGCAGTTTGGCAATCTCGTTCTCAGACCACATGGCGAGACGAGAAATGTCAATCCTATTCTGGCAGCTCACAGAGTATAATATACTAGCTTCGCCCAGAAACAGTTATGAATGCATTACGTGACAAGCGCTTTTTTTTTCTTCGATGTCAATGAACTACGACCTAGGCCTATATCCGTTTTACGTCTCTGCATGATGGGTTGAAATCACTGACTGGACTATTAATTATATTATCATGGAGATAGCATGTACAACGAATTCTTGTCAGACGTAATTTAAGAATGGCGAGGTGCATGAAACTCAAATCCCCCTCCCGTCCAATCTAAAAATACTTATAGTGGGCGATGTATTGAAGATAGATATATGCTCTCGCGGACTTTTTTGTAGAACTTTCCATGCTGAACAATTCTTACACTCATAGTACACACATCAAAAAAAGTTTTGCATCACCTCGGTTCCCAGATCTCCGGCATATAGACGTTGACTGTGTATATTGTATCCAAGATACAGTCCCTTTGACTGTTCATAGATGTCACTAAAACTGCTCAAAGATGTAAACAACCATGCATGAGCAGGGCCTATTAGACGGAGGGGGTACGACAGCCGATCAGTTCCAGTCATTCCACCAGGACGAAGGTACGCTGCTCATGTTGTCTGTAGTTCTACCATGCCTAGAAGGTCAATACCGCAGTTCGATCGCGTCCGCATTGTTACTTTGTGTCAAGAAGGGCTCTCAACAAGGGAAGTTTCCAGGCGTCTCAGAGTGAACCAAAGCGATGTTGTTCGGACATGGAGGAGGTACAGAGATACAGGAACTGTCGATGACAGGCCTCGCTCAGGCCGCCCAAGGGCTACTACTGTAGTGGATGACCGCTACTTACGGATTGCCGCTCGGAGGAACCCTGACAGCAATGCCACCATGTTGAATAGTGCGTTTCGTTCAGCCACAGGACGTCGTGTTTCAACTCAAACTGTGCGCAATAGGCTGCATGATGCGCAACTTCACTCCCGACGTCCATGGCGAGGTCCAGCTTTGCAACCCCGACACCATGCAGCGCGGTACAGATGGGCCCAACAACATGCTGAATGGACCCCACGGAATTGGCATCACGTTCTCTTCACCGATGAGTGTCGCATATGCCTTCAACCAGACAATCGTCGGAGACGTGTTTGGAGGCACCCTGGTCAGGCTGAACGTCTTAGACACACTGTCCAGCGAGTGCAGCAAGGTGGTGGTTCCCTGATGTTTTGGGGTGGCATTATGTGGGGCCGACGTACGCCACTGGTGGTCATGGAAGGCTCCGAAACGGCTTTACGATACCTGAATGACATCCTCCGACCCATAGTGCAACCATATCGGCAGAATATTGGAGAGGCATTTGTCTTCATGGACGACAATTCTCGACCTCATCGTGCACATCTTGTGAATGCGTTCCTTCAACATAACGACATCGCTCGACTACAGTGGCCAGCATGTTCGCCAGACATGAACCCTATCGAACATGCCTGGGATATGTTGAAAAGGGCTGTTTATGGACGTCTTGACCCACCAACCACTCTGAGAGATTTACGCCGAATTGTCGTTGAGGAGTGGGACAATTTGGACCAACAGTGTCTTGATGAACTTGTGGATAGTATGCCACGACGAATACAGGCATGCATCAATGCAAGAGGACGTGCTACTGGGTATTAGAGGTAGTGGTGTGTACTGCAATCTGGACCACAAATGCTGAAAGTCTAGCTGTATGATGGTACAACATGCAATGTGTGGGTCTCATGAGCAATAAAACGAGCTGAAATGTTGTTTGTGTTGATCTCTATTCCCTTTGTATTTAAAGGTTCCGGAACTCTTGGAACCGAGGTGATGCAAAACTTTTTTTGATGTGTGTATATTGATATTTTTAACGGTTTGGCCAGTGTAAGCTTCAAAAGCGCAGATAGGTATATTGTCTCGATAATGCTTTCGGTACAGGAAGTGAGGTTTTACCGTGTGTATTGTCATGTCAAGAGTTAGCGCGCGCCCGGGCAACATGTGTTAGACCTGGGTTGACAATACTGTTTGCGCGGCTTTTCCATCCCAGTATTCTTTGATTATTGTCTGCTGTAGTTCTACTGTTAATGCTTTAGTGTGCTGTTTGAAGTTTACTAAAAATATAACATTTGTGCCATTGTGTGCTAAATCTATAGTGAAAACTTATGGTGTGCAATAATTTCTAGGGTGTTCTTGTGCTGCTGTTGATATATGATTTAGCCCCTAAAATACGTAGTCGTTCAAACACGCGGTTGTGCTACCTCCGATTATATCGTGTGCTATTCGATCTGTGTCTACTCTTGTGCATCGAGGCAAATAACCTCTCGCTCTGCTTACGAATATTTCATTTGGGATACCTTGTACTTTATACTGTAGTGATCAAAAGGCTTAACGGAAGCTCAAGCACTTGTGATGTTGTCTAGCTCATGATCACTATGAGGTTGTCATTAAGACTTTCACGGCCCGTGTTATTATTCATAATGTTGAATTTTGGGCTTATGCCGTGTTTTATTATACTAATATTCGACGCGTTTCGAAAGAAACCATGTCTTTCATCGTCAGGAATAATCTGGAATACGACAATGTTGCTAAGAGAAAGCAACGAAGAACATATAGAAGGTGCCCAAAGATGGACGCCATTATAGCCCCATGTTAGGGACAACGGAAAGCAGCAGTGAATTACTTTCTCAGGGTTCTGATAATAGGTAGCCAGGATTCACTGAGATTGTAGCCGGTGTCGCGGTTGAAATTATCTGGGTGTTTACGTATTTCAACCGCCTCCCTGATGATTCTGGGACGATATGCACTCGCATTAAGGAACATAATAGATGTATCAGGCTCATTCAACCTGATAAATCAGCTGTTGCCGATCATGCTTTAACACCTGGCCATGATGTCATGTTCCAAGGAGTGGATGTTCTTGCCCGTATAAAGCAATATCGTCCCAGAATCATCAGGGAGGCGGTTGAAATACGTAAACACCCAGATAATTTCAACTGCGACACCGGCTACAATCTCAGTGAATCCTGGCTACCTATTATCAGAACCCTGAGAAAGTAATTCACTGCTGCTTTCCGTTGTCCCTAACATGGGGCTATAATGGCGTCCATCTTTGGGCACCTTCTATATGTTCTTCGTTGCTTTCTCTTAGCAACATTGTCGTATTCCAGATTATTCCTGACGATGAAAGACATGGTTTCTTTCGAAACGCGTCGAATATTAGTATAATAAAACACGGCATAAGCCCAAAATTCAACATTATGAACACTATGAGGTTGTTAATGTGATCATCTGAAGTCCACTTGGTATCTTTACCTTGTAGATGCTGCCAGTTATGTTCAGACTGGTTCACGATTGGCCCGGGAATGAGAACGGGAAGCTTGCTGGGGCTCTGGTTAACCACTGGAACGGGAACAAGGAAAATGTTTGATGTTTATGTAATATGATGGATATGCCTAGTGCCCTTAAATTCATATTTATTGCTCCTACGTTCCTTGGCTAGGCTAGAACTTATGTCCTATTTTGTTTTTAATTGCGCCCAGGAAATGTGTTTGTAACACCTTTCAAACTCGGCCTTGTATTATCAAACAGACTAGGTTAAATTATTTTAGACTGATAATGGTGTGTTCTGGCCTGTCGAAACATCATTGATAATGATTTCCTTCATTTAAATGTATTTATAAATTACTAAATTGACGAAATTAATATTATATAAACAGTATTTCATACCAATTGTAACATATGGACTGGAAACACTGGTAACGAATAAAAGGCAAAATAGTAAGATACAAGCAGTAGAAATGAAATTTTTAAGAACTTCAGCTGAAAAGACAAGAAGGGATAGAATTCAAAATATTGAAATGAGAGAAGAGTTAAATATGGAACCGTCAAATCAGAAGAAACAGAAAGCAAGGTTACGTTTGTTCGGACATGTAAAAATAATGGGTAAAGAAAGAGTAGCAAAAAGGGAATTAGAAAGAGAAGTCAAGGGAAAGAGACCAGTTGGAAGACCGAGAAGAAGGTGGTTGGTCCAAATTTTGAAGGACATTGGAGAAGCTGGGTTGGATGTGGCAGAAGTGATGGAACAGTAAAAATGGAGGGACCGAAAGGAGTGGAGGAGGCTTGCAAACCACACCCGGGTGGCTGTAGTGGGACTTGGATGATGATTACTCGATTACGACGATGACGAGGTGGACCTAATTCAGAGTGAGAACTTGGAATATGCCTCCCTTCGTCCCTTGGATATGTGTAAATTACTGTATAGGCTTATATTCAGACTTATGCTACCGAATATCATACCTGTGACGTAGATTAGTGATTTCAATGGTAATGAAAGGTTTTACAAATTAAATATTGGTCCAAGATGATCCCACTCATATGGTGACACCTTGATGTGTGTATTCAACCTCCCTTTGTCCCTTTTATTGGAGGCATTTACTGTAGCATGACTTAATAGACCTTGCTTATTTTACTGGACAACAAGTTCACTTATTGAAATAAATTTATTTTCACAACTGTTTCCCTTGTGCCGCCATTGCTCACATCTGTTTGGATCCTGGAATTTCCGAGAACAGAAAAACAGAAAACTTAATTCTATTTTCCTTTTGCTTTCCTGGATTACATTTTGCTTCTTGTTCCTGGAGAGCGCTTAAAACCAATCAAAAATAGCGTGCGTTTCATCACACTTCCCGTTCCCGGGCGAATGTTTAGCAATCTTTACTCAGGGAATTCTCTCATTAATTCTGGAAAAATCAGGGAATTCTTTTAAGATGAGTTGGTAGATACCCTGAAACGTTAAATTGTGCAAGTGAGAAATTTGAGCTTGGCCTAACCGGGAAAAGAAACTGTTCGTCTTACCTGTTCAAATGCTGTGTGGCCTAGCGACATGTTCAACTGTGCGTGTGAGCGTGCACTGACTGCGAATCAGCTGTGTTGGTTCGCTACTGGTCTGGACAGCGGGAGGCAAGCAAGGGAGAGTTGCGGGACGTAGAGGGTGGGGGGGCGTCCTGGTTATGGCGGGACAAGAGGGGGAGGGAGAGGTGGTGGTGAACTGACATTCACTTCATTGGATTTTTGATACATCTTGCTTCGTAACTGGTTTAATGCATGCCTTGCACACACCCATAATTGCATAATCCTAAGCTGTTATGATGGACTCCTTCAAGTTCTTAAGTTGGCAGTATGATAATAAGCCCTAACAGTTCTTTACTTTCTGCAATCTGATCTCTTTATATAAAAACATTCTAGTTTCCTTTACCAGCTCAATTTAACAACAATGCAATATTACACTTGGAATTGCTATTACTTACTGCGCACGTTGACCGAGTCTGTATTCATTCAATGTATCATTTCACTGTATTATACTCTGTGCGCTGCCAGAATGGGATTGACAGTTCTCGCCTCACCATGTGGTTAGGGAACGAGGTTGCCAAACTGCTAGCTCCTACCGTGCGTGCGTGGGAAAATGAGTTAAGTTCATTAAATTTGCTATGATATATTTAATAATTATTTCAATAATAATCTACAGAATTAATTAGAGTCTAGTATAGTTGCTACAGTTATTTTTAGTGATAATACTCATGGCTTCAAGAATATGCAGAGTTCGATAACTTACAATAATGTTAGCCTACATTTTTTCTTTGGCTATCTACTGCTTCAGGCTAAAAAAAAAAAAAAAAAGGAGGAGGATTTTGCTCCTATATTGCGTACAAAATATCCAGGCAAGGTTCGCACTTATCCCGAGAAATATTTACTCGCATGCTTTTACCTTTTTTTGTACTGCTTATTAATAAGGGCTTTATTTTATAGTGAAATAAAACTCTTTATTTCGGTGTTAAAACTAACACTATTTCGTGAAATAAACTGTCACAATAATCGATGTTTCTTCTGAAATCTTCCTTATTTATTTTACGTGTCCAGGAAAAATTACAAAATAAAGGGAACAATACAAACAAAATTACAGACTATAACAACAAATCAAATGGAATTCAAAGACCAGAATTTGGCAGTCTTGATGGCCCTGTCATTTGCTATCCAAAGATCGTCAGTGGTGCAAGTCTCGGGTAGGTTTCTGCAGTTCCCCACATTCACAAAGCCCGTCTTCAGTGTAGCCGAATGTCTTGAGAGTAGCTCTGCATCGAGATACTCCAGTTCTCAGTCTGTTGATTGCCTTCCAGGTGACATATGTCTGAAAACACCCCGCAGTTGGTTCCAATGAGCTTCGGGTAGCAATTTCCACCATAACTGTAATCGGCAAGTTCCAGGTGATGATGGGATCGCTACAGTTGACTGTGAGAAGCTCTTTCTTGACCTAAGCCTTGTGTGGTGATGTATATGTCCAAATAATGGGTGTCTAGGATCAGTTTCCTGCTTCTTCTCTACTTCTGCAGCTGTTTTTCTGCAAATATTTGGTGGTGCTAGTGGTAGATACAAGGGAGAAAAGAACTAGTTAGTGGAATGAGGAAGTGAAGCAGAAAGTGAAAGACAAAAAGGAAGCCTGGAAAGATATATAGCATCACGGACTGAAGAAGATTGGAGAAACTATAGGGAAAAAAGGAATGAAGTGAAACAAGAGGTGAAGGAAGCTAAAAGGAAATCTTGGGAAGATTTTGGAAATATGGTTAAAAATAAGGCAAGGGAAAAGAAGACAAGAAGTTTTTGGAAAACAATGAAAGCACTCAGAGGAAAATATGGGAAGTAGATAAGGACAATTAAGGATGGAGATAAGCTGGTTTCAGAGAAGGCAGCTGTATTAGCGATGTGGAGAAGGCACTACAAAGAAAAGTTTCAAAAACATGAGTCGTTACAAGAAGAAGGAATTGCCTATGGACCATATGAAAGAGTGCAAGATCCAAATCCCTGAGGAATGGCGGAAGAACTTAATTATACCATAACACGAGAAGGGGAACAGCTATGACTAATAACTACAGCACCATATGTGTGTCATCTACAGTCTACAAAGTCTACACTCGTGTGCTGGAGAGGAGATTGAGGAGGGCGGTAGAAGATGATATGGAGGAGGAGCAGCAGGCTGCTTTTAGGCCTGGGAGGCAGACACAGGATCATATTTATACCATAAGAACAATAATGGAAAAGAGCATATCCAAAAATCAGGACCTGTATTTAGCATTTCTCGATCTCAAAGCTGCATTTGACTCTGTACTAAGAGAATACGTGTGGGAAGCACTGGCAGCGAAGAGGGTGCCAATGAAGCTTAGAAATGCTGTATAGACCACCAGTGGCAATAGTATGTGTAGATGGAGAAACATCTGAAGAATTTCCAATGTAGAAAGGAATTAAATAAGAGGATAGCATTAGCCCTTTGCTTTTCAACATCTTGCTGGATGAAATAACTAAAATATGTGAGAGAAAAACATACAGAACAAAGCTTGGAATATGGAGATTACGACCGGTTTATATGCAAGTACTACTCTATGCAGATGATATAGTATTGGTAGCTGACACACCAGAAAGACTTCAGCAAGCAGTGGTGGAATGGTATGAAGAATTGAAAAGGAAGGGAATGATAGTGAATGAAGAAAAAAGTAAAGTAATGAGGGTCTCAAAACAGAATTAACAGGAAGAAGAGCTCAATATCCTCTGTAATGCAAAGCCTCTTGAGAAAGTAGAAACTTTTGAATATCTAGGAACCATATTAAGTAATGATGGAAAAATTGAACCCGAGGTACTAAATAGAACTAAGAAAGCAGTATCGCTTATTATCAGATGAATACCACAATAGTAGGGAAAAAGGAGATAAGTCTTAAGACCAAAAAGCTGATCTATAATGCAATCATGGCACCGATTACGTTGTATGGTATGGAGAGTTTGGCATTACAAGATAAACATCTAAGTAGGATTGTAACATGTTTTTCTAGGGGGTTTTATGCCACTAACACAAGTTAGTTGGACTATATCATATTTGTTAAACGCGGCAATAATCCGGCCAAGTTAAATTATTTCAGTTTATTCAATTTCATATTATTATTATTATTATTTCCGATTATTCCCCTTCAGGAGAGCGTGAGAACTTGAGCCAATCACAGCTTCACTTCATTTTCCTCTCTTCTTTTCTTCCCAAAACCTCTTCATTAGTTCACTGTGCTTTTTCTTCCTTTCCTCTGTCCATTTTTTCCCTGATGTATCTTTCCTTGAAACTTGTACAATTTTCGTGTTTCTGATTTTATTTCTAAATTGTTCTCTGTCCTTAATGTCGTCTTCAGAGATTTTAAGTAATTCCATGTCTTCATGTACTTCTTTAATCCAACTGGTCTTTAATTTACTTGCATTCACGATATTGAAAATCTTCTTAGTGAGTCTGTTCTCATCCATCCTATATATGTGTCCATAGAACTGCAGACGTCTCTTCCTAAATTTATCTACAATGGTGTCTGTATTTTCATAAAGTTCCTTTGTTGGTCTCCTGACCCAAATTCCATTACGGAAAACAGCGCCATGGATTTTCCTAAGAATTTTTCGTTCCTGTTTCTCAATATCATGAATTCTTGTCATTCCTCTAATGACGGTTGTTTCTGCCGCGTACAAGGCTTCAGGCAAGACAACTGTGTTATAATGGCGCAATTTTGCATTGCGAGATACTGCTCTTTTGTTATAATGATTCCATGTCAGCTTGTACGCCTTCTGCAATTTTACTATTCTATCTGCATTAGAAATTGTGTTCAATCCTGTGGGTTGGATGGCTTCTCCTAAATATTTGAAGTGAGTGACCTGCGAGATTTTTCCATATTGCGTTCGCAAGGTGATGTTTCCTGTTGATTTGGTATCCATATACTGTGTTTTTTCATAGGAAATATCAAGTCCCGTTTTACTGGAGATTTCATGTAGTTTCTCTAGCGCTAATATGGCTTCATCCTTGTTGTTTGTTAAGATGGCCAGATCATCTGCAAAGGCCAAGCATTTCACAGTGACTCTTTTCCCTTTCTCCTTTCCAATTTGGATACCTTTCACATGCTTTTCCCATTCTGTGATGATTTTGTCCAGTACGATGTTGAACAAGAGTGGTGATAAACCATCCCCTTGTCGAACTCCAGTATGTATTGCAAAAGAGTTAGAGATTTCTCCCATGAATTTCACCTTTGAGGTAGTTCCCAATAATGTTTCCTGGATGATGGCCCTCGTCTTCCTGTCAACTCCTAATTCTTCTAGTCTGTTAAACAAGGTTTGTCTGTCAACCGAATCGTAAGCCTTTTTGAAATCCACAAATGTGACTGTAGTGTTCCTGCATCGTCGGATGTGCAGTATGGTCTTGAGGTTCCAGATCTGCTCAATACAGGACCTTCCCTTCCTGAAACCTGCCTGATATTCTCCAATATGGTGGTCCACCTGTGGCTCGAGTCGATTCAGCAAAGCTTTAGAGAGAATTTTATAAGCGACTGGAAGAAGCGAAATTCCTCTATAATTATTCGGATCAGTTTTGCTTCCCTTCTTATGGAGTGGGTGTATCAAAGCACTCTTCCATTCTTTTGGGATTTTCTCTGTTTTCCAGACATCTGATATTATTCTGTGAATTTTTGGTGTTATGTGTTCATGATCCAATTTCCAAACTTCTGCAATAAGTCCATCTTCACCAGGGGCTCTATTGTTTTTTAATGACTTGATTATGTCCACTATTTCTTCATGTGATGGTGGAAGTGAATCAAGGTTGGACACTGGTTTTGCAAATTGAAGTTGTTCAGAAGGTGCTTCGCAATTAAGGAGTGTACTGAAATATTTAGCTAGAATTTCACAATTATTGCTCGTATTTGTTTCCAGAGATCCATCAGGTCGTTGGAAGCATAAACTAGGGGGTTGAAAGCCTGCCATATTTTCTCTAAAGGTCTTGTAAAAATTTCTGGTGTTGTTCTTAGTGAAGTCCTGTTCTATTTCATTTAGCCTATTATTATCATAATTGCGCTTTTCTCGGCGAATAATTTTAGAAGTGTTTTTCCGAACCTGCACAAATTCTTGCCATTTTTCTGTTGTTTTATGGCTATTGAAATTATTCCATGCTTTAAACCTATATTCAATAGCATGATCGCATGTGATGTTCCACCACCTATGTTTTCTCTTTCTCGGAGGTTGACCGAATATTATTGCTTGTTTCATTTTCTCTGCAAGTTCAGACCAGCTCGTGGTATCCATTTGACGGATTTCTTCAATGATGTTCATCTTGTTGAATTCAAGGTATTCTGGATCAGTTCGGAAAAGCTGGGTTCCCCTTATCCTTTGTCTGTTGGGTTGAAATTTTACCTTGATTTGTAGTAAATGATGATCTGAGTCAAAGAATCCTCTCCTGGTTTTCACATTAAGGACTTCTTTAGCGTTCCTTCTAGAGATAGCAACGTGGTCAATCTGGAATTCTCCAAGTGTTTCATTGGGGGATATCCATGTTGTTAATTTACGCGTAGGCTTCTGGAATTGTGTTGACATAATTTGGAGATTGAAATTTTGACAGAAGCTTATAAGGTGTTCACCATTTTTATTGGTTCTGCTATGAGCAGTGTATGGTCCTGTAATTCTCCTATATTTCTTTTCTTTTCCTAACTGACCATTAAAATCCCCCAGTAGAATCTTGACATGATGTTTGGGAATTTTGTTCGTGATTTCCTCCAGAAGTTCCCAGAAGTCTTCTATTACCTGAGGGTCTTTCCTGTTGTAGTCATTCGTTGGTGCATGCACGTTAATCAGTGTGTATACCTTGTTTCCCGATTTTATTGAGAGCGTTGAGAGTCTTTCTGATGGTGAAGTAAAATCAATTACTGAATCTGTAACGGACTTGCTAACCGCAAAACCTGTGCCAAATTGTCTTGGTCCTGTGTTGATCTGCACTGCAGGTTTTCCTTTATAGAGCCTGTAATTCTCAGAATCAAAGTGATTTTCATCTGTAAATCGTGTTTCCTGCAATGCCAAAATTTTTATGCTGAATTTATCAAGCGTGTTCGTTAGATGTTTGAGTTTCCCAGGCTTAAGCAAAGTGTTCACATTAAGTATACCTATGAAACACTTTCGTTTAGGTCGAAGAGGTTTTGAGAAGCTCCGATCCTTCTCTACATGACATGTCTGGTCCCCCAGAATCCTATGACCAGAACAGGGATCCAATCTATTGACTGGGGCCTGGGGTAGTGGAATCTTTTCCTGTCGTTCTGCCATGGTTGCTTCAAGTTGAAGATTGTTTGTGGTGATCTCCGATGGAGATCACAAGATTTTAAGACTTAATTGTTGAGATTAAGCCGTACTTCGAACAGCCGCACCAACTAGGTGAACAGACGCTGCTCACTAGCCGCTGGATGCCAGAACAGACACTAGTGAGTTGGATATATGGACATCCATATACCTTTTACTCTTATCAACCCCGAGCACTGGGGTGCCTCCTCCGCCTCATACGCTGTACTGAAGTCCATCTTCTCCACCGTATTCGCCGTTGAGGTCTTCACTACTAACCCTGAGCTTGGGCCCTCCATATTTGTAACCCCTGGAGAGAGGGTGTCCCAGCATTATAAAGCCCCCAGGAGTTGGGCTACCTGTTGGTCCGCGGGTTCTATTGGGGGGTATTTGAACCAACCCTACAAACTGTAGGGGCCCCCTATCCGCCACCTGGGGACGCGCTCTCTAGAGGTTATTATTATTAATATTTATAACGTCATTTTTTGGAGCTTTTAAAATTTGGAAGATTACAGATAGGATTTCTACTAGTAGAAATCCGTATCTATATTGGATGATCCCAATATAATGTTGCACGGCAAATCATTTCATACGTAAAGTCGGGATTTTATTCATTAGGGTTAAGAGAGAGTGGTGTGTGACTCACTGGGTATTTCAATACAAGAATAGAGTTGAGTACAACGGAATTATGAAATCCGAGGGAACACTTCAAAGCAAGAAAACGTGTATGATCTAAGTCTTGCCCGGATACGGAAATATAAATACGGGGAGGCAGCCTCATGGCGGGAATAGCCACGTGTGGTGACCAGCCAATCAAGGAAGAAGAAGCAACGAAGCACGGGCATGGGGAGATACGTGACGCACGCGGATTGGTCGAAGCAGCAAGGCCGCGGTATTAAGCTGGACCCTGGTGGGAGAAGATTGAAGATATAGTGGACGCGCGGTGTGAGTGAAGACATTCATTAAGACATTACGCTTGGAGCAGTAAGGAGGTACTTTGTTCGTTAGTCCCAAGTGGGACAATTTTATTCACGCTGACTCCGCTGATCACATCAGATCATGAGTTCCACGCGTCTTGGAGTGTTTAGCCAGACGACGTGTTGTGGTTCATGGAATAGACTCCACCACAAGGTGTAACGATTACTTTTGATCAACGAGGAAGAATCTGACGCCGTCAACACCAATGCAGAGCATCCAACACTGCGAGACTTCAACCACGTGGAGACAATGTTTCCGTTGGTAAGCACAAGTAATCTACGACACACACTCTCTGTTTTTCAATAGGGCTATATAAATTCTTTAAGCATTAATTTGGAAATAAGTTAAATTCACGTTATTCTCCCGACCGGCGTATTAAGTAATTTTGTTCGTGGCAATGTTTAAAGTAGTGTGCTCCGTTAACAGTGTTAATTTTATTCATGTTGCCATCAGATTTTCTAAGTGTATTAAATTCAATTATTACCAAGTAGATTCTTTAATTCCAGTAGGTAGCAATAGTTATAATACCTCATCCTTCTCCACAATCAAATGTTGTCTGGGTTGATGATTCAATCATCCCACGGCCTAGTCATTAAGAGTCTCTCATATGTTCTACTCACGCTAGGGGTCGATATTAAATATATAAATTTAGCTTGGAACACAGTGTATCCAGCTTGGCGCCCAACATAGATCAAACTTAGCAGTAGTATTTTCTGGCGAATAGTCCGCCCAGGTAAAACACATTACATTTGTTCGCTCAACGTGGAGCTTAACGAATATCATTACAATTGTCGCTACCAACAAGGGGCATTACTTAACATTACAGGATTACTGCCACAGAAATGAAATTTCTGAGGAGAGCAGTAGGAATGACAAGAAGAGATAGAGTTCGAAATGAGAGAATTAGAGAGGAATTAAGATAAAAAGCAATGGGTGAAGTGGTTGAGGAACGTCAGTTGAGATGGTACGGACATGTTATGAGAATGGAAGAAGAAAGAAAAGTAAAACAAATACATGAATTACGAGTTGAGGGAGGAGCTGGACGAGGTAGACCCCGCATTACATGGGAGTATAGAATTGAAGAGATTGGGACAGAAAAGGGGAAAAACTGTTGAGGAAATGAAGAGAATGTGCAGAAATAGAGCGGAATGGCAGAAATGGCTCAAACGAGGCTACCCCGACGCTTGAAGGCATAAGGGAATTGAAGAAGTTGGTCGCAGGCAACCTGACACGATACTTCCAGTCTCATTCAAGGCTACATCAACTTGTCTTGTATGTGCAGAATTTCGCAACACTGGTGCTGCATACTCTGCTGCGGAAAGGTTTAGTGCCACGGAAGATTTACGGAGCACATTTGGCTGTGCACCCCAGGTGGTACCAGTAAGTTTGCGAATGATGTTATTCCGGGCAGATACTTTAAGATTCATATCTTCGCAATAGGTTTTGAATAGGAACTTTGAAATATCATTTAACATGTTTTATAATGAAAGAAATTATTATTAATATTATTATTATCAAAGTGATTTTGACAAAATATCAAATATGTTCAGCATCAACTTATTAAAAAAAAAAGTGTATTTATTTTTATAGGATCTGAAAATCCTTTCAGCTTATAGTGGTTGTTAATAAGTAACAATTCCAAACGACAGCATTGGCCCATATGTTTGACACGTGATAAAAATCACAGAATTATAAATCAACATTGCATCATGGCGCCCAAGAATAGTAATGTTATATGTACCTCCTGTAAAGTTTCGCTGAAGGAGAATGAAAATTTCGTACAATGTGACGGAAAGTGTGGTGAAATGTTTCATCTTAACTGTGCTCGTGTGACGAACGCCGTTTTTAAAGCAATGCTTGCAAATCCGGGCGAAATTCTGTGGCATTGTAAACAATGCAAACATAACCCTAATTCAGTCAAAACAGCTACATCTAGTTTTCAGCCGACTAAGGTCAAACCGGACACCGCAAGCTTATGTGAAGCGGTTAACAATATGCAACAAGTGCTAAAGGATGTTTGTAGCTCTCTGGAGTATCAATCAACAAAATTTGATGAACTCTTGGAGCAAAATACCGCACTAAAATCTTGCATTGACCAACTCACTCTAGAGGTAAACAACACTAAAGTGGAGAATGGCTTGCTTAAAGAACAAAATGGGCAACTTAAAAGGCAAGTTAATGACTTGGAGCAATACTCTAAGAATTACAACCTTGAAATCGCCGGGATACCAGTCTCCGAACAGGAGAATGTGTATAATATTGTGGCTCAAGTGGCAGGTGCAGTTGGTGTTGAAATTGAAACTGATAGGGACATTGAATATTGCCACCGACTTCCAGCCTTTACGGATAAGGATGGCAAGAAGAAAACGCCCCTCATAGTAGCAAAATTTTATTCCCGCCAAACTAAAGACATGATCATGAGCAAAAAACGGAAACATGGGAAACTTCTTTGCACAGATGTCAAGATCAAGGGAGACTCGACAGTGTATGTAAATGAACATTTAACGAAAGACAACCAAAACTTATATTGGCTTGCCAGGAATTCTAAACGGGCAATGAATTATAAATTCGCATGGACCAGAAACGGGAAGATCTTCATGAGGAAAAATGAAAACAGCCCGATTCTACAAATCAAGACTGCAGCTGACCTACCAACAGTTCATGGGAATCAAGGAAACTGAAGGTATGTTTGCCTGAGCCAAGTGATCAATCAATATTTTAGGAAATTTTGTTTCTAAGTGAGTGTAAAGTAATTATGGAAGTACCCTCAAATAAAACAACTACGGTATGAAATCAGATAACGAAGTAGACCTTAATTTTCAAGATATTACTTCAAAGATTGTAAACAGTACTCAAGACTTGAACAAATTAATTAGCTTTACTGCAGGAATTAAAATCATGCACCTAAATATATGTGGCATGATAACAAATTTTGAAAGTATGCTAGTTATGCTCGATCAACTTGATCATAAACCAGATGTCATTATACTGTCTGAAACTCAGCTCATTGAGGATATACCATTTGCTATTTTAGGATATAATGAATACTTCATACCAACTCAAAATTCTACCCATGACAGCATAAAGATATATGTGCATGAAAACCTCATACAAAATATTACAATATCTACTGTAAAAACACTGAAAGCTGCAAATGCTAGCCTACTCAACTTCAGATATAATAAAGAAAGTTACTTGGTACTTGCTATATACAGATCACCCTCCACAAGCCCAAAGAAATTCATAGAAGAACTAGGAAATACTCTCCAGCACTTGCCTACAGCTACACACAGTATATTAATAGGAGATATAAATATTGATATTTTAAATCCTACAAGGCAATATGCCCAACATATTAAAAATGAGTATTTAAATGTATTACATGCAAATGGATTCATTTCGTACATAAACTCACCAACTAGAATAACCCCAAAATCCAGAACATGTATCGATCACATACATGTTAAGTCCCACAGAAACAGCAACTTTGACCCTTTTGTTCTGCATACCAGTATCACAGATCACAGTCCTACATTTCTCATACAAAATAAATCTCAAAAATACACTCCACAAACAGGAGAAAATACTTTGAACAATGTAAGAATAAATTATGAAACTCTAAAAAAATCATTAACTAAGGAAACTTGGGAATCTATCATAACTGAACATGATGCTAACAAAGCAGCTGATAGTTTCATTAAGTTACTGACTCAATACATCTCTGAACACTCTACTACCATAAATAAAGTAAGATCAAAATTTAAATAAATTACTCCATGGATCACAACCGGAATTTTAACTTCTATTAGAATAAGAGATAAATTACATCAGAAAATTGTTAAACAAAGGGAGAGGTCTACAAACAGTGATGAGGTCCCAGAAACTGTTAAGAAACATAAATTGTACAGAAACTGGATAAACAGGCTTGTTAAAATAGCAAAAGAAAGGTACTATTCCAAACAAATTATGTCAAACTCCAATAATTCTAAAGTCCTTTGGAAAAATATTAATGATTTAACATGTAGGAAGGGAAATAAATCTTCAGCTGTTGACAGCATATTTATCAGAGACTCACAAGAAACATCCCAACCAGCTGCCATTGCAAACAAATTTGTCGACTATTTTAGTAACATAGGTTTAGAACTTTCTGAAAAAATAAGTAATACACGAAAGGAACCTGACAACACAAATGCACGTGATAGCACTGCAAAATCTCAACCTCAGTCTATCTTTTTTATACCCATAACAAAATCAGAAATAACAAACCACATAGCTGCTCTAGAAGATAACTCAGCAAATGGCTATGATAATATCTCTAGTAAAACAATTAAGATAATTAGTTCAGAAATTCTACAACCACTGCACCACATTTTTAATTTATCACTAACGAAAGGACAATTTCCAGACTCATTCAAAATTGCCATCATAATCCCAGTCCATAAATCAGATGATAAAAGAGAGTTAAATAACTATAGACCAATTTCCCTCACAACCCACCTCTCTAAGCTACTAGAGAAATGCATCAAAACCAGATTACTTAACTATCTGAATAAGTTCAACATATTGTCACCAAATCAGTTTGGTTTTAGACCAAACACTAGTACTCAAGATGCAATATTCTCCCTTACTGATTATTTGTATAAAGCCATTGATAGTTCTAAAAGAACAATTTCTGTGTTCCTGGATTTAAGAAAGGCTTTTGACACCGTAGACCACAATATACTCATTAGAAAACTTGAAAAGGAAGGTATTCGTGGTACTCCTCTGTAACTTTTTACCAGCCCTTCTTGGGCGACTGATTTAAAACTTCCCAAAATCATCCTCCTATTTTTGATCGGAAGTACTTCATCATATACCACACAATTGAAATGGCAGGGTCGTGGAGTGTTGGACACACATTTGGTCAACCTAACTGGTATCATTTGGGCGTTCAACTATTAGGTGTAATTCCCTATAAAGAAAACTAATTATAACCTTCAAAATATGTGTATTAATATCAACTTTAAACATATGGCGGGGACTCTCGTCGAACAGACTATGGTTTACTATCTTCTCTCCTCGGCAATGACGAAAACATGTGACCCAAAATGAATGTTGGAATATAAAGATGTTTGTTACTCACTCATCGACGATCTAGCAGATAATCTACGAGACATGCTCGATAGATCAGTTCTCCCCAGCATTTCTAAGATTTTCCACACGTGGTTTGAGGTTAGAGATGTTTACTGGTTTACATAGCCACATCTCTGCGAGAGAAATGAATGTGCTTCCGTACCCAACTTGAATTGTGCTAACAGAGATAACATCGTTGTGATATGTAGCCGTTTCGAGTACATTCACAAGCCATGCTTTCAACAAAACTGTTTCTCCAAATAGGCCTACGCCAAATTACGAGAACGCGACCTTTCCAATCAGACGCTACAATAGAAGTGAAGCCTCGCTTGACGAAAAACCCACCGCTCATCTTGTAAACACATGTTTTCGTCTTTCTCCGCCAGGGTCATGATACCCTCCAACCCATACAAAATACACCAATAATCTCGAACCCATGTATATTTCTTACAACTCGTGGCGCGAAACTCTTCTCTGACGTCAGAACCTTACACAATTTACACAAAGCTTTCTTCAAGACAAGGGAAGTTATTCTCGGCCCAATCTAAATTTGGCCTAGAGTTTCCTGCTGTTGCAACATCTTGTAGCTTACCTACACAATCCGCTGTCTTGTATACTGACATCTCCCATACAAATTAAATGAAATATTCCTGACTGAGTCCCCGAGATACACAAGATATATATACACTAAATAAAATGAAATTCTACAACCTAAATGATGATGATGAACAAGAAAAGAAATGGTATGAACAAATTACCCTAACCTGACTTCTCTTGCAGTCAACCAAATAAGGGTTTGGGAACATTGTGACCGGAACAGTCACAATACGCCCCCATGTGATTCACACGGGTGAAACAAGTGTGGATCACAAACACTCAAACAAGCAACGCACTGAAAACACAAAGAATTACACTATTACATAAATAAACCCTGGAAGACATATATACATACACACTTGTCAAATTCTCACACATTCTCACTCTCTCGAATGTCTTATTGTGTCCATTTCCTAGCCTCACTGATTTCTCTCAAGTGTCTTAGGTCTACCACTTCATTTTCTTCGTCTCATCATGAGACCCTATCGCTTCACAAGCCATGGTATTTGCCTGCACAGGCCTTATCATACCATCTATCCATCTAACACTCGATGCCACTTTGCTGGTTAGCATTCTTCGTCACATCTCTTGAGTTTTGTCATGCCATCACGTTATGTTGACTGATTCTCTAAGAGTCCATGCCATATTATTTTACAGAGTGATATCTACGGAGATTCCTAATATTATGTGTACTGACAGACTTACCATCCTGGTCCGTTAAACTATAGGCACACTCACCAATACGTTTAACCACCTTAAAAGGCCCCTGAAATAGATGAAAAAACTTCCCTATCTCCTTATCTACAGCTGAAGACGGATATGGAACCCTCAGAAGCACCTGATCGCCTACTTCAAAAGAATCAAACTTTACCCGCTTCTGCTGGCGCCTACGCTTATTCCCTGCCTTGATTAAGTTGTCCCTAGCCAGCTGGATACAAACATCCTTCCCAATCTCCTCTCCCGTGACCAAACCTAGCATTCTAGCAAGCTCATTGGTAGGCTTCCTACCATACTGAATTTCATAGGGAGTGCATTTTACACTCTCATGGAACGTACTATTGAACCATCGTTCAATATCTCCTAACTTGGAGAACCACGCATTGTGGCGATTGCTCACATAGGTGCGAAATACTCTCCCTAATTCTCTCATAACTCGTTCGGACAAATTCCCTTGAGGATATCGAATAGATGAGAATATGTGCTTGATACCCAATTCACTCAACTTGGTTTTCCAGATCTTTGAGGTGAATTGACTACCGTGGTCTGATAGTATCCTGAGAGGCACCCCAAACTCAGGTACATACTTATCAGTGATCTGTAGGACACAACCCTTCCCGGTCGCTTTTCTCAGGGGATACAGTTTGACGAGTTTACTGAATGCGTCAACAACCACGAAGATATACTGATATCCAAACTGAGCTTTAACCAATGGACCATACAGATCGACACAGAGTAAATCCCTTGGTTTTTCTGTGATCACCATTTGCCGAGGTCCCTCAAGAAACCTCGTTGGGCATTTACACCGTTGACACGAGTCACAACTTGCCAGAACTTTCCTAATCTGCCTTCCCATGTTCTTCCAAATGAAATGCTGCTGAACAGCAAAAAGAACCTTGCTTGATCCAAAATGCCCTAAAGCCTTGTGATGATACCAAATCATCGTTACCTGCAATGAGCTTGGCACACACACTCTCCAGGCACCTTCATGGCACAGCCTAGCCAAGAAACCCCACTCCAACTTGTACCAATACTTTCCAACCTTAATTCTACTATCCACATCCATACCTCTCAACTGAGTCAAGATATCACCTAAGACCTCATCCTTCTCCTGCTCTACAAGCAGATTCCTTAAGCAGCGTATCTCATAATCACACTCGCTTACCTTGGTTACGCAGATAACAACACCTTCCTGTACCTCCAGTACCTGATGACCCTCATCACCCCCAATGTTTCTACTCATGAAGTCAGCCACAATGTTCTCAGTACCCTTAATATGCCTTACCTCAAAGTTATATTCACTTATAGCCAATATCCACCTTGACATCCTGTTCGAAGTGAGCTTGCAGGATCCAATAAAAAGTAATGCATGATGGTCAGTCAGTATCTGCAACTTACTGCCCAACACATAACTCCTAAACTTCCCTAGAGAGTATACGATTGCTAACATCTCTATTTCAGTAATTGTATATCTCTTCTCCGCCATGCTTAGCCCTCTGCTTGCTAATGAGACAATCCCTAGATTGCCCTCACTATCCTCCTGACACAAAATGCCTGAGATGCCTTGCATGCTCGCATCAGTCATCAAAATGTAGGGACAATCCAGACGAGGATACCTAAGCATGACAGTCTCTACAAAGCCTCTCTTCAACTCCTTAAAAGCCTCATCGTGCACCTGGGTCCATACCCACTTAGTACCCTGCTTCAGCAATTCCCTAAACGGTTCTACAAGACAGGAATATTTAACTACGAATCTACGAAAATAATTGAAAACCCCTAATATTGACCTCAATTGTTTGGCGTTACGTGGTGTAGCAGTGTTGTGAATCTTGTCTAATCGTGACTGTTCGGGAGACACCCCTTGTGTTGTGATAGTATGCCCTAAAAATGTGATTGATGTTGTGCAAAACAGAGACTTCTTAAGTTTAATTGTAAATCCCCCGTCCCTTAATTTCCCCAAAACAATGTCTAAGTGATCCAGGTGTTCCTTTAATGTGTAAGATGCAACAATTAAATCATCTATGTACATTGTCACAAACTCGTGTGTGTCCCTCCCTAACACTAGATTTAAGGCCCTAATCAACGCTGAACTGCTGGTCTTTGTTCCGAAAGGAACGACCCTGAATTGGTACAAACCACTCTTAAAGCTAAACGCAGTCAACTTCCTGTCCTGTTCTCTCAACGGTGCCTGCCAAAATGATGCACTCAGATCCATAGTGGAAAACCATTGCTTACCATTGAATTTCTGAACCAGTTCCTCAACACATTCTGGCCTCTGTTGGTCCCCAGATATCCTACAATTGAGCTGCCTGGCATCAATACACAACCTGACCGAGCCATCACTCTTCCCAACCACAACTAAGGGATTCAGATATGCACTAGTTGAAGGCTCAATAATACCCTGATTCAGCATAATGCCTATTTCTTTCTCCACAGCATCAGCAAATTTGTGAGGTATCGGGTACTTGGGTCCTGAAAATGGAGAATGATCTACAATTTCGAACTGATGCGTATAGACATGTGTTAGCCCTGGCTTGTCACTGAAAACTTCTTGGTTTAGCTCTAAAACCTCTAACAACTTATCCCTCTCCTCAACACTTAAACCACTCTTATCCACAGCCTGCTGGAGTTGATCACACTTATCACCCTCCACAGCAATGTGACATAAATCCACAACTTCCTCCTCATCGTCAGCCTTACCTTCTGCCATATCCCCTACAGTGACCTCAGTAACACATGCCTTTACTGTCTTATCTACACTCTTGCATTTCATTCTCATCTCCTGGCTTATATTCCCCCTCACAAAGTTGATGACACCCCGGTCAAAATCAATAACAGCACTATGCTCGTTAAGCCAGTCTATCCCCAAAATCATTTCATAAATTAGGTTAGGAATTACCAAGCAAGTCTTGTGGTCAACTTCATTACCAAACCTCATGGGCAACAATACCTGCTTTCCCACTCTTTGGGATTTATTACCAACAGCAGTTACCACATATGTCGACTTAACTGGAATTTCTTCCAACTTACCACCGTCCTTGATTAAAGTATCATAAAATCCCTTACTGATGACACTTCTCTCACTCCCCGAATCCACCAATGCCTGCACTCTCTTACCTAGTATGCTCAACTCAACAGTTGACATAAAAGCCTCCTTCTCCCCGATACATGAGAACTCCTGCTGGTCAGCTAGCAGATCCTCCCGACTCATAGGCATAAAATCCTCCTCACCCACAATAACACACTGCTTGACTTCATTTCTTACGGACTGCCTGACTGACCTCCCTGCACAGCCCGTTCGGAGTTTAAAGCTCCTTGACCACCTTGTTCTTGTCTCCTCTGGTTCACCTGTACTCTTTCGTTACCACCTTCCTGACGCCCCCCACCTCTCTGATAGTTACCTTCCTGTCGCTGTGAATTATCCTGACGCCCCCCACCTCTCTGATAGTTTTCCTGCCTCTGCTGATAATCTCTTTGCTCCTGATTAAATCTACCCCTATTAAACTCCTGATTATTCCCCCTATTGCCCCTAAATTCCTGTTTGACCTCTGGCCTCTCCATGTGCTGCTTGCCTAAAACGTCAAAGCTCGTAAGAAGCTCTTCCAACTCTTCTACCGTCCTTACCTTCTGCATACAAGCTGCCTCCTGAATTCTAGGTGGGAAGTGCTTCAACATGACCCTAACCACATCACTGTCAGAGGTCAGCCCATCCAAATTCTTCCAAATAAGTACATGTGCCAAAAAATATTCTGTCAGGGATACCCCTTCTCTCTCCTTATATTTCCCAAAAGTTAATTTTTCCCTTTCCCTGGACTGTACCCCCTCCCCCCAGAACTTAGCTTTGAATTTATCCCTGAATTCCCTTAAACTATTCATGTTAGGCCTGTATATTTGGAACCATGCTTTCACATCCCCTTGAAATGAGTTAGACAAGATCTCCAACACTGTTTCCCATTCGACAACCCCGTCTTCTAGATCCTTGCTGAATTTCTTCTCAATGGTTTTTAAAAACTCCATAGGGTTGAACTGCCTTGAGTTAAATTGTGGCAGACCAGGGTCCCTGAGTAGCAAACTAGATGGCATCACAACCCTTTGACTCATCGGTCGCTCTTTCAACTCTCTCCTGACCTTTATCAGCTCTTCCTGCAGCTTTTCGTTTTTCTCGGTCAATGCCACCTGCTTCCCTCTCAGACCCTCAATCTCTCCCAACTTATTTTCAACGGCACCTACTCTATCTAAATATTCCCTCTTATTCCCACTTACAGTGTTGCATATCTCATCACACTTTCCCGTTACATTCTGTACTTCTGCCCTTGAACTAGCTATCTCTGACTTAATTTTCGTTATTTCCACATCTTGCTGGTTCTGATGGCCTTCCATTCCTTCTAGCCTACTTGTGATCCCAGCCTGATTCCCCTGCATTTCTGCCCTGATTTCCTCTCCCTGTTTGCTAATTTTCCCACTTAATTCCAGGTTCATACTCTCCATTCTACTATTAAGGACAGACTTATGGTCCCGTATTTCTTTGCTGAGACTCTCTATCCTTGTGTTCGTGGCCCTGTTGCTCTCCTGAATTTCCTTACTTACAAATTCCTTCACTTCTACTATCTGTTTGGTCACTGACTCTACCTTCTCATTTACAGAGCCTACCTGCTCCTTAATTTCCTTACTCATAGATTCTCCTTGCTTCTTAATCTCTTTTATTTCACTCAGTAGCATTTGGATCAAACTATCGTTCATAACCCCCCCATTTACATTTAAGTTACTACCTTCAGCGATCAGCTGCGACTCAGTAGTAACAATGGTAACATATGTTCCCACTGTCTTTTCCACATCTTCCTCACTGCCACTTCCCCCAGTTTCCTGATTACCTGACATTTTACTGTTTGATTTACACACAACCCTTGACCTTAATTCTAAATTGTCTGATGTGGACATACCCCTTAAAACAAAACAAATTACTGTGAACCCTAATACTCCTAAGGTGTCTATCGGCTGTGTGCATATGTGCCCTAATGATACCTGCTAGGTTTCCCTACTCTTGCCCCACGTTGAGGTGCTATGTTGTAACTTTTTACCAGCCCTTCTTGGGCGACTGATTTAAAACTTCCCAAAATCATCCTCCTATTTTTGATCGGAAGTACTTCATCATATACCACACAATTGAAATGGCAGGGTCGTGGAGTGTTGGACACACATTTGGTCAACCTAACTGGTATCATTTGGGCGTTCAACTATTAGGTGTAATTCCCTATAAAGAAAACTAATTATAACCTTCAAAATATGTGTATTAATATCAACTTTAAACATATGGCGGGGACTCTCGTCGAACAGACTATGGTTTACTATCTTCTCTCCTCGGCAATGACGAAAACATGTGACCCAAAATGAATGTTGGAATATAAAGATGTTTGTTACTCACTCATCGACGATCTAGCAGATAATCTACGAGACATGCTCGATAGATCAGTTCTCCCCAGCATTTCTAAGATTTTCCACACGTGGTTTGAGGTTAGAGATGTTTACTGGTTTACATAGCCACATCTCTGCGAGAGAAATGAATGTGCTTCCGTACCCAACTTGAATTGTGCTAACAGAGATAACATCGTTGTGATATGTAGCCGTTTCGAGTACATTCACAAGCCATGCTTTCAACAAAACTGTTTCTCCAAATAGGCCTACGCCAAATTACGAGAACGCGACCTTTCCAATCAGACGCTACAATAGAAGTGAAGCCTCGCTTGACGAAAAACCCACCGCTCATCTTGTAACACGGCCGACTGAATACGAGCTGCACTCTATACCGGCCTTGACATTCCCAGTCAGAACCCATGTATAACATGTAATTGGAAAGTTTCTACTCGTTGCCGGTAGAGCGCACTCCCCTCCTATTATAGGCGCGATAAGGAATCAGTTGTAAAGTACGTGTATTAAATGTGTAATCTCATGAACCACTGAATGGATTTTGATGCTGCTTTCACCATTCTGTAAAGGTGATCTCGAGGAAGATTTGTGTAGAAAATAATTTATTTATGACCAAAGGGAGCCAAGCAGTAACGATTTCAGTGAAAAGGTCGAAAAAATAGCCTGGCGTCCGTGCGCTTTTTAAGCTTACGCCGGGCAAACCATTAAAAATATCATTATATTATGAGTGTAAGAATTGTTCAGTGTGAGAAATTCTACAAAAAAGTCCGCGAGAGCATATCTCTATCTTCGATACATCGCCCACTATAAGTGTTTTTAGTTTGGACGGGAGGGGGTTTTGGCTTGCACCTCGCCATTCTTAAATTACGTCTGACAGGAATTCCTTGCACATTCATAACTGTTCCCGGGCGAAGCCGGGGCGGGTTGCTAGTGACACTATATAATTATTATCATTATAATTTCCGCATTATCAAAATTAAAATTATATCACAAAATAAAATAGCGTGCTAATAAATCTAAGAGAAATTAGACATACCTTGTACCTTCTTCGGGTCCAAAGGATACAACTCCAGCACCGTCTCATCAAAAGGAAAGAGAGGATGAAAATTACAGCCGGGAACAAGTAGCAGCCAATCGTGTGTTGTGTTTTGTGCCAAGAGATCTTTCGACAAATTATCAGATACCGTGTGCCTTCTTTTTCACGAAGCAGCTGTCAGGACGGGACTTACATAAACACCTGCTGGAAGTTATTTTCGAGGTTGAACAATGCGGTTTCATAATTATAATAACTGTCTCTGATAATCACAAAACTAACACTACAATGATGAGGCATTTAGGGGGAGGGAATTTGCAACCAATGGTCAATCACCCATACGACGAGTCTAGGAATGTATTCCCTAGTTTTGATCATTGTCACATTCTAAAAAAAAACAACCATTAGAACGCAGTTTCTGTAACGAGAGATGACTGATGGTACTGGAATAATTTCAGGGAAATACTTGTCATTACTATACACAATGCAAAAGGGTGAGATCGTCAAACCGGTCAGACACCTCACTAAAAAACACATCGAACCCACTAAATTTGAAAAAATTGAATGTTCGGCGTGCCAAGGAAGTGTTCTCGTCAGAAGTTATTGGTGCCATTAGTACACTGAAAGAAAATATAGGCATGCACCCGGAAGCGTACACATTCATGGACGCAGAAGCAACCATTTTTTTTTGAAAAACGTTAATAAATGGTTCGCTATGCATGACGTAAGCATCACATATCATCATATTCAGTCTAGAAATCCAGATAAAGGGCATTTTTTCTCATTAAATGTCAGTCGCCTAAACTGGCTAGAGGAATATTTTCTTTCTTACCTTGAAACTTTGAAAGCTGCTAGTAACGCTGCTAGAAAGGAATTCCTGAGTTCTGAGACTTACGAAGCTACCTATACAATTAATCACGGATTCAACTGTCCAGTGCATAAGGTATCTTCTAAAAATGGGTAGAGGAAAATCGCCAAATATGGGGAGGTTTTTTTATAAGGCTCACATTAGACATAAGAAGGAACGGAATAATTTTGGTTTTCTCACCAATGTAAACCTCAGGCGATATACTATGTATATTACAAATATGGGCACGTTTGATGTTGTAATACCCTCTGATATTATTGTTAACTTTAAAAGTGCACTTTCCCCGTATTAGGCAACCGGGTTTCGTAATATGGGGAGGTGAGAAACCTCACGGTTTTTATTTATAATAGGTACACTGAATAGAATACCCTACTAATTAAAGCATTAATTCTGACAATTTTTTTCGTGTGGCCTCCTGAGAGGCCGAGTGCAGGTCTTTCTAGTCGACGCCCGTGGGCGACCTGCGCGTCAGGATGAGAGATGGAATGGATGAAGATGAATGAAACTGGGCAAGGATGTGGAAGGAAGCGGCCATGGCCTGTTAGAAGGTACCGTCCCAGCATTTGCCTGGTGTTGAAAAATGGGAAACTACAGAAAATAATTTCAAGGACGGCCGACGGTGGGGCTCGAACCCACGCGTCTACCGAGTCAGCAGAGAGCTTGGCCCCATGGCCTAACGCTGCGCTTTAGCCAGCGTAGCCACTACTGTCGGTAACTTTGACAATGTAATGAAATCATGAACACAAATAGTACAAAAATACAAAAATGTATATTTTAAGTAAATAACAGTCCTAGTTTCCTGTTGCCGAACTTCCAAACCGTTCAGCAGAAAAATGCATAAACTTTAATGAAAACCGAGTGATTCTGATCGAATTCAACTGTAACGAGGTGCAAGGTATGTCTAATTTCTCTTAGATTTATTAGCACGCTATTTTATTTTGTGATATAATTTGCATTTTGATATTGTGGGAATTATAATGATAATATAATAGTGTCACTAGCAACCCGCCCCGGATTCGCCCGAGAACAGTTATGAATGTGCAAGGAATTCCTGTCAGACGTAATTTAAGAATGGCGAGGTGCAAGCCAAATCCCCCTCCCGTCCAAACTAAAAACACTTATAGTGGGCGATGTATCGAAGATAGAGATATGCTCACGCGGACTTTTTTGTACAATTTTTCATGCTGAACAATTCTTACACTCATAGTATATTGATATTTTTAACGGTTTGTCCAGCGTAAGCTTAAAAAGCGCACGGACGTAAAGTTCTTTCTTCGACCTATTCACTGAAAACTAAAATCGTTACTGCTTGGCTCCCTTTGATCATAAATAAATTATTTTCTACAGAAATCTTCCTCGATATTACCTGTACAGAATGGTGAAAGCCGCATCAAAATCCATCCAGTGGTTCTCGAGATTACCCGTGATATCCAAGAATCGGGGACTTCGTTTTACACTAAGTAGAGATAAGTCATAGTCGTGCAATGCTTGGTTAACAGCGCTGTGTGAGCAGTTGAGTAACTAACAAGATTTCATGAAAAAGGTCTCATTGTCTAGGCCGGTATGAGCGCATTCAGTCGGCCGTGCTTGTAAACACATGTTTTCGTCTTTCTCCGCCAGGGTCATGATACCCTCCAACCCATACAAAATACACCAATAATCTCGAACCCATGTATATTTCTTACAACTCGTGGCGCGAAACTCTTCTCTGACGTCAGAACCTTACACAATTTACACAAAGCTTTCTTCAAGACAAGGGAAGTTATTCTCGGCCCAATCTAAATTTGGCCTAGAGTTTCCTGCTGTTGCAACATCTTGTAGCTTACCTACACAATCCGCTGTCTTGTATACTGACATCTCCCATACAAATTAAATGAAATATTCCTGACTGAGTCCCCGAGATACACAAGATATATATACACTAAATAAAATGAAATTCTACAACCTAAATGATGATGATGAACAAGAAAAGAAATGGTATGAACAAATTACCCTAACCTGACTTCTCTTGCAGTCAACCAAATAAGGGTTTGGGAACATTGTGACCGGAACAGTCACACCTCAAGAACTAATAAAAAGCTTTCTTTTTAACAGAATACAAAAGGTACGAATCAAAGGTACTCTAAGTAGAAGTGCTGAAGTAAAAATTGGAATTCCCCAAGGAACAGTTTTAGGTCCTATTCTTTTTCTGTTATATATTAACGATTTGTGTAAGCTGAACTGTAATGCGATGATTACCTCATATGCTGATGACACTGTCGTCACAGTCACAGGAACAACTTGGGAGGACACTTTTAATAGAACTCAAGAAACCCTTGCTACAGTCCAAAAATGGCTAAGAAACCACCTCCTTACCTTAAATGAAACCAAAACACAATACCTATGCTTCTCACACAACAAAACATTACAACCCACAGACAATTTAACACTGAAGATCCACACACCAATTTGTAACAATGGCGAAAGATGCAACTGCTATACCCTACAGAAGTCAATGAATGCTACATATTTAGGGGTTATTATAGATAGTCATTTAAAATGGAATATGCATGCATCAACGTTGGCCAATAAACTTCAAAAGTTAATTTATATATTTTACAGAATCAGAAATATCCTTTCAGCAAAAGTCTTGAGAACTGTATATTTTGCCTTAGTCCAGTCACAACTACAATATGGAATAACTGGTTGGGGTGGAATACTTGATTCACATTTGGCTCAGGTAAATACCTGCCAGAATTTCATTCTAAAAGTTATGTACAAAAGGCCACCAACTTTTCCAACATGTGAACTGTATCAACAAAGCATGTTGCTTAACATACGACAGTTATTTGTTCAGTCATCAATCATATTTATACATAAAAATATGAAGCTCTTCTCTAATGGACAAAAACTTGAAATGTGCACTAGACTTCAAGACAGAACTGGAATAAATATCCCTCGTCGAAACACACTACTTGGCCAAAGGAATTTAAGTTGTCTTAGCACTAGGATATACAATATATTGCCAGTAAATGTGACAAATAATACCCTGAATATATTGAAGAAAAGGCTTTTTATATGGCTCCTTAGTAACTTTGATAGAGTAAATGAACTTATAAATTTTCACCAACATATTTAAACCAACTCGGTCAGAAACAAGTAATGTATCATCTTCTTTTATTTTCAGTATCCTTATAATTAATGCTTTTGCTATAAACTTTTCTTATTATTATCAGTCAAATACCATGTTGCAAATAAATTAAGAAATTGTGTTCATGAAGCCCACACACAAGTTTATCTTATGTGGGATTCACCCTGTATTTTTGATACAACATCTGTATATGTACATGTTTTCTGTCAGTGAATAAAAATGATTGCTCGTAAAAAAAAAAGAGAACGATCACGTTTTACTTCCAGATATTTTGGAGTGTCACAGTGAGGTAGTTGTTCCTGCCAGTTAATATTTAACTTCCTTCTGGCTTCCCTAGTTTTCAGATGGAATGCACAAACCTGCGTCTTTCCAGGATTGGGCTTCAAGTGATTGTCATCATAATATTTGACTAGATCTTCATCTCTACCCCCTCAAAAGTTCTGTCTTGAGCAGCAATCACTGTATCGTCTGCATAAATGAATGATCTGGTTCCAGGAATAAGTGGTCAATCATTTGTGTATATATTGTACAACAGTGGAACTAATACGCTACCCTGAGGAAGGCCGTTCTTCTGAGTCCTCCAGCGACTCTTCTTGTTTAGAGTAACATCAAATCTCTTGCAGCAAACACTGGACGAATTGTGTTCGGCAGTAGTCTTTTGTAGTGGAATATACCTTCCTTATCAACTTCTTATGGTTGACCATATCATATGCTGCTGAGAGATCAATGAATGCCACACCTGTAACCTGCCCTCCTGCAAATCCGTCCTCTATACACTGTGTCAGATTAAGGATTTATCCACAACATGATCTTCCTGGACGGAAACCAGATTGCTCCTTAATGAGAGTTTAGTCTCTCCAATTGTATAAATGGCAGAGAAGTGAGACTGGACGAAAGTTTTTTGGCTCTGTTGGTTCTTTTCCAGGCTTCAGCAGTGCTTTGCGCCAGATCTTGGGGATTTGCAATTTTGAGGTGTAGGTGTTCATTAAGTTCAAAACCCACTGCTTTGTCGCTGGCCCAAACATTTTAATTTGCTCTGTTTGCAAATCATCCAAACCTGCAGCTTTGTTGTTCATGGACTGCAACACAACTACAAGTTCTTCCAAAGTGAATGGAGTCCTAAGATGGTCTTGCTCATCAGGATGTCTTTGGGTTTTCTTGTTTTTGGATCTTCTGTTAGTCTTTTCGTTCAGCAGCAATTGCTGACCTATTTGATCGGGGCTGACTCTAAGGAGGTCAGATGAAGCTCTAGTGGGATCTTTACTGAGGTTCTTCAGTAATTTCTAAGCCTTACGACTGTTCTGTTCCATATCTAGCTCTGATATTAGATTGCACCATTTATCTGGAGAAGGTCGCAGAGAACTGAGGAAAGGGTACCGGTTGTACTGGAGTGGGAACAGTGAAGGAAGGAGCAGCGGAGTAGGAGTAGTTGTGAGAGATGGAATGAAGGAAGAGGTAAAGGGAATAAGTGACAGGATCATGAAGATCAGAGTAACTGTAAAGGGAAGAAGCCTGGAGATAGCCCAGGTATATGCCCCTCAAGTTGGATGTACAGCTCAAGAGAAGGAAGACTTTGAGGAGGAGCTACAACAGCAGTTGAATGGTCAGAGCATCATTGTCATGGGAGATTTGAATGCACATGTAGGAAGTGAAAGGCAAGGATATGAAAATGTATTGGGAGCAGAAGGATGGGGTAGCAGGAATGAAGAAGGGAGAAAGTTGCTGGATTTTTGCAAGAGAAATGGTTTAGTGGTAGGCAACTCCTGGTTCCGGAAGAAAGAAAGCCACAAGGTAACGTGGTACAGCAGTGATTTAACAAAGAAATCTTTGGTAGATTACATGCTGTACGACTGGGAAATGAAGAGAAGTGTCAGAGATATAAAGGTAATACCATCAGAGGCCTTAGATAGCGACCACAGAATACTTGTAATGAACCTGGGAGTTGTTAAGGATAGCAAGAGGACAGAGTACCAGGAAAGGAGAATCAAAGTATGGAAACTCAAGGAAAAGGAAGTCAAGGAAGAATTCCAGAAGATAATAAGGGAAAGGATGCCAACAGACAATCTTAAAACAAGGGAAGAGGAATGGAAGCAATTCAAAAACACAATGGTGGAAGCTGCAGTGGCAGTGTGTGGAAGAACAAGCAACAGAAAGCGGTGTAAAGAGACACCATGGTGGAATGAGAGAGTAAAAGAGGCTGTGGGAAGGAAGAACAAGGCTTTCAGAGTGTGGTTCCAGGAAAGAACTGATCTGGCAAGGGAAGATTATAAGATAAAGAAGAAAGAAGCAAACAAGATTGTCGCAGAGGAGAGGAAGAAGTGGATGGTAAAGTGGACAGAGATGATGGAGGAAGACAGTAGAGGAAATAAGAAAGTACTTTATGGGATGGTCAAAAGTAAGAGAAGAGGTCTGCGAGAGGATGTGGTAATGATGGACAAAAACGGAAATGAGGTACACAACAAAGAGACACTCAAGACAGTGTGGAAAGAGTACTTTGAGGATTTGCTGAATCCAAATGGTCATAGGGAGGAAGACAATGCATTGGAAGATGGAGAAGACAACACAGGAATGGAAAAGGATCCGACTTGGAGAGAACTGGAGATGGCTATAGACAAGATGAAAGGAGGAAGGGCACCGGGTGTGGATGAAGTGAGTGTTGAAATGGTGAAGGCAGCAGGGGAGGTTGGGAAACAGTGGCTGTACCGTGTGATGAGGGTGATATGGAAGGAGAAAAAGACCCCAGAAGATTGGAAGAAAGGATTAATTGTCCCAATATTTAAGAAAGGAACCAGAAAGGAGTGCAGAAATTACAGGGGAGTCACACTCATATCTCACTGTGCCAAGATATATGAAAAGATATTAGAAAGTAGAATACGAGCCAAAGTGGAGAGAAAATTGAGAGAGGAGCAGTATGGATTCAGACCTGGGAGATCAACAGTGGATCTCATATTTTCAGTGAGACAGCTCCAGGAACACCACTATGAATTTGGAGAGGATCTGTTGATGGCCTTCCTGGACATCGAAAAGGCCTATGATAGTGTGTGTAGGGAGAAGGTTTGGGAAGCAATGGAAAACATGGGAGTGGAAAAAGGGACTGTAGGCAGAGTGAAGGAGATGTATTGTGGAAGTGTGAGTTGTGTGAAAGTTGGAGGGGAAAGAACAGACTGGTTCAGACAAATGAGTGGCCTGAAACAGGGTAGTGCGCTGTCACCCCTTCTCTTTATTGTGGTTATGGACGAGGTAATGACATGGATAGCAGGAAAGATAGGAGAAGATAAGATGAAGGCAATGGTGTTTGCAGATGATCTCATGGTCTGGGGAAACAAGGAGGAGGAAATTCAGGAGCAACTGAAGGCTTGGGAAGAAACAGTGGGAGAGTACGGATGGAAGTTCAACATCAGTAAATGTGAGATCCTGTTAACGACCAGGAAAAAGGACAGACCAATGAGTGGGATAACACTTGGAGGTGGACAGCTGAAGAAGGTGGAAAGTCTCAAGTACTTGGGAAGTATAGTGGAGGAAAATGGGAGAAATGACAAAGAGATTACGGAACGTGGCAGACAGGCAGAAGCATTTCTGAGAAGCATTAGGAGCTTAGTGTGGAATAAAGATGTCCCACAAAAAAGCAAGGAAGTGTTATACAGAAGCTACTATATCCAGATACTGACCTATGCTTCAGAAACTTGGACATTGAAGAAAAGAGACATAAGCAGAATACAGGCAGGTGAAATGAAGTTCCTGCGAAGTAGGATCGGAGTAACAAGAAGAGACAGGTTGAGGAATGAAAAGGTCAGGGAAATGGTGAAAGAGGAGCCCTTGCAAGGTAGGATTGAGACGTCAAGACTGAGGTGGTATGGACACTTAAAGAGAATGGATGAGAAGAGGATACATGAGATGCAGATGCAGAAGAAACGACCAAGGGGAAGACCAAGAGATAGATGGCTGAAAGGAGCGGAGGAATGTGTCAAGAAGAGAGGCGAGGACTGGACCAGAGTGACAGCGGAGAGGTGGTGGGAAGAAAGGACTAAGTGGCGAGGCTTATGTTCCAAACAGACCCAGCCTGGGGCTGGAAACTGTACAAGATGATGATGATGATGATGATCTATTTTGGAGGCTGAAATAGTAAACATGAGCGTCTTCACCTGTCTCTGGTTTCCTCTGAGAATGGATCTTCATCAAATAACTGAGCGTATTTTTTGAGGAGAGACTTTGAATCACTATCAAGCCCATGTATATAATTTGTTCTACAGCCCCTAGGAATGTTTCTACGTGATATGACATTGACAATTTCAATAAATTTACTATACATCTCGGGAGAAGGGTCAAGTTTTAAGATCTCTTTATCTAGTTCTAGTGAGAACATTTCCCACTGTGCCCGCTTGAAATTAGATAGTCTTTAAAACGGAACAGTCTCTGGATTCACTACTGCTTCAATAGTACAGGAAATTGGTCGATGTTGCTTATGTGGGATTGGCTAAGTAACATTTTTCTTTGTCCGTTGGGCAATAGGCTCACTAACAAAGATGTTATCTGGATTATATCCACTATGCCATCTTCCACTGTTGAATGATGGAGGCATCTTAGTCACGTATTAGTACTAGACCCATGCTATCAATCCAGTCTTCGAGATCCTCTCCACTTTTATCAGTCTCCCTGTAAACCCAGGATATACTGTGACGGTTGAAGTCGACCATGACCAGTTTTATTGGTTGTGATTTGAAGTTAGGTGGTTCTGTGAAGGTGAACTCTGTATTCGGTGGCTTATAAACTGATAATATGATGCACGATGGAGTTTCGACCGTCAGAATCTCTTATGTCTTCATTCGAAGCTGAGCCTGTTCAAAGGATCTTTTGCCCAGATAAAGGTACTGGAGTGCAACTCTTTGGACCTCAACCTGGATTGAAAATCTTTGGGACCTAATGAAGAGGAATGTTTGTACCAAGGTGAGTATGCTAATAATATAATAATATCGTATGGCCTCGGGTGCCTGGTGCAAGCTTTGTTAAGTGACACCCAGAGGGTAGCTGGCATGTCGAATTTCGTCGTTCCTTTGAATGCTATGAAAGTCAAGGAGGTTAGATATCTAAGCTCCTTGACACTACAGCGCTTTCAAGTAGAGAATGGAGGAACTTTGTGTTGGCGGAAAATCCCGAGATTAATTTTACCATTGAACACTGCCTACTGAATTCAAATGGGTTCTTTAACATGCCAACAACGTATGACATGAGTATCGTGATTTTTGTCGCCTTCAAAAATCACTTACCGTGGCCAGGGGCGAACCTGCAATCTTGGGGTTGGTAGTCCGACACTATAACCACTCACCCACCGTGGCAAGCAGTAATGAAGAGAGGAGATATGTTGCTAGGGTACATACCGGTACTAAGGCATCCAGCAATGGCAAACTTACTGTAGTTATAGAAGGAATGGTCGAAGTCAAGAACTCGAGGGGTAGATGTGATGCACTTTATCTTGTATGTAGAGTGTGGTAGCTGTAGCTATATGGAGGTGAAACTATTAGCTCAGGACAGGGAGACATGGCGGGTTGCATCAAACCAGACTGAAGACTCAAAAACATGCAAATCTAATAACCTTGAAGTTTGTACCACAGGAATATTTTAATTTGCTTTATGTGGGTAGATGTTAATTGCATTAATACAAACTTTAGGGTTATTCTGAACCAAGACAACTCGACAAGCCATACATGTAAGCAGATAGTTATTTGTATAGGTGACGCTGAAAGAATGGCTTCAAATCTTTACATTTACATATAAGCAGATAATCGTCAACTTACAAGTGAAACACACTGTCAGAGGAACAGCTTCATAACGAAATGAACTGTGTACAGATACTCAAGGCTCATCTTCTCAAGAACGAGTTTTCTGACTTGGTGTGTATCACTTGTAAGCCAACGGTATGTTCTCTTCAAAACTGTTAACTTCAAGAATAAAATAACACCAAAAATGTTTTTAAAAATTATATTTCCATGTTTTTTTGTGATACATTCGGCCCTTTATTATAGTATTTATATTTAAATGTATGATATGCCCCAATTAAGGCATAAATATCACATCAGTGTAGAACCATTACTTCTAATTAAAGATACTTTTTCATATTTGTGTTTCAGAACTACATAAAAATTAAGTACAGTACATAAAATTATTTATCACTTTAACACACAGCAAATGGCAAAACATGTGCCCTTTTTGTGTAGTTATAGAATTGTACCTCACACATATACTTTTGATGATTAAGTATTGAATATTTGGAAGGCATATACTTTAGGTTTGGTTTGGTTAACATGGCCTTGTATCTACTCATGATTAAAATACTTCTTTCTTCTGCTAGCTATTCTATTGGCAATTTCAAAAAGAAAAGCAGTGTACATCAAATCTACATAAAGACTACTTATTATTACTTCCAGGGTTTGGGTCCACTCCATTAAAACCACCCTTTCTTACATTGCATTTATACCATTAAAAGGAAACCTTCATGCTTATAATCAATAGCTTGGCTTGTGCATATTTTTGTACTTTCATGTTATAATATACGACACTCCTGACAATAATGACTTATTATTACCTTGGAAAGCTACTTCAGTCTCCTCTCGAATCCAATATGCATCGTCAGTCAATCACTGGCAAGTGATCTTCCCACATTTTTGCTTTAAGGTGTTTCATAACTCGGTAAAACGTGATACTGCTGTGACCTATGTGCTGCTTTATGAGACTGTTATCCCTTCTAGTCAACTGTGCAGCTTCTAATCCTTAGGTCAAAATAGGAACAAAACAAGTTCTATATTAAGATATCTTTGGTTACTGGGGGGAGTTTTTGTCTCACAGTAGTAAACTGACAGAACTGTAGAAATTGGTTACCGTTTCAACTCTGTTGTTGTAAATCTTGTGAGTTATTCAGTTGTCTGTTTAAACAACACTTCCAACATATGTGAAGAGCCAAACTTCAAATACCGGCACCTTATTTAAAGTCCGAGAGCACCTACCACAATGCCTGACCCAAATAATTATAATTGCACACATTACTATGGTCACCATACAAACACAGGTTATCAAACAAACCCAACACATACCCTGGTATTATAATTCTTTAAATTTTATCAAACTGTGTCTCAAATTGTTGACTGTAACTGGATTAAACTTGCAAGTGTCATTCAACATTACCAGAAATCTTATTGGCACTGCAACGAACTCGAGGGCAACATTAATAGTGTGGCAAAATTAAAGGAGCATCTGTCCTTAACAACTGCAATTCTCATTGGTGTGGAAGGTGAAGAACATCATCAAACTCACATCTCGTTGTTAATGTTTAGAAAAGTTATACAGTATAATACATGGGGTGGAAAACCTCTAATAAGAATTAACTTTAAAAAAATCATTATATTGTATTACAAAACAACATTAAAAATATTTACGATGTTTGTTCCTGTAATTCTGAAACAACTTGATTCCTATTAAATGCAAGCACAATTGCACAATCAGTTACTCCAGTCAGATAAGCATAGACATCGAGGGCTTACCCACCACTGGACCCCTCCTTTTAGCTGGTTATTCCTCAACATCAAACACAAGTTTGTGAATGACAGATCCTGCTGTGGTAATTTCAGATTCCCAAATTTATTTATGGGAAGATCCTGGCTTTGATAACTACAAATCACAAGTTCATATACTGCTCTTCAAAGAAAGATTGTATATGAAACTGAACTTGCCTATGCATTAACAGTAAATCACAATCAATATTAGGAAACAATGATTTAACATCTATATTTTATGTTTCTCCTTACAAAAGCACCAAACAGTTGACATAATATAACAAATACCACTAACATACTTAATGGATATGGCTGGTGAGAAGCAAATTGAAGAATGTGAAGTAACCATTCAGTACACCATTTATTATCCAACATTATTACACAGATTTTTTTTTTAAAATGCACTAAGTGCATGGTAGATATCATGATAACTGCAAAAACTGTAATGTTGCTTTTTTTCTATCAACCTTTAATCTTAGTTAGCATAAACATATGCAGCAACAGGGTTCAATTGTTATCAAAGCACATTATGGGATAAAAATAAATTAAAAAAAAGGAAATAGAATATAAAACTATAACTTTCCCATTCGCTTACTTAGTTTTACACGCCACCATGCAAGCTGCAGAAATGGTGCTCAACCATCCTAGAAGTAGTTTTCCATGTTTACCCAATTATTTTATAATATTATGGGTTTACTGTTCCTTTTAACTGCTACAGTTTGAGATTTGCTGGAAATTTGCCCTGGAAGGGGATCTTTAACATAGATCAATAGTAATCATCATCATCATCATCATCTACAGTTCCCAGCCCCTACATCATTTTCTATCCTTCCCACCACCCTTTCACTCTTCACTCTGTCCCTCTCCTCGCCTCTTTTCTGTACTCCTTCCTTCACACCCACAATCCACCTACCTCTTGGTCTCTCTCCATTTCCATCTCATGCATCCTCTTTGGTATTCTGCCATTCTGCATTCTCCTAACATCTGTACCAACTCATTCTTGACTTCTCTATGATCTCTTGTAAGGGTTTCTCTTCCACAATCTCTCTCACTCTATACTTTCTTGTTCTTCTTAATCCGCTTCTTTGAAATTTCATTTTGCAAGCCCGGATCCTGCTCACCTGTCTCTTCTTCATAACCCACGTTTCTGATGCATAGGTGAGTATAGGGACATAATACGTTCGATACAATACCAGTTTGCTCTTCTGGGGTACGTCTCTGCTCCATACCAGACCTCTCACGCTCTGCAGGAATCCATGGGCTTGCCTTCCTCTCCTTGTCATTTCTACCACTTATTTCTGTTATACTACCTAGATACTTGAAACAATCCACCTTCATTCGTACTTCTCCCATCATTATATCTGTTGTTACTCTTCCCCTATTTCTTGTTGTCACAATCGTTTCACACTTCTTTGCATTAAATTTCAAACCCTACTGTTTTACTGTCTCAACCCATACATTCAACCTTTCTTGTACCTCTGCCTCTCCGTTGCCCCATATCATTAGATCGTCTGCAAACACCATTGCTCTCATATTTTCTTCCCCTAGTATAGTATAGTAATGGTTTATTATACAATGTTTCACTTCAATCTCTTGATTAGGAAACAAGACATAAAAAACATGGTGTTTTTAAAATTCGCACAATTTTGAATTTTTCTAAAAATCTTAATTACGTTAGTCACCAATATATTAAGCTCTAAATCAGGCATTCTCAACCTGGTGCTCATTAGGACCACGGTGCTTTCGTCACACGAGCCAAAAAGTGCTCGCGAACACAAGCTCCCCTGAGATTAATCCTTCAATTCAAAATTTGTTGCACAAACCAGAATATAAAAATAAATATCTGAGGGAAATTTATTGTTGAAGACTTATAAGGTTACTCTAGGATGGTAAAGCTATTTTTGCCACAAATTTTAATAAGCAATTCTCAATATGGCCAAAACTTGACTTACGAGGTACCACTTTTAGACGAACGATATAATGTAATTGTTTAGTTAATGAAGTGTCATACATTTGTTTCTTTCTGGTCAGAGACATATGTGAATGTTTTCAGAATAAAATCGTTTTTAGATTATGAAGGAAAAAATGTAATAACAATGGTGTAAAAAGAGCCCATTGGGCTTTAAATAATTGCATAAAATATTAAATAACTTAAATTTTAGACAATTCCGCCTCATCAGTGAATAAAATCACATTCTTAAAAAGAGTTAATAAAATTAGGAAATTTTATTTTAATTCTAATAATTTGGACGAGTCTATATTTGATTATCAATCTGAGTGCCTAGATGACGATTGGCCTAACCTGAAGAACCCCAGTTGAAGAATGCTGGGTGTCCAGTCAGCTTGGATGTATAATAAAACAAAAACTAATATCTTTAAAATTTACAGTGGTGGTTTGTTTCTTAAAGTAGTGATACTCAAAATGTTTTTACATAGTTAACAGATTCCTTAGGAACTAAAACCTGACTACAAGCTGTACGGAAGGAATTTGAGGAAACGGTTCTAACAAAAGTGAGGTATTCCTCAATAAGCCGTATTTTTGTAACAAGGCTATTTTCCACATTTCCGGGAAGTTGAGCTAATACAACTGCACAAACTGGGAACGGTCGTGACTCGCCGAGATGGAAATGTGCGGTGTGCATTGTTGAAGGACAGGTTCATAGGACTATTCTTTTTCACAGAGAGTACCTTTAATTCACAAAGATACCTAGACATGTTGGAGTTGTATGCTTTGCCACAACTTCCTCATGGTGTGATCTTCCAACAAAACATTATATGAATATTGTGAGAAATTTCTCTGACCGTTCTGCCAGGGCACTGGATTGGAAGAGGTAGTCCAATATCTTGGCCTCACTAGAAGCCCAGACCTTATGCCACTTAATTTTTTCTGTGGAGTTTTGCCAACAATCCAGTGAACCAAACGCCAGTTTGTGATCTACCAGATATACACTATCACATTCGAGCAGCTATCGCAAATGTTACACCTACAATGCTCATGGAGAGAGGTGGGGTAGAGATTCGACGTTTGTTGCGCCACTAATGGCGCGCATATCAAGGTGTATTGGGTATACAAAAAACAAATATTTGAATTTCTCTACTTGTAGAAAGAAAACCACCAATCACTCTTACGTTTCAAGATATTAATTTTTGTTTTATTAAACATCCAAGTTGAACACACTGTATTGTGATTATTCTGTAGGACCTGATTTTGCCTTATTCCTTATTTATCCATAAGTGTGTACTGTAGAACAGTAAATTGTGGGTTGACTTTTTTTTTTTTTTTCATTTTAGTGGTGTTGATGAAAGCTATTATTGCATTTAATTTTTTAATGCTGGATAAATCTCATGTTTTGATTTCCCAATCATCCAGTATGGAACAGAAACAAAAAGTCTATACAAGTGCATGAATATGAAAAGATCTCTACTTAAGGAAATATTCCAGTTTAATCTGGAAATTAATAAAATCTTTAAATCTACCATATATATCATGTATATTTGCATTCTTCTCACAAAAACTGAATTTAGACCTGAATAAGAAGGCTAACGGCAAACATAAACATACAAAATTAAGGTATTTAGTTTTTCAAGCATAGGTTGTATAGGTAGGTTGAAAGTTCACTTTTTTATATGATAAATAATCCTAAATATTGAAAACTACTATTAACTACTTAAATATACAGTATATGTAAGCAGTCCGAATTGGTCCTCACCTGCTTTTAGCTATTAGCTTTCGCAGTGAAGAGGTGCAGGTGCGCTTCATAAGAAGAAAGTAAAGAAAAAAGGAGGTAGCGCGCAGTTCGCTACTCCTGTAGGTCCGGGCGCGGACACCAAGAGCCCGCTGATGAGCCAGCTTGGTGTCCTAGGCGAAACCTCGCAGAAGACACGGCATAAACCTAGAAAAATTGCCGAGTTCTAATAAATAAGTTTCAAAATACCGTATCAAAAAATGCAGTAAATACGAAATCGACAATTTGGGTCAAAATACCTACAATCTCCCTTGACACTTCACACTGAATTGCAAGTTCCATCCTTATGTCTCCCTCGGAAGCGTTATATTATCAGTCATTATGAATTACGTATTACATTCGTAGCCTTATAATGAAACATACTTCAGTCAGAAAACACGTTCTTGAGAAGACAAGCCGTGGGTATCCTTACATACTTTCACATGAACTTCTTCTCTATAAGCCGACGATTTAACAAAAATTACCACACATTGCCACAAACGGGCACACATCAAAACCCTCAAATCATTTGCAATAGCTTTGCAATTCTTACTAAGAAGAATGTTAGTTCATTTGTTGGAAATATACTACTAAACTAAGCTATGGACTATCAGAACCATGCAATTCTAACATTTAGGTTCACTAGTACAAATACCACATACACTAAAAATCACAATTTAAAATCGACTAATTTATTAGTATACCATTTATACTACAGTACTTTGGCCTGAATATACAGCACAGTTTTCTCTTGACTACTTTAGCATTTAATAAGTAGGCAGGGCAAGATTTATGGGAGCTATTAACTGAAACTCGGCCATGTAATATTGATTGTCCAAAAGGTTGTTGGGCACCTGATGGGGGATAATTATAATCTGGTTAAATATAAGATGGTCACACAGCATTGAGGCCAGCAGTGGTATGGAGAGGAAACCGACTGGCAATATTTGGCAAGGTGGGCCAAAAGATTGCCACTTTTGTTGAAATATAGGTATGTTATTAAATTAATCCCATGAGTAGACATGTTTGTAGCAGTGACAATGCGTAATATTAGTGAGCTAGGTCGAACAGTCCCAAATGAGAGATTTGCCATGGTTGCAATGTTCTATTTAGGCTGATCAGATTGTCACTTCTGTAACTATGTCTAATATATTAATGCTAGATGTCCTAAGAAGAATGTTATTTCATTTGTTGGAAAGATTTTACAACTAAACGGAGCCAGGGACTATCAGAACCACACACGACTAACGGAGGGTTAACATAACAGCTAATCCATAACGTTTAACCAAAACAGGTGGTATTTTTGTGGATTTTATTTGCTTCCTCCCCACCATGTGTAACCAATTATATGCCATCCACATCAGATGACCAAAAACTTAATGGATGGCTTAACATACTTTCTACACATATATGCCATGCCCATAATGCATCTGTTAAAAGTACACCGTAGAACAAATACAATCAACACAATATTATTAACACTGTGATAAAAGGAATTACAAATAATAATCATTAGTACTCCATTGAGGATCATCAAAAAACTCCAAAAGGCTGACTCTAAAAACATTTCACTGACTGAACATTGGAAAGTTATGCTTCAGTGAAATAGACATTCCTTTTGATCTGGTCTGCTATGGATCAGACCCTTCTGGCTGACAGACTATTGATATTCATGCCATTTCTTTTTTTATATATTCAAAGAATTGGCAAAAATCAATTGAAGTCGTGAATGTAATGTTTCTGGTCGTTTCTGATCAGAAATGTTAATTGGAATGTTTATAAAGGGAGTCTTTTAAATAATGTACAATTACAAATTAATAAAGTGAGGGTCTAGTTGAGAACAGAAGTTAAAAAGTCCTGAACAGGACTGTCATAAATTCTTTGTCACGAAATGTTACTTTCTCAACTCCACCCCCACATTCGGAAGAGTGAATATATTGAGGAAGCAACATGTTGCTGCAATGTGCTGTACAGGACTCAAAAGTTCTGCTCTCAACTCAGCTACTCATTTCATAAGCTCACAATTGTACAGTGGTTATATAAATTAGAAAGAAATGAAAGGTATTAAAATTAAAACACTAGAATGAATTATTCTGTCTAACTCAGTATATTAGCACGAGTTCTAACTATCCAAGAATACATTATATATATGGGAATGTACAGAATATTAGAAAAAGAACTTTTAATTGTACAAAATGCACACCCCTAAGATTTTAACAAAAGGATGGAAAGTAATATAGGTCTACATTTTTATGTTCTCTTCTTTCATGTAGATAATCCTTCTTTCCCATTAATTTGCCTATTTTCTGTGAAGGCTGACCTGTAAAGATTTAAAACTATGAAGTATTGTTTTATATAAAACACTATTGAACCAAAATCATATATATTTGTATTTTATATATTATTTAGGAAGAACATTTATAGTTATAATTTTTCTTTTGTTCCTTAGTAGGAACACTACTTCATCTAAGCGTATCATTTGCTATTTTATAACACACTTAAGGGAGACTTGCCTCATTTTGCAACAACACATTGCGTTCTTGGTACGAAGTTGGGAACAGTAAATTCATGCAGTTCAACAATCTTACAACTAAGAGTAGCATCTCGGATATTATAACGTCGCTGTTTGATGGAGCTATCTGACTAGGAATTTAAGTACCAAGAACTTTAGTCTTTGCTTGTCGAAATAAATTTACTGCAAAATTAGGCAAGTTTACCCTGTAGACAAACTAGTATGTTTACCAGAATATTTCAAGTTGGAAGAATTGATATTGTACCTGCTTTTTAAGAATTTGTAAGTTCAAAATAAAGGACAAACAATTTATCAAACCAAATCTGAGAGCAATAAATTAAATTAAAAAATATCTTATGCCAGATTTTTTTAAAATCATCTTTTTCTGATATTATAAACTTAAGTCATAATTGAGTGTCCCAATGCGACTGAATGTTGCATATTTCTCAATCTGAAAACATGTCGGGCAAGACATGACAAGAATGATTATGATAAAATACCTTTATTAGGATGATTGGGGAAGACGTACACAATTTGACTACTTCCTTTTCCAAAAGTATTAGCTAACTTAAAAATCATTGAAATTGAACAACATTCAAATTGTCTGTATGAATGTGCTGTCACTTTGTTTCAAGTTTAACTGTTTTATTTTTATACGGTATCTCAACATATAAATGTCAAAATCCATGGCTATTCAAAACAATAGATTAGATTGCTTTTACGGTAGATGAAGCAGTAACAACCTAATGAACCATCTTGCTCTTACAAAGTATTGTAATCCGGTCTTTTTTTGTTATCTTGAAAACAAGGTTCAGGAACTCTTAAAACTTTCTTTATACCATGTATAGTATGTATTGTACAATGTATGGCTACTTACAGTATATACCGATCTTTTTCTTAGGTACATTTATGTGAATGAAAAACATTCTTAAACTAGTCCTACACTAATATTGTATTTAAATTTTTTTCTACAGGTCTGATATGTCACTTGTTTATTCTCCCATGCTACACACTTTACAGTACTATAGGTATCTCCAGCACAATGGTGTCCCTGAAGAAGCCATGGCTTAACATATTTCAGTCTGTGGGTCAAAGGATGTCAGTGAAGGTTCAACAATCCTCATAAAGAGTAAATTGCTAACAGTGTTAACAAGTAGAGCTGCCCTCTCTGGTGGCATTATTACTTTCATTCGGGAAAAGCCTCTCTCACACACTGTAAGGTATTGGAATGGTGTTGAAATTGCTCAGGAACTGCCTCTGGTGACTTCTCATATTCTCTAAATATATTTATGGTATTGATATGTGGAGCAGGGCAGCTTATAGGAATATTGAGAGGTTATTCAAATTGCAGAAATGAGTAATAAGATACTTGTTTCGATTGAAACCGAGAGAATAATGCAGGGTTACATTTAAGGAGCATAAACTTTTAATAATAGTCAACCCCTGGCACTATCCAGCCAATGACGGGCTACGGCCGACCAAGCGACCGCTGCCCAGCCATTTGGCCTGCAGATATTGGGGTGACGCGTGATCAGCGCGTCGGGTCCCCTCGGCCGTTAATCTTGGTATTCGTGATCGGGGCGCTGTCTCACTGTCAGACAGCTACTCAATTGTCCTCACGAGGCTGAGTGCACCCCGTTCCAACCCTCACGTCAGTTTTAAAATCCCTGACGGAGCCGGGGATCGAACCTGGGGCCTCCGGGTGAGAGGCAGGCGCGCTACCCCAACACCACGGGGCCGGCACTTTTAATAATACCGGTATTAATTGTATAATTTGAAAGTTATCTTGTCAGTAAGATAAAATCAACAATGTTGTTACAATCAAAAATGTCCAGTCATGGAACCAGGAGGCAGAATAACTGCATTCAAAATCGGGTGAACAATATGCAAAGAAGTTCCTTTCAATAAAGGATCTCTCTACCACAATAAATCACCAAATGATTTAACATCTTTGTCTGGCACTGGGTTCAGAACATCACTCAGGGTATATCTAGCCCAGAAAATGTTATATTCTTAAAGTGAATTTTCATGAAGCATCTAATGTGTACAAAGTTTGTAAATATGTTCATTTAAATCCGTATATTCTGTGCATTATACTGCCGTATCCATTTCTGTATAATCTGTAGGTTCTGGAAATAAAGTGTACTAGCAAGCCCATTCAATGCTCACATCGCCATTTGTCGTAAGAGCAATGAAACATGAGCAGAAAATCTCATTTTTTTAATCGAGCAAGTTGTTATTGGAGATGTGATTAATTGAGCACAAAGAAAAACATATTTGTATACATAGATTGAGACTGGAGATTGTATTGTATTATTATTTACACGGGACTACATGACCACAATGTTGCAAAGCCCCTAAATGAATCAACAACTCGTTATAAGTCAAATATCTCAAAATAATTGTCAGTCTTACCCATAACGTTCAGTCTAAATGTACACTATCTATAGATCTAAGGATGATCCTATACATTATTTCACTAAGGATGGCAGACCGTTCAGAACACACATTAAGGAAACTACATAACGAAATGATATTTCTCTTGCTTACTAATCTCTGTCTTCCAGGAGTGTTGTGGTGTTGATATCAGACTATAAGCTGCCGTCAGGTCTGCTGTGAAGAAGGTTGTACAGCATCTTATTTCAGTAATTTATTATTAATTATAATTTCCTATTACAGTATATTGATTATCCGTGCGCGGTTTGTCTGGTTTGCAAATTAACCGTGCAAATTTTCGCCTAATTAAAAATAATTGAGAATACAGAACAAAAATTTCTCTGTAATTGATACTGTACTGTAAATTGAATACGTTTGAATTTATTTTTCGTACATATTTTTGCAGTGTCGGGTGGGGGTAAGTTATTTTTATTACAGTACTTTATGACAGGCAACGACTTCTTGCTTTTTTCAGTCTTGTTCTGAATGGCAAAGTATAAGTTCCATAAGGACATGGAGGTAGGTTTATTTCAAGGTTGCTGGAAGCAAGTGCTGTCTGCATTCCATTGAGAGATCCGCTTAAATGGTCAACAGCTGTTAACAAATTGTCATACGGTACTATATGGTACATTGTGGTGTAAAACATAAACGAGTAGTGCTAACAATCAAACAAAAATTAAACATCATTAAGAAATTAGAAGCTCAACTAAAGGAAGAATATAAACTAAGAATTCAACAGAATCTGCCAAAGGGTGAAGTAACCAACGTTAATGAAGAGTGGAAGACCTTCAAAGACACCTTTGTGGGAGAGGCCAAACCCCTATGTGGAGTTACAAGTTCCATCAAAAGAAAGAAACAGACACTGTGGTGGAATGGTAGGGTTAGAACAGCTGTGAAAGAAAGAAACCAAATAAAGAAGGCACTAGACAAGGAAAAACAAAAACAGGGGCAAGAACACATTGAACAAGAAATACTAAGACCCCAAGGAATTTACGGGAACAAGAAACTTGCTGTTAAGAACATTGTAAGAGAAGAAATGGAATGAGTTTGCAGACAAATTGGATTAGGATAGCAGAGGAAATATGAAACTGCTATATAAAGTAGTGAAAAACAAGAGAAGGGATCAAGAGACCATAAAAGCAATAGAACGTGATGATTGAACTCTGGCACAAGAAGAGGGAGAAATCCAACAGGAACTCAAGATTTCTTTTGAAAAGCTGCTGAATGGAGATACAGAAAACATAATAAACAGAGAAGAGTCAAGTTGAACAACCACGATAGAACCACCAATCACATGGCTGGAGGTTGAAAAGGCGCTCAAGAGCATGAAGAAAGGAAAGGCAGTGGGCATAGACGAAGTGAGTGCGGATATGCTGAAAGCGGCGGGAATTCCAGCAATCCAATGGTTATACAGACTGCTTAACAGGATATGGGAGGAAAATACTATCCCAGAGGACTGGAAGATGGGCATCATTGTCCCTCTGTTCAAGAAAGGAAGCCGACGTAAATGCACTATCGGGGTATTACACTACTATCTCATGCTCTGAAAATATTGGAAAAAATAATAGAGAACAGAATCAGATATATTGTTGAACCAATTTTGGAGGAAGAACTGTATGGTTTCAGACCAGGAAGGTCAACTACAGACCTGATCTTTGCACTTAGGATGCTAATGGAAAAACACTGGGAGAAGAACAAACCTTTATTTCTAATATTTTTGGACCTAGAGAAAGCCTATGATAGTGTACCAAGGGAAACACTTAGGCAATGCATGAAAGAACTTCAAGTGAGAGACAGATTCATAGACAAAGTGAAAATGTTGTACAATGGGAATAGAAGTTGTATTCAAGTAGGACGTGGTTTGCCGGACTGGTTTGAAACAGAGAGGAGTGCAGCAGGGCAGCTCATTGTCACCGCTTCTATTCATCATTGTGATGGATGTGGTAATGAAATCTATTAAAAGGAAAGAGATTAAAGAAGCTCTGGGAGAAGAGGAAGTTGAGAAGCCATTACAACTCTAATAATGTAAAGACTGTAGTGTATATGGATTGATTTAAGTGCTCCAATGTGGGCGTAAACTATGTAAATAAATAAATAAAAGGAAAGAACATGGAGATATTAGAGCCTTCACATTTGCAGATGATGATGTGCTCTGGAGTGAATCAGAGGAGGAACTGGGTGAGAGGCTGTAAAGCTGGAATGAGGAGTTTAAGAAATATGGTTTAAACATCAGCGAGACAAAGACGGTGGCGATGAAAGTGTATGAGGAAGGAGCAGAACCAATAGTCATGCTAAATGAAGCCAAATTGGACAGCGTTCCAGTTTTCAGGTACTTGGGTAGCATTCTATCAAGTGACAACCTAGCAAAACATGAAGTAAACAATCGAATTAATAAGGCAACACAATTTTACCACCAGGTAAGACACCTGCAGTGGGATGAGCAAAAGCCCATGAAAACAAAGATGACATTGTACAAGTCCTATTATACACCGATTCTTACATACAGTCTCGAAACCACAACACTAACCAATAGAGATAACTCTAAACTCCAGGCAGCCGAAATGAAATTCCTACGTACCATGATTCAGAAAACCAGGAAAGACAAGATCAGGAATGAGAAGATTAGAGAAGAAGTAGGAATAGATGATTCTCTCTCTCCTCAATAAGATCCAGATCTCAAGACTGAAGTGGTTTGGTCACATGAAGAGGATGCCAGCCAACAGAACTGCACGGAAGGAATTTGAGAGAAAAGTAGAAAGAAGACGACCCGTGGGAAGGCCACGAAAGAAGTGGATAGATTCAGTCAAGAATGATGTACTGCAGAGAGGTCATGATTGGTTTAAGTTGGTGGAGGAAGAGTGGTACAAGGGCAGACCACACCCGGACAACTGGAGTTGGTTCAGGATGATGATGATGAAGAAATTACTGTAGATAGTAATGGAGTCTCGGCAAGCAAATTAGCCAATGATAATGGCTCGAGGTAAGGAAGCAGATGAACAACCAAAAGCAGAGAACCATTACAGACTTCTTCAGAGCACAATAATGTGGGGGAGTTATCTTTATAAATGTATTATAGCCTACTTTATATGGTACTGTATTTAAAATAAAATAATAGAAGGCATTCTTCTTGCAATGAACACATGCTTTTGGATTATCCGCATCATCCACCCCGGTCATTAGGCCACATAATCGAGAGCAAACTGTATTCCTGAAATAGTTCTAATAAATGCATCTCAAGGTTGTAAGTTTCATTTTGTAGCTTTGCACATGGGTATTTACTATTAAACTTAAAACTCTCAGGGAGCCAGTGTTTGTGAATGGGGTACTTTTTAAAATGATTTTCACTCAGTTTATTAAATAGGCAACATTAAAAGCCACCTCATAAACTGGGAAAATCTTATTCGATTAATGAACTGGACAATTTCATTTCTAGGTTTTACATACAATTGGTTCTCATCTATGGCATAATTCATTAATATAAAATATTGCAAAATTAGGTACCGTATGACTTATTCTAATTGGCTGAAGGTCAGATTTTGGTAATGCATAGGTAACACGGTTGCATACTGCAAAGACAACTAAACATATTTACAATATATTGCTGGTTGACCATCCTATAAATTCATCTCTCTGTTTCAAACTAAAGTAATAATGATAAAACACATAATTCAAAGGCAGCAAAAGAACCAACTTCTCTCAAATTAACACTTGGTATGACAATAATGAAGAGTTTATACATTACATAAATGCATACAATATACAGGTAATAAAAGAATACAGTAGTTCTGAACTTCTAATAGTCAAACTACATACAACTGTCAACATTTCAGAAGTCGTCTCAAATTATTCAAGCTAACTGTGAAGAAAACATTTGTTTTAGATCCCTCTCTACCCACTAACTTTTACCTGCCAGTCCTACTTCTCTTCAAGCTTATAAAACATGGACGGATGCTGCATAGTTTTAGAAATAACCTAGAGAGCCATGTAGTGTTGCAATTTCCCTGAGTGGTGACCAAATTCATGTATTATTTTTTAACTGTTTCTTCATTAATGCATTCATTGAGATTGAAACACAAGGTGTGTTATCAAAATAAACTGTCAGTAATAAGTAACATGAAATGTATTCATTATTACAATTATTAGTACCATAGGTCTATGTATATCCATACAACATAGACTACCCTATTTTCCCTACAAATAACATTTTTACAAGCAGACGAAGTACAACAATGATGAACACTGGCACAAAAAGCATTTTACTACTTCACTGCACTCAACATCAACATTTACTATATATATTTATCTTCTTTCATCATAGTTCTTATGAGGAGGTCTTCTCTAGCTTTAAAACAAAATCAGACAAATTCATCCATTTTAAAAAACAATATTAAGAGAAAAAGTCTCTTCTAGAATAAATGCAATGGTATTACCATTGGAAATAAAAGTACAGACTTTCCTTTAAAATATAAACTTAAAAAGTCTCTTGTATTCTATAAATAAACCTTGATTGAAAATATTATTTTAAAAATATTTTAAAATTGGAATAAACCACAGTTCACATCCTCAGAGAGTGGCATACTTCTCTCTTGATATGTGCAATAAAATGCCAATAACAGTACCAGAAACACATGAATAATTTAAATATTAACTGCTACTGTGTTCTTAACAAATAGAACTAACAAAAATGCACATCAAAGGGGAATCAATCTCGAGGAACATTCTTCAACTCCATTGCCAGCTTGTAGCCCAGCTCTGGCCTCCTGTCTCTCCCTTCCACCATACCTTTCACCTGTAATCACAGCAGTCTCTTACTATTTAAACAGACAGATATAAAGATTATGCCATATGCATACTGTATACCAAATAACTTGATTCAGTATAAATTCAAATATATCTGCTTATTTCAAATACATGCAAGGTACAAAAAATTTGATATAAAAAAACTTATTCACAGACACAACAAGTAATTACATCAAAGAGTTCACAATGGGCATAAACTAAACTAAACATTGAAGAGCTACATATTCAGCTGTTGTTAACCACCACAGATGCATACAATGAGGCAATCAAGGAACCAGTATTTTATACAGAACACTAATAGATGCATTATATAGTAATAGATTAATTGATCAGTTGTATTCCACCATTCATACCATTTATTTTTCCAAATTCAAAATGATTTTACCTCATCTTTCGCTTTCATCTACCCCCAAAACAACAGCCAACGGCACATCATAAACATCCACATTTATTTTTCCTTAGTTTTTATTCCCGTCCTCTATTTTCCTTCCCCTTCTTCCCTAGCATGTCTTTGGACAATCAAAGGAGTGATATTTGTGAGACACGCTTTCGATCTGCTGCTGTTCGCGCCCAAACGCACTACATACGGCGGGGCATGGTACGACTGCAGGGATTCTTTGTTTCTTTGCCATGATGTTCGCCAAGGGCAGCATGGAGACCAGTTCGTACCTGCGATGATGCAACCAAATAGTGACCCACAACACCGGCCTGATTCAGCGGTTTTTAGTGCACCCAGGCCTAGAAATTCCAATAAGATGATCTTCTATGGAGAGTCGAAAACAATGGATTGATGAACTTCGCATTATTTATTTCACAAACTGTATTCATGTCACTCATGTACTTGTAAAGGGAGTCAATCTTTGATATTTATTGTGCAGGCTGAGGAAGAGGGAGTTAACAACCCTTGAAACATGTACCTGTGAGTAGGTAGACATTCCCTTTATTTCTCTCTAATATATAGTTAGTCAATATGGACCTCAATTACTGACATTATGAAACGACAAGTATCCCTTACAGTGTACTGTACCAGAGAGTAATTTGCTCGGTGGAGCAAGAAAATTGAATAATCTATGTACATTGTACGATCCTTTATTAAATAAACTAATGTGGTGTAATCTATTAACACACCTGCCCGGAACGCAGTAAATTCATTTCACTAATACACTATCCACCATATCAAAATTCACTTGGTGAAAAGAAGTATCTCACTTAATTGGCAATGTATGTCATGAGTAGTGTTGATGGATTTCCCAAAATTTAGAGAATTAACTATCAATTTCCATTTTTTCACCTTCAAATAAAAATGTACTGGAATGACCTGCCTGGATGTAGTTATGGCCAAAATCTATTAGTTATGATTAGCTTCAATTCCTTCATTTCATTACAAAACAGCACTAAATATGTCAGTCAGGAATTCCAACCTTAAACTGGGATGAGCTGGAAATTATGCAGGATGGCTTTAAATGTAACTTTATCACATTTGCATTATTACTGTGGCAGCCATATCATGATATCAACACTTTGGTTTTAAATTACGGTATTTTAAATAAATTAAATAGAATAGAGGCAGGCTGCAAAGCCAGTTCAGAACTAAGGTGTGTAGGAACATTGGTTAGGAGGGCTGGATCAGGGGTAAAGGGGAGGTGAGAAGTGGTCAGGCGAATGTTTATGGAGGTGCAGCTGGTTTATGTAATTGCATGATTGGGGTTTTCATTTATGCACTGTATTCTGTCAATTCATTAGAAAGGATGTATTTGAAGAATTAATCTCATTTAAATTATGTGATTGGTGTGCAGAAGAAATCAGTCCTCTAGTGAGTCCTTTTCTAATCTGTGCAGTATTATCATATTTCTGTTTATACTGGTATATCAATGTTCAAACTGTGTCAGGTGGTTGCAAAATGCTGAAAATTTGCCATATTTCTTGGCTCTAAATCTTTGCATCTTATGGTCAAGCTGCATCCAGTTTGGCCTACATACTGGGCTTGGTATTAGACACATTTAATTAAGTGCACTCCTGATTTGTTGTAATCATCTGATTTGGTCATAGAATGGATGTTAAAAACTGAATTAAATGTTCTACAATCTATGATAGAATTGAACTTCTTAATGATGGTTGAATTTTGCTAGGTGTTGGTTTTGGTATACCGGAAGGCGAAAATAACATATTTTGTGTCTTTGATAAGTTTGGTTTTAAGTTTATTCAGTATTTTGATGATACTGTTTACAAAGCTGTGGTTGCATTCATTTGGTGTACAGCATATACAGTATATTTTCAAAATGGACCAACTTTGACAGCTATTTAAATCCTTCACCAATAGTTCCGTCTAGACAACAACCATTCAGCAATCAAATACTCTTTGATGAGTAATGGAAACCAGAAACTGATCTAATGGCAATAACTTTTCAAGTCTTATTTCCAAAGTCTACACTGAATGGACAGTCTACCGTTCGGATCTCAGGGTGGGGACTACTCGAGAGCGGGTTAACATCACAGAAGTGACAAAGATAAAATCTGATATTCTACGGATCGGAGCGTGGAATGTTAGAAGTCTGCTAGGAAGTGGAAGGTTAGAAAACTTGGAAAAGGGAAATGGATAGGTTGAGGTTGGATTTGGTTGGGATTAGTGAAATGTGCTGGCAGGAAGAACAAGACTTTTGGTCAGGAGATTATAGGGTCATTAGCACTAAATCCAACAATGGCCAAGCAGGGTTTGGTCTCATATTGAGTAGGAAACTTGGACAGCAGGTGGAATATTATGAGCAATATAGTGAACGGATTATTGTAGCAAAAATCAATACAAAACCTACGTGCACCACAGTGGTACAAGTCTATATGCCTACCAGTCAAGCTGATGATGAAGATGTTGAAAAGGTCTACGAAGAAATAGATGAAATTCTGAGGTATGTCAAGGGTGATGAAAATGTTATAGTAATGGGAGATTGGAATGCTGTGGTAGGAAAAGGAAGAGAAGGGAAGATAGTACGAGATTTCGGATTTGGTGAAAGGAATGATCGGGGAAGCAGGCTGATGGAATTCTGCACCTAGCATGAGTTGGTCATAGCTAACACCTTATTCAATAACCACAATAGAAGAATATACACATGGATGAGACCTGGAGATACAGGGCGTTACCAAATCGACTTCATTATGGTCAAGCAGAAGTTTCGAAACCAGATTTTGGATTGTAAAACATATCCCGGTGCTGACATAAACTCTGACCACAATCTGGTTGTTATGAAATGCAGATTAAAGTTGAAGAAACGGAAGAAAAGTCAAAAGCCAAAAAAGTGGGGAAAAGACAGACTGAAAGAGAAGGATGTAAATGAAAGATTCAAGAAGAGTATAAATGAAGGAATAATGAAAAAACCTCAACAAACTTCAATTGCAGATGAATGGACACTTTTGAAGAATGAAATAACAAAATCCGCGGAAGAAAACATTGGTAGGAGAGAAAGAATAGGCAGAAAACCATGGATCACTCGGGATATACTAGAATTGAAGGATGACGGGCGGAAACACAAAAATGTAAGAGATGAAGAGGGAAAAGCAGAATACAGATGTCTGAGAAATGAGGTTAACAAGAAGTGCAAGGAAGCGAAAGAAGAATGGTTGAAAGAGAAATGTACAGGTATAGAAAAGTGTCTGAAATTAGGAAAAGTAGACACAGCTTATCGAAGGATTAAGAATACTTTTGGGGAAAAGAAGACTAAGTGCTATAATACTAGGGACACAAATGGAAAGCCTCTAACAGATAGGGAAGAAAAGGTTGAGAGATGGAAAGCTTACATAAAGTGCTTGTATAAGGGAAAGGAGATTGAGAATCATGAAATGGAAAGGGAGGAGGAAATTGATGAGGATGCGGAAGGAGATTTAATATTGAGATCAGAATTTGATAGAGCATTTTAAGACTTAAGCAGGAACAAAGCATCAGGTATAGATTATATACCGATTGAGTTGCTACACTGCATAGGAGATGAAGGTCTGATCAGGTGTGTAGGATTTATGAGACAGGTGAGGTACCCTCTGATTTCAAGAAGAATGTTATCATCCCTATACCGAAGAAAGTAGGACCTGACAGATGTGAGGATTACCGTACAATCAGCTTGATTACTCATGCTTCAAAGATCTTGTCTAGAATAATTTACAAGAGGATGGAAAGCCAGATAGAAGCGGAGTTGGGTGAAGACCAGTTTGGTTTCAGGAGAAATGTAGGAACAAGGGAAGCTGTACTAAGTCTTAGGCTGATCTTGGAAGGTACAATAAGGAAAGATAAGAGAACGTTCACGGCATTTGCAGACTTAGAAAAGGATTTGATAACGTTGATTGGACTAAATTGTTTGACATTTTGAAGAAGTAGGAAAGCACATTAAGGAGGTCTTAGAAGGTTTGGATGATGATTATGATAATTGTTGTTTTAAGGGGCCTAACATCTAGGTTATCGGCCCAGAAGGTTTAGAGGAGAAGGAGAAAGAAGAGAAAGAGATTAGAATATCGAGAACTAATACCGAAGAGGAAGCCAGACAAACTAAAGTAGATTTCCTACAGTCGAGACTACCAGAGAGGCAAGAATATAGGACATTCGAAATGGAGAGAGAGGTACGAGAACCTAGGACAAGTACACCTATGACTCAGGCGAGGAACATTACGGTTATCCGTAATTTTGAAGACAAGCCACGTTGTTTTAATAATCAAGATGATTATACACCTATCGAATTCGTTCGTAATCTGGCTGATTACTTTACGGAAGCTCAGATTCCAAGGGAAAGGGAACTGAAGATTGTAGAACGATATTTGGAAGGGGGTTCTCTTTCTTGATATCGTGCATTCCGCTACACATTCTCAGACTTTGACGAGTTTGCTGACTCGTTGATAAAGAGATTTTGGTCCGTGGAAGCACAAAACTCTCTTAGAGCGGAGTTATACTCTAGAAAGTATTCTAGCGCACTTACAACGCGTTATGCGGATTACTTTGCCCAGCAATTGGCACACTTGAGATTCCTTCAGCCACCATTAAGCCAAGGGGAATTAATTGAGGCTATCTCTCAACAACTTCCCGTTAAAAGGAGACGATATCTGATATCTGCAGGCATAACAGATCTTGCGAAGATGGACGAGTTACTCAGGAAACTTGACTGTACTAATCCTATCCCGAACGTAGTTGCTCGAAACTCTAGGAATGACCATAGAGAAATCAATACGATTTTTGTGGATCAGACACAGCAGACTGATGTCAGGAATGACCAAAATAGAAACAGTGGAGGTCCTGACAGGAACACATACTTCAAAGATAGGAGATATGAACCAAGATACAGGAGGTATAGAGAGGGAAGACCTTATCAGTAGCAGGATAATCGATATAATAACAATTGGAGAACAGGAAATTCCAATAACAATGATGGGAATAATAGTTACAGGAGTAATGAGAAGAAAGTTACTCGCGAAAACGGAAACAAAGGATACAATCGTTACAAAACCTATCGTGACGAAGTTTTCACATAGGAGCAGTACGAAGAAAGGCATAAAGAGGCTCGGGAATATCTCAAGGAAAAGAGGAAAGAAGAGGAGAAGATGAAGGAGAACGAAGGAAGGAAGATAATTCTCAACCCAGTACGAGTAAGAAGGGAAGATATGGAGAAGACAGTGGAAGAGAAAGAACTCCGATAATGAAGCGGAATTAAGAAGAAAGTCACTCATCTATACATATGACAGGAAAGAAGAATAATCATCAAGGGAAAGAGAGGAAGAGAGATAAGAGAATAGGCTAAAGTAACACCATTCAGCTCAGTAACATATTCATGTTCGAGTTACAGCCTGATAAAAACATTCTGGGAAAGTTTTTCTCCTCAGTTGAGGGAGGGATGAGCCCGAATTTGGCTTGTTTTAGGATGATTTTGAGGCCAGAATCAACTCTATGGTATTGAATATGCATGAGATTGAAGGTGCTGGATTGGTGACATAAAGCGAGATTTTAGCTATGTTGCAAGTTTAAGATGCATTATGGGTCGCCCTGGCAAGGTTATTTTACCTTGGAGACGAAGCGATACTGCGCCTATATTGGGATAAATACGGTATCCACGAGCTAAATGTTTGAGCACTGATAGCCAATCAGAGAAGACTTCTTTGATAGAAGACCCTGAGATCATAACTAGGATAGTTATCTATTCTCTTTTAGACCAAATGAAGAGGATATTTTCACATGAAAAGATGCCAAATTTAAGTATTAACCATGGTAAAATGATATTACAGTGATTAAAGACTTCAGAATGAAGTAATTAGCATTGTTATGTGCCCACGCAATCCAATCCCCACTCTTTTAAAATGGCGGAAAATCAGTCTGATGGACGAGTGAGGAGAGTGTACGGGGTTCATTACCGATTTGAGATTCAGCGAGGTGCGATCGCGGAGTGTAAGAAGCAGTACTTCAAGGCCAAGTGAGCCCGCGAGACGAGCAAGCACGTAACCGAGGTTCCAGTAGGAAGGAAGGCTCGCACTTCCCGTGTTAAGAGGAAGCAATTTCGAACGCAGTATTTAATTTACATTACTTGTGTATGCTGTAATAAGAAGCCAGCTTATATTTGAAGCTAGAATAGGCTTGGGCATTGTGCCAGTGTTATAGGCAAGTCTCTGTAGTGGATATATGATATCCAGCTTACCAGATTCAATAGTTTTTGTATACGTGAATCTAACGCCCGAGAAATGTGTTTATCTCGCTGCCAATACGACTTGTGTGCTACGCAGTGAAGTCAGGCAAGTTAGTGCCTGGGCTGACGAAACATTTCAAACAGCAGTGAAGAATATAGACATTCGCAAAGCTTTGTGCAGTATTATATGAGTGAGGCAGCATATCTACTACAGTGAGGTATCGATTCTACGGATATTCACTATGATATTTACTCAATATTCTTTAATAATGCAGTTTATCGTTACAATTTTAGCTGTAATGATTGAGTAAATTATGCGCTTGGGATATACGGGATAGAAGTATAGTGACTTCACCGAGCAACCTTCAACATGAATTCAGAGCAGTACAAAATTATGTTCAGCTATATCGTGACATTATGCAACCAATTGACTTCAGTTCAACTTTGAAGCAATATACCGTATGGTTTGCAACTACAAACATTATTCAACATTATTGCTCTTTCTTTATGGAAGTCTACCCCGTGGGGGTTTGCCTGTTCCTCTATCGGGCGCGTCCCAGGTGGCGGATAGGGGGGCTCGCCGGACTTGTCCGGAGGGTTTGAGGGAAATAAAATACCTCTCGCGGACCAAAAACAGGCCCCTTGCCAGGGTTATGGTGAAGCTACGTTAGGCCTAGCAAGCCAGTAGTGGATATGAAACTGCTTTTAAAACGGGAACGGGCCTCGGAAAGGACAGATCTAAAGGAAGCAGACCTGGCTATGGAAATGGACTACGAATCGGAACTTTGAATATAACGACATTGACGGGAAGAGTGGAGGAGGTTGTGGATATGATGGAGAGGAGAAAACTGGATGTACTCGGACTGGCAGAGACCAGATGGAGAGGGGAAGGATGGAAAGAACTGAGAAATGGCTTGCAGCTATACTGGATAGGAAATGAGGAGGGGAAGAGAAATGGAGTGGGAATGGTGGTGAGAGAAGGGCTGAGGGAGGAAGTAAAGAGGGTAAGTGATAGAATAATTAGAGCCAGAATCACTGTGAAAGGTAGAAACCTGGACATTTTGCAAGTCTATGCACCACAGGTGGGATGCTCAGAAGGCGAGAAGGACGAGTTTGAAGAGGAGTTGCAGAAGCAGTTAGTGGGGAGAGACCTGATAGTCATGGGAGACCTAAATGCCCATGTCGGAACTGATAGAAGAGGTTTTGAGGAAGTGATTGGTGGTGAAGGATGGGGAAACAGGAATAAGGAAGGAGAGAGATTGTTGGAACTGTGCAAGATAAATGGGCTAATGGTTGGAAACACATGGTACAAGAAGAGAGAGAGCCATAAAATTACTTGGTACAGCAGGGATTTGACTAGGAAATCAGTGGTGGACTATATTCTATGCGGGAAGGAGACAAAGAAGAGTATCACGGATATAAGGGTAATACCTTCTGAAGCCCTGGACAGTGACCACCGTCTGCTGGTCGCCAAGGTGAGAGGACTGAAGGAAAAGAGGAGAACTGGAAACCAAGAAAGAAGAATAAGGACATGGAAGCTGAAGGAGGATGGAAATAAGGAGAAGTTCCAGATATTAGTGAGGAACAAATTACCGAAGGATGATCCGAAAACAGGTGAAGAAGAATGGAATAGGTTCAAGGACGTGTTGGTAGAAGCAGCGGAAGTCGTGTGTGGCAGAACTAGTGGAAAGAAAAGGTGGAAGGAAACACCATGGTGGAACCCCAGAACTAAGGAAGCAGTGAAAAAGAAAAATGAAGCATTCAGGAAATGGTTCCAACAGAGGACAGACAGAACAAGAGAAGAATACCAAGAGCGGAAGAAAGAAGCAGGAGAAGTAGTGAAGGAAGAGAAAAAGAAATGGCTGGAGAAATGGACAGAAATGATGGAGGAGGACTGTGATGGCAGTAAGCAAGTGTTGTATGGAATGATAAAGGCAAAGAGAAGAGATACAGGGGAAAATGTCAGAATGGTGGACAGGAATGGAAAGGAGGTCGAAAATATGGAAGAAGTAAAGGTTATCTGGAGAGAATACTTCAAGGAACTCCTAAATCCAACTAAAACCAGCATAGTGGACATTGTGGAGGAAGAAACAGACAGTGAACAAGACATTTCAGAGAAGGAATTGACATGGAAAGAAGTGGAGGAAGCATTAAAGAAGATGAAAGGGGGAAAGGCACCGGGAATAGACGAAGTGAGTGTGGAGATGGTGAGAGCAGCAGGGGTGATAGGAACACAGTGGCTCTTTCGAGTAATGAAAGTGATATGGAGGGAGAAGAAAATACCAGAGGACTGGAAAAGAGGGATAATAATACCCATATTTAAAAAGGGAAGTAGGAAGGAATGCAAGAACTACAGGGGAATTACACTCATGTGCCACTGCGCCAAAATATTTGAGAAGGTACTGGAGAGAAGAATTCGGACAGAAGTTGAAGATGGACTGAGGGAAGAACAGTATGGATTCAGGCCAGGAAGGTCAACAGTTGACCTCATCTTTGCAGTAAGACAGCTACAAGAACACCATTATGAATATGGGAAAGATCTGGTGATGACCTTCTTGGATATTGAGAAAGCATATGATAGTATTAATAGAAACAAGGTATGGGAAGCAATGAGAGCAAAAGCAGTGAACAAGGAGACAGTGGCAAGAGTGAAAGCAATGTACGAGGGAAGCAAAAGCTGTGTAAAGGTGGGAAGAGAGAGAACGGAATGGTTTCAACTGGAGAGTGGTCTGAAACAGGGAAGTGCCCTCTCACCCCTGTTATTTATAGTGGTGATGGATGAAATCATACGAAAAGTGGTAAATAGCATTGGGGAAAGGAAAATGAAGGCAATGTTGTTTGCTGATGACCTTCTGGTATGGGGAGAGGATGAGGAAGAAGTACAAGAGCAATTAGATGAGTGGGAGAAGGTAGTGTTATCATATGGGATGAAGTTCTCAGCACAAAAGAGTGAAGTGGTCATCACAACGAGGAAGAAGAACAGACTGGATATGGGCATAACACTTGGAGGACAGCAGTTGCAGAAAGTAGAATGCTTCAAGTACTTGGGAAGCATAATTGAAGAAAAGGGAGGCAATAGGATGGAAATAAATGAGCGGGGAAGGTGCGCAGATGGATTTTTCAAGAGTGTTAGGGGAATGATATGGAATAAAGATGTACCACAAAAATGTAAAGGAATCATCTACAAGACCTACTTTGTGCCAATTTTGACATATGGTTCAGAAACATGGGCGATGAAGGAAAGGGACAAGAATAAAATACGAGCAGTGGAGATGAAGTTCCAGAGGAGTAGGGTAGGAGTGACAAGAATGGACAGAGTAAGGAATGAGAGAGTCAGGGAGATGGTAAGAGAGGAACCATTGCAAAATAGAATAGAGCGATCTAGGCTACAATGGTATGGACATGTGAGGAGGATGCAAGAGGAGAGGATACCGAAGAAGATGTTTGGAATGGAAATGGCGGGAAGGAGGCCAAGGGGAAGACCAAGGGACAGATGGACAAAAGGAGTTAAGAAGAGTGTGGAGGAAAGAGGAGTGTGCTGGGACACAGTAAATGACGAGAGATGGTGGATGGACAGGAAACGATGGAGAGGCTTATGTTCCAAGCAGACCCGACCAGCGGTTGGAAACTGCTCAAGATGATGATGATGACAAGAGTTGTCGGAAGAAGATTCAAGAAAACGCTTTCTAAACGGAAGATGATGGCAGTTCAAGCGAGCGGGAGAGCGGCAGTTCGAGCCCAGTCGACAACAGGGGGTGCTCTTGGAGGAACGCGAGTTCAATGTCCGAGAAGACTGGGCGTGGACCGTGGGGAACTACAGTTCGATCCTCTCCTGGAACAGAATTACCAATCCATCTGGGTAATACCTATATGCTACAATTCAACCAGAACTTCTATTAAGGTACAGCGAAGACACTCTTTTATGTAGTTTGGAGTAGATTGATACATGTTTGAGCACCAATTTACTATTGTAGTATAGTCATTTTGTCATAGATTAGTTTTTGGTATTTTTCATTGAAATTCAGCGTTGGATATTTTCGTTTGCCAATCCAACTTTTATTTTATTTTGGCGTTATTTCAATCTACAAGATAGTCTTATGGAATTTATATCCATGTTTTGGATATTCTTCGAATTTTATTTAATTCTATTTCCTTGGATTTATAGTGGAATTATATTCAGGTTTTCGTCTTCAACGATTTTTATTATTCGTTTGTAGAGGATTAGCCTTGGGTATTTTTCTATGAGAAGATAAGTTAGGGAAGCTATATACGATTTATAATTACATTTTAACGAGATTGTGTGATAATTTCCTCGACTTTTAATAATTCTGGCATGAACATTATGGACGATTTCATTGATTTGCCATGTGTATTTAAGATACAGAGACTTTGATATTGCATTGATAGTCAGTTTTATCTGATAACTATTTTATTTTGAGATAGCATTGGTCTATCATTAACGAATTCTTGAGTAGACATAAATCTCATTGGAAGATTTAATTTTATTGATCGACGATTTTTATAGACGTCACGATCCAATCTTGAACCTAGATTTGTGGAACATTTGTATGACAACGAAGTTCATAGAGCTTGTTGTAACGTCATTGACAATTGTGGTCTTGACTTTATGACATTTTTGAGTTTACGTCAGTATGGAACGATAAGTTCGTATTTTTATTAAATATTTATGAGACATATAATTAATTCCAGGTTTACTCTGCTTATTAAACTTGCAGAGGGAGTCAATCCTACACACATTTCAACGATTATTAATAATTTGAACCATCTTGTAAACAACATTTGAGGTTGTGATTATAAATAAGTTTGCAAAGCAACATTATAACAGTTAATTGAGTTAGTATTGGACACACATATGAATTTATAGTTGGGAATACGATGGTTAATTCCGCATTGTGATGAAATGGTAATAGTATACGATGATGTCATTCCGTATAACTTTGATGAAGTTTTTTTTTTTTTTTGTCGTGTGGCCTCCTCAGAGGTGAGGATCTGCGATGAAATAATTTAAGTGTGGAAATACGATGAATGTATACCGTATTTTTAAGAAACTTATTAACTTGTTGCTGTAATGATATATCATGCTATTTGTAGCATTTGTGTGAAATGAAACTGAGTTTGGTGTAACTCACAGTTATTCTACGAAAGTGTTAGTTGGATTAGACGATTTTAAGGAGGCATGCGGAACAGCAAGGTGATCTGCTGAGTTGATTAATGTTTCTAAATTAATTATTAAAGTTTTATTAAGACCCTGGACGAATAATCATATGAGGTGTTCTTAAATGAATGATCATATTAAACCGGATTTAACAGAAACCTAAACCACGACAATAATAGTCGGTGTTATAATTGAGTGAACTTTAAACAATTAATATTACATGAAGTAATTGCGATGGCCATTTATAATAAAATGATCTGAGAGGAAGGAAGTTTTAATCTACACTTCTTACGTGTTTACTTCTCTTGGAGAAGTATAATAATAGTATTCCTATAGTATTTCGACATGGAGGGACAGTATAAATACTAAACTTGTATAACTAGTCCGATGTAAATATTTAACCTTTTTAATCCCCTTAGCGTGTACGGCGCAACGGTGCGCCCACTAGCCTGCTACGTTCACAGCGTGTGCGGCGCAAGGGTGCGCCGTCGAATTTGAAACGCCCGCTACGTGGACTTCGTAATAGTTATTTATTTGGTTGTAAGATGGCAGGAAGAGGCAACTTGGCTACACTTCGAGCTACTTATTATTGCCAGGAGGTGTCGCATATCTTCACATTCATTTATTTTTCAGATCTCTGCACACGTGTTTCCGCTTTTGCGGACCGTGAGTTTGCTTGTAAACATGGCAGGTCGTGGCACAGTTATTGATGACAAAGAAATAGCTAATTTGCTCGATATTAGTGCCAACGAAAGTGATTCAGAGTGTGACAGCGATATAGAGGATGAGTTCGCTATAACTTCCAGTGAAGATAGTGACGCTGACGATGTAATTCGTGATAGAACGCCAAGAAATACGAACACATTAGGCGACTGTGATATTGTCCCAGTATTGACGTGCCGCTGACCAGGGATAACCAGGTTTTTAATAGTTTATAATATTATGTCATATGTTGTTCTTATTGTGTGTGTTTTTTGAAAACTTTTGCCAGTGCGTTTGGAAATTATAGCGAAATGCATATGATACCGCGCTTACCATTGGGAGTAGGCTAGAAATAATGCACGTTGTGGGTGCAGCCCAGAGTTTCACAATATCACGCTTGAGGGGTTAATAGGCGTTGTTTATATTTTTCCTTCAACTTTGTTGAAATTGTTCATAATAACAAATTATTTTGCGATGGTAATAATATAATATTAAGCTTCCATCATGTGTGTTCTTATTTTTTTGAATGGAGAAACACTTGTATGCAACACCAGGTGAGTGAGAGATTGTATTACATGATTTATGTATGTGATATTTTGGGGGATTGTAATTGTAATGGAGACGTGTGTTGTACTCCAAATATTTTTATAAATATTAAGGAAGGAATAGTGTTCTTTCAGGAACTTTTTCAATGTGTGTTAGCAAGAGAGTGCGTGATGACTGAGGGATTAGTCATTAGTATGTATGAATCACGGGTGAGGAGGAGGAAACAGCTGATTGCCAATAGCAATGGCGGTGATCTGAAAACAGCTGATTGACATTTTATGTAGTCCAGCTGATTACTTTGAAATAGAAAGGGAGTGTATAGAGTAAAACATAGTATTGTTAAAATTTTAAATACATTTTTAAACGAAATTATATTTGGAAAACATTCGACTCCAGTTGAGGGAGGCTATGTAAACGTGAGATTTTGGGCATTTTTAGCTCAGCTGTTTAGTGCGTGCATGTTAAATTTGTTATGGATGAGTGGGAGTTATTTTATATTTTACAGTTTTTGTTTTTATTTTATTCTATTGTCATTTATTGTCTGTTGTTTTTATGGCAATAAATTTAGCTTCATTCTTTTTACAAGTGGGTCTTGCGTGATTTATTTCAATTATAGTAAGGATGTGTTATGGAAAAGGGGTACTCATGGTATGTGGTGCCTTTAACCCGTTCCGACCCGAGATTTAGGTAAGGATCTAAAGCTCCCAAAGTAGTTGGCATTCTTGTCCAGTGTAGTTAGTCCATAACACTTCCACTACGACTGTGTGATTATCATAGAAGTGCTTGTCGGAAGGATTTTCATGTTTTTAGCCGGGACCTTCAAGATTCTTCGATCCACTTTTCATTCTAGGATTTTGACAAGTCGGGTACAGTACCATCCCAGCATTTGCCTTAAGACGAAGTGGGAAACCATGGAAAACCACTTCGAGGATGGCTGAGGTGAGAATCAAACCTCCTCTACTCATTTGGATCACCCGAGGCTGAGTAGACCCCGTTCCAGTCCTCATACCACTTTTCAAATTTGGACCTCCGGGGTGGCAGCTAAACATGCTGACCACTACACCACATGATATTGGTGAAATGTGACACGAATGCCTTTGTATTTTATCCCCAAAGCTTAAAATGTCATAAAAATATTTGGCGGTTGAGGGTTTCGAACCCATCACCCTAATACAGGTCCGGTATCTTCTACGCACTTGTACTATTACTCCACGGCTACTCGTCCTTTTACCCCTGCCTGAAAGCGTATGATATGTGATACTGCTTTCTATTTCGAAGTTTCATTCACGTTTTTTATCAGTAAGCCACAGTACCCAGTGTTAATTTCATATCCAACTGAAACCGTATAATCAGCATGTACTTTATACATGCCCGTATGACAGTTTGATGCATTGCATAATCATTGTCGCACACATGTTTTTGTAAAGACTAGCTTCCATGTCGTCATAAATCTTGTCAAGTCCTTTAGGGTCATTGTGGCTTGGCTATAGACGGGGAACTGTCGACCATGACGCCATCAGACGTTGGAAGTGTGGCCGAGAACTACAAAAATAAGGGGCAGAAGACTCACCCGGTATATGTTATCTTAATGCAACCCATGCTGATGAAGACTCCAATGAAGGGTTGAAAACATGTTTCATTAAACATGATAATATTAACAGGAGTGTCTTTATAAACTTAATTAATACATACGTTAATACATCTATTTAACACATTTGCCGTCACGATTAATGTTTTTGCTTCAATAATTTCCCATCTCTCATGCCCGCAAACACACAAAAACACTCTCCGTTTTTCAGTCACTCACTCACTCTCTCTCTCACTCAAAAGATGCATTTATAATCTAACCTGGGATAGAAATTTGGGGGAATTTAAGCACCGGGGACCTCCAAACATTAGAAGAGGTCAAAGAAAGATATTTGAAGGCCGTACTTGGAATATCCAAATACACCCGTACAAGACTAGTATACGAACTAGCTAGAGAGCCCTTCCTAGTAGAAGATCTAAGATTCAAGCAGGCTTTACCATTTAGGATCAACTGGAAGAAGATACTGGAGGACAGGACATCAAAGAAAAAGGATATCTGGATGGAGTTTCACATGACAGAGGCCATGGTTAATACAGTAGATTATAGTCCGAGGCGAATCAGGATTTACGGCATTTCATGAACTAGTTGGACATTCACGGTGTGCAATGTGAAATCCTTCCACGAACTTGACTTGAACTGTATTTGTGAACAGTGCGACCTGGTATGTGATCGGTATCATGTCATAACATGCAGAAAAGATAGAAAATCTATCATAGACTTCTGCATGAAGTGACGAGTAATTTCCTTGTTATTTTTTACTTTGCACAAATTGTGCACATTAATAAATTATTATAATCTAACCTGTGAAGAATCAACTATGACTCCATTGTTGGAAGTGACATTATTTTTTGTCTTCTCTATGTCGTGGAGATCTACACCTCGACAACAATCATCAATAAGAATAGTTCGATAGCCACTGGCCAACGAGTCCGCTGCAGTTGCACCTAAACAAAAGAGCAGTAATTTGCAATTACACACAGTATATTCCTTGGTCCACTCATTTCACAGGAATAAATAACATATAAAAATCTATTGGGATGAAGTATGGTAAAATCTGCCAAGTTCTACAAGAGAAGCAGGAATAACAGTGTACATAATTCAAGAGATATTCATTAAAAACCTAAAATAAGGTACATACCAACACAAACATCATAAGCCAGCCCACAGACATAGATATCTGTAGCATTTTTCTGTCTCAATTCAGAAACCAAAGTTGTGTCAGCCAGCTTTTTGTTGTCCCAAAACACTGAATATGAATCCACCTCAGGATTAGTGCCTTTGTACACTTTAATAGCACCATCCACTATCTGTTAACGAATCAGAAAAAGACACACACTGTAGGCTACATTTAAATAAATAATAACAGAAAAAGAGCAGGGAGTAGTGTACGTAATTATCTGTAACAATGACTATACTTTCCCGTATGTGTAACAGATACTATGATTTTAATGGAGCAGGTTTTTACTAGTATTCTACACTTCAGGAAATTTCTGAGTAATCTTCACTGCAATAATTACACTTTCGCAAAGTATCAGATTGAATTCGCAGTTATTGCATGTGAGATTTTTGAGGTGAACACCACTCTCTAAATGTTGAAATTAATGGCATGGTTATAAATGTACATCTTATCAATATTTTCCCAGTTTCAAATGAACCATCTTCTTCATAATAATGGCACACATAACATGCCAGCAGTCGAGATGGCAAAAAGTTGCATTGGTTCCAATTGATCACTCTATTTTTAACTTCTTGCATATCTCTCCTTAATACAAAGCCTAAACTTGTTCCCAGGATTGATTCTTGGCTCGAAACAAGAGTCCTATTATAAAACACATGCTCTGCCATGATGTCCATATATCTCCCAATAGTTCTTCTATTTACTAGCATAGCAGATCGGACACAGTAGCCAACATAAAACCATTATATTTGGCCACATTTTTTTAATAGCAATCTTCAATGCACCACTTGCGCAGTGAATATATTACCTCATTCATGGAAAGCCAAGAAGTTATTCAATACTTTGTAGTGATAGAAGCCATTTTTCAGTGTTGCCTAATTCTATTAAAGAAAGCTTTTCAGTCTGCAACACAAAATAGTGTGCACAACTTCACTACTGAAATTATTCATAGTTACAATTCAATAGACAACAGGCTACATACTTAAACTAGGGTGGCCATACGTCCCGGTTTAGACCGCTTTCGAGGGCGTCCCGTCGGTTTCCGAAAATTCCCTACAATGTCGTGGTTTTGTGCAAAAATTAAAAAAAGAAATATATTTACTAGCAAAGACAATAATTTATCAATAGTTTCATGGCAATTCGTAAAAGCTTGAAAAAACTGTATTGACAATATAAACAAATAATGTTTTTGTAATTTATTTCATTGAAATTAAATGTAATTTTGTCAAACAAGGAAAAACAAAATCTATTCAAAGCCTACACAATTGTTTGTTAGATGTTAGGATGATAGGGTAAGTTGGTATGAAGGAAAATAAATCTGTTATAATTAATAATAGTTTTTTTTGATATGTGGGAGTAATAAATATAAGAAGATTTCTGTTGTTCAGCCAAGCCATTGTTTGTTAGTTTAAGTAGGTTAAGGAACACAAAGTTATTATGATTTACAAGTTTTGTAACCATGTGAGTAATAAATATGAAGAAAAATAATCTTACTTTTGATTTCACAAACCCACTTCCATAGAGTAAGGCTATAGGATTTCGGATTTCACTGGGGGCACAGCCCCTCCCCGGGTACTACGATGTCCCGGTCTAGGCCAAGACCTTTATGGCCACCCTAACTTAAACCATAGAGTAAGGCTATAGGATTTCGGATTTCACTGGGGGCACAGCCCCTCCCCGGGTACTACGATGTCCCGGTCTAGGCCAAGACATTTATGGCCACCCTAACTTAAACCACATTAATAATAATAATAATGCAACAACCATAGAAATGTACTTACTATACTGTATGTAAATAGTTGACACATTACACAAGTTTTTACAAACTTATGTAATATCAATATTGTGTATATACAGTACATATATTTATGTTTAAGTGTAATTCATTAACATCATACGGTACACTAATTAAACCTGTGAACGGGATCTGAGGATGAGCGTGTGACGTTCAAAACATGTCATCCATTTAAGTACCGGTAGGTATTTGTACATTCAAGTGTGTTAGTTTGTAGGGTATGTAAATACTTGTTTCCCGCCCAATGTAATTGGGCACAATTCGTGTTGACCGACTGAAAAGCTTTCTTTAATATAATTATTCAACACTGTATTTACCAATAAATACAAGCATATGCTATCATCTTAATATGCATAAAATATATAATAATAATGAATTTTCAATTAGATATGCTGTGTCGTTACAAATGTGACTTTGTAAATATCCCTCATAGCTATGATTCTAATTATTTCAATGTTTAATTATAATTACCCACTCTCTTACAATTATTGCTTATAATCGAGGAGCATCAGAACAAAAACTGAAAAAACGACTTTTCCTGCATTAGTGCTTTTGTGGTTCTGGGAGGAGTATTAGGTGAAATATGATTTCAAATAAGATGCAACAAACAACTTCCAAATAAAAGCTGATAAATTTCCCTCATAAAGTCATTTGCAATGCCACAACGTTATCATGTATTACATTCTATAATAAATGCTTTCCTGGACTTATATGTTTTTGTTCCCGTGCTCCTTTCTTAGCATCTGTCCCATCGAATGGGGTTAGCTGCTTATAATTCTCAGTAATTGCAAATAAAAAAGACAGTGAAAAGGTTACTAGTCTTAAATGCCAGGGGGGAAAGATTACCGTAAACAATATTACACATTGAGTAGCAAATTTAGAAAAAATAAAAATGTCTGCAGAAGACAAACACCTCAACCAGCAACATGAGTTCATGGAAGAAAACTAAATGAGCATTATCCCTCATTTCGCCTCTGGAGATACATCTTAAATTAGAATCAAGCTCATATCCAGTCTCTAAACTTCCAACATCAACTTAGTTTACACCAGCCAAGCTAACACATTCAAAAAATCTTACCTTTAAATCTTTGTGCAATTCAGCCCCCCAAGATTCTTGCACGCAGTGACGGGGCCATAGTCTTTGCTTCATTTTAGGAGGTCCTTCAAATATCACAGTGTCGTACATCTTAGCTTCCTCAGCCGATATCTGCCATTGAAACATATAATTTAACTAAACAATATTATGCAAACATTTCCAACAATATTTTCTTAAGAAGTACCAATTTGATATTATTAACATGTTTGGTGTGAAGCCAGTCAACTTAACATTAGCTCAGTGGTAGAGCAATGGCATGCAATGCCAGGAGTCATTGAATACTACAGTAGAACGTCATTTATCCGGACGTCAAACAACCGGAACGTCAATTATCCGGACGGAAAAAAAAACTTACGCGGATGTACAAGAAGGAAGTTTAATGTTGTTTACTGTTGGCAGAAGATGAGGAGAGGGTGATATTTTTTCACAAAAGCTTTCTTTTAAGGACTACTGTTACTTGATAGCTGATGGATTTGTCACTTTAACATCACAGAATCTTCAAAATGCATTGAAGAGACCGTAAAGACCACAGACACTGTTGATGAAGATTTGGATGCAGTGACAAATGAGTTATTCCCCCAAGTTGCTGAATTTTTCGACTGTGATAGAGAAGGCACACAAGCTTGTTTGGAAAGTGACAGTGACTCAGGTTTTCAAATCTTGGATGATGATGATGAAATTGCTTCTCTGGTGCAAGAAGTAAGTGGGGAAGACGAAAAGGATGACAGCTTAGATGGGAAAGATGAAGAAGGACCAAGTCATGGAGAATTGTTTACTGCAATAGAAACTGCGCTATTGTAGTATGGTTGTACTATGAAATAAACACATGTTCGATTATCCGGAAAAATCGTTATCCGGAATACTTTCGGTCCCAATTAGTCCGGATAAACGACGTTCCACTGTATATGCGTTAAGACACTTTAATTCTCTACCTTCCATCACAATGTTTTGTAATATTCGATTTCCGGCTCTGCTAAGAAATTTAGTTCTGGTCTGAGGGCTGAAATGATGTACACACACAGCCTCGTGAGGCAAAACTGAGAAGAGGCAGGTTCGATTCCTACCTCAGTCATTCTAGAAGTGATTTTCCATGGCTTCCCACTTCTACTCCAGGCAAATGCGGGAATGGTATATAATGTAAGGCAACGGACGCATCCTATCTGAATCCTACCTTGATTACAAGTACACACACTAGTACAGACATCACAGTGGCACAGTATGTCACATTCAGCAACACTGCTTGCAAGCCTACTACAGTGCATAAAGCTGGGAACTAGAAGATGAGACATGATAAACTAGTTTCGTTTGTAAACATCAAGAAATCTATAAAAGATAACATGTAGCCAGCTGTTATCCAGTTGAAAGTCGGACAGGCAGGCCATTAGATGTCGTTAATTCATTTATAGGGGCTTGGAACATCTTGGGCATCAGCCCTGTGTATTTGGGTGTGTGTTGAAGTTGCCTCATAACCTGTATTTATGTGATGACAAGTAGTGTGTGTTACTGTATTAGGGACATGGGTGAGGTATGTTCCCCAAGACTTGGAGTTGGCATTTTCATGAAGGGAGTGTGATAAAACCTGGGGAAATCAAGCTCGGATTAGCTGCTGTTGGCGCTGGGATTCGGACCTATAATCTCCGGACTCGCAGCTGTGGTGCACGGCTACACTGCGGGACAGAGTACATGAGAAGACCTGTTTCGCAAAGAGGGAGGCATCTCTCCAATTAGTTTTCATCCCTATGACATGTGAACCTTGAAACATCGATGCCAAATTGACTACAGAAAATGGCCTTCTACATAGCGCCGCAATATGGCGTTTTGGGAGAATCACTCTACGTGGATCTAACCCATTTCTTTATTTTTTATGCTGCACAACATAGTGCAAGCATACCGTAAATTGATAGAGCTAACCATTAGTCTCCTAGACATGCTTAAATGCCGGTGATGTAGCTAAACCGTTTGTGTTCTCAATAAATCACAAACCTTTTATTACATATTTTTCCTGGGGAATTCTATGTACCCAGCTGCCTGGTTTTACCCCACCCTCCCTGCATAGGAAAATACACCAAGGTGAACATACAAACTAACAACAACAAGAAAAGTAGAATAAAAGCATGCAAAAAGGACAAAGACAACAATTTTTTGAATCCTTCTTTTCCTGTCAAATGATTGTTTGCAATTCATAGAACTGAAACACAAAGCTTACCAGTTTCTATAAACAAAGAAATGAAAGAATGTTCCATCCCTACTCTGAGGAACATCGAATCATGGATATGTTTTTAGGCCTAGATGATGAATACCTGTAAACCTTTCTAACAAGGTTATATTACAGGCCTCAATAGACTGAGAACCAGGCACGGCCGTTGCAATTACCTATGCCATAAGTGGGGTTGGATAGATTCCCCATTGTGTCAATGCAATGAGGAGGAACAGACCATGGACCATATCATCCAGCGCTGCCCTCTACACGCCTACTCCGGGAGCCCTAGAGATCTGTTTCATCTTCGAGAATGTACTGTGGAATGGCTCCAAAACTTGAACTTGGATTTGTGATTTGTTTTTATGTAATTCACCATACAATTAAATTAAATTAAATTACAGGCAAACACATATTTACAACACTTGCCATTTGCATGACGATAGGTCTGTAAACCAGTTTCTTTACAACACTGTTCACACACAAAGTTAGCTATTTTTGTATTGAAGTTGCGGGGACAAGTACAAATCCAGAACAACAGCCAGGGCAAAATACTGAGTAAAGGACAATGATGAGAGAAGTATAAAATGTATTCTTGAGTCGTCAAATGATTAAGAAATCTGCTATACAGGGTTTCGACGCTTGTACCGTATTATTTATTGTCATTGATATGGCTGGATTATTATTCAGCTCAAGATTAAACGTATCACACATAAACGAGAGGAACATTTTGCCTGGAGTACTCTTCAGATCAATATTTACAGTAGATCACCTCCATAATGATAGGAATTGTGTCGTACACATTTTCGCCTGGCAGAGGCAGGAATGAGATGCAAGTAGTATCTGTGTACGCCCGCTTAGGGGCAAGGTGGGCGCTAGACCGTCACACTTTCAATGTTGTTGTTGTTGTTGTTGTTTCCTATGGCTAGCCCGGATTCCAATCCATCAGCTTTCTTGCGTTCCAATAGAGTTGTGTAAGGTTTCCAGGAGTTCTAGCAGTCACATCAAGTTTGTTGCAATGTAGCAGGTGCCCCTTATCCATTTTACTTCCAGGTTCGTGACAAAGTGTACATTCTTCAGATCTCAGGATGTTGATTCGTTTCAGATGAGCTGCAAGGCAGTCGTGGCCAGTGTGGTGTTAATTTATATTGATCCCATTTAGCATCAATGTCTTTCCATAATTTGGTTTTTGCCATTTCTTCATACCTGTTTTTGATAGTATTTTTCAAGATCCTTTTTGCTGACATAAAATCAGTCTGACTGACAGATTGTTGTAGTGTGGTACCTTTTTTTTGCTAATCTGTCTGTCTCTTCATTTCCTGCTATTCCAACATGAGAAGGGATCCACTGAAATGAGATCTGTTTGTGGAGTCTTTGAAGGGTTTTTATCATACAAAAAATTTCTTTCAGTTCTTTATTTTGGGGCTTATAATTTGACGAGATGGCTTGGATGGCTGCTTTTGAATCTGTAATAATAACGCATTTTTGATAATCAATGTTTCTGCCTAATAACTGATGGAGTGCATGTGAAATTGCTCTTATCTCAGCATCAAAGTTTGTTTTGTTTTGGCCTACTGGGAAGTAGAGTGAGAAGAGAGATGAATGTATTCCTGCTCCAGTTCTATTTTCTTTGTCTTGTGAGCCATCTGTAAATATTTTTAGCCATAGATTAGATGGATATCTTTCTTCTATTGTACAGAGGGCCAGTTGTTTTAGATCTTGTGGTGAAGAGCCTTTCTTGCAGACCTCTTCTAACAAAGTAAGATCTGTAGTCACTTGTATATATTCAATGGGGTTGACTGGCATACAGAGTGGTTCAAGTTTTATTTGCAGATTGCTCTTATTGATATATTCTTTGGCGAGACTTAAGGGATCTTTTTGTGTTTTAAGATTGGGGCTAGAAACTGGTTTTTTGATCCATGTCATTTGAGGTACTCTTTGTATACTGAGATATGCATTGGCTGTTTGATGTTTCATCTCTTCTTCTATTGGTAAGTTGTGGATATATAATTGCAAGGCGGTTATAGGTGTGGTTTTTATTGCACCTGTTATGGTTCGTAGGGCATTATTCTGACACCTCTCGAGGCGATCAATGTTTAACTGGGGTGCTGTAGCGAGTACTTCACTGCCATATTTTATGATAGGTTTGATGTAAGTATTGTAGGTTTTGTTGAGTGTGTCTTGAGTGCTCCCCCAAGTAGCTCCTGCTAGTCTCTTCAGTAATTTCATCCGTTTGCTTACCTTATCCTCCACATGTTTTATGTGTTTGGTCCAGTTCAGCTTCTTGTCCATGATGATAACTAGGTACTTTGTACTTTCACTTTTTGGAAGGTCTTGATTACTAAATTTGAGACTAAAGGTTGGATTGTGGTGTCTCAGGGAGAAAAACTGGTATACTGTTTTGGAAGTATTGATTTCCATATTATTGTTTTAAGTCCAGTTTTTGAGTTTTATAAGTGCCTGGTTCATTCTGTGTTCAAGAAGCATTTGCTGATTTGGGCTGTTACGTGCTGTGGTCCAAATGATAACATCGTCTGCAAACATGCTGATATTCACATTACCTACTTTCTTTATTGTTTTTGGAAGATCGTTGATGTACACATTGAATAAAGTTGTGCTTGATACAGCTCCTTGTGGGAGGCCTAGTTTTGATTGCTTGCAACCTGAAGTTTTGTTGTTGTAACGAACATTGATCATTCTTTGTGAAAGGAATCTTGAAAACCAGTTTAACATACATCCATTTACTTTGAAGTTGATAAGTTTCTTTAGCAGCATGTTTCGCCATACAGTATCATAGGTTCCTTTAAAATCGATGAAAACTGCAAGAACACTTTCCCTTTTGTTGAAGGCTTCTTTAACAGCTTGTGTAAATCTCATTATTTGGTGGGAGGAGGACCTGTTTTGTCTAAACCCTGCTTGTTCTTCTGATAGAAGAGATTTTGTTTCCAAGTACCAACTGAGTCTATTTGTAATCATCCTTTCTAGAATTTTTACCAGAATGGAGGTAAGTGCTATAGGTCGGTACGAGGGGACTTGGTTTTTGACTTGCCTGGTTTTAAGATTGGAATGATGGTTGCTTTAGTCCAGTCTTTAGGTAGGTTATCATTTGATGTCCAAAATTTGTTGAATATGTGTAGCAGTATGTTTAGAGCAGATGGACCTAGATTTTTTATGAATTCTGGGAATATCTCATCTGGTCCTGGTTGTTTTCTGACTTGTGTGTTCTTTATTGCTAACATTTATTTATTTATTTACATAGGTCCCAATGAGCCTGAGCTCGTGTTAGGGACAATCAAATAACATAGTTACAGCATGGCATATATATAATTTTGGTAACATTATTGTTTAGTTTAATAGTAGCCTAACTTATATTAGATTGCTAGTGACTAACTTTACAGAGATAATTCGGTATGATACATTGCATTGCTTAAGGCTATTGTACATGGGCTATTCATTCCTTAATAGGAAGTCTTTTGTTTTCCTCTTAAATGTTTTTATAGAGAAGCTTTCCCTTATGCCTAATGGTAGCGAGTTGTATTCTTTTATTATAGAGGACATAATTCCTTTAGTTCCAAATGTAATGGATTGGGAATGGCTGGTGAATATTTGATTTACTCCTCTTGTTGCATAATGATGAATGTCATTTGCATGGGTAAAATGGATGTGTGTGTGTATCAATTTGTTTTCTAATTTGTATACAAATACTGTTGCTGACATAGCTATTTGTTTTTGCAGTGGCATAATTTTAGTTCTTGAGTATAATTCATTTGAGGGTGTGAGCCAAGGAAATCCAAAGATAGATTTTATAGCACGTTTCTGGAGTATCTCAAGTTCTTTTATCAGCTCCTCCTTACAATATCCCCATATGAAATTCATGTACATTAGATGTGAATGTATCAGAGCAAAGTATATATTTTTCAATTGTTGGCTAGTAAGACAGCTATATCTTAATCTGAAAATAATACCAATTAAAGGGCTGATTTTATGTTTTACATTTTCTACATGATTTTCCCAGGTTAGTGTACTATCTAGTGTGATTAATTATGTTGCCGATTTAACCCTTTCTATTTCTTTGTTGGCTATGTTGACTATGTTTGTGGTCTCAATCTTGTATGATGGTTTATGGAAGAATAAATATTTTGTTTTAGTGATATTGATAACCATTTTGTGTGCTCTCAGCCAATCCACCAGCTTATTGAGATCATAATTAATATTTAGCATAATTTCCTGTTCAGATGTTCCCAGATAGAGTATAAAAATATCTGCAAATAGTTTAAGCTTGCCTTTCAATTCTAATAATACTATATCATTAATATAGGCCAAGAAAAGAATTGGTCCTAAGACAGAACCTTGAGGTACTCCTGTGTCAATTCTCATTTGAGATCCTTTTACATTATCGATTGCAACATATTGTTTTCTGTTAGTGAGGTAGTTCTTGAACGAATCATGTGCCACTCCTCTGATGCCTGCAGATTCTAGTTTATTAAGGAGAATCTTATGGTTAACCAGATCGAAGGCTTTTTGAAGGTCAATTAGTACACCAGCAGCTAGTTTGTTTTCATCTAATGCCTTTTCTACATCAGTTACTACTTCAAATATAGCACTATCAGCTCCTCTATTTGGAATAAACCCATATTGGCAGTTTGCAAAGTAATCATTTTTCATGAAGAAATTCATAAGTCTTCGTTTAACAACGCTTTCTAGAACCTTGCTGATGGCAGATATAATATTAATGGGTCTGTAATTTGATGGGTGGGTTTTGTCTCCTTTTTTGTAGATCGGGACCACCCTAGAGACTTTACAGGCATCGGGGAATATACCAGTCATCAGTGAAAGATTTATTATTTTGACAAGATATGGTGTAAGGCCCTCAAGACACAATTGTAGCATGACATTAGTAGTGTTGTCCTCACTTATATTGTTTTTGTGTTTTAGGGAGTTTATAATTGATTGTATTTCATTAGCATCAGTTGGTAACATAAAGATTGTCTTAGTGCTAGTAGTATTTTTATAGCTTGTAATGTCCGAGGTAGAACCGTTTCCTTGATTTTCCCATATACTGTTAGCAATATTGACATAATATTTATTAATTTCATCACATATATTTTCTTTTTTTTCGACATTTGTGCCGTCGACTATAAGTTTGACAATTTCATTTTTCCCCTTCTTTGGCCTATTTAACATCTCATTAACAACACTCCACACTTCCCTCTGATTATTTGCATATTGAATTTTTTGGTCAAAGTAGTTTCTTTGTAGGTTTCTCTTAAGTTTTGTAACTTGGTTGCTAATAATTTTATATTCTTCTAAAATTTCTGCAGATGGATTTTTAACTTTGGTTTTTGTATATATCTTATCTTTCCTGTGTATTAGTGCTAAAAGATCTTGTGTGATCCAGGGTTTTATTGGTGGGGCACTTGGCTCCTTATTTGTATATTTCATAGTACAGGCTTCTATTCCTTTATTAATAAAATCACAGAATTTATTGTAGTAGTCATTGATGTTAGTTTCATTGCATACAAATTAAGTTTTTTGTAGTTTATTTTATCCTTTTCTATTGGCCTATCATCACATATTGAGTTCCTGTTTATCTTTTTGTTTCTCATTTCACAGATGAGTAAATGGTGATCACTCAAATCATTATCAATATTATAGACATTACATATTTTGTCACAGTCGTTCACCAATACATGATCAATTAGAGTAGAGCTAGTTTGTGTTACACGAGTTGGATATTTTGTATTACATAAGACTAGACCGTATGATTTGACTAGGTTAATATAACTACTAGTATATCTGTCCCCAAATAATAGATCGATATTCATATCACCTAGTATTATAACAGGATTCGTTGAGTAAGAACTAATAATTACTTCGAGATCAGTTAGAAAGTGTGGAATGTTGCTTTTATGAGGGTTATAAGCAGTGATTATATTGTATTCTTGATGGCCTTTTCTCACAGTAATGTGCAGTATGCTGTGGGTGGAATTTATTTCCTTTACAAGGGTACTGCTACATTTGTTTGAAATATACAAAGATACTCCCCCTCCAGTTTGCTTTCTAACTATGTGATATGCAACATATTTCTTAATATTGAAAAACATTTTTGTTTGTTCTGTTAACCAATTTTCTGAGATTGCTAGGACATCTACACCTTTGATTCTGTCTAACATTATTTGGATATCATCGAACTTGTTTTTTATGCTATGTGCATTTATGTGTACGCATTTTAGTGTACTGGTATCGGTTATTATCTGTTTACTGTCCTTAATTTTATAATAATCGCTAAGTGTATTACAGTTACACTCAGTTAATTCTAGTGTATTATTATTTGCATTACCTAAAAAATTTAATTTCTGTAATTCTAGTTCCATATGGGATAATACTTAGTAGATATCTTACTATTACATAGATTTTAGTTTGAGAGGGCGAGTTCATCCAGTATTTCAGCACTTGATATAAGCTTTGAGGGTCCATTTTGATTTTTCCGAGTGTATATTTTGCAGTCTCTGACCCAAGTTGCAAAGATTTTTCCCTGTTGTCTCAATTCTTCTTCTTCTTCATTTCCCGTTTCCAGCTTCCTGGGTCGGGTTGTGAATCAAGGACCTCCAACGTTGCCTGTCTCTCCACCACTCCTCTCCCCCTTTAAGTACATCTTCAGGTTTTCCTCCCTTCTTCTCCACGCACTCCCACACTGTATCTGCCCATCTCTTTCGGGGCCTTCCGCGCGGTCTCTTCCCCGAAACCTCTTCCAGAAAAGCTTTCTTTGGCACTCTCTCCTCTCCCATTCTCAATTCACGGCACTTTTTGGCGATGGTTTCATTTCTTGGGGTCAGGTGTTCATTGATATATATATTACCACCATCACTGTAACCAATTTCACTCGTCTTCAGGGTCTTCTTTTGTCTTCTGCTACTGAGAATCTCTTCCTTCCTCCACCTATTATTTAATTTCACAATTATCGGTTGAGGCCCAGGCTTTGTTGACGGGAGGCGGTAAGCTGCGTCTATGTTTGCCCTGGTGATTTCAACTCCTAACCTCTTGCCAATGTCCGAGATTTTGTGAAATACATCCTCCTCTCTTTCAGTGGGTATTCCATACACTATCAAGTTGTTCTTGCGCTGGTACTGTTTTAGTTCCTCCAATTCGTTGATAGCTCTAGATGCTGCCATTTCTGCGTCCTTGACGGTTTTTCTCTCTTTCTTCAGAGTTTCAATTTCCCGGTGGAGTTCATCATACTTTTCTGATAAGAAAGTTGCTAGTTTTCTTCTCTCATCGCCGAAAGGGATTCCTCAAGTTTCTGGGAGAAAGATGCCATAACCTCTTTGAGGTTAGGTTGCGGGAGGCAGTCTTCACGATTGCATGACCATTTGAAAGTATCATCTTTCCGGAATTGTTGGTACGTGTCTTTACTCATTTTCATGCATGTTACATGAAACCAGCATCCACACTCACCATCACATCCTACAGCCTGCTGATTGTTTTTGATTTTTTTGCCGCATGGAGCACAGTTGACCGTCATGATATTAAATGTTATATGACTTCCCTTTTAACAAGTTATGTATTGTATTTCTCTTACGTATTTTATCTACACTGTTCACACAATATTTAACACTTTAGTCACTCGCGTAATCCTCGGTAAACCTGCGTAATTTCTTAATTTTGCTTACGTTTAGAATATAAACCATTCTTCCATTGAAAATGTATTGTTAAAGATATCATCTGCATTATTATTCATGAATTTTTTGACTATTTTTTGAGAGTCTTGTCTTCTTTCTTTTTCTGTTTTGATAGTCTAATTGAAGTGAAATGTTTACAGAAGTGGTTTGCTATTTTATGACAGTCTGTAATTTCCTTATCATTTATCATAATAGGATGTTTGTTGTTTAGAGAATTGTTAAGTTTGTGAGCTTTATTGCTGTCTGTCCTATAGTCAACTGTTGTTAAAAATTTGTTCCAAGATTCTCTTTTTGATATTGTTATTGCTTGTTTTAATTTTGCTGTTGCTTGTCGCCATTTCCGTACATCATTTTGATCCTGAGTAAGTTCAGCTGTTTTTCTTGCTTTGTCTCTGGCGGACTTAAGATTGTTCAATTCATCTGACCAGAAAGGTTTATATTTTGTTTGGGCACCTCTGGGTATGCACAGTTTGGCTATGTTTTTAATGGCTGTAGTAAATTTATTCAGGATGATGTTAGGAGGTGCATCAAGATCAATTTCCGACATTTTAGTTTCAAGTTTGTTTCTGAAATTTTCCCAGTCTGCCTTTTTAAAGTTCCACCGAATCTTCTGGTCTGCACTTTGAGCAGATTCACTGTATTATGTAATAGTAAGAAGAGACATTCTATGTCCACTGCCTGGATCTTCAAGTACTGATCGATGACTGTGGTTTGTAAGATCTGTTGAGACTAATATGAGATCTGGGTTGGTTGTGGAACCAGAGTGGTGAATGAATGTTGCTGGGTCTTTGTTACTATATAATAGCTCAAGAGAGCTACTCTCTATAAGGTCTTTTATTGTTTTACCAGCTGAATTTGTGTAGTTGTAGCCCCAGGCTGGAGAAGCTGCATTGAAGTCTCCTATAAAAATAGTAGCTGTTTTGATTTCTAAAAGGTGAAGATTCAGATTTTTATTGTTTGGAGGACTGTAAACACAGAATATTGTTATTTTCTTGTTGTTGATCCATATGGATAATTCGATAATTTCTGATGTATCTGTTGGGTCCATTTCTTTTACAATTCTGAATTTTGACATGATGTTGTTCTTCACTGCTGCAAATATTCCGCTTTCTATTTGTCTTGTTTTGAAGAGAGTGTAGATGGTATACCCTTGGATCTTTAAATATTGTATGTTTTCAGGTGTAGTGTTGGCTTCATTGATTAGAAGGATGTCTATATCTCTGTGTATCATGATTTTCTTTACTTCCAAAAGTTTCTTTGTTGATAGACCACCTGCATTCCATTGCAGTATTCTTACTTCGTGTTGTTTTGCTCTGAAAAGAGCAGTTTTATTTGTTTGCATTTGTTTGCTCATGTTTCTCTATTCTGGAACGTTTTTGCCAAAATTGTTACACTTTCAATGTGTATCACGCAAATTTTAGCTTGATCCCCAGCCCAAAGACATTCTACCTGATTCCAGCCAAGTGCTGGGCCATAGAATGCTGTCCCAACTACCTTTAAGGGGAGGCTCAATGACCTATTATACACCTTCATGGCAGTGAAAAATCATTTATTATGAATTTTTTACTGATAAAAAAAGTTATAACAGAAATCCTATCCCACCATCAGTTTAACCAGTGCATATTTCTTGTACACTGATAAAGACAAAGCTTGGAAGTTATTGCTCTAGACAAAAACCATTATTATTATTATTATTATTTATTTACCAAAAATGGTGCCTACAATTTATGGATGGCAGATAGAGAAAGGGAAAGCCCCACATACACAGCAGTGTCTCCATCTCCGTTCACTAAATCTATACAAATCTGATATGTTAAATATATACAATTTACAACTTTACATTACTATAAACACATAATCTGCTGCACATGACATCTATATCACACAATTCTTAATTAAAAGAGAAGATACATGCACGCACACACATGCATACACACACACGTACATACATATCCATACACACACTCACTCCCACTCACACACAAAGTTACATTATACATGTATATGAATTCAATTTACATGGGGTTTTGTTCCCTTTACAGCCTTCACTTTGCGGCAAAATTGTCGTGGAGGAAGGTCTTTTATTGCATGAGACAGGTCATTCCAAAGTCGAGCAGAGCGTTTGTAGAACCCAGATTGATAATCTGTTGTCCTAGCGAATGGAGGAACGAGGGTGACACCCTGTGCTCTACAGATTGAGCGACATGATAGCTGAAGGCGGTGAAATGGGTACAGTTTAATGGTGCCAGCTCGAGATTTTCGGAGAAAGGTGAAATCTATTTGGTTACATGTGTCATTGATGGATGTTAATGGTTTTGTCAAAACTTTGTTACCCTGTTTGTAAATGAGTCGCTCTGCTCGACATTGGACTGCACTTAACTTCCTCATGTTTTACTCGGTAGTGAGATGCCAGGCAGGAAGTCCATATAGAAGAATGGACCGTATCGTGGAGAGATACACCGCTCGGAGTGCATGGCTTTTGAATCCCAGAATTCTCAGAATTCTAAATGCTTTACACCTAGATTCCTCAATGTGTACATTCCACTTCAAATTGCTGGAGATGTGTATTCCCAGCATTCGCAGTGAATTGCACCTAGGAAGAATTGTGCTGCTCAGTGAAAGGATATGTGCAAAAGGAGCCCTACTTAACCGAATATATTTACACTTGTTTACATTCAAGGTCATCTTATTTACATCACACCACAGTGCCACACTGTCGAGATCTACCTGTAGTGCTTGGACGTCATCATTATTTTTTATGGCTCTGTAAATTATTGAGTCGTCTGCATACTGCATACTGCGCCACTGTGAACGTCACACAGCTTGGAAGGTTGAGTGTGAAAGCCATGCACAACAAAGGCCCAATCACCGACCGCTGTGATACTCCCAAAGTTACCACTATGTTCGGCGACTTTGCCCCGCCGAACACAACACACTGCCTTCGACCTACCAGGAATGACGTCGACCATGTAATCAGTTTGCCTCCGATGCCATATTTGCCAAGCGTTAACAAGAGTCTTTGATGAGGCACCTGATCAAAAGCTTTGCTTAAGTCCAGGCCTACACAGTCTACTTGAGAGACGTTGGTCTGATACAAGGAGTTCTGCCAGTCATCAATCACTTTTGTCAAAAGAGTTGTAGAAGATTTCCCCGGAACGAAGCCATGTTGGCTTGGATTTAACAGGCCTCGCTCCCTCAGGAATTCCAGTATGTTCTTAGCAACCAGGCGCTCCATACATTTACAAATACCAGACGTTACAGAAATAGGGCGGTAGTTGTCCATGTCTTCCTTGTCACCATCTTTGAACACAGGGACCATGTTAGCATGTTTTCACTCTTGTGATAGAGTCCCGGTGTTAGTGGACCGGTTGAAGAGTGCACACAATGAGGGCGCCAGCGCAGCAGCACAGTAGTAGAGAATCCGAGCAGGGATTAAGTCTGGACCTGTCGCAGCATGGGGTAGAGTTCTCCGTAGGCTGTCTCGAACTTCCTGTTGTGAGAAATATAGACTGGCTAGGGGAAAGAGAGGAGATGATGACCTTGGTAGAAACATTCCTTCACTGGTAATTTATAAGGTGAAATTTTAGGTGTTTTTTATTCTAGAAAAATTGATCTGTTTAAAGTTATATAGATGCAATTTTATGTAAAAATATTTATGTGAAATTAAGGCATTATATGGGGAAAATATCATAAATTTGCTATTATGGAGAGAAGTTATTTTGGAATTTACAAAGATAATGGATGAGCAGTACCGTATGTGCGAGGTTGGCAGTATTCTATTTATCCCATAATTCATGCATATAATGGCAGGCACAAACGGAATTTTGCTATATAAGTCGTGATCTAAAAATGAAAAGGTGGGTGGGTTATAAACAGCAGAGGAGAAAACATCTATTACCACATCATTTCAATTATTATTAATTACAGAAGGTATTAAGGCTCCTGTGTGGGGAATTGCCAGTTACCTCCATCGGGCGCATCCCCATTGGAATTGGGGGAAGCTCGCTAGCTGTGCAGCCAGAATAGTTGGAGGGCATGGTGGAAGTAAAAGCACCGCCGTGGAAAAAAAAACCAACTGGACTGGCCCTCCAGGTTGGGGGTTGAGTGTAGGGCTAACAACCTCACCTCGTAAAAAGCAACTTGTTACGAAACCTAATATGAGTCTCGGAACTCAAACGGATCTACGACGACATCAGCGAGAAAAAGGACACTATTTAAATATGGCTACATGGAACGTAAAAAAGATGGCTTGACGACGTGGAGGAAGATCCTCGGAAGATGGGTGTGAGAGCCTGGCAACGTCGAGCCCGGTACCGAAACGAGTGGAAGAGGATCGTTGAGGCGGCCAAGGCTCTACATGGGACGTAGTGCCAATGGGTAAAGTATTAAGGCTAATTTCAGTAGTTTGTAAAAGATTCACCACTGCTTTATCGTTACCTAAGTTCCTACCCAGGGACTGGGTGTTTATGGCATATTCATCATTCTTTCCATCATCACGACAAGCAGGATGATAACGGGCGAAGGGCTTGCATTAAGCCTTCCCAAGTCCATACACTGTTATTATTTAATGCCGTTAATTTTCTGAGCATAATTGTCTCGTAATGTCAGATAAAATCGGTATGACGAGCAGCTTTAACCCACAGTTTTGATAAATCAATATGAAATTTTGATCAAAATTAATTAATACAACCATAAACAACATTTCGGTGTCCATGGGCTCAACTACGGTATTTCATTTTATGAGACAAAAATTGAAATCATTCTTTAAATTTAAAAGTGCTTTCATTAAAAACACAAACAAAATTATATATAATATAGGACTTCCTTCCTCGACTTTCAACTCCTATGATTATAAGTCAGGAATGGATATTAGAGCTGGAAATAATTAAAGTAGGAATGATCTAACAGGGGAAAGAAGATCAATACAGGACAACGCTCAAGACGGTTCATAATGCACAGTTATCCACTGTGTTTGGAATTCTTCAACGTACAGTATGGGATTTCTAAACATAATGTCCTCGTGTGACGACACTTATACAGCATGTGTACTACTTCCACAGAAGGAATTTATAAATTTTACTGGGCCTGCGTTTGAGACTCTGGACTAAGTTTCTTTGTTGTTGACTCTTTTAAAGGCTTTGAGAGATTGTGGTCATGTAGCCCCGTGTAACTAGGTGTGTGCACGAGTTGTCTGATAACCTGTGTTACTGTGGTGTCTCTTCTACTGTACTAGTGTGTGTACTTGTAATTGAGGTAGGATTTGGGTAGGAGGCAGTCGTGGTCTTAAGTTAGGTACCATCCCGGCATTCGCCTGAAGTAGAAGTGGGAAACCATGGAAAACCACTTCCAGGATGGCTGAGATAGGAATCGAACCAGTCTCTTTCTCAGTTTTGCTCACGAGGCTGAGTATACCCCGTTCCAGCCCTCAGACCAGAATTAAATTTGTTGGCAGAGTCAAGAATCTAACTCCGGCCTCAGAGGTGACAGCGAAGAATGCTAGCACTAAGCAACGAGGCGAGATCTGGACTGTGTGCTGTGTCTGCTGTTCAATGGACGTTTGTGCTGTTTTTAATCATAAGTTATTATCATCATCATCATCATGTTTTCTATATTAATATATGGTTCCACAACAAATGTTCAAAGGACCAAATTTTTATCTTTTTAGTGCACATCCACACAATATTGATGCATGAATACCAGAAATGCCAATTAAAACTTAGCGGAATGAGCATTATGAAGCTGTCTGATAGAACACAGAAAAATGAGTGATCTTCTAGAAATGTCACAATTGTTGGCTTCCTTTGTAAACGCTATGAACTGCGACATCACAGAATAAAGCTCATATATACAGTAATGCATACTACTTCCACAGAAGGAATTTATAAATTTTACTGAAGTTTCTTTGACTTAACAGAATTAACCAAGCATCTATAATCATCGAGATGCATCACGGGAAGTGGAGATGGATCAGGCACACGCTAAGATATCATAAAAGCAACATCGCCGGACAAGCACTGGAATGGAACCCACAAGGCACTAGACGAAGGGGCAGATCAAAAAACACCTGGAAAAGAAGCTTGGAGGTGGAAGGTATTGAGAATGGTGGATGGCCTGGATCAAGACCATGGTGCAGAACAGAGCCCAATGGCGGAAATTCGTAGATGCCCTATGCTCCACTTAGGAGTTACAGGAAATAAGTCAAGTCTTTGACTTGGTATATGAAGGGGGCCAGGGTCTACATGTGAAAACTGCTGACCATGGTGCGAGAATTATTATAGCATCTTTGGCAGATATAATTATAATGTTTCCCCAGTGGTGTGACCTTCATCGTCTTGGAAAGGTCATTAGAGTTATAACATAATGTCAGGTATATCCGATATCCCACTTCATGGTTGTGATTATGACAGGCAATGAAGTATAAATCTCCCAATATCCTCAACTTCCCCAAATGTTTGGGGATAAACCCTAGCCCATCCTGGTTGAAAGGTATTGATAAGTCTTCCTGAAAATTTCATTATGATTGGTGGAACCTTTTAGGCACCACGAACTAATGTTGTTTGTTGTTCATTCATTTAAGGGGCTTGGACATCATGGTCATTCAGCCCCATGTAATTGGGTGTGTGTGGAATTTTGTATGATAGCCTATGTTATTGTGATGCTGTATTAGTGTGTATATTTGTAATTCAGGTAAGAATTGGGAAGGATGTGGCCATGGCCTTAAGTTGGGAACCATCCTGGTATCTGCCTGGAGTAGAAGTGGGAAACCACGAAAAATCACTTCCAGAATGGCAGAGGTGAGATTTGAACCCACCCCTTCTTAGTTTTGTCTCACGAGGCTGAGTGCACCACGTTTCAGCTCTTAAATTAAATTTCTTACACAGACTAATAAACAGACATATAGAAACTTAATATAGAGGGAAATTACCTAAGAGAATTTGAAAACAGATGCTTACCGGACTAGATGGATCCAACTTGCGAAGAGACAGATTATCAATGAAAGATACATGGTCACTTGGATGCCAGTCAAGAGAATAAAATGTTGCATCAAATTCCACTGATGTCAATAGTTTATTAATAGGTTCGATCACCTTAAAAGAAGAAAAAAATATTATAAATGCAGGCGATTTGAAAATCCAACACAAAAGTATAAAAATAGATTGTTTTTCTGACATAGGAACTACCAAGATTATCAAACCTCACTAAAACTGATTCTAGACCATGGTAATTGTTCCTATTGTTGTATTTAGTAATACTGTAGCTCTGCATAAAAAACTGCCTAGCACTTGAGCAAATTGACAGCATCCAGACTCTCTCTCTACAAGCACCTAGCCACGAGAATCTCATGCATTAAAAGCATTAAAAGACTTTAGAATCTCACATGTAGGCTGCATAAAATGTTGTGTGGAGCAAACATTACTTTCACAGTAAACAAGAGTTTGGATATGAATAGACAAAATAATTAACAGTTTCATGTCAGCCAATCATATTTCTTCCATAAAATAAAAGAATTATATTTGTAACGGTTAGCCCCATCCCTCCTTACCCTGTTTATAGGCCAAAATGATAATAATAATAATAATATTAGCATATCAAAATAAATGATCACATGACATTACCACACCCAGAATTAATAATAAAAAAACACATGAAAGGGCTAATTTAATTACTCGCTAGGCCAGCTGAGTTCACAGCAAATAAAACCTAGGAGTGAATGTTCCGATTTGCTAGGTTTTCAAGAACATCCCCAATTTGATTTAGGAAAAGGGACCAGGCGGGACGAAACCAATGTCAAGACCAGCTTGTTGAGTGGAACGCTGGATGCGTACCTCAGCAGGCCGTATTAAATTGACCCTGCCAAAGATGAAGAATGAAAAGGGGAATAATCTTCCTAGTGACTTCACGCAATAAATAACATGACAAATCAAAATAAGCTAACATGTATTGAACATTAAGATCAAACAAATTACAAGATAAACCTTCCACCACTTAATTAACTAACTGACAAATATGATCTAATTAAACACAAATGAATGACTTAGTTTAAACAAACCAGACACTTGCCCGCTTGGCAACGTTTCACAGTTACATTTGAGGTTAAAACATGAATTTCAAAATGGATCCGGAAGTAGAAGAAAAAAGAAAAACAACATGAGAAAGGCAATGCCTTCTCAAAAAACAATGCTGCGTCAAACAACCGAAACGCCCCTTAGTGGAACGGAAGGGTCTGACAACCTCCACAGTCCAGCATTGACCGTCCGTCAAGGCTGTCTGACCAAGAATTAAAACCCACGAGGTTCCCATCCAGCTAACGGGAAATAGGGCAATAATAATACACCCTGCAGTAATTACATATAAAGGTACCACCAAAATATTACTAGACCCTCCAAAAGATTACATACTAAAGTGCTAAAATAGACTTTATCTAGTTAAGCTTACCGACCGCCGACACGCGGCCTTAAAATGACGTTACAAAATTTAGCAGTCAAAGTTTGTATTGATTGTCCTTGGTTATGCCCCTTAGTAATTAAATCAGATAGTACCACCTGGTGTCTTCGAACCCTCCGGGGAAAACTGCACACACGTTTTCCCCGGAGGCAAGTGGTCAAGAGTCTTTCTGTCAGGAAACTTCCTCACACACTGTCTTTTAGTCACAGATTCCACCCTAGTATATCAGCGTATCCCCACCACATCCCTCCAGTAGTACCAACTGCGACTAGTTGCACAACCGGCCAAAACAAAGCCAGAGTTCAAGGTCTTGAGTGGGTACTATAGAATATCAGCCCATTCAGGTTACTGCGTAGAAACCTTCTCGGAGTCGAGGCCTTACACAATGTCCTTTGTAAGATTTTCTCAGAATAAGAGCTTGGCGAATGCAGCTGACAGTAAATGTTCACCTTTCAAAAGTTCACGGATCAAAGCTTGACTTATCCCTCTTTTCCATTTACGATAAATCTTTAGGTGACAGCACACACAAAGGCACAAATCCTGGCAGGATGGTGTGGCGATCCCATTTCAGCAGTAGCCAGGTGCCAACTTGGTGAATGGAATTCTCAGAAGGGCCCTGGTGTATGCTCTCGTGATAATCTGGTCAGACCTGGACCTCCTGCTGCGTCTCGAAGATAAGATGAACATGTACCGATTTGCAAAATTGGTACAATATTCTACTACTAAATTCTAAATACAGAAAAATGTCTATTTTATCTAGGCACGGATATAGTCCTTTTGAGCACGTATATAGTTGGCGAGCCAATTACAGGGTCATTATCTATGTGCGCCCCGATAAACACGGCAAGCTAAGCCGGCTGTGACTGGCGCAGATCGCGGCCACGCGTATCCGGTTCAGCCAGTGGTTGGCGCACACTTTTACCAAACATGTTCAATAATGTGTACTTACAGTGCTCATAGGCGATGCTGAAAATGTCCTCCCCCTCTTGTAACACACATCTTCTGATGAAAGAATGTCTGTCAACTCTTATTATTTAGGGACCCTGTTTCCTTGAATCATTTATCGAGCCTCTGAATTGTACTGGCATTAGGCGCAGGGCTTCCTGGAAACTTGATTCGAAACTTTCGTCTCGTTTCAGAACAAAACATTCTGCTTTTCAATTACGAATTATGGATATACACACGTTTGCGCAATGTGAATTGGTATCTAGGCATGACCAACAATCACAGTAATCACAATACTCACTAAACGTGCAACACTAACGTCTAAGCTTTGCAGATACATGTCCATATGAATGACAAAACACGTGTGAACTAACGATATGAGTCAGCGGAGCACGCCAACCATCGGCTGAACCGGGAGCACGCGGCCGCGATCTGCACCTGTGGTCGTCCGGAACCGTGGCTAATTGGTTAGCATGCTAGGCTTTTGCCCTAAAGTCTGTATCACACGACACTCGTTAGCATGGATTCTTCTGCCAGTACGGGTATACACACTGGTATAGATGCATCTATTGCAGAGTGATTTGTACCTTCTAGGCTAGGTTCTGCCATGGTAGCCGGCTTAGCTTGCCGTGTTTATCGAGGCGCACATAGATATTGACCCTGTAATCCACTCACTATCTCACAAAATTTTTAAATGGACACACTGTAGAACAGAAGAACCCTAAGTGGGGGAAGGTGGCACCACTACCAACCTATCAAGGTGCTCTTTAACCCTTTATAGGTTAGTGGTCTCTAAATTAACCATCTATTATATGAAAAATGATATTATCAAAGATGCAGATGGTTGAATCTTTTAGCCATATATCAACGAATTTTGTTTTCGAAGTATTAATATTTCTAAAACCGAAATATGTTTTTATCTCCTTAGACTACAGTGCTTGATAATTTGTTTTTAAGAAAAACAATTAAAATTAAAAAAATAAAGAATAAAATATGATAATAAAAAATTTAATTAGAAACAAATATGCTTGTAAAATTGAAAATAAATAAGCTTATGAAAATCGAAATTATCATTCCATCAGTCCACCCACATGATTTCTCAATTTATGCACACAATAAAAATAAATAAGCGTATAAAAATTAAAAATATAATAATTTTATATCTTAGTTTTAAGATAATAAATACAAATAACAATTGTAAAAATAAATACGAACTGCAAAATGAAAAAAAAAAAAAAGACAAAACAAAATAAAAATTAGTCTAATTTGAAATTAATTTAAATAAATACAAATAATATACCTGTAAGATTACACTGCCCTATAAAGGGTTAACAGAGCTATTTGTAATTTTACTTTGATGGATACCATTTCAAACAAGATGTTCAGTAAAGAACATATAGCCTACTTTGTATGGATCTAGTTATAACTCTTTGTCCTTATCAAGGAGCATAATTTAATTGTTTTGTAGTAGCTTGTTGAAATACAACATAGTGTATTGTATGTTATACTATGCTAATGATTTTCCTGATTTCCACTCATTACGGTACTTCCTGGACATATTACCCGATTGTGCAACTCAATGTGGTACGTTTGTCGAGTGGTCGTCCAGCACTGTGGCTAATTGGTTAGCATGCTAGGCTTTCGCCCTAAAGCCTATATCACACGACACTCGTTAGCATGGATGCTTCTGCCAGTACGGGTATACACACTGGTATAGATGCATCTATTGCAGTGTGATTTGTACCTTCTAGGCTAGGTTCTGCCTTCCATGGTAGCATTCATGCAACTCACGGAATAGATCAGGTGCCATTTTTTCTGGCAGTTTTCATGGAAGATTGAGTACAACAACAAATCAGATTGCTTTTCTTGTCCTAGTCAAAATCCTAGTGGCAATATAAACAAATAGTTTTGTGGGTAGACCTACGAAATAACAACATTAGAATAAAACTATATTTTCTTTAAAGGCATCTTTGTGAAAAAGCCCTTGTATATACAGTCATCTGGGATAAAAGATGTATTATTAAAATTCTAATAGTTATCATGAATAGTATCCATGGTTTTGAACAGGAAGTAGGGGAAATACAATTTTAAATGAGAGAAGAAAACAAATTTCTCTAACAATGTTTATAATTTAAAGCATCCTCGTAGATCATGTGAATAAAACTACGTTGAAAACTTGCTGTACGAGGTAGGGAGTTAAAACAATTAAAACAAAGTACAAATTCCCGTCCTTGGATAGTCTTGATCCCAGGACCTTCAGATCGGTGGGCAGGCGCGATACCACTCTTACACCTTTTCGGTAGGTTTCTATGCTCATTGTTGCACATCATAACCAATATGGCTAAATATCCAATGATTTCAATTACAGTATATGTCTTAAATACCGATTGGAATACATTCATTCAGCATCTGGCATGTTTTCAACTTTATTTAAAGCAAGTTTCCTGTCCACTTTGCATTCAAAATACAAATAAACTGCAAGTATTACCCTCAAATGACAACTCTCCTCCATATTTGATTTCTTACAACTTTACAAATAATATGCTAGTGTGTAATATACTTGTGTTGTAACAGGACGTGTACTAAACAGAATCATACAGGATTTTGTACCACTTATCACAACAGCTTCGGGAAAAAGTTTCTCAGAAGGGACAGCAGGATTTAGACCAAGTCCGTAGCTTTAACAATGTGCATGCGCTAGGAAGTTACACTCTCTAGCAGAGGGGATTAGAAGATACCAACACAAAACAATTTTCTGTGGAGAGCTGAAATATCAAAATGCACAATATAACGCTTAATTTTATAACGTCTGAGTAATCATAAAACAATAAATATAAAAAAATTAAGTAAAAAAGAAAAACCAACTCTAATAGATTTTTAACCCCCGCCTGACCGGATGACTACCATTGAACCAAACCTGACCATAGCAATTCAGTGTTGTCAATCGACATAGATACAACTTCTTAGCAAATAATGGTTTGGAATAAATTATAAATGATTTCTATCAGTAGGCTATATTGCATGCAACATACTCAGACTAGTGAAATAAGGGTCAGGCAAGAGAGCTGCCATATTGTCATGACCGAGCACTGTTTAGCTCCTTAAGTCTCTGCTACAGTATAATCTCTACTTAGTATAAAACAAAGTCCCCGATTCTTGGATGTCACGGGTAATCTCGAGAACCACTGGATGGATTTTGATGCGGTTTTCACCATTGTGTAAAGGATATCTCGACGAAGGTTTCTGTGGAAAATAATTTATTTATGATCAAAGAAAGCCAAGCAGTAACGACTTCAGTGAAGACATCGAAAAAAAACCTGGCGTCCCTGCGCTTTCTAAGCTTACGATGGGCAAACCGTTAAAAATATCAATATACTATGAGTGTAAGAACTGTTTAGCATGAAAAGTTCTACATAAAAGTCCGCAAGAGCATATCTCTATCTTCAATGCATCGCCCACTATGTTTTTACCTTTTAATTTCTTTCCACAATCTCCATTCAATTACTGAGGCAACAGTTTACGAACTAGCTAGGGGCAAGCCTATCACCCCAGTTACAGCCTAGCTAGCGGGCGAGCCTATTACCCCAGATACTGCCAGCAGCAAACTGTCGAGTCGTGTTGAGTTAAGACTTCAGAGAAGAGTGGTTGTGCTTGGAGTTTCCCTGGAAGTGCAACTCGGCTTTTCTTAATTTCGCCTGTGAACTTTTCGTTCCTCAAAATACACAGTCAAATTAAGATTGGACGGAAGAGGGATTTGTGTTTCATGCACCTCACCATTCTTACATTATGTCTGACAAGAATTCGTTGCACATGGATCTTCATGATAGTTATTATTAGTTATTGTTGTTTTAAGGGGCGAAACTACGAGGACATCTGCCCCATATCTCCATGATAATAGTCCAGTCAGTGATTTTAACCCATCATGCCGAGACGAAAAAACGGATATAGGTCGTAGTTCGCTTATCACGTAATGCATTCATAACTGTTCCCGGGTGAAGCCGGGGCATGTTGCTAGTATTATAATATAAAATTATAATATCCAATGGGTCAGGTTCATCAGGACAGTTTAAACCACCCTCGGTTGGATAATCGGAACTGGTGGGTCCTAAGGTATAGATGATTCACAAGGCCGCCATTTTGAAATGGTACAGCTGATGACCTTGTAGTTTGGTCACAAGACGTGTCCCATATGGAGGTATGTTTTTACCAAATTTGGTAGAGATCCGATGATTAGTTCAGTCGTAATTAAGTTTTGAACATTTAGGTAGCCGCAATACTCAATACTCTTCCAGCCAAAATGAGGGAGACTCGGTTGCGTTGGTACGGGCATGAAGCCCGAGCAAATACAGAGTCCATTTTAAGGAAGTCATTTGCTTTCGAGCCTTATGGACAAAGACCTCCAGGGCAAACAAAAAAGGCGTTGGATGGATACCCTACACGACGATATGTGCATCGTAGCGAGGTGCAGAGTGGCGGACCCCAAAAAATAATTGGGAACTACGCCAGGAAGAAGAAGAGGTAACTGCCATTTAACTTAGTTTTGGTTAAGATGGCAGCTATATAAAACATGACATTGAGGTGCCCTTTGCTAGTGCTACCACTGTACCAAATTTTGTTTAATTCGGTTTCGTCGTGTTTGAATTGAAGGGGGGACACACAGACAGACAACTTTTGGCCTCTGAAGATCTCATAAGTCTATTTTCGTTCTTTGCAAAAATCAACTGTATCTCTTCACAGTATTTCTGCACCAAATCAACATAAGTCCTTAGGAGATTAAAAGGGGGTGAAGAGAAAGCATCAAGAGAGTGGTTTGGCCTCCTTGAATATCTTTAACGGGTTGCTACTAAAGAACAAATCCTTCGAGAGTTGTAAGACATGACTAGGCTCTGACCTGCTTAGCCTTCACTGTGACAATGTATAACAATGCAGCTAGCAAAACCATACCTCTTGTCTTAGCTACACAGTGGACAATGTGAAACTTAAAAGTGTACCTGACATTCTACATACTGTAACATTATTGAAGACTCAGATTGAGAGAATATTTCCAGAGAGGCCTGAGAGCCTTCACCGGCTGTGCCTATTACACACAGATGGAAGCACATTCAACGGTATTGGAGGGTTTGGTGTCGACCTTGAATTTACTTTACAAATAATTAGCAAACAGTCCTAATATGACACACGTGTTGTATTGAGAAACATACCGGTACTTTTAAAGATATATGTTCATTTTTATACAGATATTATAGATCTCAACATGAAATATCATTATGATTTTGGGATCATGAGACAGAAACTCTACAACTAATCCATTGAGGAATCAATAGTGATAATTAGGGGGGGGGGGGGGGGGGCAAATATTGTCATTCACCGACCAGCATGTAATGCAACGTTCCTGAGAGGCCTTGCTTGGAAGCTGCCATAGCATTTAATATTTCCCAAACTTTCTTCTTGAAATAGACAAGGTTTTCTTTTAGTTTTCTTGTTTAAACTTCAATTAGTCGCGTCACGGGATTTTCTCCCGGGTCCCATTTGTTTTGCGCAGACTGTACCGGTTTGAGGTGGTGGAGGGTTGGCTGACCCAACAGCTCTCCCCCCTTCCCTTTCGCACATTTCACTTATATTGTTGTCCGTGTTCGGCACGAGGCGTGCTTGTCAACAACGATTTGCTAAATGACCTGGTCAGATCTTCCGTGCGTGACTATTTGTGCTGCCAAAGTGAACGGTAGAAAGTCCCGTGTGCGACTAAGTGCGTGTATACTTTTTTAGATAATATCGTTTAGTTATATGTAATTTTGGGTGTGCTTTATTTCATAATGGATTCTAGAGAAGAAAGGAAAATTAATGCTCTGTTATTGGAGCCATTGTCAGACGAAGATGACATCTTTTCTGACTGTAGTGAGGTTGAAGACAATTTAGAAGTTTCTGACCACAATACGAGCACGGAAGCACAGCCAGATCCAGTGCCAGATGTACATCCAGTTCAACAGCCAATCCCTATTTTTGATGTGAATAGAAACACAAACTTTATTTTGGGTAAAGACAAACTAACTCGCTGGTATTCGTGTAGCCCACCTATTTCTAGGAATGCTAGACGTAGACCCCACAACATTCTGAGAGTACATCTACCTGGCCCACAAAGAGATGCTCGAGAAGCTCGTACAGCCTTGGATTGTTGGAGTTTGTTTTTTACAGACCCCATGATAGATACAATTGTCCTCTACACAAATGACCGAATTACAGTAAACCGACAACAGTACGGAAGAGATAGAGATGCAAAGGATACAGACATTATTGAAATGAAAGCTATGTTAGGGCTACTGTATAAGGCGGGGACCATGAAATCGTCACACATAAATCTGGATGACTTATATGCAAATGATTTTACTGGAGTAGAATTTTTCCGATCTACATTGTCTTTGAAAAGACGGAGGTTTCTATTGAGTAGTCTAAGATTCGATGATGCTACTACAAGACAAGAAAGGCGACAGCTTGACAAACTTGCTCCGCTGCGAGAAATATTTGAAGTCTTCAATGAAAACTGCGTCAACAAGTACACCCTCGGAGAAAACGTCACTATAGACGAAATGTTAGAACCTTTTAGAGGCCGGTGCCCGTTTAGGCAGTATATGAAAACAAAACCTGCCAAATACGGCATAAAAGTATACGCCGTGACTGATTCTAAGACATTTTATGCCAGCAAAATGGAAGTTTACTGTGGGAAGCAACAACAAGGACCATTCAATGTAAGCAATAGAGCAAAGGATGTTGTGTTTAGATTAACACTGCCTATTTACCAGTCGGGTAGAAATGTGACTGTAGACAATTACTTCTGCTCTATACCGCTCTGTGATGAATTGGCAAGTGACCATCACCTCTCTCTTGTCGGAACCTTGCGTAAAAATAAGGTTGAATTACCACCAATAGTACAAGAGCATACTAATCGACCAGTAAACAGTAGTTTGTTTTTTTACGGTTATGACAAAACTATACTTTCTTACAAAACAAAGAAAAATAAAGTTGTCTTGCTGCTTTCATCATTGCACGATTCTGATGACATTGACGTTGAAAGTGGTGACGCAATGAAGCCAGAAATGCTCACTTATTATAACAAAACAAAAGGGGGAGTTGACACCCTGGACAAGTTGAAGGCAGCCTACAATGTGGGAAGAAAAACAAACAGATGGCCCTTGGCTCTGTTTTTCGCTCTTATGAACATTGGTGCAGTGAATGCTAACATAATATATTTAGCCAACACGCAGGCAAATATTGTCCGCAGAAACTTTTTAAAAACACTCGCAAAAAACTGTCAATGGATCATATCAGACGAAGAGCTCTACAGGAAATTCTACCTCGCCAGGTGAAGCGACAAGCAAGAAAAATCGCTGGTATTGAAGACGAAGATACGAAAAGACCACATGCGGCTGGAGCAGCCGGGCGCTGTGCATATTGTTCTTGGAGGAACAAATAAAAATTGTTTTAAACACAATTTCTACCCATTTCTCAAACCTGGGAGTTTCTTCCGTGCGCGACTAATTACGTTATATTTTTCACGCAACTAATTGAAGGTTAATACTAACCCTGTCATTTACAACATAGCAATAACTAAAAGCTCTTCGTAAAATTCTCTGCAACATGCACCTGGTAACCCACATTTTTAAAATCTGCAATATAAATTTGTTGTTCCTCAGCCAATCTACATACCATCATCAATGAGCAAGGATGATAACCCAATAAATGGAAAGTGTGTGCATCAGACTGATGACTATCTACTATGCAACAAAACAAATGGAGCACCCATTATTCAAACTTCATTGTTAAAAGTGTTTGTATAGCCCTTATTAAAGTTGTATTTTGAATTATGTTCATTCAATTCTATCAACTGTATATATACACACATATAAAAAAAAGCAGTGGTCACAGAATTATATTTAAAATTTTAAAAAATAACTTTAACAAGCTTTTATTCAATAACAATAACATAAGTTGGGCAGCAAAATATTTGTGTGTTCAATTCCAAAGATCTTACCTCAGCACCATTCTGCTTGGCAGAGCAGTTACTAATATTTAGAGTCCCAGTGATGAAGTCATTTTGTACATCCACGACCAGAAACACACTTATAGGACGGACAATCTGAAATGTACATATTCACCATTGAAGTGAAAATATCTCACAAAAAGATTTGAATACAAATGAACTAAAATATGTGCACACAATGAGATGTTGTCAAGTCATTTTAGGGACTTGAGACTTCTTGGTCACCAGCCCCATATAGTTGGGTGTGTGTTGAACTTGTCTGATATCCTGTATTTATGTGATGACTGTAGGTAGTGTGTGTTAGGGACAGGGACGAGGTAGGAGCCCCAGAGCTTGAAGGAAGGTATTATCCCGGAATTGGCCTAGAGGAAGTGTGGAATAAACCACACTCAGGATAGACACTGTCGGAGATTCGAACCCGTGATCTCCGGAGTTGCTGCAGCTGCTCTCACAGCCATGGTGCAAGATTTAACTCGCACAATGAGAACCATTTTTTCTGATCTGATAGTACATACATACACACACTTTCATTTGAAACGGTTTTGCCTAACAGCATCCAGTCTAGTCTGCAAGCCACTATCGGCTTCGGTGGCGTAGTTGGTAGCATGCTGAACTGCTTTGCCCAAGATAGCGGGTTCAAACCCAGCCGAAGTCGTCGGATTGTTTAAGAGCGTTGAGAATCCTTCAGTAAGCCTTCCTTTGGAGGGGAAGTAAAGCCAGCGGTTCCATGTCATAGATTGATGGCATGTAAAAGATCCTTTCACAGACTAAACTTGTGGAAAGCTAAATTGTTAGGTTAGATTTCGTCTGAACGCTGTATCAAAGTTCCAACGTTCACCACTAGGTATCATTGATATCTGATAGCGAAAGTTGGAACTACTTGAAATTGAACGGAACTTGTAGCTCACCCTAATAAGTGTGTCCGCTGGAAGCAGCTACAGACTCAGGCGAGCCAAACATGTCCTCGGACACTCCCGGCACTAAAAGCCATACGATAAATAAATGCAAGCCTCTGTTTGCAAACCATCTGTCTACACGATCCCCTATAGACAGCTCAAATCCTTAAAATGATCCACCTGTTCCAATTTTGTTTCTTCTACCTGCCATTATTTTCTTTTGTTTCTTCCCTACCGACACCACCTTTGATTTGAAATGATTTTCATACCTCATTCCCTAAATTTCTGTTAGAGTTCTAATGTTGCCTTGTAGGCATCTGATCATTTAATGAAAGGCATATATGGGCAGTCATTTCCTCTAGTTTGGTTCAGAAGTGCTTTAAAGGCAGCCTTATATTAAAGATGGATTTATCTTGTTTCGCAACCGAACAACACTACATACCCTTGCACAGACACCAAAATAACACAGGCTATGAGATAGACTCCATGCATACCCAAGAACACAATGTTCGAAGTTCCTATATGAAACAATTTGGTACAGCACATTATACCACTTCACTTACTGATTTAAAGTAGGCTTCATAACACTATTTTGCCAACCACAAAGCAACTTCAATCAGGAGTCAATATGACTGAGCACTGCAGCGCAATGGTTTCGTCTCACTATTTTATTGTAAGAGTTCAAACTTTGACACACAGCGGCACTATGTGATTCAAAACCGCCTTGTCAAACACTAAAGAATGTAGTTTAATTACTGCTTATACGTACATGTTTCGGTGTTCAATGTCACCCTTGTCAGCATAGATTGAATTAAAATAATCTTTTAACTAGGGGGCGGATTTCTATGACAAGTCTTATTTTTTCCCTTTACATTATATCTTCTTGTCTTGTATTTTCAACACGTTTCCAAGCATGATAATCAAAATTAAACAGGTTTTATTGGGCATATAAATTCATATTTAGGCTTTCTTAAGTTTTATGGCATATTTTGAACAAAATATCATTATCAACCACATAACAGTAAATAACAAGAAAGTTAAAATAGTGAAGCAATTCATAAGAATTGTGGAAATATGCAGCAGAACCAGTAAAGATATCATTACACCAATGCATAGTGAATATTTGGATCAAAGAAGAACTGCCAGACCATTGGACTACAGCTATAATACATCCATTACACAAGAAAGGAGAAAAATCAAATCCTGACAACTATCGAGGAATTTCCCTTTTGGATATCACATATAAAATCATGTCACGAATTCTATATAATCGTTGTAAAGATCAACTAGAACTGGAAATAGGAGAATATCAAGGTGGATTTTGGCCATGGCGAAGTTGCCCTGAACAGATAATCACCTTAAAATTAGTAATGGACTACTACATACTGTAACGTGTTTTTCGAGGGGTTTTTATGCAACTGGCATAAGTCAGTAGGAAGCCATTCTATATTTATTTACGCGGCAAATTGTTCAGCCAAGAGAATTTTTCATGGTAATTTATTATTATTATTAATTTATTATAATTATTATTAAGGTATTTTCGGAGCATTTTATAAAAATTATTAGCATTCAGATAGGTTTTCTATGTCTTAGAAAACGCTATCAAGCAAATTATTACGAACGACAATATCATAGAAAATTATGTGATTACGGAATTTTACGGAGTTTTCGTCAGTTAGGGTATATCGAGAGACGTGACTCACTGGGATTTCAAGTACAAGCTGATTCCTGTCGAGAAGTATCACGCAAGGCGGGGTCGCAGCGTCAAGGAAAGGCGAATTGTTGAAACGGAACCCTCCCGCCGAGTGTAATGACCCAGAGGAGGGGAAGATCGCGTGGTGGGTCAACCAATCAGTGAGGACCACGCAAGCTACAAGTCGGATGAAGAGTGGGGGAGCCGACAGGTGCATATATCGTTCGACGCGCCGTGAAACGGGAACTATCTGTGTAGAACTTGCCGAGTACGGTTGCAAGTGCGTGTCGCTCCGATGTTCCGTGGAGTGGAAGACTAACTTTGGTAAAACTTAACCAGTGTGGTTATACGAGTGTTTGGGTCCGAGGTACGGACCATAGAATTATCTAATCTACCAGTATCTCATCAAACATCGACGAAGATGACGACCTCCAGGAGACTGTGGGCAGCTCACAGCATCATCAAGTACGAGGGAAATGCTTCGGGCATTTCCAGTGGTAAGCGCTAATGACGCAGAAATACGCAATCTCTCATTTCTCTTGGTTTTATATTTCATATTTCAGTAACTTCATAGCTTGGAAATAAGAGTAAAATCAATTTATCAGACTCCGTTTTCACGTAATTTTCTATCGGTAATATTCAAATCACAACGCTCCAATTTAAATTTTATACTTATTATTATTATTAATTTTGCTATACTTGTTTTATATAATAAATTCATTTCTTTTACTATGCAATCTTTGCTTTCAGTAGGTAGCATTAGATATAGACCAATTCCTTCTCCTGATACAATTGTTTGTTGGGTTAATGATCCAATCATACCACGATCTGAGTGACTAGGGTCTTGAAGGTGTTCTGCCAGAGCTAGACGTTGTTAAATACAAATTTAGATTTCAACATTGCATTGAGGTCTTGGCGCCCATTAAAACAACATAGCTTAGGCAAAGGTAAACAGTTACATTTATCTCCCAACAGTTAGGGGCTAGCAAAACGTTTCATTTGTCGCTCAACGTGAGGGCTATAGAAACCGTTTCATTTGTAAAGATCAACTAGAACTGGAAATAGGAGAATATCAAGGTGGATTTTGGCCATGGCGAAGTTGCCCTGAACAGATAATCACCTTAAAATTAGTAATGGACTACTACATACGTAGACAAAAACAGCAAGTCATAACCTTCGTAGACTTCAAAAAAGCTTATCATTGCATACATAGATCTTCATTGCTGAAAATACTAAGAAATTTCGGACTTCATCGCAAATTAATAAAAATTATAAAACTAACTCTAACAAACACCAAATCTAAAGTAAAATTCAGAGGAGAAATATCTGAACCGTTTACGATTAAAACAGGATTAAGACAAGGAGATGGTTTATCGCCTCTACTTTTCAATTGTGCTTTGGAATATGTAATGAGGGAATGGTACAGGGAAAATCCTAGGAGCATAAGAATTGGAACCAAGAAAGATCAAATCGACTTAAATTGCTTGGGATTCGCAGTTGACTTAGTGTTACTGGCTAATAATATTCAAGAAGCCAGAAATCAAACAATAAGCCTACAAAATATAGCATTACAAAATTGAACTTCAGATATCATTTGAAAAGACAGAGATAATGGTAGCAAATCCACTTGTAATCAACCAAATAACAGTAAATAACAAGAAAGTTAAAATAGTGAAGCAATTTAAATACTTAGGAGAAATTATAACTTACAACTTGGATGAGAAACCTGCATGGCAAGAAAGAACTAATAAAATGATAAAAGCCCAAAAATTAACATGGTCTACATATAAAAGAAAATGTCTATCAATCGCAACAAAATTAAAACATTACAAGACTGTGGTTCAACCAGAGGTGACATATGGAAGTGAAACTCTTTTTAAAGTTACTCAGAAAAACAGAATCGACAAAATTTTAAAAGTAGAAAGAAGAATAGCTAGAACATGCATAAATAAAAAATATCAGAAAGATGGACAGTGGCGGATAGTACCAAATGAAGTGGTATACAGAGAACTGGAGCACATCACTGATACTATTCGGAAGAAACGGATTTCTTTTTTTGGTCACATCATGAGGACACCAAAAACCAGGTTATCTAGAAAAATTGTAGTGAAACTTTGGAATATGAAACAACAAGTAGGATGGATTAAGGAAATTAGAGAAGATATGAAAGAATTAGAAATAACTTTGGATGACTTGCAAAACAAAACAAAACAAAAAAAAATTAAAGATATAAAAATAAGATTTCAGGCTAAAATAGACAAACGTAATACAGTAAAAAGGGTATTTACAGATGAGGAACGCCTGAGATGATCAGAGCAAATGAAAAGCTACTGGGCGACTCGGAAAGGAAACTTACTGAAGAAGAGGACCAAGAAATGATTGACTGAAGTGGTCCAATGAGGCCGTAAAAGCAGAAGAGAAGAAGAAAACGGTATATTTTGGTAATTTTCATTTGAATTTCGTTTTATAAAAATCAGAATAAGCTCTAGAAATTATTGTTCAGGATAGACTGGAATATACTACTGAAGAACCATTCTAAAGTAGTGTATGGAATGTTTCTAATAGGTAGGAGCTATTGTTTGCTAGCTGGGTCAATTCCTGGAAACCGGGCTATTGTTTACACCGAAGCAGAGGTAATTCCACAGTTATTTGTCATCTTCTAATCTTTCTCCTTCGCCCTTCCCTCTTCCACCTTCAACACACTGAATAACCTTGGTCACTCATTAGGGAGCTTCAGTCATTCAGTTCCTTTCAATATGCCTAAAACAAAAGTCTCAATTTGTGGGAAGTTGCGAAGTTTTGTTCGAGAGTTCGGTGAAAACATATTCAGTAATTACGGATGGAGTGATATTATTCTGTAAATTGTGTGAGGTAAAAGTTACAGCCGAAAAATGCTTCTCTGTGCTACAACACTGTAATACTGCAAAACATAAGAATTGTATAACTAAATATTCTGCACTCCAAAATAGGCAACGTCTGCTATTCGAAACCCCGACATCAAGTTCTCAGTGTTCACAATATTCACGAGATCTCTGCAAGATGATGGTTTCGTCTAATATTCCTTTAAAGAAACTTAACAGCCGAAGCTTCAGACAGTTTCTTGAAAAATATACAAAGTATCCTTTCCCAACGAATCTACTCTCAGGAAGGACTATCTGACCCCTTGTTATGAAGAGATGTTGGATATAATAAGGCATGCCGTGGGAGATAGTAAGATATGGGTTTCAATAGACGAGACCACAGATGTGGCTGGAAGATATGTAGCAAATGTGATCGTTGGCACGCTGAAGGAAGACCGGCCTGGAGATACGTTCCTCCTGACATGTGAAGTGCTAGAGAAGACAAACCATTCCACCATTTCAGTCCTCTTCGACAATTCAATGAATCTGTTGTGGCCAAACGGGGCAAAGAGAGAGCACATTTTTCTATTTGTAACTGACGCTGCTCCGTTAATGGTAAAGGCAGCCAAGGGACTTAAAATGCTATACCCGAAAATGATACATGTGACATGTCTTGCACATGCCTTGCATAGGGCAGCTGAAGAAGTTAGAAGTAGCTACCTGAAGTTGATAGATTAATATCGAGCTGTAAGAAAGTGTTTGTCAAAGCTCTACTTCGCATTCCGAAATTTCAAGGAGAAGCACCTTCACTACCCCTACCTCCCCAGCCAGTTATAACGCGATGAGGAACTTGGCTTGATGCCGCAGTGTACTATTGCAACAACTTAGATGTCGTGGAGAACATCTTGAAGTCTTTTGATCCTGCAGAATCGTCCTCCATAAAAATCACTCAAGATTTATTTTCAAGCACTACATTAAAAACGAACCTGGCTTACATAAAGTACAATTTTAATTCTTTTTCTGGAGCAATCACGAAACTGGAAGTTTCAGGTGCAGAACTAAGTGATGCACTGGATGTTGTAAAGTGCATTGAACAGGAATTAAAGCATGCGAAAGGAACAATAGCACCTAGGGTGTGTAGAAAATTAGAAAATGTACTGGAAAAAAAAAATAGCGGACTTGTGTACCTGCGTGGAATAAGTGACATTCTTTGTGGAAACCCTTAATCTGCAGATTTCCAGGAATTTTCTCGAAGTGATTTAACCATATTCAAATACGTTCCCGTTACATCGTGTGATGTCGAAAGAAGTTTTTCTCGCTACAAGACGATACTCGGTGACAACAGAAGGGGATTCTCATTCAACAATCTTAAGATGCATGTGGTCATAAATTGCAACAATCAGAATAATGGAGAATAGATCAGGTATGAAAGTTTCATTCAAATAGGCTAACATATGTTTTGTGTATAAATTAAAACTGAATATTGAACAGTGAAAGTAACTGTAGTTTTTATGTCTTCTACAGAGTCCGTCCTTGCCTAGGAGAATGCAGTGTAACCTTAACGAGTTCATAAAATGTCGACTGAATATAAAAATCGAGCTAAGTGCCAAAACTATCAAATTCCATTTTATTGCTAAAATGTGGGCTATATGCCTATGCCCGTGCGGTAAAAACCGGGCTATGTAATATTCAGTCTCTAAGTAGTTCAAATTTAAGCCACAAGAATTCACCTTGGTCCAAGTGCCACCTGCTGTGTATCAAAATCCGGGCTATGTGCCAAGCGCCATGTGACCAGTTTTGTAGTTACTTGGACGTCTTGGTGTTATATTGTGAGCTGCATTCTGGCGCGAGTCCCGTGTTTTAAATGTGTTGTGGTGGTTTAAGAATGGATGTACCTAAAAAACGCCGTAAAATGGGAGAAGGAAGTGTTTACCAATTTAAGAAGAAGTGGAGGTCAGAGGGGAAAAGTTATGAGGGAAATAACAAGCAAACTGTTCCTCCTAAGATGCTATTGTTTCTTTGGATATATTTGGTTTCTAACAACTATGTTGATGAGGTTCAACATAAGTATGTTGTCCCAGGCCACTCCTACTTAAGCTGCGACCGTGATTTTGGTCTCATAGAAAAAAGGAAAAAGAGTTCAGAAATGTGAGGTTCCCTTGGATGTTGTCAGACTTCTCTGTACTGCTTGCACAAAAAAAAAAAAAAAAAAACATTTCTAACAACTTTGATGGATGAAGAAGATTTTTATGACTTCAGCGCAGCAGCTAAAAGTTGCCTTAATACGACAACTTTAGAAATTTTGGGTCAGTCACCAAGGAAAAGCCAGGCACCATATACACCAAAAAACACTTTCAGTGATTTTGAACTTTGGGCAAAAACATCAGTGTTTAGAAGAGGGTTAACGAAGGAAACTATAAAAAAACTTTCAACTGCCACGGTTGGGAATGATATCAAGATTGAAGACTGAAAAGAAGGAAGATATGAAAAAGATGATTCCATACCTAAAGGAAGAAAACAAACCTTTTTACACTGAACTAACACAGTAGCCATAGTTTGAAGAACACTGTTTACTTATAAAAATTGTAATATTTGAATAATAATAATTATTATAGCCGAAAGAAAAGTACTGTACACTACATTATTTTCAAATTATTTATTAATTTTTTCAACAACAAAGTTTTCAAGAACACTAATTTTTACTTAGGTCCTAATATTACTAAGACTTGAGTACTCGTTTTTTTTTTGGTATGTTTTATGAATAAATTTCCTTTTTTAAAATTCCCCTTTCTTTACCAAAATATTGTTATCCATAACCTGATAGTTGCTAACTCTGCTCTTGAAAATGTTGTCTTTCATTATTGGGATACGTTAGGGCACTTAGCCCAGTTTTAAGGAAACATGAGTTGGCACATACCTCATTTCCAGTAGCGTAGCGTGAGGAAAATAATTGGGTAGACACAAATAAAAAGAAAAATGCAGTAACACATTTTAAAGAAAATGTTTCAAGTTTTAACTTAAATCTCACATACTACATATTCTCTTGGCCCCATGTAAAAGAACTAGGTTTAATTTATGAGCGTAGCAATGTACAAATAATGCCATGGGACAATGCTGTCTGATAATTGCTTGAAGACCATTGTTGCTACCCGACATGACAGTAGCTCCAGCATATGTCCAGTTAGTTAGTTATTGAGGTTTTAAGGGGCGGACTATTTTCTTATCTATTTTATATTCTTCCAGATCGAAAATTACGTGTGTATTTCTGAACCCTGTGCACATTTATCTAACGATACATCGAAGAAACCTACAAATACACTGGTCAAAACAATTAGGGGATCAGGTGAGATATCATACACAAGATACATATGGTAACATCTTTTATTCAGAGTTCGGTTACAATTGTAATTTGTGTGTGCTACAGTACGATATTGTGCTGTCCCAACTTTTTACTGGAGGTTTACATGGCGTTTACTTAGAGCGAGGCACCATGGGGCTACCATAATAGTGAAAAAGTCATTCTCGTTGCCCTCTAATATGGTGTGTGATCACCTCGGACAGCCAGGACAGTTGCACACCTGCGTGGCATGGACAGTATGAGGTTATTAATCAGCTCTTGAGGAATATTTGGCCATTCTTCAATGAGTGCAATATCCAGCTCGGCCACCGTTGTGGGAGGTCCTGGTCTGGCTGCAATGCGTCTGCCAAGTGCATCCCAGACATGCTCAATCGGGTTTAAGTCCGGTGGACAAGCAGGCCACTCCATTGGTTCAGTGCCCTCGTCGTCAAGCATGTTGTCCAGCAGTGCAGCTCTGTGGGGACGTGCGTTACCGTCCACCAGAATGAAACCATCGCCTATGGCACCAGCGTAGGGCACAACAAACGGTCGAAGGAGCTCGTCTCGATACCTCTGAGCAGTCAAAGCGCAATTCTGAACGACATAGAGGTCCGTATGTCCGCTAATACTGACTCTTGCCCACACCTTTCGCCCACCACCATGATATGGTGCTGTTTCCTGCACATAAGCGGGATTGTTCCGAGTTCCACGTTCACTCCAGTTGAGGGAACGACGAATGTCCGGCTGAACACAAAATCTTGACTCATCTGTGAACAGAACTCGGCGCCATTCGTTATGACGCCAATCCTGATGTTCCTCCGCCCAGTTTCTCCGGGCTAAACGGTGGCATGGTTTTATTGGGACACACACCATAGGCCTCAATGCGTAAAGGCCACTTTCCCGAAGGCAATTTCGGGCTGTTTGTGTTGATATTGCGAGTCCTGTTGCCGCCTGGAGGGTGCGTTGCAGCTGAGTTGCATTCAGCCTCCTGTCTCGACGGGCTGTTAACCGGAGATAACGGTCATCTCTTGCTGATGATACCCGTGGACGACCTTGGCCTGGCCTTCTTTTAACGATTCCTGATGTCTGAAATCACGTCCAGGTCCTGGAAATTACACTTTGGGACACTCGAATAGCTGCAGCCACCTCCCTCTGTATCTGTCCCGGTTCCAACCTTCCTATGGCTCTCCATGCCATACTTTCGGGTAAGTCACGTTGTTGTTGCATTGCACTACCTGCTCACTACACCATCTGAACCCAACTGCTTGTGTCATTCGTTTGGTAGAGTAAACACACATCCACACCAACCCCCTCTGCAGCAACTTTCTGTTATTACCACTATCTCGGTTGCCGTAATGTTGTCGTCTCCACTCCGTAGAACCGACAAGAAAGACGACGAACCATTTTAGGTCATTCTGCCGATGACAATACGTCAGAACCTAGGTATCTCAACTGATCCCCTAATTGTTTTGACCAGTGTATTTCCTCAACTCTCGAGTTACAGACATATCGCACAATTACACTTAATTGAGCTTTGAAGGACACGTCATTAGTCTCATCTGCCTGATTGGCCACAAATTCAGATGACGAAAGCTCTTCTGCAATCCTTTCCCTTACTGCAATAGTGACAGATTGGATTAAATCATTTTGGATGTCTCGAGACGTTCCTTCAAAAAAAGAGCTGCCTTCTTTCATAAATGATTCTTCTATTGCCAGCAAATCGAGGGTTTCTAAATAATTGCCCTTATTAAGAGAGTTGTGGTCTTCTCTGTGCCCTCTTAAGGCAAGTTCTTGCCGCCCGAGATGGCACACCATCTATTAGGCGACCCACTATTCGTCTATTTCAAGTTACATTTTCATACCTGCCAACTTTTGAAAAGGGCTATCAGTAAAACTCACGCGCGACAAAAAAAAATAACGATTTTCGACATACCCCGGCTTGACGAAAATAATAATACTTCTGGGCTACAAAATACAATAATTCATGCTTTAAACAAGATACTTCAATGAAATCATATCTACTTACATGATTTGTAGATGAACATAACAATCAAGAAGAAGTCCATGTTAATCAGCAGCAGGCGTGGTGAATATTGGTTTGGAGCAGACATAACAGGACTTCCTTGATAGATTAAGCTGATATACGATAATTGAAAAAGGCTTTAAACAATAAAACTTGTTTAACGTAACACAGGCAAGAAATAATATAATACACACTGCAAATCACATGCTAGTTCGACTTTTAAGTCATGGTTGTGGCCTTTTTAGCTTCCTGCAAACAGTCTTGAGAAAATGTTTTGTCATAACAGGGACCAGAACTCCTGGTCTTCAAAATAGAAATAGACTCCAGAGATTCATTGGACATGGATGACCTGAACTGTGTTCTATTTTTCTTCACAAGGCTAAAAGAAACGTTCACATTCTGCATTGCTATGGGGTATGGTGAGAATAGAGAGCAATACTCTAGAAATTCGGTTATACTTAAGAAGTCCATCGGCTCCACGAATTCTTGATATTCGTGCCCAACTGGAATCACTTTCAGCATCTTGATGTGCAGCGAAAGTGTCATCTACCTGGAGAGCTGTGCACTGCCTCTGAAGCTCATTCACCACCTCATCTGTAGTTTCATTCTCTTCCTTGCATAACATGATAGGAAACTTTTCCAAGAAAAAACGAATGGAAGATAACTGTGCATCTTCAATTTTGTCTAACCTAGCAACTTGAGCATTCTTTAACACTTCATCCTTGAGTGGAAACTTGTTGATGATGTAGTCACAGGCAGTATAAAAGTAGTTTCTCACTGATGAAAAGAAAAGGGATTTATCTGTATCCGGTCCGTTCTGAAGGCCTTAACAACTTCAGATGATGCATCTTTTGCCATTTTATTTACAATACATGTCGTTTTCGTGCGACCACAACTATATTTCTTTGCAACTTCTGATGTGGGAAACATCTTCTTAAATAAAGCATCAGCATGATCAGCCGCACTTAAGGGCACATTGTGTTCCACCAAAAAGGAAGTAAACAGACACTCGGCCCTAACTACGTCACTGTCAACGTTTCCAGACTTAGCAAAAAAGGTGTTGATTTTCTTGCTATCTTCCTTCGATTTAACATAACTAATGTGTTTACCGCACTTCACATGATTACTTAAATCGTTTTTTCCACCATGTGCAATATTAATATCACACCCACATACCGTGCAAAAGGCAAATTTTTCTCCCTTTCTTGATTTTAGTATGCACGGAAAATCAACCGAGTATGATTCTTTAAATGTCTGGAAGTACTGTTTCTTGTTGGATTTGTTCATTCTCGATATCTACTAAAACATCGAAAGGAACCTGGATCACTGAACGTCACATAAAATTATAACATAAAACACTTAAGACAGCCAACACTTCATTAAAACATGTCAAGACACACAAAGCCATTAAATGAAAACGACGCCAACCTCGTGAAGAAAGAATATGCACATGGCAGAAAAACACACACACACACGTGGAACGAATGTAATTAGTCCAAGGAATACAGGAAACTACGAAGTTATAGCACAAAAACTCGAACGCTTCTTAAAAATATGCCATAACCTTAAGAGACGAAAACATTCAAGGAACGCCAACTTCGCGAACAATGAACAACTAACGTGGTCAAAGAATATGGTTTAAATCGCAACGAGCGAATGGAGCGGAACAAAGAATATGCGAAGCAGAGCCTGTCGACACATGGAAGAACGGTTATCCCGGCTTCAAATTCAATTACAAATGACGACACAACCATCACACGGTTAAAAGTACGAATCATATCAAAGAACGAGCTATCGACTATCGTGGACTTGCCTTCGACCCACGCAAACAATCGATTGTACGGAAGTGGGCGGTATTATCGAATGTAAATTATCGTTTCAAATTTTTGTCCGCAAAATCGTAAAATGACACCGTTCATCCGTAAAACCGTAAAATGCTGCAATTTCCGTAAATTTTACGGATAAACCGTAAAAGTTGGCAGGTATGCATTTTCATTATGTTTCACAGCTGCTAATTGCGTTGTTTCCACTAAACAATGCTCAATTCTATTTCTTGCTAGCATGTGAAACATCTCTGCATTATTAATGTGTTTCTTGGTCCCTGAATGTTTTATAGAGTTTTGCCTCAATTTTTTAAATTATTGTGATACCGTACGGGTCCATGGTCCTTCGCCCCCAAACATCAAACAGTAATAACAATGAAGTGACTTTGTTTGCTTTCTGTTGTCGTGTGGCCTCCTGAGAGACCGAGTGCAGGTCTTTCTAGTCGACGCCCGAGGGCGACCTGCGTGCTGGGATGAGAGATGGAATGGATGAAGATGGATGAAACTGGGCAAGGATGTGGAAGGAAGCGGCCGTGGCCTGTCAGAAGGAAAATGGGGAAACCACGGAAAACCATTTCAAGGACGGCCGATGGTGGTGATCGAACCCACGTATCTACCGAGTCATGAGAGAGCTTGGCCTCGTGACCTAACGCTGCGCTTTAGCGAGCGTAGCCACCGCTGTCGGTACTTTGTGTGCTGAGAACCACATAACCATCTATATTTCGAATGGCAACTACTTTGAAATTTTCTTGTAGGCTAACTTTGCCATCTTTCTGGGACAAATCCAACTGAGTGCCATTTATTTTAGATTTTAGTTTCAACTTTTGTTCAAGTGTTTATGATGATAGTGAATTAGACTACTATGAAGAAATCTTACAGAATCAAGGTTACACTGTTCATGTCAACTAATAGCTCATCACTTCCCATGGTTAATATAACTAGAAACTAAGGCACAGTAAATACAGGATCACGAAACGTTCACCACATCGCGACAGAAAAGACATGTCTATTATGTTCACAGCAGGCAGCGTGGAGGGGCATGGAGGGGATAGCGGCGCGTGCACGATCTTGCACGCTTGAATAAGAAGGCAGGGGGGACATCCTCCCAAGTGTCTATCTGCCTCGTTGTTGGTACGCAGAATGCAAGTGTTGAAACTTTTAAATCATAAAAATTACTATTAGGCTTAAGAACTTGGAAGAAAAACAACATTACAATAAATAATAATATAACCTGTCATTTGTTTCGTAAATTTGGATAGACATTGTCTACCTTGACTACCCTGATGCTACGCTACTGTTCATTTCATAAAAAGTTCAGACAAAAGAGGTAATTGCAAGAATAATATTCCTTAGATAACATTAAGCTTTCATGAGTGTTTATAATTTAAGGGCTTCTGACTTTTTTTCGCTATTTTGGAAGAAAAAACTAACACCTGTGAAAATCACCACGTTTTTTCCGTTTAACTCAGAACTTAGATTTTGGCACTTAGCTCGGATTTTATATTCGGTCGACAAATATTCATTTTAGTTGATTTTGGGTTAAAGATTTCGAAGAATTAAAACTTTTTAAACTCTTAATTAATTGCAGCCTGTGCGACAGGCCTCAGCAGCCGGCACAGTTCATATCCTCGCCGCTAGATGGGGGCTTCATTCATTCCATTCCTGACCCGGTCGGAGACTGGAAGCAGGCTGTGGATTTTCATTTCAATTAATTGCAGCCTGTAGCAATCATAATAAAAGTGTTTCTATGTAACGTAGATGCTATTCATTAAGTCATATTTTGAATTGTATAGGTCATATTTTTATGTATTTTAGGTCATAAATGCATGCATATTTCATACATTTTTGGGTCATAGAAATCTGCCCCCTACTTATAACAAAGTTTACAAAGATAAAATGGATAACCTTACAAAACACTATTAAAAATTTAAATAAAAAGAAAGCTTACAAAAAGAATTAGAAAACATATAAATAAATAAGAATAGAATTAATGTAAATGAACCCTTGTAACGTGTTTTTCGAGGGTTTTTTATGCCACTGGCATAAGTCAGTAGGAAGCCATTCTATATTTATTTACGCGGCAAATTGTTCAGCCAAGAGAATTTTACATGTTAATTTATTATTATTATTAATTTATTATAATTATTATTAAGATATCTTCGGAGCATTTTATAAAAATTATAAGCATACAGATAGGTTTTCTATGTCTTAGAAAACGCTATCAAGCAAATTATTACAAACGACAATATCATAGAAAATTATGTGATTGCGGAATTTTACGGAGTTTTCGTCAGTTAGGATATATTGAGAGGCATGAGTTACTGGGAATTCAAGTACAGGCTTAATCTTGTCGGGTAGCATGACGCAATGCGGGGTTGCAGCGTCAAGAAAAGGCGAACAGTTGGAACGGAACCCTCCCGCCGAGTGTAATGAGCCAGAGGAGGGGAGTATAGCACGTGGGGTGCAGCCAATCAGTGGAGACCACGTAAGCTAGAAGTCGGATGAAGAGTGGGGATGCGACGGGTGCATATATCGTTCAGCGCGCCGTGAAAGGAGGACAATCTGTGTAGAACTTGCCGAGTACGGTTGCAAGTGCGTGTCGCTCCGATGTTCAGTGGAGTTAGCGACTATCTTTGTGAAACTTAACCGTGGTGGTTGTACGTGTTGGTTCCGATGTACGGACCATATATCTTCATATCTACAAATATATCATCAAATAACGAAGAAGATGGCGACGTCCAGGAGACTGTGGGAAGCACACAGCATCATCCAGTACGAGGGAAATGCTTTAGCAATTTCCAGTGGTAAGCGCAAATGACGCAGAAATACGCAATCTCTCATTTTTATTTGTTTTATATTTCATATTTCAGTAACTTCATAGTTGGGGAATAAGAGTAAAATCAATAATTTATCAGACTCCGTTTTCACGTAATTTTCTATCGGTAATATTAAAATAAAAACGCTCCAATTTAAATTTTAAACTTATAATTATTATCAATTTTGCTATACTTGTTTTATATAATAAATTCATTTCTTTTACAATGCAATCTTTGCTTTCAGTAGGTAGCATTAGATACAGACCAATTCCTTCTCCTGATACAATTGTTTGTTGGGTTAATCATCAAATCATACCACGATCTGAGTGAATAGATTCTTGAAGGTGTTCTACCAGAGCTAGACGTTGTTAAATACAAATTTAGATTTCAGCATTGCATTGAGGTCTTGGCGCCCATTAAAACAACATAGCTTAGGCAAAGGTCAACAGTTACATTTATCACCCAACAGTTTGGGGCAGCCAAACCGTTACATTTGTCGCTACCAACATGGGGCATTAATTAACAGTACACTTGTACGCTCAACGTGTGGGCTAGCAAACAGTTACACCCTAAAGGACTGCTTGTTAAATAATAAGTATGGTTCGATTATAGTGAATCAGACGTCATTGCTTTATGATGTATCTTCCAGTTATATCACAATCCTTCAGTGTGATTTAGTATTATCGGACGTAATATGACTATAAATCAACCTTAATGGATACGGCATTCTGTGTCACATTGATGTGGTCCAACCTTAAAATAAACCAGAAGATTGCTACTAGTTGGAGCGTTCTGTTGAAATTAGCTGTGCAATTTGGTAATGCAGTACTGTACCCGATTTGGAGTATGACCACTAAGCTACGGTGCTGCGTGAATGGCCAGGGGCCGAAAATATTACGTCACGGTGGTTTGATCTTGCCCGAATGACCGGTGGAGGTCAGTGCACTTGTGTGATGATGTCACGGCCAGGAGTAAGGAGAGGCATGTGCGAGCTACCCCCACCCCGTTACGGAGGGGAGGATAGCGAGGCCGCTTGACAGGTGATCGCCAGATGAGTTTGCTCATTCTTATGTTCGATTCTGTTCGTGTCCAGAACATGTTTAGTGGGGACTGGTATCGCTGTGTGTGTTGTATTCTTACGGTTGTAAGGGCGAGCTATTAGATGTAAGTTTGTCACTTGCAAATCGCAAGCAAACGGCAGTGTGGAAGTGATGGTTCATATTCGTAAGTATTGGGACTTGCACTGACATACTGAAGAAGTTGGAGCCACGTAAGTTGAAAAATCATATAAACATTACCAGCATAAAGCAGCAGTGATACACAGTCTGAGGGCTGGATATTTCTCATCCTGTGCTACAAGCTTACACACTATTCAATGGAAATCAGTTGGGACATCTTTGCGACAGAACATTGCACATTTAATCAAAGCCGTGATGGCAAGTGAACATGGCTTTAGGCATCATTGGAACTCTGTAATAGTTCACATAGTTCATTGAACAGTGCTTCACGCCAGACTTCTGGAACAGTCTTTGCCAATTACACTGAACACAATCTCACTTCTGAACATTCTAGATCGAATTGGAACTGTGGCGGCGTGTTACTCTAAAATAATGGGGCAACATATTAATGAAGTAAATGTCTTTGTGAGGAAGGAGAGACATGCAGTGTCGAATATTTCTAATTACACCATGGCACATTAAAATACGCAGAAGACGTGATGGGGGGATGGAACTTTGATCCACGAGGCGTCGCGACGATCTTCGCAAGCAGACGCCTGCCGCCAACACGACACCAGGTAACACTTATCAGGGATCTTTACACTCTATTAAACTTGCAGAAGAGGTTTGTCTCTGCCTAACGAAGATGCCAGGAGGTAAAAATGTGTCGCCAGCCCACATGAATTGAATCTTCCCATAAAGAGTTGCACTCCAGAGCACATGATCATATTTAGACTTTGTATAATGCCACGGTATGGCAAGAGCATTATCTGATTGTACACATCGAAGTCTAATGAATTTTGTTGGGATTAATGATGATAATGATTGGTTTTTTTACTATTATTATTATTATTTTCTCTTGCATAATTGCGATGACAATTATTTCAATGTTTTTTTTTCTTCTGCGTTTCTTTCATGATGCATTCTTTTTCGATTTATGGTTTTATCCAAGGATTTTAAGATAGTGTGCATCAGATGCACAGGTGTTTATTTTGGTCCACATTTTCTTTGGGGATTTGATGTCGAAGCCTTAGGATGACTTTGCTGTCTGTGCGATGTTTTTTTTTTGTTTTTTGAACTCCAGACCTTTTCTAGGATGATCTTTGGGGGTCTCATTTGAGGACTTTGAGAGTTTTGCCATGAGCCGTTCACATTTCGATTGAATTATTAGTATTTTGGGTGCATATCTGTTCAGATCCGACTGTTCGATTTATGCATTCTGGTTGCCACATTTTGAGTGTGAAGATAGCCAATATTAAATATTAGATTTGCAACTTGGATATTGTATTTGTGATAGGAATTATTGAAGTTATGTACAGAAATGGTCAGATGATGATCTGCTTTCTGGTTTTGAATGATAGTTTGATGGGCCTTGATCTTTTGTGACATGTTGCTCGAGTTATTTAGAGGGCTATTGCCTTAGTGCAACGATTTATTGGCAAATGATATGACATGTTTTATCATGAATTATTATAATCCCATCATGATGTTTAAATATTTTGATCTAATTATTTGGTCTCTCTTAGAGAATTTATGGCTCATTTTGGCAAAGGCTCATTGCTTTTGTGAGGCAAAATTTAATCTTTCTTTCTCTGTCCTCTTTACTAATTATTTTGATCAGCAATTGCTCGAGCAATTTAACGAAATCATCTAGTATGGTTGCACTGATACTTCAATCATCATTTGATGGAGTTTGATTCTGGATTATTTTTGAATCTAGTTGTGGATTCGAGACCACGAGACCATGTAAGGATTATTATAATAATTGCGGGCATTAGGGATGATTATTGAATTGACAAAAGATTATTGAATTTTGAACAAGATTATTAGTTTTGGATTCACTAAAAGATTTTGAATTGAGCATGAGATATTGAATTAAGGATTTCGATTTGATTAAAAGATTTATTTTTGAACTGATCCTGATAATCAGTGGACTGATTTGAACAATTTTTGATTTTTGGAACTGAGTTAGATGAGTTCATATTATATTATTGTCAGTTATAATTGTAAATAAGTTTGGACAATTGGATAGACTGTTTTGTGTGCAATTACGGTAGTACAATGCCGATATCAATTCATTAGCAAGCAGTTTCACATCACAGGGCGCATTAGCTTGATTATTTGATGGTGTATTTTTTTCTTTCATATAATTGAAGTTAGGTCGCTCAGGGACGTGTGTTAATAATTTTTCGTGTCGTGTGCGCTGAAAAATCCCTGCAGCGACAGAAGAGACTTTTAGTTGGCTTTCGTTTCAGTCCTGTGATGTAATTCTTTTTATTGATCCGATTTGGCAAGATTCAGAAAGACATTACACCATATCTTAGGGATTCTCTAGCCGTCGAGATCATAGGCAGGGTGTGGAATTTTAATGCAAGCTGAATCCATGAATAAATAAGGATCATTTTCCTTTACCTTCTTAAATTTCTTTTATCTGTGTCATTTCTATTTTCCTTCTTTTAACTCTGGCCTCTCCAGGAATGTGTCCTTGCGAACTCTAGTTTGATGGCGCCCTCTTTCCCATCCCGTAACGTCCCGGAGATACTCTGTCTCGTGCCACCCGAGCCGTTTTTCTTCTTATATTATCAAACTAGAATTCAGGCACATTCGTTTTTCCTGCTACTTTTTTTTATTTCACTCCCCTGTTCTTTCTCGGAAATTGTGTGGTGTAATTTTTGGCCGGGTCATCGCACATATTTCTGGGATGGGCACAGTACATAATCTTAATCCAAACTGACCATGTATTTTACATGTATAATTCATATGACACAATCTGGATATTGCCAAGCCAAAATATAATGTATGGATACTTTAGAATAAAACAACCAACATTCATGAATGAAAAGCACTTCAATAAACAAAATAACAACACAAACACTTCCTTCCTTTCATTGGCATTGCAATGCATGCCGAGTACAGCTAGTACTATATATATATATAAAATAAAAAGAACATAAATATGATATACAGTGTAGTCTGACCTTTTTAATCCACTGATTCCAGCAGAATACAAATTCTTGTCTGTCAATGTAGCCATCCTATAAACAAGATTTTACAGTCATTATATGTACAGAAGTTTAAAACCTAAATACTGAACACTAGGCAAAAACACTAACAACAACAACAACAACAACAACAACAACAACAACAACAATAATAATAATAATAATAATAATAATAATGTACCCCAAAAATATCTATGTTTAAAATGCAAGCTATTTCTTTGGACAGTACATGTAATGGGTCTATAATTATGATGTATTTGTGTCTATATTTCTAAAATGAAAGAAAAACAAACAAACAAACAAACACAAGAAACAGGATAGGAGGAATGCAGCAGACTTACCTAGGTAATAAGTTCACTGCAGGACAGCACACACATACAGGAAAACCACACAAAGTATAAAAATAATCTTGGCATTCCATGGTACATTTACCAGCAAAAGAAGATATACCTGTCAGATTGGATGGCTGTTGTCTCCAATGTGGCCAACTACACTTACTCTGAACACTTACAAATTAAAAATATTGTCTGCTGTATGGAGGGAGTAGGAGGTGAAAAGAATACTGTAGCACAGTGACATACCAAAGGGTGGGGCGAACGGGACGACCACCCCGGGAGCCATGAAGGGAAAGGGGGCCAAATACAAAAACAGATTTTTTTTAGTTTAAGAAAAAAAAAAAATTTTTTTTCAGGAAAAATACCCGGTTTTATCGGTCAATTTTTTTTATTACTTTGTTAAATATTGCAGTAATATTATTTAGAAATGAAATAAACATTTCTTTTTAAACTACTTATAGACAATACAAAATAGTTCGTGGGCGCAGAGCACACAGGAAAAGTTTACGGTGTACGGGCAAATAGAGCATCTGAACTGGAATCAGAGCAGTGATGGAGGGGAGATGCATGGTTGATGACAGTGTCGGCCGGCGTGGGGTGGGGGCATCAAATCACAACTGACTTGAGGATTGCTAGTTTCCTAGTCATGAAGTGTATTCCTCAACCTTAATCCTTAGTTTACTTTATTCATTTGTGGAGTCGAGTTGCGATCATTTCGCAGTCGTTGTAGATCAATGAATTGTGAATATACAGTGTGTTTACACGTTTACAGGGTGTCTACTGTAAGGATGAAGTAAAAATTAGTTACTTTTTAGCTACCTTTTAGTTACCTTTTAGTTAATTTTAGTTACCTTTGAATTCAAGATACATCTGCGGTCTGAAAGCATAGGAGCTCATCAAGCGGTGAAGAAAAACAACAATGAACTGTGTTTAATGCTGTAAATAAAATAAATAATAAAATAAAAATTGTAAAAATTACTAGATGTTTATTATCAAATTAGTTGTTTTAGCTAATATGTCGTCTTGTGCACAATACAGTCTTTTAATATCAAGAGGTTGCTCTGCTCTTTACCGTTTCGCGAGATTTCTTTGTCCCCGCGGTAGATCACGAAGAAAATGTATGCGACGTTACGTGATCGTCACCGAATTCTGACTTCGCAGTCAAGTACAGGAGAAATATCGAGATGTTACACGATCGGCGCTGGTCTCAGCCGTTTGACGAGATTCCCGTAGATTTCACGATAGAACACGGAGGAAATCGCGATTTAGATAAACGGTGTCACTTTTAGTCATTCGACGAGATTTCCATCGTCCTTGAGGTCGGGCACGAGAAAATATAGCATTATTACGCAATCGGCGCCACTTGCTGTACGTTCGAAGTAGGTATCGTATCGAATATTACGAATTATTCTGAGGGGATTGCACGAATAATACAAGAGGGCAGATTTTCTTTCGAATGCGAATCACGAATTATACAAGTTATCAAAATAACCAGTTAGATTATACAGTATATCGGATGGAACCAAAGTTCGAAGGAAAAATCGACATATAACTGAATTTCGAATTAACCATACCGGATGCCGCAAATTTACGAGACAGATTTTTAAAATACCGGTAAGTTATTAAGTATTTCGAAGCTATCTTGTAATTTTTGTTTCGAAACGGTAACATTTCGCAAGATTGCGACATTAAATTATTTCGCGTTATTTCTGGACTTCAATTTGACATACTCTCCAAATTTAGAGGTCAATAACAGAAATTAGAGGTTTGACAAGAATCCAGTTGTCCTCGTCATTGAATGCGGAGAAATACCGCGATGTATCGCAATCGCTGCCGCTCTCGGCCGTTTTACGAGATTCACGTTGTCCTCGTGTTATTATGCAATGGGCGCTGCACCCGGCCGTTCAACGATTGCCTGCCTATCTGCCCTGACAGAATGGTGGAGGCAAGCTCAAGGTTGGGCATGGTTAAAATTCACGAGTAGTAATGGACATGTTTTATGTTCGGCGCCGTGATTCCCGCTGTCCCTATGCTGTTGTTGGGAGTTCATCAGTTCAGGGTGGATCACGAGAAAAAATTAGTAGCCTATCGCGAAGCTACGTAGGCAGTCATTTGTAAGTGGGTTGATGCACTTCTCGCTCCCCGTACGCATTTAAGTATACGGTCATGGGAAAAGTGGCGAGTAGGTTTCGGAATGTTTCGTGATGGGTGCCCAATCACCTTTGACAGGATTCCCGCAGTCCTCGTGGTCACAAGTTCACGATAGGGGACGGGTTTTATCATTTTACGCAACTGACGTCGATCTCGGTCCGTTTGACGAGATTCGCGCAGGAAAGTCATGTGGTCAGCCGGTCGTCTTTAGGATGTGATTTTGGTGGATGAACGTTCGAAGTAGGTATCGTATCGAATATTACGAATTATTCTGAGGGGATTGCACGAATAATACAAGAGGGCAGATTTTCTTTCGAATGCGAATCACGAATTATACAAGTTATCAAAATAACCAGTTAGATTATACAGTATATCGGATGGAACCAAAGTTCGAAGGAAAAATCAACATATAACTGAATTTCGAATTAACCATACCGGATGCCGCAAATTTACAAGACAGATTTTTAAAATACCGGTAAGTTATTATGTATTTCGAAGCTATCTTGTAATTTTTGTTTCGAAACGGTAACATTTCGCAAGATTGCGACATTAAATTATTTCGCGTTATTTCTGGACTTCAATTTGACATACTCTCCAAATTTAGAGGTCAATAACAGAAATTAGAGGTTTCTGTTTAGTTTCGAAAGTTTTCGCGAATAAACGTCTCGCGAAAAGTCAGGTTTCCTAATAATACAGAAAAATATTTCACACAAAACTAGAAAGTCTTCTTGATGCCGAAAATATACGTTGAATTGATGTATACCACAATACATCAATTCAACGTATGGAAAACTACTTGGCTGAGGGTAATGCAATTTTTATATGTGATAGGCACAAGTACTGGGCACAAGTATTGGTAGTGCAAATCTCAAGTTTCAATTTTTTTCAACTACCCAGTAACAAGTTCTTATACTTTTTCTGACATAACGTTTTCTCAGCCCAGGATAAACGTACAGCAGGAAACTTGGTCTCATTTTCAAGCTCTCATTCATGATTAACGGAAACTACGACCACTGTAAAAGTACAGTGTGATGACAAATTTATGAAGAGTAATATTAATGGGAGGTTTTGTGCGTTGTAGCCCGTGCGATTATAAGCGGGCGAGGTGGTGAATTCGAGTGCAGTGTTGCCGGCTACCCTCGCCCCAGGCAGTTGTGAATGGAATGCGAGTGACCTGGCTGGCTATGTCCTCATGCTATTTCAGTCTTCCTGTTTACTGAATATTGGCCACATCACTTCCAGATGCCTCCGAGACCACCATTGTCTGAGGGCGAACTTGCGCTAGTTCTCAGTGCTATTTGTTTCTTTCGAAATGAGGGGGGAAAATTAGGGGACAAGAGGTTTCCTGTGTATCGGAAAGTGGCAGATTGTCTTGGATTATCAGTATCATCAGTGAAGAGAATAGGAGCCACTTCAAGGGAGGATGATGAAAATATGTCATCCAGGTCAAGAAAGAAGCAGTGTGTGAGGCCCGAGCCAGGTCGTCCGAAAATCCAACTCGATGATTTTACTTTGGGCACAATAAGAAGAACTATACATGATTTTTACATGAATCGATTCAAATACCTGAACAGGAAACCAGTGCTAATGGAATCTGTGATGGTTGCTGCATCCCGACATACATTCCTGAGAAGAATGAGAGAACTTCGAGCACAGGGCTACAAGATCTTCTTTACAGACAAGACCTGGTGCGGACAGAAACACACTATGAAATATGGGTGGCAAGAAAACGTGGTTGATGTTTTGGAAAAGAACTTCGACAATTATGATCAATACAGAGGGTACATTCAGGAAATTTATGGATGGCGTGGAGGTTTCAAGACACTGTCTGGAGCTGGGAAACGCATCATAATTTTACATATAGGAAGTGAAGAAGGATTTCTTGACGGTGCAGAACTTTGTTTTATCGGCAAGAAAGGGAGCGGTGATTACCACAACGAAATGAACTCGACTCATTACGAAGAATGGTTCACGAAAGTGCTGAGTTTATTGCCTCAAAGGTCGGCAGTTATTATATATCAAGCCCCATATCATACGATGGTCGATCCTGCCACTAAAAACCCGAACATGTCGTGGCTGAAACCTGACATTATAACCTGGATAACATCAAAGAATATATCGCTACCACTTGGAGTTGTCAATTACAACAAGCTGACTAAATCAAAGCTAATTGTCCTTGCCAGGCCTTATTTTCAAACTCCAGTGAAGAAGCTGGAACTACCGACGAAACGACTTCGAACGGATGTAAAGCTTGTTTGGTTACCAGTGGCTCATTGCGAGCCTAATCCAATTGAAATTATTTGGGCTTACGTTAAAGGAAAAATAGCAAAAACAAATATGGCTAACATATTACAAAATGGTAGAAGAATGGAAGCAATGAATGTTTTATGCCGAGAAGCCTTGCGTACCGTTACTCCCGAACTCTGGAAACAATGTAAAAGAATTGAAGACCACTACTGGGAGAAAGATGGACTGTCTGAAAATGTCCCTCATTTCGAGCCAGTCATAATTAACATGAATGACAGCAGTTCTGATTCATCGGAACAGAGTGGTTCTTCAGACGAAGAATACTGATTGAATTTAATATTGTATAGATATGTAACAGATATGTATAGATAGATATGTATAGATATGTACAGGGGAGTCACACTCATACCTCACTGTACCAAGATATATGAAAAGATATTAGAAAGTAGAATACGAGCCAAAGTGGAGAGAAAATTGAGAGAGGAGCAGTATGGATTCAGACCTGGGAGATCAACAGTGGATCTCATATTTTCAGTGAGACAGCTCCAGGAACACCACTACGAATTTGGAGAGGATCTGCTGATGGCCTTCCTGGACATCGAAAAGGCCTATGATAGTGTGTGTAGGGAGAAGGTTTGGAAAGCAATGGAAAACATGGGAGTGGAAAAAGAGACTGTAGGCAGAGCGAAGGAGATGTATTGTGGAAGTGTGAGTTGTGTGAAAGTTGGAGGGGAAAGAACAGACTGGTTCAGACAAATGAGTGGCCTGAAACAAGGTAGTGCGCTGTCACCCCTTCTCTTTATTGTGGTTATGGACGAGGTAATGACACGGATAGCAGGAAAGATAGGAGAAGATAAGATGAAAGAAATGGTGTTTGCAGATGATCTCATGGTCTGGGGAAACACGGAGGAGGAAATTCAGGAGCAACTGAAGGCTTGGGAAGAAACAGTGGGAGAGTACGGATGGAAGTTCAACATCAGTAAATGTGAGATCCTGTTAACAACCAGGAAAAAGGGCAGACCAATGAGTGGGATAACACTTGGAGGTGGACAGCTGAAGAAGGTGGAAAGTCTCAAGTACTTGGGAAGTATAGTGGAGGAAAATGGGAGAAATGACAAAGAGATTACGGAACGTGGCAGACAGGCTGAAGCATTTCTGAGAAGCATTAGGAGCTTAGTGTGGAATAAAGATGTCCCACAAAAAAGCAAGGAAGTGTTATACAGAAGCTACTATATCCCGATACTGACCTATGCTTCAGAAACGTGGACAATGAAGAAAAGAGACATAAGCAGAATACAGGCAGGTGAAATGAAGTTCCTGCGAAGTAGGATCGGAGTAACAAGAAGAGACAGGGTGAGGAATGAAAAGGTCAGGGAAATGGTGAAAGAGGAGCCCTTGCAAGGTAGGATTGAGACATCAAGACTGAGGTGGTATGGACACTTAAAGAGAATGGATGAGAAGAAGATTCCCAAGAGGATACATGAGATGCAGATGCAGAAGAAACGACCAAGGGGAAGACCAAGAGATAGATGGCTGAAAGGAGTGGAGGAATGTGTCAAGAAGAGAGGCGAGGACTGGACCAGAGTGACAGCGGAGAGGTGGTGGGAAGAAAGAACTAAGTGGCGAGGCTTATGTTCCAAACAGACCCAGCCTGGGGCTGGAAACTGTACAAGATGATGATGATGATAGATATGTAAATAATGTAAATAACCCATGTAAAAATTGTGCAGGCCTAGTATGACATTTCCAAATTAGGAAGCAAACCATTTTTAAACCTGCCATTGAAGGTCCAAAGCCCTTATGTGAAAAAGGTGATGGAAAATGAAATTTGTACGAGGAAAGAAAATCAAAGGTTGAAAGTAAACTTAAAGCAGTGTTCGTTCGTTGCCAGCCGCGACACTGCACTTAATGCGGCAATGCTGCATCGGATTTCACAAGCCCGCTCGCTTTTACTCGCACGGGCTACAACGCACAAAACCTCCCATTAATATTACTCTTCATAAATTCGTCAATCACACTGTACGTTTACAGTGGTCGTAGTTTCCGATAATCACGAATGAGAGCTCCAAAATGAGACCAAGTTTCCTGCTGTACGTTTATCCTGGGCTGAGAAAACGTTACGTCAGAAAAAGTATAAGGACTTTTTATTGGGTAGTTGAAAAAAATTGAAACTTGAGATTTGCACTACCAATACTTGTGCCTATCACATATAAAAATTGCATTACCCTCAGCCAAGTGGTTTTCCATGTATATAGTTTTAAGCTAGCGGTTCCTAGAAAAGACGTCAAAAACACAGACAATTTTTCATACAACCACAAATAAATAAATAATTAATGAACTTTAAAATAATTGGCTTATATAGTCTAACGCAGAATTAAACAAGGAAAATATTGGTATAACTCGCTTTTCAATAGGTCTATTGGTTTGGTTGTAATTAAGGCCTAAACTCGAGTATCCATAATAAAAAATCCGATAGTATATACTAAGCTTCACATTTCTAACACGGCAACTGATAGCTCAGGTTTTCCGAGTTGCAGTCATAATCACCCTGAATTTGGTATGATGTTGTTGATGAATTAAGGGGCTTTGCAACATCGTGGTCATGTAGCCCCTTGTACTTGGGTGTGTGTGGAATTTGACTGATAATCTGTGTTACTGCAATGACTGTATTAGTGTGTGTATTTGTAATTCAGATGAGGATTGAGAAGGAGGCAGCCATGGCCTTAATTTAGGAACCATCCCAGCATTTGCCTGGAGTAGAAGTGGGAAACCATGGAAAACCACTTCCAGGATGGCTGAGGTGGGAATCGAACCCGCCTCTCCTCAGTTTTGCCTCACAAGGCTGAGTGAACCCCGTTCCAGCCTTCAAACCAGAATTAATTTTCTTGCCAGAACCAGGAATCGAACCCGGGCCACCACGGTGACAGCCACTACGAATTTGGTATGATTGAAGTAGATGAAGAAAGTACACATGGGTTTCTTAGTTGTACATCTTTTGCAGGTCTTATTCCTTTCACAAGGAAAATAAACTCTCTGATGTTTCAGAACTATTATACTTCCTCCTGGTAGTTTTGGGGCCAAAATCGGTGGATGGTTTGTTCAAATCATAATGTCTCCCTAAACTTCTTTTTTCTTTCTAAATTTCTTTTTTACAGATCTGTGGCCTTGGTAACAATGACTCTAGCAGGCAAATGTAACCTGTAATTCCCAACGCACGCTGACGTGGAACAAACTGTAGCAGCGATTCTAAGAAACTCGTGTACCCGAGTTCCATTGGAAAGACATTGAGTGGCTCATGATTAACGGTCACGTAAAACTACAATCTTACTTCTTCCTTAAGCTTCCTGGCAAGACAATCAATTTTCATGTTTACTAAAGGCTATTTCAAGGAATTTATCTATTAGCCACCCAGGATAATTGGGTTGCCATCTAAAAGCAAATTCATAGAAAGTAATAGTACATTATGCAACGAGCCTATAATGGCAATAATTAAGACACGAGTATGTTCATAAAACGAGTGTATGCGAGTTTTATAATTTCCATACGAGTGTCTTAATTACCATTATAGGCGAGTTGCATACGACTGTTTATGTTCGACGATAATTATTATAACTATTATATGTTCGAACATAAATATTCATAAATATCTGTCGAGATTTCGCCAGTTTTATGTACTGAACAGAGCACATGAGATGCAGAGAATGCCTTGTATTTGACCATGGCCTCCTCGATTACCCTACTATGACCCTAGGCCACGCAGTGAAATTTAAATTAGAAGGCCGTGGAACTCAGGGCAGGTGCGATCCTATCCTTATCTAATTGGTCAAACAACTGTTTCTTGAGCTCTGATTGGTGGGAGAAACTGTTTCATAATGAAAAATAGTGTTATAATGAGCCTCATTATAGTAAAGTTTTCCGACATATAATAGTCAGGGTCGAACATAAAATATATTATGTTGCGAATGTTGCTATTTTAGAACAGTACAGTAATCTACCACATGTTTACCACGAAAGACTGTACCTGGACATCTTTGTTATTGTTGTCCATCATATTTTATTATCTAGATAGGCATATCTTAAATATATTTAAGGACCACTAGAATGGGTTTCCTTACAGAACTTAGTTGGAGATTACAACTGAATTACTTCTTACCTTATTAGCATCAAATACTGAAAACATTTCATGCAGCTTTTTGGGTTCCATAGTGTATATCTTTCCTCTATCATTACGGAAGAGGGCACGGCATACACACTTGAATTCTGCTTCATCCAAGTAACCATCACTAGAACCAAAAATAAGTTCAACACGAAAGGTTTTCAAAGCCACAATTATTATTTCTGCAATTACGGCATGATGTCCAAGTGGCGAGATGAGCTATTACCACTACTATAAGGTGTCCCATTCACACTCAGCCCTTGATTTTCCCTGACATATTTCAAATTAATGGACATAATTCAGAAAAATTTAAAGAGTATCACAACTGGCTATGGATTCTCAGGAAACTGCAGATCAAAATCCAGCGAGAAATTGCTGTTGTGCTCTGGATCTGTTGGTGGCTACCTTTTGTAACATGGAGGTGTGTGTTTGTAGGCATGCTTTGGATGATGATGATGATGACCACTATCAACAGAAACTGTGAGGTCATGCTTTTCATACACCATATCCATGTTAAATTTCATTGAATTATGTCCATTAGTTCGAATATTAAAGGGAAAATCAGCAGCCAAGAGCAAGTGAGACACCCCCTATTATGTGTCCCTGAAGACTCACTTCTTGTAGAATAATTGCCATAACTGAACTGTGATTTAAGTTTTATTTTGTACAACATGGTAAGTTATGAGTGGATTCACACACCAAATAACAGGAACTAACGTTCCTTCCACTCAAACTAAATTGCCACAGAATGGAATGGATAGTAGCAACACCGAAGTTGGATAAGGTGCTTCTTAAAAGTTACAATTACCATTGTAACAAAAAGTAACTGAGTTACAGTTAATTTGTGTGAAAAGTACAAAATTACAAAGATCACAAAGTAATATACAGTTCAAAGAACTGTTTTCTCATGACCACTGAAATGATCAAGAGGGATTCCACCTATTAAGTCATATTTTGTACATTGATTACAAGAAATTGTGATGTATAGTTGACAAAGCTATACCATTGAGCTATCAAGAAACAACATTCAACTCTCTAGGTCAAGGCAAGCCTGATGAGAGGGAGGGGCAAACGGAGCTGTAGCTCTGGGTCTCTGACACACTGAAGGACTGGGGTCCTTGAGTAGACCCAAGTAGAAATCTTTCCCAGTTTAAGTTCTATCCATGTGAAATATCGTTTTATAGGTTTATTCAATAATAGCTGAAACCAGTGAATTTTGTCAATACTGTATATTTAGAATTTCACTTTTCAGAAAAAGGGAAAGTTACCAGAATAGACATTTATTTTAGAATGTCAAAATAAAAGAGATAGTGGGAGAAATATTTGTTTAAATGAATCCAAAATTCTGTTATTTACTTTATGTTGTTCTGGAAGGTGCTGGAAAATGGTTCTGCTAAATGTATGCTTCTTGATTAGATACTTGGAAAACAACACTCTGATCATGATTAAATATATCAGAAAGTAAAAATCAATTGGAGACTAATAGAGAAAAATAGTGGAAGACCAAAGAAAAATAGAGAGGATGAGGGGAAACTAAAATACAAATGTGATATGGTACTTGGAGGATATTCTGGAATGAACAAAGTCTGGAGAGGCCCAGAAATTCTAGTCCTAGGGCCCGTGGGTGTCCTCCACGGCCCAGGTTGAATGGAAATGCATGGAAACGCTATGCACTGGATTATCTATTGTCACCACCATTTGTATCTTTCTATCCATTATTAATCCCTTTCTATGGGATCGTGAATCAGCTGAGATGTGCACGTTACGAGGTGCAGCTAAAATATAATCGGACTGATTTCTTTTTTTTTACATATCCCTGTGGCCTTGGTAACGATGACTCCAGCAGGCAAGTGTAACCAGTAATTCCTCAACGCTCGCTGATGACTGTCTGTAGCAGCCATTCCAAGAAACTCGTGTACCGGAGTTTATTTGGAAAGACATTGAGTTTGAAAATCGAACAGCGTGTGAATGTTAAATTCCTCGTAAAACTTGGAAAAAATGCTGCAGAAACTATCAATTTGTTAAGTGAAGTTTATGGTGATCAGTGTTTATCCCACAGGTACAGTACTAAAGTTTTATACCGGTTCAAAAAATTCAAAAAGAAGAGAAGTGACTGAAGATGATGCACAACCCGGCTGCCCTGGAACATCAAGAACGAATGAAAATGCCGCTCAAGTTCATGAAATTGTTAGGAAAGAATGTCATTTGAGCCATTGGTGAACTAACCAAACTTGACAAGGAAACAGAATTTTGCATGATAACCTTGATACGAATAAAGTGACTTCAAGACTGGCTAAGAGATTCAAACGTACAGGTTCAGTCAACAATAAAAATTGACTTAAAAGTGGTTATTTCCTTAAGCTAAATTAACCGGAAACTTCCCAAGGAGATGCAGATTATGTTTGGCAGCGGATGAGGAACATTTTCAGCATCTACGGTACTGTAAACATGGGGAGTAAAAAAGCACGGCACTGATTTGAAGCACCGTATTCTGCCGTACAGTCGCCTCCGTTGCATAGTAGTCAGCGTGATTAGCTGCCACCCCAGAGGTCCTGAGTTCGATTCCCGGCTCTGCCATGAAATTTGAAAAGTGGTATGAGGACTGGAATGGGGTCTACTCAGCCTCGAGTGGTCCAAATGATTGAGGGGATTCGATTCCCACCTCAGCCATCCTCGAAGTGGTTTTCCGTGGTTTCCCCACTTCGTTTTCGGGCAAATGCCGGGATTGGACCTACCGTAATGCCACGGCCGCCTCGTTAGGCCACCTGGGCGAGGTGCTGATCCCACCTCCCCAGTTATATCCCCACGACCAGATGTTCCAGCTCCAGGACACTGCCCGTAGAGGCGGTAATGGTGGGATCCCTCGTTGAGCCCGAGGGAAAAACCAACCTGGAGGGTAAAATCGACTAAAAAGAATTCTGCCGTAGTCTACATATGCACGCGCGGCAACTGAAACGTCACTGGCGGAGCGCGTGAGCGAGAATGTCCTTGCCAAGCAAATATGAAGACCCTGTAGGCCTATATAGGAGTTTTTGGAACTTCGGGATCGTGTATTTGCTTTCATTGATTACGTCTCACTTAGTCAGAGCCTCAGCGATCAATGTAATTTTGACTCCCCCTCCAGCCGCAAACCCTAGTTACGCCACTGTAATTTTGAAACCGTTTCCATGCATTTGGTACCGGTACGTACTTTCTGAGATCTCCAACTTGGCTTCAAATTTCAATACCGGTACGGTATTGTCTTTCAGCAGCTGGTAGCAATGTTGTCATTTTCTTCAAATACGGTATAGCCTACGGTACCGCAAGTCACTGAGATATTTGACTTACTGAACAAATCCTGAGGGCTACGGAGCATAATGCATCAATAATTTCTTCATATTTAATAATTAAACACGAAAAAGCATTGAATGCATCAATACCTACAGTATGTCTATTCTTCAAAACAACGTCCTGGTACCGGTACTGGTAGCCTATCTTCAATCAAACCGAATTTGGTTTCGATAGCTGCGACCGTTTAGGAGGGAGGCACACACACACACACACACACACACACACACACATTGCCCCGGATTAATATCATAGGTCTGCTCTTTTATAATTTTTGCCAAATTTGAAATTCAGGCAAAAAAAAAGTAGGATTAAGAATGTTTTAGAGTTTAGACGGTATGGGTAAGAGTTGGGGAAGCCCCCCCTCCTCCACATGCCAATGTCGTTAGATAATGACAGTGGACAATAGGCCTTGGAAACACCGTACTTCCCCGCCGACAGCACCTTACCTTCCTGTAGTCATGGCAACCAAAAATAACAGCTTCGCTATTCCTCAATGAAAATAATGCAATATACGGTACCGGTAAGTCACCGAGACATTTCCTGAACAACTCCTGAGGTCTATGGAGCATAATGCCTCAATAATTTCTTCATATTTAATAATTAAACACGAAAAAGCATTGAATGTATCAATACCTACCTATGTCTATTCTTTAAAACATCGATAAAGAAATATGCCGCACTCTATGCAACATGGACTTGGCAACATAACCAATTTACATACATTTTCTAGGAAGGACGTCACTAAAGCATGTCATCATTGTTATTGACACTTCAAAGCAGGTGTTTACTTACCCATTCTTGTCGAACGCTGTAAAACATGCGTCCATGTCTGTTGACGATTCTAGATTGTATTGATTATTCCAGCAGTCAGAATCTTCTTCGCTTACCTTCTCCTTCTCACTCACGCTCACTTCATTAGCCATTTTAATAGTTTTCTATCGGCAAATACTGCGCCACTCCGCGAAGCCGGTACTTTTTATAGATATCTGCAGAATTACGTAATCCTAATTAAGCGCGCCAAGCGTTAGTGCTAACAACTACTCAAACGATAGGAAAAATAGGCGATAAGAAAGTGACAACACAGAAGAACAGTGAATAGACAGTTTGTTTTGATTTCAAATAGGCCACAAGCTTTTAATGAACAATTCTGATCTGTACATTTTATTCTGTCTTTCATGACAGTGTCACCTTCGAACACACATGCTGGTAGCAATTTGCTATTTTTATGTGTGGGAAAGGTGCAAATTGCATTCTTCCTTTGTGTGCAAAGAAAGTTTGTGTGAACTTAGTAAATGTTGGCTACCCTACTCCAGGCGCTCCCGCCAAAAGTGTCATTTTGGAATGGCGCATGGCCATAATTGTTTGGGTCGTGTTGTAGGCGCCGTGTTGTTAAATTGAATTCGTCAAGTTGAAAGCCGTAATTACTGTAGCTTATCCTTGTTATCCGTCACTTTCCATTATGTCGCAGAAAAATACACTGTTTAATTATTTTGGTTCTCCAGTCTCGAGAAAAAGTGTTAGTAATGAAGACAATCGTATGGTTGTCACTCCAAAGAGTGAAGAAAAACAGAGTCGCAAGAAGCAATCATCTGTTACTCCAGCTTCAAAGAAAAAGAAAGCTGGAACAGGATCCACACCAAACAGATCTACGCCTGCTGCTACCCCGAAACGTAAAATTGCTACTGTCAGTAAGTCACTTACGATTTTGTTATCAATTGGTCGGAGTGTAAGCTTCAGTATCATCAGTGAGTTGCCAATACCAGACGAGTGTCAAAGATTTACATTGCCAATATTTACCTACCTTATAGCATTGTTTCACATTTAGCGAATTGCATGGAGTATCTCTTTTTGTTTGTGTGAACTATATATTTTTAAGAAAAATAGTCCTTGCCTTTTTTTTTAAGTCAGGGGTGGTCAAGCATGGCTTAAGGCAAGTATAGGTTAGGATGAAGAGGAAGTAGCTTGGGAAGTCTTTAAGGAGAGTTTAGCAGTAAATGGGGTATATAGGGGCCCAGGAATGATCACTCATAAGAAAGACTATAATTGGAGCATTATTAGGATTAATTCTTCACGAGAGGTATTCCTTATATCACTTTCAAAAGGCAAAATATTGAAAATATATACCGTATATCATTTGATTCACATACCTTCTGGGAGTCATAAAATGTTCATTTTTCGATTTCCATCGGCATTGCTGCAGTGGAAATAATTCCTTTTACTACCTATAACCGTTAATTCTTACGATTCGGTGCCATCTTACATTGACGTCACACAGTATGTCATACCCGTTGCCAACATGTCCAATACAAAATGCAGCACACCACACAACACCACCACTAAGAAATCTGGACGCGTTAGGCCGTACCATTGTCTAAACCATTGATCTGGACGCGTTAGGCTCTAACCATTGCCAGAACCATTCATCTGGACACGTTAGCCTGTAACCATTGATCGGCACTTATAGAGTTTAGGTGGTACGGATATTTTTTCTCGAAATGTGATTTTTTAACATCAAATATGGGTAAATCGCGGGTGCTGATCAAGAATATACTATTAGTTTTGCACCCACACCTAACGCCCTTGAGGGACGAGGTTTCGATTCCCCTCCCAGGTACCTGTGAGCAGGATGTGGATAAGAGAATTGGCGCAGCCCATGCAGCATATGGACGATTAGCGCACCGGGTCTTCATGAATAAAGATCTATCCATGAGTACAAAGCTTATGGTGTACAAAGCAGTAGTCATTTCTACATTGTTGTATGGCTGTGAAACGTGGACCCTTTACCGACGTGATCTTAGGAAGCTTGAGCGTTTCCACCTACAAAAACTTCGATCAATCCTGAGGATTAAATGGGAAGACCGCATTACCAATATTGCTGTTCTGGAAAAGGCTCAAATCAACAGCATAGAATCATCCATAATAGGTCACCAATTTAGATGGATTGGTCATGTCCATCGGATGGATGATGTGAGATTACCTCGTCAAATGCTATATGGTGAGTTACGCTATGGCACCAGACCTCATGGTGGTCCTAAGAGGCGCTACAAGGACCAATTTAAGCAGACCCTGAAATTGACAGGTCTTGATTCACAAACCTGGGACATGCTGGCTGAAAACCGCTCAACTTGGCGCCGTACCATCTCGGATACTGTAAAGACGTTTGAAAGGGATCGACGCATACATGAAGAGGCCAAGCGTCAAGCTAGGAAACTTCGAGCAGCCCAACCACGTCCTCCTCCAGCAATACTATGCGACTTGTGTGGTCGCTTGTTCCATGCCAGGATTGGACTCTTTAGTCACCGTAAACACATCCACAAACTGGACTGAAGGAAGAAGATTTATACTCGGATTCGAGTTAAAGCCGATGATGATGATGACTAGGTCATAAATTCGAATTTGCTACGTATAACCCGGATCTGTATGGCATTGCGTCGATATAAATTGTATGAAAACGTTTCTTACTTTGGATATGCGAAAAGTCATCCGTAGCGCCCTTGAATGTCAGAGTTCAATTCCCCTCCCAACTACTAAGTGGAATAATCGAATTCGCGATCTCTGGCCCGGATAGGATCGATATTGTGTAGATAATCCGGTTCATTCATCGCAAATTCAACTTTATGACTTGGTATCTGTGAGGGGAATCGAACCCTCGACCCTCAAGGGCGTTAGTTGTGACTTTTTGCACAGCCACTGCATTCTTGCCTACACACTACCAACCATCAAAAATACCACAATCACTATAAATATACCATCCACATTATACCACAACTAAATCTTACTTTAATTTATTTCCGCAACACAATATTATCGCAACCGAACATTTCAAAACCTCCGGGAACACTAAAATACAAAATGGCGCCCACCAATCACAGCGCACATCAGCTGGCCAATCACAATTCAAGGCAATGAATGTCTTCTGACCAATCAGGTGAAGTATCATCGGCAACAAGTGAGCGTCAACACAAATACGTCATAGGTGACGTCATGGAGGTCACTAATATCCCACTAAACCCTGGGACTCGCGATATATACTACAACCGAAATATTTACAATATGTACAATTATTTAGTTGCAGTATTGGTAATGCAACTGTCTGTGTATGCTAATTGTAGTATATATATGATGTTGGGTGAAAAGCTAAAATGGTGATAGAAATCTGGAGTTTGTCTATTTGGAGTGACTATGGTTGAAAAAAAAATCGATGGTTGTACTGTAATATTACAGGCTACTACTTATCTGGTTGTCTTCCTCGCTGGAGCTACGAGCAGTTTCGTGTTCACTCTTACACCAGGTGTGGTCGACTGAAATGGGATGTTACCTTAACGACACTGGTTTTTCCCTTTCTCCTCCCTGTTCCTATGTGCTGTGTGAAGTGAGTGCAATGTGTTTTTGTGGGATGTTGCCAAATCTAGATAAGATGTTTGTTATTGAATGAGGTAGGTCTACAACTATTAAAGACCGTGGAACAGTCTTCGCCACGCGAGGACCAATAGCCATTCAAACTAAGCGCTGCCCGGTCTTTGAGGATGTCCCGGCACCTTTAATACTGCTGCGAATACTGGCCTTGGTTTATTGCAGAAAAAGTACATCGTACACCTGATCCAGATAACATTTACCTATTAAAAAAACCCTAATTTCCCCCCCCTTTTTTTTTATCTAGCTTGGCTGTATCGCTAAGTTGTGTTTTGTTTCCGACAGGGTGTGTTTTTAGTAGAGTGAAGAGGGGTAAGCTCTCCATAAAAATGTGTTCATTTTGATTGTTGGGATTGTTTCGTTTCGCTAGGTGTATCTCAATTGCTTCCTTTATGTCAAGAGCTCTGCCTTTCGATTCGTGATGAATTATTTTTAGGTCCGTCTCGATGTTAGTGAAGCTGTGCCCCGCGTCACACTTATGTCCGCATACGGCTGAATGTGTTCCGTATCTTATCCCATTCCTACGTTCATTATAACGTGTGTCTACTAGTCTTCCACTCTGTCCGATGTAATTAGCTTGTCCAAGGGGGAGAAAGGGAAAAACCAGTGTCGTTGAGATAACGTCCCATTTCAGTCGACCATACCGGGTGTAAGAGTGAACATGAAACTGCTCGTAGCTCCAGCGAGGAAGAAGACCAGATAACTAGAGCCCGAACCACCCAGGAAGGTGGTGCGCAGAACACAACGCTACCATTGCGTCATGCCTCACTTCCATCCCACAAATCACAGTCAGTCTGTCTTGAGAATCTGAGCTAGTGTGTTGTCAGGGAAGCTAAGCAGAAACTCAAGACAGCAGCCTGCGGTGTGGGAACTCGGATGGTGGACCTGTTGCAACAGTGGAAATGTATCTCTTTCTCTCTCTGCGCAAATCCCACAGAGCCGGCCGCCTTCCGGGCTGACGCGAGCTCTAGTAGCCTGTAATATTACAGTACAACCATAGTTGATTTTTTACAACCATATAGTCACTCCAAATAGACAAACTCGGGATTTCTATCACCATTTTAGCATTTCACCTAACATCATATATTCTGCATTTAGCATACGCCGACAGTCGCAGTACCAATACTGCAACTAAATAATTGTACATATTGTAAATATTTTCACCTGTATTTTCAAACATAGATTTTATAGCCTAAGTGTAATGGATCTGATGATGATCGCTTGACGATCGAAACTGGTCATCCTAGTGTATATATTAATCTCATGTAATTTATTTCAGGATTAGGGCATAACCCAGCTCTTTTGGGTACATTCGTGTTGACCGACTGAAAAGCACTAAACTGTTGTTCTCTAAGGCAACACTGAAAAATGGCTTCATACCCCACAAAGAAATCACATTTCGAGAAAGAATATCCATATCACCGAAACTCCATAAGTGCCCCATTGATCTGGACACGTTACGCTGTAACCATTGTCAAAACCATTGATCTGGACGTGTTAGGCTATAAACGTCCTACCTACATTTTTTAAATGTTCTATTTCATTAGCATTTGATACGTTGTATTTGCACTTATCAATGTACAAATGATCGAAAAAAAAAATTTTTGTATTAAATTATAATGTTCGGGTTTCTTCGCGAAATCGTCTGGCCCTTTGCATTTCTCGACATTGTATAAATAAAATATTGAGAAACTTATGTTTCCAACTAAAGTTTAACACAATACTTCCGGTATTCACTTTCCAAAATGACACTCACACTCTGGTACTAACAGGAAGGCCACTGCAAGTAGGATAGTAGTGTACTGTATTCTTGGCAACTACTGCTCATCCACCTCACTGCTTCCTCTCTGGCTAAGTGAACAACTGACTATTTTACTCGTTCATTAAGTGCTAAGTAGCGCTAAATATTTCAAATGAGTGAAAAGAAATGCTTTCAAATTAGTAGTAATAATAATAATAGGAATGTTATTGGGTTTAGTACCTTTTAACTACTCGGGCTTTAAGAGACGATGGGGTGACAGAATTTTGTCCCGAAGGGCATCTTTAACACGCCCGTAAATCTACTGACACGGCTCCCTCGCATTTGCGCACCTTCAAATGCCAGCTGACCGCCAGGATTCAATCCTGCAACCTTGGCCACAGCAAGCGAGAACGTTACTGCTGAGCCAGGCAGCCAGTCTCAAATTAGTAAGTATTAACTTACATCTTCCAATCATGTCATCAATCCGAAGATTGGTTTTATTCAAAAGTGAAAACTTGAACAAATTTAATATTTTTATTATTTGGCTCTGTGGGAAGGATTGATCCCCCTGATCTCTCCCCACCCTTAGTTATGCCACTGATACCCCACTAGTAGGCCTATCAACGTATGATTGTTGTTACAGGGTTAAGTTACAATAAACAACACATTTAAATTTTAGCAAGTGTCTGAAGTTTCCAAATCATAATGCCAGAAGCTTTGGAACAATACAGAGGAGCAACCAAGTGTCATAAGATTCAAGAGTTTAGGCCTACTACTATTTAATTATTTATTTATTTATTTATTCGTTAATTCCCCATAAGGAGAGCGTTACAACACAATCAATTTTCATGTTTCATTCTGGACCTTTCTTCTTTTTTCCCAAAAACCTCTCATATACACACTCTCTTCTGTCCACCTCTTTGCTGGTTGTCTCTCTTTGGGAGTTTGCTCAAACTTCTGTAGTCTAAGTTTTTCTCTGTATTTGCTCCTGTCTGCGATGTCTTCTGTAGAGATGTTTAGTTTCTTAAGGTCTTCCACAGTTTCCTTTACCCAATTGGTTTTTAGTGTGCTATTCGTAACTATATTAAAAATTTTCTTGGTCAGTCTGTCTTCGGTCATCCTATGTATATGTCCATAAAATTTTGCCCTTCTTTTCCTTATGTTGTTTGTAATCGTCTCTGTCTGTTTGTACAGTTCTATTGTTGGTCTCTTCATCCATATTCCCTCTTTCTGAACTGGCCCGTAGATCTTTCTCAGAATTTTTTTCTCTTGTTTTTCTAATTCCTTGATTTTTGTTCGTCCCTTGATTGCTGTCGTTTCTGAAGCGTATAAGGCCTCTGGTAAGACTACTGTACGATAGTGTCGTAATTTGGCATTGATGGAAATACTTTTTTTATTGTAGTGGTTCCATGTAAGTCGGTATGCTTTCTGCAATTTAGCGATCCTGTCTTCATTGGATGCCAAGTTCAGTCCTGTTTTCTGTATAATCTCTCCTAGATATTTGAAACTTTCCACTTGTGTTATTTTTCCATACTTGGTTTCCAGTGGGTGCTTGTCTGTAGATTTTGTGTCCATGAACTGTGTTTTTTCGTATGAGATTTGTAACCCTGTTTTGGCAGAGATTTCATGTAGCGTCTCTAGAGCTTCTTTGGCTTCTTTTCTGTTATTTGTTATAATCGCTACATCATCGGCAAAAGCCAGACATTTAATGTTGACTGTCCTTTTCTGGTGTTTTGCCATTTTTATGCCTTTGACTCCTTTTTCCCATGTCTTGATTATTTTATCCAAAACTGAGTTGAATAGAATGGGTGATAAACCATCACCTTGTCGCACTCCTGTATTAATTTTGAAGGGTTCCGAGATCTCTCCCATGAATTTAACTTTGGATATTGTATTTGTTAATGTTTCTTGGATTAGTTTTCTGGACTTATTGTCGACCTTCATTTCTTCTAATGTGTTAAAAAGTGTTTCTCTATCTATGGAGTCATACGCTTTTTTGTAGTCGACAAATGTGATTGTTGTGTTCCTGGTTTTTCTCGTTGCTAGTATTGTTCTCAGGCACCAAATCTGCTCACTGCACGATCTTCCCTTCCTGAACCCTCCTTGGTATTCTCCTATCTGTGGATCTATCTGAGGCTCGATCCGTTTTAACAGGGCTTTGGAGAAAATTTTGTATGCGACGGGTAATAGTGAAATCCCTCTATAATTATTAGGGTTCGTTTTGTCTCCCTTCTTGTGGAGGGGGTGTATTAGAGCTGACTTCCATTCTTCTGGTACCTTCCCTGTTTCCCAGATGTTTTCGATGATTTTGTGTATTTTTGGTGTAACATTTTCGTGGTCTAATTTCCAGATTTCCGAAATCAATCCGTCTTCTCCAGGCGCTCTATTGTTCTTTAGTGATTTTATTATTTCCACGATTTCTTCAAGTGTTGGAGGTTTGGAATCAATGTTAGGTTCTGGCTTTTCGAACTGTAATCTGTGTGTTGGTTTATCACAGTTAAGCAGTGAGTCAAAATATTGTGCCAGTATCGTACAGTTCTTTTTCGGGTTTGTCTCCAGTGTTCCGTCTTGTCTTTTGCAGCATAAGCTCGGTGGTCGATATCCAGTCATATTCTCTCTGAATGTTCTATAGAAGTTTCGTGAGTTATTTTTGGTAAAATCCTCTTCTATCTCCTTGAGTCTGTTGTTATCGTAGTTTCTTTTTTCTCTGCGGATTATTCTCGAGGATTCTTTTTGTATCTTGTTGAATTCTTCCCATTTTTCTGGTGTTCTATGGCTGTTAAATTTTTTCCAGGCTTGTATTCTATCCTCTATGGCTCTGTCACATGTCACGTTCCACCATCTGTGCTTCCTTTTCCTCGGGGGCTGCCCCAATTTTATCAGTTCTTTCATGTTTTCGGACATGTCCGTCCAGTTGTTACTCTCAATTTTCTTAAGTCCTTGTGTTATTTCTTTCTTGTTTAATTGTAAATACTCTGGGTCTGTTCTGAAAATTCTGGTTGTTCTCTTAGTTTGTCTGTTTGGTATAAACTTAGCCTTGATTTGTAGTAGATGATGATCAGATTCGAAAAAACCTTTTCTCGTTCGTATATTCATAACTTCTCTGGTGTTTTTTGTAGATATCGCAACGTGGTCTATCTGAAATTCTCCGAGGGCGCTGTTTGGAGATTTCCAAGTCCATAGTTTCTTGTAGGGTTTCTGGAATTGTGTTGACATGATTTTGAGGTCAAAATTCCTACAGAAGTTTATCAAATTCTCTCCATTCTTGTTTGTCCTCTGGTGCGCTGTATGTTTTCCTGTTGTGTCTCTGAATTTTCTTTCGCGGCCTAATTGTGCATTAAAATCACCAAGCAATAATTTTACATGCTTAGTGGGGATTTTGTTGGGGATTTCTTCTAAGTCTTCCCAGAATTCTTCTATCATCTGTGGATTTTTGTTATTGTAGTTATTTGTGGGGGCATGAGCATTGATTATTGTATACGCTTTGTTACCAGAACGTATCGTAAGTGTGGAAATTTTTTCAGATTTTGAGGTGAAATCTATTACAGAGTCCAATATTGAGTTGTGGACTACAAAACCTGTTCCGAAGAGTTTGAGATTTTTTCCTGGAATAGTTATGGCTGGTTTCCCCTTGTATATTCTGTAACTTCCCGAATCGAAGTGATTCTCATCTGAGAATCTCGTTTCCTGTATAGCCAGTATTCTGATATTGAATGTGTCCATGATGTTTGTTAGTTGTTTCACTTTACCTAGTTTCAGGAGTGTGTTTACGTTGAGTGTTCCCATGTAAAATATTCTCTTAGTTTTGAGGGTTTTTGAGAAGCAATTCTCCTCTTCATGACATACCTGATCCCCTGGAATCCGATGATCAGGTACAATACCCAGTTTTATTGACTGGGGCCCAGGGTAGTGTGTTCGTTCATGTCGTTCTGTCATGATTATTGATTTATGTTCAAGTTGTGGTGGTGAAACCCCAAGGGATCTCACAGAATTACGACTGGAGTTTTGAATTCCAGAAGATTGGATCACAGCCGAGCTCACAGAGCTAACAGACGCCGACCAGAGTACCGGTGGTTACCACACAGACGTGTCTGGATTTAAAATTTTCACCTAGTAACCCTAGGCAGGGGCCCTCACAGGGTGCTACCATCCGGAGCCAGATGGACCCAGGTTTTTTAACGAGGTGTTACTCCTCCCCCTCCTCCTTCCTCAACACTTGCGTGATGAGGCCCCGGGCTTGGGACCGGCACTGGCGGAGTTACTACTATTTAATATTATAGAATAATGACATTGAGTTAGGAGCTGCACTTATGTTTACCAGATGATTAGCTTTCCCTCTTGGACCTACTTTAAACACTATTGTAAAACATGTGAGTGTTAAAAGAATACAGTATATGCAATTTATTAGTGTGGAGTTGCACGTTCAGCACTATTTATTATCATCATGCTTACCGCTCTCTGCACATGGATTAGAGTGTGCGTTGCCGCTCTGCTATGGGCAGGGCCTTCCGTATAGGTGGTTATAATACTAGACAATATGGGTAGCGAGGTAGTTTGCTATTGCTTTCGTCACTGAATCGGTACAGCAGTAGCCTACCGACAGTAACACTAGAACTTTTCACAGCATCCACAGGCGCTAGCTGTGCTCCAAATGCCTTTACTCAGTAACACCCATACCTCAGTAGCTTCCATACAATCACAGCCATAAACAAGGCTGAGACATAAAGCCACATTTTACTCTAGCCTGTGCCAACATTAGAAATTGTTACTAAGTTGTCTTCTTCGAGAAAGGCGATCACAGTATCTGTGGAAACTACCGTGGTATTTCCCAGCTTTCCATAGTGGGAATATGTTTTGCTAAAATCTTGTTGAATCTACTTCAAACGGCCTATAGAGAATACGGTACTTCCTGAATCCCAGTATGATTTTCTGTGTAAGACAACTGCAGGAGAAATGTAGATAGCAAATGTCGCCTCTGTTCTTAGTTTTTTATGACCTTGAAAATGCCATTTGGTTGGTGAGGCACTTTGGAGGTCTGAACATTTTGTTGGATTGATTCATGCTCTCCATGAATGGTATCTAAGATGAATTTCTGTTCACAAATAGGTCCATGCAAGGCTGCTTTCTTGTAACTACACCTTTTGGCCTATACTGTACGTGGCAGGTAGACATCATCCTGGCATGTCAGTTGGTGTTTGAGGGTGTATGGAGCCGTGACAGCAGATTTACTAGCATTTTAAAAATCCCCTTTGGGGCAAAATTCCAGCACCCCAGCATCTCTAAAAGCCTCAATAGTTAAAAGGGACATAAAACCAGTAACATCGTAATTATTCTGTGAAACATCATCCTCTAACAACACATGCGTGGAAATTAGATATCGGTACGATGGAGGGCTATTCAACCAAACCAGGCCTCATTCCAAAAGATTAACCTATAGCAGCCAGGTTACAGAATTGCAATATGCTGATGACAATGTCATAGTTCTTGCACTTTCCTCGTTAATGTGCGTCTCGAGATTGTAACCAAACTTTTTAGGTTACAGAACGTGCATCTAGTTTTTTTGTGTTGTTTGGTTGGTAGTAATTATTTTTTATTTTTATCTGGTTGCCAGCCATGGCCACTTATTGGTAGGCCACCACAGAGAATCTTATGTGTCCAGTGCCATAGAGATTCTTGGTGGTGGGTGGACCAGGTGGCTTTGGCTAAAGCCCGGTTCACAATAGCCTGGGAACGAGAACCAGAACGGGAACGAGAAGGAAGTTGAAATGCACGCTACCTTATGGGTCGGTTCACAACCAATCTCCGGGAACGAGAAGCTAAAAGTAGCCCGGGAAGGCCAACGGGAAACATTGTCAAGTTTCATGTTTGATGTTCTCGGAGCTTCCCGGAGCCAATCAGAAACGTTGTACATGCACATGCGCAGTACGGAAGGAGTAGCCAGCGATGTAAACATAACCTGTGAATGCGCTTTCTAAACTTGCTTCTCTAAAGCGCACAATGAGTGTTGAATAAAGTTATTATAACCTTATTATATCCCTCTGAAGCATTTCAGTAATGTAATTGGTGTTTATTAGTGGGCGCTTGCTGATTGTTTTAATATTATTACGCTATAGCTGATTGCGTGCGCATGCACAAGTTCACGTTCCCGGGCTAATTGTGAACCGGGGCCCCGGGAAGCTTCGCGTTCTCATTCTGGTTTTCGTTCCCGGGCCAATTGTGAACCAGCCTTAATGGCAAAGGTTCTTTGAAATGGCTAGGTTTCCATGGAGATTTTGTTAGTCTTGATTTGATAGTATGGAAGCTGGCTTCAAAAAAAAAGTTACATGTTGACAATCTGGAGAAATAGAACTAATATCTGGCAAGGAGGAGGACTGGACAGAAAGAGACGTTAAAGAAAACTCAAGAAGAAAAGAAAGGAGCAGAGAAATATTAAGTATTGTGATTAATAATGTTATTGGTTTTACGTCCCTTTTAACTACCCTGGCTTTTAGAGACGCCGGGGTGCCAGAATTTTGCCCCGAAGGGGATCTTTAACGTGCCAGTAAATGTACTGACACGGCTCCCTCGCATTTGCGCACCCTCAAATGCCAGCTGACTGCGCCAGGTTTCGAACCTGCAACCTTGGGCTCAGCAAGCGAGAACGTTACCCCTGAGCCACGCAGCCAGACAAAGTATTGTGAGGGACCTCTTCCTCATAAAGATTGTCGTGGATACTCTGCAAGAGATGCAGGCAATGGAAACCTGTTATATTTTTTTGACAAACAGGTATTATTAGCTTTGATTGCCAGAGATTAACCTGAAGAAGAATCATTTATGTTGTATGTGTGTTTAGTGAAAAAATCCACAGCCTGCTTCCAGTCTCCGACCGGGTCAGGAATGGAATGAATGAAGCTCCCACCTAGCGGCGAGGATATGAACTGTGCCGGCTGCCAAGGCCTGATGCACTCCTCTGGGGCAATGGTTAAATGAATGACAAATGAAATGAAATGATAGTGGAGAGTGTTGCTGGAATTAAATTTTGACAGGGAAAACCGGAGTACCCGGAGAAAAACCTGTCTGCCTCCGCTTTGTCCAGCACAGATATCACATTGAGTGACCGGGATTTGAACCACAGACCCAGCGGTGAGAGTCCGGCGTGCTGCCGCCTAAGCCACGGAGGCTTACTGTGTGTTTAGTATTGGATATAAATAAATAGTGTGTGAATTAGTGAAGTCAACGGTATCCTGTTCTTTGTGGATTCATTTTTGGCAAGTGTATCGCCTCACTACCCTGAGGAGACAGTATTATAATAGTTGCAACATTGAAACCTAGCTGGGCGGATAGGTTAACATTCCATGGCTGCCTGAAGCCAAGGCTTTCCCAGCGTGAGGTACAGTGTCGTCAACTGTCTACCGTAGTCACCGAGAGCAAGCAGCGAGACTGACAGAACTACGTGCAGACGTGCAACATTGGACACTCGACACCTACGTGACACGCGAGCTGGCCGCCAGGGCGGGACTTAGGGAGTCCACGTGGAGTAATAGAGGACGCATTCTATTGGTCAGTAGCGAACAATGGTTATTGTCGGCGCGTGCTACTGCCTTACATTTTAGATGCCGCTCGTTAACCATTCAAGTGAGGGAACTGTACACCTGCCCATGCATCTAAAGAGCTGCAACAGTCTGTCAACTGCATCAAGAGTGTTGGTTGGTTCCTCAGTTTATGGGCTGCGACAACACGTTCATGTAGCCCCGTGTACTTTGGGTGTGTGTAGAATCTGTCTGATAACCGGTGTTAATATCAAGAGTGTACATGAACATTCTAGCCTGACTATTAACATTCTATTTACATTCAACCTGTTCCTGGAACCTCCATTCCAGATTTTGATATTACCAACTGTGACACATCTTTGACACAAGTTGATCACTTCTTATACCTCCCGGGAGTATTCTGTTGACGCATTGTACCTTTGAGAAGGACGTGCTGCTCGTGTAGCGTTTGGAAGTCTCTCACATTGTGTATTCTAGACCAAAGATTTAAGGATTGGATATCGATAATTTTGAAGCCATTTTTCAGTGTAGCTTTATTGATAATTGATATTACAACTTCTCAGTCAATCAACACAATATAATTCCAATTGCTGGAACATGCTGAAAGTAACCTGAAAAAAATATTTTGTTATGGACTCCAGAAGAGGGACAATATAAGCCTATATATTTTTTAAACACATGTAACTTTTTCAGGTTATTCCCCTCATGTTCCAGGTACTGGAATTATATTGTGTTGACAGACTCAGAAGTTGTAATATCGAACAAGTGGACAAAGTGCGTAAAATCAGCTGGCAGATTGAACTGTATGTAGCGAGTACCGTACATGTTGGAATGGACAGTCCTGACCGCCCAAGCACTCAAGGTCAGTGGGAAGAAGCCGTACGCTCCAGTCAGCCTCGCTACTACTCCGAGTGCCACAGGGATGTCCAGCTCCTCCAGACGTCATGCCTGCATACCAGGATGTCAGATATGATTTCGGAGCCTTGCAGTTCAATCTGGCAGCTGATTTTCCGCACATTGTCTTCTTATAGTACACCGATTGCGTCCACCAAGTTTCAAGATAGGTTTTGACCTGTCTTACCTGATACTTCCCTTGTAAGGATTGGTAGGAAACTGTTTGTTGTTGTTGATTCATTTAGAGGCTTTTTGACATCGTGGTCATATAGCCCTGTGTGCTTGGGTGTGTATGTGTGTAATTTGTCTGATAACCTGTGTTATTGTGATGACTGTATTAGTGTGTATAGGTGTACGAGGGGTGCACTATATTGTTTTACACTTTATTTTTTGTACGTCCGGGTATGGTTCACATTTCACTTTTGAAGGGGGTGACGTGTAACTAGTGTCTTGTTCCACCGTTTGATAGCAGTACACACACAGGGGTCAACAAATGCACTTGTCAATACCACCGACAGCATAGGAGCAGAGGACATGGATAGCAACCGTCAGGGACAGCGCTATACGACTTGGTTCCTATGGAAAGAAGGCGTGACCACTTCAAAAATTAATCAGCGCTTGGTGTCAGTCTGTGGAGAACATGCGCCGTCACGGAAGACAGTTTACAACTAGATGGAGGGTTGGAAAACAGGGCGCACATCGGTGGACAAGAGAACCAGTTCTGGAAGGAATGTGACAGTGTCAACACCAGCCAACATTGCCCGGGTCGAACAGGCCATCCAAGGAAACAAATACATCACATTTACGGAAATGGATGCAGCCACGGGGATTAGCCGCAACACCCTGCAGCGGATCGTGCATGGCCACTTACAGTGGGAAGGTGGCAGCCAGGTGGGTGCCTAGACTGCAGACCAAAAGTAGAGGCGTGTGAACGTGTACAGAGAACTTTAGCAACGCCATGATCAAGATCCAGCCGACTTCATGGCTAGGCTTGTGACTGGTGATGAGACATGGCTCCATTACCATGAGCCACTAAACGAAACACGAATCGATGCAATGGAAGCACAGGGGCAGTCCACCGCCAAGGAAATATCGAACAGTGCCATCAGTTGGCAAGCGAGTGGCGACCATGCAATGGCAGCACAGGGGCAGTCCACCGCCAAGGAAATGTGGAACAGTGCCATCAGTTGGCAAGCGAGTGGCGACCATTCAATGGCAGCATAGGGGCAGTCCACCGCCAAGGGAATGTGGAACAGTGCCATCAGTTGGCAAGCGAGTGGCGACCATGCAATGGCAGCACAGGGGCAGTCCACCGCCAAGGGAATGTGGAACAGTGCCATCAGTTGGTAGGCGAGTGGCGACCATTCAATGGCAGCATAGGGGCAGTCCACCGCCAAGGAAATGTGGAACAGTGCCATCAGTTGGCAAGCGAGTGGCGACCATGCAATGGCAGCATAGGGGCAGTCCACCGCCAAGGAAATGTCGAACAGTGCCATCAGTTGGCAAGCGAGTGGCGACCATGCAATGGAAGCATAGGGGCAGTCCACCGCCAAGGAAATGTCGAACAGTGCCATCACTTGGCAAGCGAGTGGCGACCATGCAATGGAAGCACAGGGGCAGTCCACCGCCAAGGAAATGTCGAACAGTGCCATCAGTTGGCAAGCGAATGGCGACCATGCAATGGCAGCATAGGGGCAGTCCACCGCCAAGGAAATGTCGAACAGTGCCATCAGTTGGCAAGCGAATGGCGACCATGCAATGGAAGCATAGGGGCAGTCCACCGCCAAGGAAATGTGGAACAGTGCCATCAGTTGGCAAGCGAATGGCGACCATGCAATGGAAGCATAGGGGCAGTCCACCGCCAAGGAAATGTGGAACAGTGCCATCAGTTGGCAAGCGAGTGGCGACCATGCAATGGCAGCATAGGGGCAGTCCACCGCCAAGGAAATGTCGAACAGTGCCATCAGTTGGCAAGCGAGTGGCGACCATGCAATGGAAGCACAGGGGCAGTCCACCGCCAAGGAAATGTCGAACAGTGCCATCAGTTGGCAAGCGAGTGGCGACCATGCAATGGAAGCACAGGGGCAGTCCACCGCCAAGGAAATGTCGAACAGTGTCATCAGTTGGCAAGCGAATGGCGACCATGCAATGGAAGCATAGGGGCAGTCCACCGCCAAGGAAATGTGGAACAGTGCCATCAGTTGGCAAGCGAGTGGCGACCATGCAATGGCAGCATAGGGGCAGTCCACCGCCAAGGAAATGTCGAACAGTGCCATCAGTTGGCAAGCGAGTGGCGACCATGCAATGGAAGCACAGGGGCAGTCCACCGCCAAGGAAATGTCGAACAGTGCCGTCAGTTGGCAAGCGAATGGCGACAGTGTTCTGGGACACAAAGGGCATCATCCTCATTGACGGGCTGGAATTGGGAGCCACAATTAACAGTGCAGCATATGTGACAACCATTAAGCGCTTATGTCATGCCATTCAAACTAAGCGGCGAGGAAAATGAGCTAAAGGTGTGCTTCTGCAACATGACAATGCCCACTTCCACACTAGTCGAGAGACCACCGCTGCCATTGATCAAATATGATTCACGGTGCTGCCAGACCCACCATACACTCCCAGCTTGGCACCAAGTGATTATCACCTGTTCGGGAACATTAAGAAACCTCTGTGTGGTCGCTGTTTTGCGGATTTTGAAGAACTGGACACAGCTGTCAAGGCATGGGTACGCAGTACTCCGAAAGAATGGTTTCAGGAAGGTCTGGAGAGACTGACACATCGATGGCAAAAGTGCATAAGGTTATAAGGAGTTTATGATGAGAAGGTGGACGTAACAACTGATGTGTAATGTACTTCATTTGGGTAGGAAAAAATAAAGTGTAAAACAATATAGTACGCCCTTCGTAATTCAGATGAGGATTGGGAAGGAGGAGGCTGTGGCCTTAATTTAGGAACCAACCCAGTATTCATCTGGAGTAGAAGTGGGAAACCATGTAAAACCACTTCCAGAATGGCTACGGTGGGATTCGAACCTGCCTCTTCTCTGTTCTGTCTCGTGAGGCTGAGTGTACCCAGCCCTCAGACCACAATTAAATTTCTTGGCATAGCCGGGAATCGAACCCGGGCCTCCACGGTGACATCCAAGAGTGCTGGCCACTACACAACAAGGTGGACACGAAAGTAATGGTATACCAAGGTGTTTTTATCTCAATGTTACTCTATGGATGTGAGACCTGGGCCCTATGCCACCGGGCCATCAAGAAACTGGAACGCTTACACCAGCAGAAAATCCGTTCCATCATGAACATCAAATGGGATGACTATATAACAAGTGACGCGGCTCTTGAGTGAGTGGAGATAAGAGAATAGAGGCCATCATCATTATACTCTGATGTACGAAAGGTGAACTGTGAAGGCTGTCATCCGCCTGAAGGGCGAGGTGAGGAGAGGGGTGACTGTCTCCATGGCAACAGCGAGCAGTGTTGCAATGTATGCAGACACAGCAGTGAGCACATGGTTTGACGCAGTGTTCTACTGAGCCTTTATTCGTCACTGTCGTTAGACTGCCAGGCAGTATTTGTGTCTTCCTGCAAGCCTCTTGGAATGTTATGACTCATGACCTCTCTCAGTGGCAACGCAGCATTTCCCCACGTGCTACCTTTGATAGACTTCAGCGTACATTATTAATAATTGGCTTTGATGGATTGATTATGTTCATCATATGAATGACAACAGACTCCCTTGGCAAATCTGGTCCAGAAAACTCAGCATGGGCAAGAGACCTACAATTAGGTGCACCTCTGCAGCGTTAAAAAGATCGCCTCAAGCAAACTTGAGGAGTGTAGCCATTAGATCAGATACTTGGCATACTCTTGCAGAAGATCGCACGCATTGGCATGGAACCACCTCAGCTACTTCTTTTGAAGGAGAAGGCAGGAAAAGGAATCTCGTCGGAGAAGAAAGCTATGCCAAATACACTCACCGGCAAAAAAAAAAGCAACACTTGATTTAAAAAATTTAAACTTAACGTATTAGCTGCATTCCGTCTCAATTATGTCACTTTATACTATTATCAGACCTTTCTCTGTTCAGAGTGTTCGTTTACCGTCAATTTCCTTTAAATTATCGATATAAAATTTGATTTTTGACACCCCAGTTCGCTATCTGCCCCAGGAAGACGGTACGCCTCCATTTCCATTAGTTCATTTCCTGCAATAAAGTTAAAATGCTTGGTTGATAAGTTTCATCCCTGCAAACCAAATTTGCTTTGTTTGATAAAATGTATTTTTCAAATGATTTCTCATCAGTTTTTAAGTTCTTCTTGCAAAGGAAACATGGTTCTTACACGCGAAGAAGCTGCAAGAGCTGTAGCCTTGATTGAAAATGGAAGAAGCATGCGATACGTTGCAAGACAGTTAATGTCATTGTTTCGACCATCCAAAGGACATACCAACGGTAAAGGTAACTTAGAACATACTCCAGGAGGCGTGGAACAGACAAAGATGACCAGTATCTTCGACTCCAAGTTCTGAGGGACCGACACATCACAGCTGTAGAAGTAAGAAATCGGCTTCAGCAGGCGACAGGTATGAATGTCGGTGAGAGGACAGTAAGGAGAAGATTAAGAGGTGTAGAAATCTTCTCCAGAAGACCTGCTACCGCCCCCTGATTGGAACCTCAACATCGCAGGGCACGTCTTCACTTCGCTCCCTCCATCAGCAATGGCAAGCCGTTCTCTTCACAGGCGAGAAGAGATTCGGTCTCAGATCGCCTGACGGAAGAGAGAGTGTGGAGGAGGGTTGGAGAAAGGTTTTCTCCTGTCACTTTTTCCTAGAGGACTGCATTCGACGGGGGTTCTGTCATGGCCTGGGCCGGGGTCAGTATGGATGCCAGGACTGAACTTTACGTAATTGAGAATGGGACTCTCACAGCTGACCGGTACATCATGGAAGTCCTTGAAAACCATGTTGTACCATTTGCTCCATTCGTCGGGGATGAATTTCGCCTGATGCACGTCAACGCACGAGCACACACTGCCCGATGTGTCCAGCAGTACCTGCATGTGGTTGGAATCCACGCACTGGACTGGCCAGCTAGGAGCCCTGACCTCAATCCAATTGAACATGTTTGGGATATGTTGGCCAGGAATGTTCGGCAACGTGCTCCTGAGACTCTCCAGCAATTTCGGGTGATTCTGCATAAGGAGTGGGAACGCATCCCGCAGGAAAGCATTTCACAAATCATCGCAATTATGGCAAAGGTGTTACGCGAGGTGATTCGTGCTAGGGGGGGAAATACCCGTTTATAAGTGTCAGTTCTTGTGTCAGTACCCAAAGAAATGAATTAATTCTGTAATGATAAGTTTTGGAACTCAGATTAACATTTTTAAACGACTTTGTAATTTACTCAAAATTTAAGACATTTTCACTTCTTTTTCTTATTCTAGAAAATTAAACAGATTTTTTTATTTGAAGAATTTTTTTGTATGTGAAGTGGTTTTCAAATGTTTAGAAAACAATTAATTATGAATAATTTTTACATAAGAATAATTTTAATGCATTAAATTATAAGAAAAATTAAAAAATACAAGTGTTGCGTTTTTTTTTTTTGTTGCCGGTGAGTGTACTACCACGTCCTCCACCTTCCATCAGATGGAATGTGTGTGGCGGCATGTTCTATGCAAGAATAGTCTGTTGAGTCTCCAACGACATCTTCATCGAATGTACACAAACTATTGGAATTGCAGGGAAGAAATATTCACTCGGATACAAGTATCGTCCGCCACCGCCAAGTACCACTTAAATGCCACCTCATTGTCCCTATTTTGCCACTTCGTTTTCCCTCTGTGCCACCTTAGAAATTATCTTTAATTTATCACTCAATTTCTCCTTTGGGCTTTAAATACCATCTTGGAAGTTGTTGTTAATTTGCCACCTTATTTCAGCACCACTTAGATACCGCTTTAGAAGTTTTTCCCTTGTCACCTTATTTACTCCTTGCTGCCACCAAAACCCTTGTCTGCCACTTGGCTGCCAGCTTGTCCCCAGATGCCCCTTTATTTTGTTGCTGGGCTGGCTGCGTGGCTTAGCTGTAATGTTCTCGCCTGCTGTGCCCGAGGTTGCAGGATTGAATCCTGGTGCATCCAGTTGGCATTTGAGGGTGTGCAAATGCGAGGGAGCTGTGTCAGTAAATTTTCTGGCATGTTAGAGATCCTCTTCGGGGCAAAATTCCGGCACCCCGGTGTCTCTAAAAGCCGCAGTTTTTAAAAGTGATGTAAAACCAATAACATTATTATATATTGTTTCCAGGACATCTGTTTCCTTGACAGCTCTCGCACGTTACTTCTCATTCACTTGTACCAAAGGTTATACGAATGGTTAGACAGTGGCAATAAACAAAGAGAGAAGGGAAATGAGTGCATGAAAAGGTGTATGTGTTTGATAGTTTTATGATCAAGATTTTGTTTTACTATATGTTTCTTATACAGAGAGTTTATTTTGTATCTGACGGAGACCCTCACTTGCCCACTCGCCCGCTCCGCGAGCCTGGCTCCTGCTACGCACTTTGCCATTATGCGGCTCCTGCGCGGCACTGCATCATTGAGTATAGGAATTTGTACTTACCTAGTTCACAGCTGGTGCTGAAAATGTTAGCCATTCACTGCTACACATCGCTGGCACCTTTTTATGAAACTGGAATTTACTTTCTGAAGTTCCTCAGCACCGATTGACTGTATTTCAGCTGTAATATAGTCTTTGAGCTGTCTGTTTGAACTTTTTTGCTAGATCTGGGGTCTGTTTGGAAATTTCTGACGGAATTTCCGTCGTGTTTTCGCACAAGATTTCCTGTACTTTATGAAGGTATTATATATATATGCACACGTTCACGTAATGAAAATTGCATTGGAACAACACACTGAGCACTAAACACGTGAACAATTGACTAAACTGAACCTCACACTGTTAAAGCTCTCAGCAGACTGCAAAGGAGGGAAACTTGTGGCGCCAAGAAGCGGATTACGGCCAAGTGCGTGGCGCGAGACAGGCTCGCGCCGCGGGGGAGCGGACAAGCGAGGGTCTCCGTTAGATACAAAATAAACTCTCTGTAGAATATGCTTATATTGTCCCTTTTCTATAATAAATGTATATTATTATATTATACACAGGTGTCAATTTGTATGATGTTATTTGGTCAAAATTGGAAGGATATCCTTGGTGGCCAAGCCTAATCTGCAATCATCCAAAGCAGCAGACACATGTAAGAGGAAATGAAATTCACGTCCAGTTTTTCGATGATCCTCCTACAAGAGCATGGATTAAGAAAACGTGAGTGTTTTTAAATTTTATATCATAGTATACTGGTCGAAATTCATTTTGTGGTATTGCATTGGTGTAGTCAGTTTTTCCTTTTTTTAGTACAGGGTCTCCCTCAACCAGTACTAAGCACTTAAGGATGTGCCGTCGGCTCACTCGTGTGAAAGAGAACCCACACGTGCAGAGAAATCCTATGGTATAGTGCTACGACAAAATAGTTCCAGATTATTCCTGGGTAACAATGAGACAGATTTAATTGTATTTTATTAAAAATAAGAAACGGGGACATCTTGCCTCTTACATAAGCTCGATGAACCTAAGTTCTAAGGGTTTAAATTTTGTGATGTGCTTTCTTACTGTTTCAGAAATGTTCATATACACATGAAATCAGTTGCTATGTATTATATAAACAAGTCATATCATAGTGTGAGTATTTTACTCAAAGTGCAACCACTCGCGTAACTTTCCTTCTAGCGACCATGAACCAATTTAATTTATCTTTGTGCACAGAATTTTTTTAGGATTATATAGAAAATTTAATTTTTACTTATATTCTGAAATTACACCTACTTTTTCTGAAATCGAAATGATTATTCCTAAAATTGAAATGATTTTTTCTGAAATTGAACTTACTTTTTCTGAAATTGAACTTACTTTTTCTGAAATGAGGTTAAAGCTCTATAGGTTCGAAATTTGCACATACCATCTCAACATCGCATACTGCATCTTGTGGGCGATTTCTTCAATACTGTCCTAATGTTTTATATTAAAACTGCACGAGAACCTACCTTTTGACACTCACAACTTGGTTAATACGGATAGTACAGGGTCCGGCAGCATAACTTCCTGTTTTAAAAACTTAATAAATCCCATTGTATGAATCAGAAAACTTTTTTTTTTATACAATGTAGGCGCATACATAAAGTTTTGTTTAACGTAGTTTTGAAGATCAAATCAGGTAGGTGACGTACCCCATTCTCCATACACTGAGAAAACCGCTTTCTGGCGTTTGTCATGACTCTTGCCAGTAAATCAGGCGATATGTTGGTAAATTCTTCCAGGATGTTGGTCTTCAAATCGTGTAGGGTCATTGGACGGTTCACATAAGCAAGGGATTTCAAAAAAAAACATAGAAAAAATCACAAGGGGACAAATCGGGAGAGAGGGCCGGCCACTCCAAATCGCCCCTAAGTGAGTTCCCTCAATATAGCCATTGTTGCTCTTGAAGTGTGTGCCGTTGCACCGCCTTATTGTAACCAAAGTTCCCCTAAGTCCAACTCATCCACCCGTAGGAAAAAAATCCTGTAACATGTTTACATACCGGTCCGATTTCACTGTAACTGTGACTGAGTTTTCCTCAAAGAACCAGGGACCAATAATTCCAGCTGAGGACAGTGCACACCTCACTGTGACTTTAAGTGAATGCTAAGGCCTTTGGTGCAGTTCTTGAGGATTGGTGGCAGCCCAGTAGCGCATGTTTTGTTTGTTAATGGATCCACACAAATTAAAATGGGCTTCATCACTAAAAAAGAAAACAGCGTCCTCAGGAACGACTTCGAGAAGAACCTCACACGCGTTCCGCCGACAATTGAAGTTAGGTTCAGAAAGTTCCTGCGCACATGCCATCTTGTACGGAAGGAAATGAACATCAGCATAAAGAATTCTCCTCACAGACCGATCGGAAAGTCCAAGGGTAGACGCATGTTTGCGTACAGAACGCTGTGGTGATCGCAACACTGAAGCTCTCACTGCCTCAATGTTCTCAGGTGATCGAATAGGCCGAGGGACTCCAGTTCTTCGCACTGTCACACTTCCAGTTCGTCTGAACGTAGTGACCCACGTAACAGTTGATTTCTGGTCCGGGACAGGGGCCATATTAAAACACCTCCGAAAGGCGCGCTGGGTTGTGATCATAGAACATCCACTCGAAAAGTAGGCCTCAACGGCAAAAGCACGCTCCTCCCTGTTCCAACGCATGATGGCGACTGAACTGTGTCGGGACAAAACTTATAGTACCACCTCACGAACGAGACCACTAGCGCTCCGTTACGACATCAAACGACTGAATGGTGCGCATTAAAAAAAAGGAAGTTATGCTGCCGGACCCTGTATAATGAATTTCATACCTTGCTTCATAATCTGGGGGACATTACCAATTGTAAATGCTGTCCATTATCATTAGTGCACTGGAAATATTTGCTAAATTACATAACATAAATGTATGTTTTTGTTTCTTGCTCATTCAACAATGGCAGCCATTTTTGTCAAGGGCACGAGGTCTCTCCAACTGTTGCCTAGGCGCACATATTGTCATCGCATTACTGTTGCCAACATGTAAGATACAAAATACACCATCACATAAGGTCAGTCATATGCGGGACTGTTCCCATTGAGCATGACAAAAACCAAGGGTGCACATACGGCTAAGGGTGGGCCATCTATCAATTATTGATCTAGGCGAAACCTATTGGTTTAGAGAAAGATTATTGATGCGTATCAAAAACCAGGGGTGCGTATATGGCTAACGCGGCCCACCTTGTAATTATTGGTCTATGGCGCTCCTTAGTTTTACAATTAAAGAAAGCTTTTCTGTCAGTCAACACAAATTACCAATTGAAAAGCTTTCTTTAATAGAATTAGGCAACACTGAAAACTGGTTTCTATCACTTCAAATAGTTTTACAATATCTCCTATACAATTAGTACCATATGCATGGGGCTGGCAATACTGTATTTGTCCATAATTCGCACATATAATGGCCGAGACAGCTGGAATTTTACTATATAAGTGGTGATCTAAAAAGGGGATGGCGGGTGGGTTATAGACAGTGGAGGAGTAAACAACATTATTTCCAGATTTAATTTGCGTCATTACAGAAGGTATTTTGGCTAATTTCAGTGTAGTCGAGTGAATTTTATCATAGGTTCGCATCTTATGCAGTGTTACCCTTTCTTTTGGATCTTTTTGGGAGAAGTTTTGTTAAATTTTCAATACATACTGAAACGGGGATATAACTTGGAAGTTGTCGTCATGAACTGTCTTTCTTTACTCTATGAGCACATCACAACAGGTAATGAATGCTAGTGCTTGATTATTGTCCCTATATATTTTGAAATTTATACCAAAACCATTGTTCTCCAAATACTACTGATCATGTTGTGTAAGGTGAGGATCCACCAGAAATTGTCTGTGATAGGTTAAGTTAGGGTTCACTGGAAATTGCTGATTGTGACTGTGCAAGTGTTCACAATGGTGCCCAGAAGAGCCACTTGTTTAACAAGCTTGAGTCCTGGCTGGGGAAGGGAATTGAACAAGAGCCACATAGATGGATGGATGAGGGGAAAGCCCTCAGTGGTATGTTTGGTTTTCCTGCCACTATTGTAGACAATTCAAAGGACATAGCTGTTCGGCTCAAACATGGCAAATACATATGCGTATTAAGGCCACACACCCCAAAAATGCTCCTTATAACTCCACAATTTTATCTTATTTATGTCCAATGCATTTATTTCATGCTTAATCAGTTCAATTTTCTACCTTTCAGTTTTGAGGTTTGATGAAAGATAACCAGTACGAGTTCTCCCTTAGCCTTTATGGTGTCACTTGGCCTGGAGTATAAGTGCTATACTCTCACTTTATCAGCCTGGACTTTTGAACTCTACAGCTCCACATAAAAATGAGTACAGCGTATATTAGTTGCATGTCTTCTACAGTGCGCCCGGGAATGTTCTCCGCAGTGCCTAGAAGCTGCCTGCGAGAGATTATGTTGGCAGCACGGCTGTCGCTTGTATCATAACAAACAGTAAAATTTATACTCACCACAGCCATTCATAACTGATGCTAGAAGTGTTGATGACACACATGCTGGCTTATTGCAATACACACTGATGAATTCGACATCCCACAGCTTCACCCTATCAAGGACACTGTGCTGCCAACTAAACTGATGGCCCAACCACTCGCAGCTACACGTAGCTACTGCGGAGAACATTCCCGGGCGCCCTGTATATGCAACACTACCAGTTGCATAAAATCTCTAACAAAATTAAAAAATTGATTCGGTGATCTGAATCCGTTTGCCTGCATTTCACCTTAGTGTACCATTGTGCTCATCAGTTGGTATGGTAGCCTACACCTGATCAAGATGCTGGCTAGTACATAATGGGAAGGCCACAGCAGGGTTTTTATGAACCATGAGTGGTGCCTTTGCAGTGAGATTCTTTTGCTGGAGCGGGGCCAGCTGCCGGGGAATCCGCCAACCAACCAAGCTCGGGCCGCGGGGTTGCGCGAGGCGGAGGCAAGCTAACCAGGGTCATTAAAGTTCATTAAGTCACTAAACTTTCATCAATGAGGGTGTGCATTGTCAGCGCGCAGATAAGAAGGTAGCATAAACAACAGCTGCAAGATTTAATTAAAGAAGCACAGATGTTTCTTTATTTCTTGGGAATCTGGATCACCAGTTAAAGGTCAGAACTTATCTTTTCTCAGAAGATACTAAAAATGTACTCCTTCAGCTGACAGACAGACATCGTTACATTATGTCGCTTCTCCTGCCCCCCCCCTCTGCGTGTTTACTGGAATTAATCAAAGCACGGACCTAAGCCCGTTTGTTGTTTAATTGTGGGTTAGTTTAACATTCAAAGTGTACAGATCAATTACCCGTACTCGAGTGGAGCTGGAGAACAATATTTGCCAGCAGATATCCCTCACAACAGAAGGAATTTACAACGTGTGAACGCTAGTTTATTTACACGGTACAACGCCTGTCTGTCAGTTGAAGGAGAACATTTTCAGCATCTTCTGTGAAAAGGTAAGTTCTTTAGTCATGATTTGCTGGTGAATTTACTATTAATTAATGTACTTTGTTACGCTTTCCACCTGCGCACAATGTGAGCTTGGTTGGCTGGCGGAAGGCGCGCGCGCCCAGCAGCCGGTTGCCCGTCCCTCTCCAGCAAAAGAAGCACCCTGTACTATGAGAGCTGTGCTCACTTGATCCAAAATGTATTCTGCCAGGCAGACCTAATTGAAATAAACTGTTTCTTGAAGGATCCAGGATATTTTTATTTTTCGATTGAGCATAATGTCTTTGCATCAAATTTCAAAGAAAATTGATCTTGTCATCTCAATCTGTTTGCCAGCATTTTGTCACAGTATGCCACTGGGCTCATCTGGTGGAATGGTACACCTCATCAAGACGCAGGCTAGTACAGACTGGGAAGGCCACAGCAGGGTTTTTTTTGAACCATGAGCAGTGTCAATGTACTGTGCTTCCTTACTGAGAAAATTAGCTTGCCAGGCAGATCTAATTGAAATAAACTGAAATTATTTTCAGGTCATTGGAATTATATAAGAGCGGTTCAGACAAACCAGTACCCAATAAAGAGGTTGAAAAATGGAAGCTGGCAATTGCTGAAGCTGACAAGGCTGTGAACTTATCTGTTGATGAACGGAAAAAGCTTCTCCATGATTTCTCTAGTGATGATCTTTCCGAAGATGACGAAGAAGAGGACGAGGATGAAGATGATGCGGTTGAATCAAATCCTTCTGGTATGTTAACAGTACACTGTAGGTAGTCAAGTTAATGTCATTGTTTACATTTCAAGGGTAGGATCTGCAGTAGCTCAAACAAAGAAGAAGCACACTTGGTAACTGTTTAGGTCTAGTCCTAACAGAAGTTAACATGAGAGCCTATACAGCTGTCTGAGCAATTATAAATATACTAGTGAGCCTGCACAATGCTTTCGCACTTTACTGTAAGTTACGGTATTTGAAGCCACTTTTCAGTATTGCCTTAGCAAACGTAGTTTGATATTTTTTAGTCTATCAACACGATTGTACCCAATTGTGGGTTATTCCCTAATCCTGAAAGAAATTTACATGAGATTAATAAATATTTCTGTGTTGACCGACTGAAAAACATCAAACTACCTTTACAGTAAGGAAAAGGAACTTGAAGCACTGGGTACCACTTGGCAGATGAAAGTTCAACTTTGCCTTCATTACTTATAGGAGTCATGAAATATTGAATTAATAGTTTTCCGGAACGCCCTGTGTCCAGACGTTTCTCATAAGCGCTCATTTGTCACCCCATTCTGTAGTTTCCTTAATATGTGTTCCAAACAGTCTAGTGATTTAATATACTGGGTGTGTGGAGTTTATCTGGACAGCCGGGTACATATTATTCCATAGGTCACGACACGCCGAAAGACGTGATAAACGTACAATGAAAGGTGCATGGTTTAGCGACAGTTTTTAAACATGTCTAGCAGGCGAATCATGGGTCTTATGACTTTGGGATTGCACCATGCTGTGCAACATAAAAAACCAAAGAAATAATGTCTGGGGTAGATCTGCATACGGCGAGTGGTTCTCAAACAATTCCATGTTATGACAATCACTTTCAGGAAGGCTATTTGCCATGTCCAGGCCGGCAACATCGCATCAGCTGACGCGTGTACATGTCTTATCTTATAGGGGAAGGGAAGCATATTCGGAACTGGTTGGGCAAGTTATGTCTCCTCTGTGGAACTGACCTTCACTTATCAGTTGTCTGCGAGACCTAACCCAGTGAATACCAGCTGTTCTGTCAGTCCAGTGGCACTTCCTCGATCCAATCTTGTACACAGTAGCAAGCAGTGTTGCCAAGAGAGACGTACTTTTGCTCCTGTTTTCTCCTAAACCATGCCACTTTTACTATACGTTTTTCTCGTCCTTCAGTGCTTCCTGAACTGGGGAATCGTATGTTCTCGGATAACAGATCTGACTCCGTCCACACTGTATAGGAGATAATATTACAAGGTCACTTGACTCATACCGTTGAGTTTTGACTCTGGGTTCAAGAACTACACAAAAAACAACAGTGCTCATTCTTTGTTTGAGTGTATAACTAATAATGAAAAAAGTTTCTTGGGCTTGTTGGTAGTAATCTACGAGTAGTAGTAGTAGTAGTAGTAGTAAGGTTTGAATTTCTCAATATATCACTGGATACTCTCTCTCTGGCAGTCAACTGGAGGGGTATCTCGCCGTTATTTCTATACATAAGGGTGATTGGTCATTCTGTATGCAATCCACCACTTCTTGGCCAAACAGCAACCTTCAGCCACCACGGACTGCTGGTGAGCGCGACAGGTGTGCTTCCTTGGAGATAAGTGGTAGACTGCACAGAGAACATCTGATCACCCATAGGATTAATTTGTTTTATACTATGTAGATATAAGAGATGAGTTTACCCTAAAGGACTATCGGTTAATACTCAAGTGAGACTTCTCTCCATTTCACTACCAGCTTCCAGAGACAGAGGATTCACTGAAGATGTCAGACACCGTGTCGCGTGAAATGTTAGGGAATTGAACCCTACAACCGTGGCCAAAATGCTTGTAAACACCGACTGTTACATCATGCAACCAATGAATTTGGTACTAGACCTAGCAGACGTTTTATTCACGAGAATATTCTACTATAATTTAATAGGTATTTCATCAACATGGTAGAAACCATATTAAATTTTGGTTCTGCAATTTTATTCATGAATGGGTGAAAAATGTTAGGTTGTTTTAGACCTGCTCCCTTTTTCAGCTCGATTAGAACACAAATTCAAATAAGCCTTGCAAAGTTAAATAAAAAATCACATGCTGACAAAACATATTGTATATAAAATAGCAATTATAGAGCAATATAACACTTTTTTTGGTGTTGCTGTGATTCTATTATGTCTTCATTCACATGTAGTATACCACAAAATGATGTGGATGGTAATAGGCTGTCATTGACAAAATCGCCTAACTAATTGTACTATGAAAAATAACATAAATCTTTATTAACATGTACTTAAAAGTCACTATGATGGCCTAAAAATGGAATAATACAATCATATTTGGGATCTGTAGTTTTGAGCCTTAAATAGAGGCAAACTTAAAATCAAGGTTTATGATGAATTAGATATCGATGTACTACTTTTTTTTACATCATTTTACACAAATACTGTTGATGCTTATTACATACCAACAAACCACAAAACTTTGAAAATAGTGGATTAAAATAATAATACTATTGAATTTCCTAATGCAAGTTCTTCATTGGCAGTAAAACATTATGTTAAATTATTGTAAGTAGGTCTATGTGCGGTTATTAATGCTAAACAGGGAAGGTATGGTATATTTTTATAAGTTTCTTACACGTACATCTGTGTATGTCAGTGTCCATTGAGTGGGGGGGGTTACATGCTTCTAAAAACAGTTTGGTTGTATGGCTAACATTACTTTCAATAATCCCCATGACTGCTGCAAGGCCGCATTATTAAATTAGACCCGCCATTGGAATAGTCAAAACATATACCTAGAGTACACGCATTCTTTGTTTGGGTGTATAATTTCTTTCTTGGGGATTTTATTTTTACACCATGCTATGGCGAAATTAATGCATTTTCTACATACCACTGGGGTCTTAGACACATCATTATTTATTCAGAAGTTATCACAAATTATTGGTTACAATCATACATTTTGAAATAAATTCATCAGCTCATCACAATTTTCAACTGTCATGCTGTCTCCAATGATCTTGGAATGAAGTGTCAGAAAATTACTACTCACACTGGGGAAAAGTTGGATACATATTATCAAGACAGAAATATTATTTCCGTCGCTAAGTTTACTGTCTCAAAATTCATATTCAAACAACATTAATTGTATAGTTAACTGTCGTAGTTCAGAAACACATTTTAAACTTATAGTATTTGACAACAAAATCTTTAAATTGGCAACATTGCCTGAATTGACTCATAAATAGCGATTATCAATAAGCGAGAGCAGGAATAACAAAGAATGAATAAATATATAATATTTTTCAAAGCTATGTGGCAAATGATTTTTCTGTTTTCATGTCGTATGGGTAGTTGAAACAATCCTTCTTCCTTGTATTCAATTTCTTGGGTTGGGTATGGATCTGTTGTCTTCATCTCTGCCCATCTCTATACCATTTCTCTTCACAGACATCCTGAAACTTCACCACTCTCTTCTTTACTTCTGGTTCCATTAGTTCTCTCCATCATTTCCTGGATCCACCTCTTGATCTTCTCCCTCTATCCTCCTGTTGTAGCATGAACTTTGGGATTCTCGTTCCACTCATTCTTTCCACGTGTCCAAACCACTTCAGTCTTGATCATTTTACTTTCTCTCCCATTCTGCATCATCATCATCATCAAATTCCAGCTCCAGTCGCCCGGGTGCTGTTAACGAGCCCTCGCCACCTTTTCCTGTCCATGAATAGTTGGTCTTCATGGGTCGTTCTCCAGTCTAGCCCTTTGTCTTCAAGATCATCCTTGATTTGGTCCAACCATTTCTTCTTTGGTCTTCCTACTGGTCTTTTTCCTGGGATAATCTTGTTGAAATAAGCTTTTGGTGTCCTCTCATCTCCCATTCTTTGAAGATGCCCATACCATCCTAATCGTTGCTTCTGCAAATATTTTGTAGCACTGATATCTATGCCAGCCTCTGTCCTGTTTATTTCGTTCCTTACTTTGTCTCTCCTTGTCCTTTGAAGCATTGTTCTTATAAACTTCATTTCGGATGCCTGAATCCTACTTTCTTCTCTTCTGGACAGGGTGCAAGTTTCTACTCCGTAAGTTAGAATTGGGATGTAGTATGTCTTAAACAGTATATGTTTACACTTCCTGGGCACTTTATTATCCCACAGTAGTGTTCTAACTTGTGCATAGAAGGAGGCTGCATTACTAGTTCTATTTGTTACTTCACTGTTGTTGTTGTTATCCTTACACACTGTGCTACCAAGATATTTAAATTGATCAACAATTTGTAGAGGCTGATTATTCAGATAAATGGTTGCATTAGACAGTCCTGTTGTCATCACTACTGTCTTACTTTGGCTTATTTTCAACCCATACTCCTTGAACAGCTTGTCCCATGAATCCAGTTTTTCTTGTACCTCTCTGGCACTTTCTCCCCAAATCATGACGTCATCTGCAAAGACAAGGGCATTTGTTTCATTACCCTGTTCTTCTTTTATTCTCTTCAGGATTATGTCCATCACTGTGATGAATAGTAATGGAGACAGTGAACTTCCTTGTTGGACTCCTTGTTTTGTTGTAAACCATCTGCTTTCCCCATTACCTATTCTTACACATGCCCTTGTGTTCTCATACAGCATTTTGATCTTGTTTATCAAGCCTTTTGGGACATTGTGCCTTTCTAAACATTCCCAAATTTTTGATCTTGCAATGCTATCATAAGCTTTTTCTATATCTAGAAATACCATTACTAATTCTTTCCCTTTTTCAAGATGTTTCTCAATAAGCATTCTTGCAGCAAAGATCAAGTCAATAGTACTCCTTCCTGGTCTAAAGCCATGTTGTTCTTCTTCTAAAGCCTTTTCTAAGTGTCTGCGTAGTCTTTTCGCAATTATTTTTTCCAAGATCTTTAGACCATGGGATAACAAAGTAATTCCACGATAGTTCTCACACTTTTTCCGTTTTTTTTAAACATGGCTGTATTCTTTAATTTAGTTGTGTCTTGTCTTTGCCAACATACGTCTTAGGAATTTAATGTCACTTGCCTCGATTTTAATCTTCTCTGATTCCGTTGTTACCCAAGTTTCAGCTCCATATGTCAAGATTGGTAGAAAGTAGTTCTTGTACATAATTTCCTTGCATTGCTTTGCCACGTTCTTATTTCACACCAGTCTTCTTGCACTCTGGTAGAATCCTTCAGCTACAGGTGTATTTTCCAGAGTTGGAATCTGACAGTTCGGCGGACAACCGTTGAACTAAAGGCAGCATTGCCACGTATGCTTCTCGCAACCACGTGCGTACTTTCACCCTCCCGTTCTTTTCCTCATGCTCATAATATCATTAGCAGCTATAGAATAAGTTAAAAGGCACAAGAAACACACAAATGTATTACAAAATATAGGCCTACGTTCATTGTATAGGCTATTAACTCACCCTTTTGAAGACAGAAGCTAATTACTGGGAAGAGGCTCTATCCCATCCATGTCATCATCATCATCATCATCCCGGTCCTCTCCGTCACTAGTCTTACTAATTCCAAGAGCAGAGGCAATACGCTCCTGCGCGCGACTGAATGGAATTAATGGTTCGCCTGATGCACGGATATTTTCTCCCTCCCTTTCAAAAAAAAAAATCCCGCGCGGCGTTAATCATCTTCCTCCCATGGCTTCGAATAGGTACACCTCGACCAGTTCTTGACGATTCCTGAACTGGATGTATCCTCAGTCTTCCTTTACGAGAAGTCATCCTTAAAAACGTCACCACTCGCAAACAAAAACAAAGCTAACCTTGATCTAATTCACACGAACCTAAGCTTAAACTGACACTAATGAATTATAAATATAAGTATAAAGTATAAATAAGTATAAATCCTACACGAAAAAGTAATTAACTAATTAATTCAAAACAATTTTAACGCAGCAAGGTCAGTGTGTGCAATCTGGAAGCAACCAAACAAGCGACTGGTCAAACGACAAGCACGTGGCCAAAGAGCGTCATTCAAATTGGCAGCGCTGTATGGTTTCCATGGCAACAAGCCTTGCGTGCGATCTAGCCGTCAACTGTTTTTGCATAGTGGCGCCGAAATGTCAGATTCCAACTCTGGATAATACAACTGTAACTGCTCTTCTACTTATGTCCTGTGCCATTCTTTCATCTTCAGACTTAAAACACAACCTCTAGTAGTTCCCCCTGGACTTTTGTAACACCCATTTCTTCCACTTGTTGATCATTGTGTAAAAACAACAGTTTTGCTCCTTTCATTAATTTTCATTTTTCAATCTTCAATCACTTCATTTCATACGTTCACTTGTCCTTGTACTTCCCCTTCACTTTCATCCAATAGCACAATACCATCAGCAAATAACTGTACTTTTAGTGTTCCTACCCCAGTCCTCTTCTTGATTTCTTTGAGTATTTCATCCAGGATGAGTATAAATTGAGGAGGTAACAACGCACTCCTTTGTCTCAGTTCTGTTTTAACCTCCCTAGCCTCTCATCCACTTTTGTCCACACTTTGTGTATTTTTTTGTAGTGCAAAGCTCTCACAATCTTCAATCATATTACGTGGGACACTTTTCTTCTCCAGGTCCAACCAAAAACTGTCTCGAGAGTAACAATCATAAATGCCTTCTTGAAATTAAGGAATGAGATCATTGTTGTACTCCTAGTACTTTCCACAATCTTATCACATTCATCATCATTCTGAACAGTTTCCAGCCACTGGCCGGGTCTGTTTGGAACACAAGCCTCTGCAACGTCTTCTGTCTTCCCACCATCCTTCAGCTTCCACCCTTGTCCAGTCTTCTCCTCTCTTCTTCACGCTATCTTCCACCCCTTCAGCCACCTGTCTCTCGGTCTCTTTCCACTTCATCTCGTGTATCCTCCCTGGTATCCTCTTCTCCTCCATTCGTTTTACATGTCCATACCATGTAAGTCTAGATTTCTCTATACCATCCTGTAATGGTTCCTCCTTCATTAATTCTCTGGTCCTCTCATTTCTTATTTTGTCCATCTTTGTAGCTCCATTACTGCTTTTCAAGAACCTCATCTCACTGGCCTGTATTTTGCTCTTCTTCCTTCCTTTCATAACCCAGGTCTCCAAGGCATACATTTGGATAGGGACATAGTACGTCCGATATATGATCTTTTTGCTGTTCTGAGGGACATCCTTGCTCCATGACATGCTTCTGCTTGTCTCCCCCGCTCATTTATTTCTCTATCGTTTCTTCCATTATCTTGTATCAGGCTTCCCAGATACTGGAAATTCTCCACTTTCTTCAGCTGGTCCCCACCAATTGTTATTCCTGTTGTGGTTCTTTCCTTCTTCCTTGTTGTGATCACCATCTCACTCTTATTTATGCTAAATTTCATCCCATATCCTTGTATTATTCCTTCCCACACGTCCAACTGCTCCTGTACTTCCTCCTCCTGGTTTCCCCAAATCATCTGCAAACACCATTGCTTTTATCCTTCCTTCCCCAATTACTTGTGCCACTCGGGTCATTATGTCATCCATCACCACGATGAAAAGTAACTGTGACAGTCCACTTCCGTGTTTCAGGCCATTTCTCTGTTCCAACCAGTCCAATCTCTCTCCTCCCACTTTCACACAGCTCACGCTTCCCTTGTACATCTCCTTTATCCTCCGTATAGTCCATTCTTCTACTCCTCTGTCCTCCAGGGACTTCCATACTTTGTTTCTGCATACACTTATCACATTGCAAATATTAAATCCACTGTTGATCTTCCTCTTAAAAAGGGCAAATTATTGCTGCTCCAGTTGGGGTTCCTCCTTAACCCTCAATGTTTTTCCTCCAGAATCCTTTAACGCACTTCCATTACATGGAGCATAGCCCAAGATTTTTCTGATTGTGTCTAGAATTCTGTTCTTCTATTTCAGACACAGATAAAGAAAACATTGACAGCAAGAGCCCTCCAAAGAAGAGAATACGCCTTATTATACCAAGTGACTCGGAGGATGACTACAAACCAGGTGATATTTGTTGAAGTGGCAGTGAAAGTATAGACCTTTGCATAAAACATCTGTACCAGTACAATGGCAACTGCAGTCAACCTCACATCTATGTTCTTGATTTGTACGTTTTTCACACCCAAATAATATTTTCATAGCACCAGACTTTCTCCATTACAATTTGACATTTTCTCATTTATACACTGCTATTTGCTAGTCCCTGCCTTATACAGAGTCCGCCAGAAAATTGTATACACTCTTTACAGAACAAAAACTATTTGTGTGTTTATTTTACATTAAAATTTTGATTACACGTGTAGTACTGTCTTCAGTTAAACATATGGTTACACGAGATGTTCAAAATGTTCACTGTTGGCTGCCAGATACATAGCAGAACGTCGAGCGGTCGCTGCAATTATGTCCATCAATGTTTGAATGGAGACTGCTGCACATGCCTGCCGCAGTAATCTCCTGGCAAAGGGCCTCTTGCGTGCGCGGCTTACGTCGATAGACTTGATTTTTCACAGTTCCCCTCAGGTAAAAGTCCATAAGGGTAGGATCTGGCGACTGGGGGGGAACTCGATGGGCCCTCTTCGTCCAATCCAATGTCCCGGCAGATTGTCATCCAGGAAAGCTTGTACTGCTGCATGGTAGTGTGGTGACACCCCATTCTGTTGGTAGAAGACTTCAACATCGGCTCCATAAAGCGAAAGTACAGCTGGTAAAATTGATGTGCGTAACATTCCCAAGTACACTGCTCCAGTGACAGTACCATCAATGAAAAAGGGTCCTAGTAAGCCCCTCGACGACAGTTCACACCACACATTAACCCCTGGTAGATTGACAGCCTTGTCCACATGAACATGCGGATTTTCCGGAGCCCAGTAGACACAGTCATGTCGATTCGCTGTTCCATTAAGTTTAAACTGGGCTTCATCAGACCACACTAACTTCGTCAGAAATTGTTCAACTTGGGTTGCCATTTGCTGATAACATTCGTAAAATTGCATTCGACGATCCGAATCGTCCTCATTAAGCGCATGCAGTCTTCGTGGGATGTAAACTTTCCACTTAGCTGTTTTCAAAATTCGTCGTACACTGCTAATCCCCACTTCCCGTGCACATTGCGTAGCAGACTTCTGTGGAGAATTAGCAAACCTTTCAACACGTGAGCCAACGAAGCTCGACAAGTAGCTGTACGCGTTCTTCGCGATCTTCCTTTGTGAATATCACAAATCGTTCCATGCGTCTCAAACTTCCCAATAATGCGTTTAAATGTTAGGCGTTTTGGGGGTTCTGTTTCGAACTCCCTTCTCCACTGACGTTGCACTTCAACGGCATTATCAAACCTGATAAACCACTTCAGAATGTACTTTCACTGCTCGAACATCAAGGGTGCTCCAGCCATTTCGTTTTCCCACTATCGTGATGCAAGTACCGACATCTGTTGAGCGAAAGACCATACTACAACATTTAAAAACAATGATAACAGTTGAGAATGTCCATATCCCGATATCGTCTGACAAAGAATGTATACATTTTTCCTTGAAGTGCGATCTTAGCTTCAAACAATAGATATAGTAATGATCAGATGCATATCTAATATTTGATACTCTACGCATGGATAGACCAATGTAATGTTTACCTGTAATATGTCACAACACTGCTCGTCTGTCATAGTGTTGCTGGTCCATATTCCAACATACCTCCTATGGTGCATCTCTACCTTAAAGACAGTATGGAAATAAAATGTAGTATTTGTCTCTCGCTCACACTCATATGTCCTGAAATTAGCTTCTTCCTTTTCTATTCCTGCAATGTTGCCTATTTCTCAATGATCCAAACTGATAAATATAATAAAATATAGATAATTTTCTGTGTTTCCTGATGATGTAAAATTAAAAGTCGTAAATAGTAATGCATAGTCCAATTTTTACAATTACGATAGTTTGGCGCGAATCTATATTTTTGCGGATATAAAACTTATCATGCCATAGAAAAAGAACCAATGATTAAATCAGATTATGAATGTATTTTTGGGTTGCCTGATTGATGTTGGTTGAAGAAACTCTCTTTCTCTAGGCAGTAAATTTTTTCATAATGAGAAAATAGTTTTTTTTTAAATAAATTAAATGCTACTTGAAACTGACCAGAGCTTGATATCAGATAGCACTTCACATTCTGCTCCCGCACAGCGCAGCCTTACTCAGTTGAAAGTTGGTTTACTTAGGTGACCCTATCTCTCGGACTGTGTTTGATGGAGGGTAGGAAAATATTCTGTACTTCCCCCCAGAGCTTAAGTGTTATTAAATTAGTTGTGGTGTGAAGTTAAGTGGTCCTTGTGTTCTTTATAAATTGTTTTAACTACTACCATCATCACCACCACCACTACTACTACACTTAGTAAACAAAAGTCACGGAAAGGACAGTCCCATGAGAAAATGTCGGTTAGTGAAGCCTATGCGGTGCAGGTGCCTCCTTACAGTCCTGGTAGGGGCAGATGACCTCGTAGTTCCACCCCTTAAAACAACAATAACTAACTAACAGTCCTGGAAGAAATGGGTTCCTGACTCCCAACATTCAACTGGGCAGTGATCTGACTCACAGTAGCCCTTTGATGTATGGTTCTGCTGAAGCGACGTGATGTCCATTCGTTAACCACCTGTGGTCGACCCGTGCGGCTGTTTACGCTGATGGTAACATTATCTATGCGATATTGAAGATCCACCCTCGACACTTTTGACCTCAGAAACCTGAATGCGCGTGTAATCTCCGAAATGCTATGACCCATATGCCGTGCGCCGATGATCATCCCACTTTCAATGTCGGTTAACTCGCATCGTGTTGCCAGCTTCACTACACTCGTGTCTGTGACCTCTGCTCTGCCGCAGCTAGCAGCAACGCTCAGGAGATATACACGGTACGTTTTCTCGTAGGACTACCTCCTGGGACTTTTGGCCACTCAGTGTACTACCACTACTTTTCCTACTCAGGGTAGTATTGGCAAACTATGCAGCAAAGAACAAATTATAGTGCAGCACTGATAATTTGAATCATTTCTTAAATAAAATGAATGTTACTGAGGTTATTGAAGAGACAGCAGAATCTACCGGGTGCTCAAAATGTTTATAGAATAAAAAAGGAGGAGAAACGTAAGGTCCTCTCTGAACTCCAGAAAAGAGCAAGTAAACAACGAAAAAATCATACGTTATTTTACTGGCCTGAAGTTTACTCTCCTCTCTTCTTGTCAATGTCCAGATCAGTATAGGAGTACAGTACATATTGAACAACACTTGTTTGCATTTAATTAGGACGTCCTTCCAAATCAGGTCTCTCACACTCTGATAAGATGCATTACTCTGTTGCAGCCTTTTGCTAAGCTCTACGTCCATCCTTGCATTCTGCATTAGTTCACTTCCTAGATATTTGAAGCTGTCCACAATTTCAAGATTCTCACCATCAATGGTAACATGTCCTTTCCCTTCCCTATGTTCTCTTGTTATAACCTTGTTGAAATACTTCCCGCGCAAAAGCATTCGATCAACTGCCTGCACCATCTGTTAGGATGTCATTCTTAAGTTCTAAAAACGTGAAATTTGGCAGTAATATCAGATCAAACACCTTTATAAAAGGTAGCATGTTTTAAAACAATTGAAGCTTCATGTACATTTTTACAGTTATGAATGATCTTCTATATGCCCTGCCCAGTCTCCCGGACGTCGGCGATCAATACGGATAGCGTTCGTCTATCCTCAGCAACACGGTACAGTTGTTCAATCGTTTTTGTGCCAGTCCAGTCTTGAAGATTCCTCAGACAAGACGTCCTTTTCTTGACTGATCTTCGATGCCCGTCAATTTTGTCCTTTAAAATGAGGTGTAATATTGCGTATTTTACACCAAGTAACACATGACCCACGTATGCAAATTTCCTACATTTGATGGTAATCATCAGCTACCGCTTCGAGTTTGCTCTCCGCAGTACCTGCTCATTAGAGATGTGATCTATCCAAGGAATTTTCAGCATCCTTCTATGGAACCACATTTCCAAAGCTTCAAGCCTTTTAACGGAGGACAATTTTAATGTCCAAGCTTCTACTCCATAAAGCAAGGTGGACCCACAGTATGCTGTCTTAGTTTTAAATTTAAGGTATCATCACACAATAAAGCTCTCATTTTTTTGAAAGTTGACCTTGCTATTTCTATACGGTTCTTAATTTCAAGATCGGGATTCAAATCCTCTGAAAACCAACAACCAAGGTACTTAATTTTTCAACTTGTTGGATATGTTATCCTTCCAGCATCAAAATTACTTCAACCCTTTTATGACTGAAAACCATTAATTTTGTTTTCATGTTGAGCGATAGACCCATTTCTTCTCCTACTATATTAAGCTTATTAATGTATAGCAACTGGCCAGAAGAACTGTGTCATCTGCATATCTAAGTGTACATATTAGTTCCCCCGATGACCTTGTTTCCCACTGCTGTATCTTCTACTGCCCAAAATACAGCTCCCAAGTATATCTATATATATATATATATATAAAAATCAATGTTAAGGGATAGTTTCTGTCCCCTATGCGTTCATATACCATCCATCCGATTGCGATGAAATTTGGGTGAGTTGTTGTGTGCACTCCAGGGAAGGTTTTTGGCTACAAATTATTTATGTAACACAAAAAGATGAGGGACTTACCAGGAACCCTTAAATCCCACAGTAGTTAATTGCACCATCTGTATACTTACACACCGCAATGCAAGGTGTGAGAATAGCTTGCTGATTCATCGCGAGATGACAGGAGGTGACTGTCAGCAGCCCGCTGTGTTATCTGGTATCGCTGTCTATTCAAATACAGTTCACGCCACGGTTATTGGCCGGGGATTCATTATTATTATTGTTACGTGCCACCCCCCCTAGTGGCACTTTTGTTAACTGGATTACGGCGGGTAGAAAGCACAACACCAATTACTGCTTAAAGAAATAATTAACTTTATTGTGGCCAGAAAGACACTACTCAACAGCAAATACAAGCAATTATTACCTTACTCCAGTTTCCTCACGTCGGGAATACTTCCCCTTTCACTTGTCAACAGACCACAGTTAATCCTCTCGCTAATGAGTCCGGTCCCGTACGCTGGCTGGAAATAGCTGCACTAGGTCTGTCACTCACTGTTTTGCAACTCACCACAATGACCTCTCTCGCACTAGGTAAGCACACTCTCTCAAAACACAGGCAGTCCCCTGTAAGCTCCTCACTCCCTTCGCTGTCAAGAGAATCGGCTTCACTAGGGGTTTCGCAAGTCTCCACACTTCTGTCGCTCAGGATAAGCGCTCGCACTCGCTCGTAAAACACAACAACAACCACTGCTTGACAGGTCGCTCTTATATAGCAGTCGGTGACTCAATAAATGCTTCTAGATCCATCCAGGGTTCACGGCTTCTCGAGGTTTCCATCGCTGGCTCAGTCACGAATATTCTAGACCATCCCTTTGTCCTAGTAGCCCTGTTGCATAAGGCGCACGCAATACACGAGGCAGGGCACAGCCCAGCCCTGGGGCAGTTGTGACTCATGCGGCGAGCGATGACACAAACTCACAGCCGTAACACCATTATCTTCCTTTCTATCTTTGATTGGCATTGCAACGCATGCCAGGTATAGCTAGTATTGAATAATAATGGAGACGGAATACATCCTTGTCGTACTCCTCTTCTAATGTCCATAGAATCTGATGTATCATCATCAATCTTCACTACAGCTTTTTGATGCCAGTGTAGGTTTTCAATGATTCTGATAACTTTACCGTCAATTCCAATTTATGATAGGCCTAATAAAAATAATAGTAATAGGCTATCTTATATGCAATACAGTCTACCCCTCCACTCCGTTTCCCGTAACATTTACCTTGCAAATTACACAATTTATACAATCCACAAAAAACACACAATACTATAGGTTACATTTGAGACAAGTATAGGTTACTTACATACTTACTAATCGCTGGATTGAAGTGGTTCAATCCCCTCCATGTCATTACTGTCTGAATCCGAACCATAATTATGAAACGTCACTGTTAATAGAGACTAAAATTTTGCCTATTATAGGCATTTGTTTCTTGAGAAATAACTCTTTCACTTTCTTGCAAATAGTGTCCTTTGTGAAGGAATCTTATTAGTCCAGCAACTGCACATTATTGCAAGTTTTATTGGGCGAAGTAACTTTCCCGGCACTTTTAAATTCCTTTCGTTCACAATAATTACTCAACCTAGAAATACCCTTTAACATGTTGGAGGCCATTTTTCAGTGTTACCTTAGTAATCGGAATTAATGCTTTTCAGTTGGTCAACACGCTTGTACCCAATTGTAATGGGTGTTTCCCTAAACCTGAAAAAATAATATTTATCATGAATTTATTAATATCGTGTAAATTGTTTTCAGGTTCAGGGAAACACCAATTACAATTGGGTGCTAACATGTTGACCAACTGAAAAGCATTAATTTGGTTTGACGAGAAATAGCCGTAGTCTTGACTACCCCCTAAGTTTATAACTTCTTCGAGTGTACTGCCCGGATTTTCACTGCAAAACTCGTTAAAAATGTTCAATTTACACTGCTTTTCTCCAGTCTTCAGAGGTTTGCCTCTTTTATGTTTCACATGAGAAGGACCTGGGTAGATACATGTTCACTTCACGATGTACTTTGACGTAAAAGTTTATAAATAGTACAACATACTGTACGGTAAATACACTCTAACAGAGAAAAAACTATTGACTAAATAATGCAACCGTAACAAATAGAAAAAAAAAGTAATAATAAGAAACAAATTTCCACGCTCGGAAAGACTATGATGCACAAAAAAGGCCATGGTTGCCGAGAGCGATAACGTGATACCTCGCTGATATCAGGAGAGCGTGAGTTCGAATCCCACCTCGGCCATCCTGAAAATGGTTCTCGTGGTTTCTCATTTTCACTTCCAGGCAAATGCCATCAACTTTCAACAAAATAATAGTATGGTGGTGACATAAGATTAAAAGTCACATAAAACTACAAGCTTGTATTCTTTAATTGAAGGTGTGTGTGTCATTCTTTTGTGAAACTAATATCACACATCTTCAAATTTCAAATACGGTACATCAAAAAATTGATCCAGTTAGCTCAATTAAGTATTGCCGGCACTTCGCCCCAGTGTACCATTGGGCTTGACAGTTGGTATGATATACCTCACCAAAATGCTTGACTAGTACATACTGGGAAGGCTACTATGACACCATGAGCAGTGCCAATGTACTTTGAGAGCTATGCTCCCTTTATTTAAAAATTAACCCACTGGCAATACTGACAATACCGAATTGAGCTAATCAGATCATTTTTTTTATGTAATTGAAATTTGATGTGTTGTTACGCTCATTCAGAGAAAAGAATATCCTGGATCCTTTGGGAAACAGTTATTCCAAACTAATATTAGTTAAGTTATTTCCTTCAAAATGTATTGCAGTTGAGATCAGTTGCCTTCTGAATATTGCTCCTCTAATAACAATATAACCCCTGGCACTACAGCCCATGAAGGGTCTAGGCCTACCAAGCGACCACTCCCCTGCTATTTGGCCTGCAGATATTGGGGTGACGCGTGGTCAGCACATCGGGTCCCCAAGGCCATTAATCTTGGTTTTTGTGACCAGAATATTGCTCCTACTCATTTCTAAAATATGCATGTGTATCATTATTAAAATAGCGGTTTCGGTGGCGTAGTTGGTAGCATGCTAAACTGCTGTGCCCAAGATAGCGGGTTCAAACCTGGCCGAAATCGTCGGATTTTTTAAGAGCGTTAAAAATCCTTCACGGAGGGGAAGTAAAGCCGGCGGTCCCATGTCATAGATTTATGGCATGTAAAAGATCCTTCCACAGACTAAACTTCTGTGAAGCTAAATTTGTTAGGTTAGATTTCATCAGAACGCTCTATCAAAGTTCCAACGTTCACCACTAGGTATCATAGATATCTGGCAGCGAAAGTTGGGAACTACTTGAAATTGAATGGAACTTGTAGCTCACCCTAAGGGTATCTGGTGGAAGCAGCTACAGACTCAGGCGAGCCAAACATGTCCTCGGACACTCCCGGCACTAGAAGCCATACGATAAATAAATAAATAAATAATTTAAATGGCAATAGCCTCGGTGTGTGTTATAAATGAATATTGAGCACATTTTTTTTTAGTAGCGTATGGCTTTTATTGCCGGGAGTGTCCGAGGACATGTTCGGCTCGCCAGTTTGTAGCTGCTTCTATGCGGACACCCATGGGGTGAGCTACAAGTACCGTGGCGTGTGGAGTGTTGTCTGGGGAGGAAAGTTTGAGTGTAAGGACGAGGAGTTGGAAGGTAGCGGCTGTGGCCTATAGCTAGGGACCAACCTCAGCATTTGCCTGGAAGGAAGATGGGAAACCACAGAAAACCATCTTGAAGATTGCCGGCGGGGGGGATTCGAACCTCCTCGCCTCCCGGATGTGAGCGACTGCCAGCAGCCACGCCGTAACGACCACGGCTAACTCACCCGGTATTGAGCACATTAAATAGTACCAATTAAATTTAACCAATTTCAGTTTAACAAAATGTTACTTAAAAATAAAAATAAAACACCTTTCCATGCATGTACAGTACTTGATACTAGTATTTCATCTCTTTGTGGTGAAGAGCTTGTATGTTTACTTCAGAAGTGATCAAGTGTCATTTCTTCCTCTTTTAACAGCTGAAGAAGAAGAAGCAGAGATAGAGTCAGAATCTGCTAGTTCAGGTGTAGACTCTGCTCTTGAGGATGAAGTATGCAGTGAGGAAGAACCAGAATCTCCTATGGTAGGAGTGATATTATAACTACGGTATTTAAGTGTTTTTAAAGACAACTTGGTTTCCTTAATACAATAGAACCCACTTAAAATCGTCTTTTTTTAAAACTCTGTATTGCTCATGTGCTCAGTGTTAAGAATTTAGATGCACTTGCAGAATTTTGCTCTGCATAATAATTTCGAAACAAAGTTCTTGTAATAATGAAATTAATAATATTTATATTTAATTACTGGTTGCAATACGTGTATATATGTTTAGTACGGTACATGTTTAAAAAATGTTGTATGTTAAAATATGTATAAGAAGTAGGTTAGCATAGGCAAGGAAAGCATTTATACAGAAAAGGAATCTGTTGACATCGAATATAGATTTGAGTATTATGAAGTCATTTTTGAAGTCCTTTGTCTGGGGTGTGGCACTCTATGGAAGTGAAACTTGGACTGTTGGAACAGCAGAAAATAGAAGAATTGAAGTGTTTAAAATGTGGTGTTACAGGAGAATTATGAAGATCAGATGGGTAGATAGGGTTACGAATGAAGAGGTATTAAGACGAGTGGGAGAGGAGAGATGTTTCTGGTGACTGATGATAAAGAGAAGAGATAGGTTGGTAGGACACTTACTAAGGCGTCCAGGAATAGCAAACTTAGTTATAGAAGGAAAGGTTGAGGATAAGAGCTGTGTGTCTGAATGAAGCAACCACAAGTTTTATTAAAGAACATTGGATGTTTCTATTATAATAAGTTGTCAATTGTTACAATAGGATGCTAAGTTTTATTATATGTCAGTTTTTAAGAATATTGTTAAATGTACTTGTTTATGAGCTTTGTGTGTTTAGTGAGTTTTTGTATTATGTTGTGAGGGCACGTGGCTGATGATGAGCTGAATATAGAGCTCGAAACATGTCCCGTTAATGAAATAAGATAATTTTCAATAATACATTTTTTGTATTGAATAGACGGAGAATTGTAATTATTATAATAGGATTTCAATGAATCAACTCACATTCTTGCTTAAAATGGTACAGTTGTTTGGTATACCGCCATTATTACCTGATGGCACATGCGTAAGCGACACTTTCCATATGCGGACGAGTTTCTGTGCTACAGCATGGTTGAGAAGGGAGGAACGTTCCTTTGCTCGTTGCTATGGAAGTGTTCACACTGGCTCATACTGCAACTGGAACTGTATTGCATGTAAGCTTTTCGTAGAAACAACAGCAGTGCTCCCCTCCACTACCTTTCTTCTCCTCGTTTCCGTGTTCGCGCAGGTTTGTGCCATAGGGTATTAATGGCATCTTAAAGCAGGGGTGCCAAACTGAAGCTCCCAGGAGAGTAACGAGTGTTGCTGGTGCAGACAAGGAAGTAGCCACCAGCTAGAGGTAGGGAAAGCATGTGAGTGCTCGACATTCAAGGGCAAGCCTGGGTTGTAGGCTATGGGTCTCTTCTTTCAGGAATTAATTTTTGTGAGAAACATAATGCTTGTTTTCTTCTAAAGGGTAAAGTCGTTATTGGAATAAAAAACATATTTATTTGTGTCAAATCCCGTGGGGGTTTGCCTGTTCCTCTATCGGGCGCGTCCCAGGTGGCGGATAGGGGGGCTCGCCGGACTTGTCCGGAGGGTTTGAGGGAAATAAAATACCTCTCGCGGACCAAAAACAGGCCCCTTGCCAGGGTTATGGTGAAGCTACGTTAGGCCTAGCAAGCCAGTAGTGGATATGAAACTGCTTTTAAAACGGGAACGGGCCTCGGAAAGGACAGATCTAAAGGAAGCAGACCTGGCTATGGAAATGGACTACGAATCGGAACTTTGAATATAACAACATTGACGGGAAGAGTTATCATATGGGATGAAGTTCTCAGCACAAAAGAGTGAAGTGGTCATCACAACGAGGAAGAAGAACAGACTGGATATGGGCATAACACTTGGAGGACAGCAGTTGCAGAAAGTAGAATGCTTCAAGTACTTGGGAAGCATAATTGAAGAAAAGGGAGGCAATAGGATGGAAATAAATGAGAGGGGAAGGTGCGCAGATGGATTTTTCAAGAGTGTTAGGGGGATGATATGGAATAAAGATGTACCACAAAAATGTAAAGGAATCATCTACAAGACCTACTTTGTGCCAATTTTGACATATGGTTCAGAAACATGGGTGATGAAGGAAAGGGACAAGAATAAAATACGAGCAGTGGAGATGAAGTTCCAGAGGAGTAGGGTAGGAGTGACAAGAATGGACAGAGTAAGGAATGAGAGAGTCAGGGAGATGGTAAGAGAGGAACCATTGCAAAATAGAATAGAGCGATCTAGGCTACAATGGTATGGACATTTGAGGAGGATGCAAGAGGAGAGGATACCGAAGAAGATGTTTGGAATGGAAATGACGGGAAGGAGGCCAAGGGGAAGACCAAGGGACAGATGGACAAAAGGAGTTAAGAAGAGTGTGGAGGAAAGAGGAGTGTGCTGGGACACAGTAAATGACGAGAGATGGTGGATGGACAGGAAACGATGGAGAGGCTTATGTTCCAAGCAGACCCGACCAGCGGTTGGAAACTGCTCAAGATGATGATGATGATGATGATGATGATTTGTGTCAAATCGTTTTATTCATAACTTGCATTTTAGAAGACTTAGAATGCATTCTTTTCTCAACAAGTCCATGATTTTTGGTTTAGTATCCTAAGACATCATGAGCTGAAGATAATTAGACAGGTGTTTATCTGACAATCTGAACATAGAATAAGGAACCAAATTCGGTCAACAGTTTACAGTTGTATCAGTTCTGCTGCATTGAATCCATTCATTGCCTTTTTGCTGTTCTTTTTTTTTTATTGCTGCAACCTCCGAAGACTCCCACCGTTCTAATCACTAGTGAATATGATCTGCCTTGGTCCTCTTTCTCTGTCCCGATCACTTCGAATTAACGAGCTTGTACTGTATATATATTAGATTTTACCATAGTATTCATTTGAATTATGACATATCACTAATGACATCATTGATGTGCAAGTTGTCTATAGGGTAGCTACACATTGTACCCATGGTCCAGAGGCCTCATGTCGTCATCTTAGTTTGAAAAAAGCGCCGAGCGAAGGTTTGAAATAGTGCTCACGGAAGGAGAGCCAATGCGAGGAGCACGCGCGCTGGCGTAGCGAATGAGAAGTTGCCGAAGGTGCTGGAAGGTTGTGAGCTACCTTTTTCTTTAAGCAAGAAAGAAAAATGTTATATCTCGAAGTGCCCTCTGAATTTACACTGATATTATTGAAAGAATTAGGATGATAGCATTTCGCATTCAGGAGATATGAACGAAGGAAGTTTATAGCATGACATCACTGCAGGTTCACGTGATGTGCCTGAGCAGTATATAATGATGCACGGAGCAGACCACAGGCAGAGAGTTCTACAGTACAGTGAGAGTATGAAAGTGCACGACAGTGATTATAGACAGCAGTCTCTATGCGAGTGAAACGTCATCACCGCGAACATTGTGGGTTGCCGAGGTGCACGGATCAGGAAAGTTCTGGTAGGCACGGAAATTTTTTCTAAGTGTTTAACTAAAAACGTATTGCTGGTGGAGTAATGGACTTAGAAATACTTCGAACCAAAGTGAGTTTAACAAACTTGATTATTTTTGGTGAACTGTTATGTCAAGTGATAGCCACTAGAAATGGGCCACGGACTTTGTTTTGGAACAGTGCATCACGTTTGTATGTGGAGATAGTGAGAGGAATGTGCGGGCAGTTATTCAATGAAGAAATAAATTCAAAGTATTGCCACATAGTTGTATATGAATTGTGAGGTCGGGGATATCAGGCCCCAACACTTTAAATTTAGCCACCTGGTAATCAAGCAGATAAATGTCGAAACGCTCTTCAGTAAACTTTTTGTGAGAGGACTTTGCACAAGTGTTAACTGGTCATGCAACCATTCATTAGCCGTGAGTGAAGGACTTGGAAATTGTGTGTGCAACTATAAGCATAACGTGCTTAATGAAGTGTGGGAAATACAAGTATCAAATGGAACGAGTAACCATATGGTGTAAAGATAGTGAAGGACACTCTCAAAATATGTGTGTGGAACATCGTGGTCATTTTTCGAGTTGCATATTGGGACTTTTTAATACAATGACCATGCACTAAAAAACCAAGGATGGGTTAGATCCAAGGAAATGTGGAAAGGACGTCACCGATACCAGCCCATGTGGAAAGCCGGAGGAAGGTTCCCGAACATCACGATGGGGCATCAGGAAGATGGAGCTCTACCCGATGTCGCCGACGTGCAGTCCAGGGCGTGGTGTGACCTGTGTGGACATACTTCCGCCGCATGGAGGAGCTATTTTACTGCGATTTTCACCATCTGGCAGCCGATACAAATTCACATCGTGGAAGATATGAAGCAAGCAAGATCTCTACATAATTTTGTAGCCATGCTGTAGTCTAGTCATGTGTGTTATCCCAAATTCTTAGGTCAGCGTATGCTAGTATTATTTTTCTTCCTAGTTTGCATAAGTTAGGACAGGCAGGGTTTGCCAGTAAACAGTTTCACTTTTGAAACTTTGTGAGGATATTATTGCATTTTGTGGAGCTTCCACGATTCGTTATAGTGATAGGAAAATTTTGGTTATTCCTGAGTGGATATTCCAAATGTGGATGTTTTGTGAGTGAATAAATATCAGGCAGTTGGATGCAAATATTGATAATAATGATAATAATAAAAATGGTAAATGACTCTCGGTTATAATAGAGTTAATGATAATAATAATAAATTAGGAGAAATCATTAAGTGTGATCACGATAATTGTCAATTGAATCAGTTGTAGAATTTATTTATTTACTGATAAATAGCTCAGACCAGATAATAATTACAATTCTGAGTTGAATAGGAGATAATATTTTTGCAACACCTAAAAAAGTAGTTGAGGTCTGAATTGATTATAGATGTTTTTCTTTTTACAAATGAAAGTTAAGATCTCTGTTGTTGTCGGAATGGAAGGACAAATCAGATCGTGACAAATGTGTAATTTTTGAATTTAGCATTCAGTTTTATATTGGGCATGTCGTGGACATTGCACCGATTAATAATGTGATATTTGGGCATCAGGCAGTGGAGTTTGAATGCACCATGATTTGTGGTGTAGTAGTTTTTGTAATAATGAATATGTGGGACACATAGTGAAGATTCATTTTTTTCTGAATGCATAAGTATTGTAACCTGTTTTTATGGGGGGCTTTTACGCCACTGACACAAGTCAGATGGTCGCCATATATGTGAAATCAACGCGGCAGATATTGGGCCAAGTTTGTAAATTGTTAAATTTTATTATTATTATTATTATTATTGTTAATTTTTTTAATTTTCGGAGCTTCTTTTTTTTTGGACTCAATAGATAGATATTTTATATTATAGAAAATACGATCTATTTAATATTTTAAAATTACGCGACGTGAATATATGAGAGGGTTTTGAGAGGGCTTGGTACATCTTGGATTCTAAGGTCTAAATATAGACGCACTACTCAATAACAAGTTGTGCAAGGGACGTTAGGGAACAGTTCTCACTGTGAAAACGTGAATTAGTGGAACGGAAATCTCGCCCGGGAAAACCGACTTGAAGAACGAAGAGGAAGGAGACGTGGACGGCTTGGCCAATCACGAGAAGAGGCGGGCTGGCCGAATCGGAGAAGATCACGGAAGAGGAGCGCTGATTGGCGGACGCAGTCTCGCGTTTTCATTTGAAAAAACTGAAGTTGTTGGAACAGTTGTCGCGGGTTATAAGTACCCGGGCAAGCAATGAGAAAGGTGTTCATATTACTATCACGATGTGTTAAGTTCAAATCTGTATTACGGCGACGTGTAGGGAGCAGTCAGTTACAGGAATCTCTCCGTGTGTTCATTCGTCTTCGGACATTATAATTTTGTTCCATGGTGAACCTAAAGTACTTTTCGCTGAGATATTCAATGGCAAATATTAGTCATGAATACGATGTGTTCTGTAGTGACGATGCAGGCAATGTAAGAGGGGCTAACTGATTCTGATCCACCGCTCCAGCACATTTCGAACTTTCGCATTATTCTACGCTTCGCCGCAAAACGAGAAGAATATGTCTTGCCATGAGGATCTTCAAAGCGCTGATGAACATGGTGGTCGAAGAACTCTGTATGTTCGCTGGTGAGCCAACTGTCGCCTCATATTCAAGCTCTCAACTTTCTTGCTCTTAATAATTTAAATTCAGTAAATTCATAGGTTTGCATTTTAAGTAAATTTCATACTTCCAATTCTCATACGTTCATGTGGTATTTTAATTATTTTCTAAAGCTCTCTTTCGTATTTCTCATGATTACCACAATGCCAATTTTGGTTATTAAATTCTTTTATTCAGATGAAGCCTTTCTTTCCTGTAGCTAGAACTATATTTAAGCCAAGCCTTTCTTCCACACAAATGATTCTACTGTTGAAGATGGAATCTTGCCTCGGCCTAATTTTAGGAGTTCTCAAGTGTTTCTTAATAGCTAGTTATTTCATTATACATTTTTAGGGTACAGCTTTATGTTGTGTCGTAATGGCACCCAACTAAATTATCTAATACACTCTGTAAGCATCTTTGCAAAACATAATGTGGTCATTCAGTGTAGGCCATATTTCATTTTATGTTACAAGAGAGTAACATGTGTTGGTTCAAGCAAACTCCCAAAGGAGAACACGTTACAGTATGTGGAGGTCACAATAGATCTGAATTACAAAGGGATTAATTTCTTTCTTGTACAATCAAATGGCATCTGACGTAGTCAAAATCAGAATAATAAGTCTCGCTATTAATCTTGTATAAATAATTTTTGCAACAAGATTTTTGATAAATAGCTAATCATTTATGAATAGATAAACTATGATATTTTTGTGGATCATGAGCCTTTATTCAAGTGTTTTCTGAGTAATGAAATAGTGCCTCACATGGAAAATAAAAGGTGGTAACAAGAGTAGATATTTTCATAAATGTGGACATGGTGGACATGCCTAAATAGTAAGACTTTTGATAGGAAGTGCCTTTCGATTAATTTATTTCTTTTTTATCAGGGATCTCAGGGTGAGAGACTGATAATATTACACCCTGTAGATTTAGGTAGGATGTGTTTTCTACTGCTGACATGATTATTTTGCTTTTATTCAATAAAAGTGGTGTGTGTTCTAAGAAAATTTTGTGTGTATTTCATCCTTGTTATATTCAGGCGCGAGTCTTGAACACAGTTCAGCACCTTACCCGTTAACCCCTGAGATTTTCAGAGTCTTGTGTTCAACTGTTGATCCCGCATATGTGGGCGTGTATCTTCGGGTAAACGGGCACAACGTTTTGTAGTAAAATCTTTCATTTATAAACCATTTGCAAATTGAGGCAAGAAGAAGAATGGAATTTTCACTTCTGAAGTTTTGATTTTGTGTTAAAGATATACTGTATGTTCTATTAGTCGGAGATGTCCAACATTAATTGGAACTGTATTATTATGTGTGTTCTAGAAGAAACGTAAACGAGATGAAAGTTCTAAGTCTGCAAAGAGGACTGTTACTAAGAACTTGTCAGCATTGAACCACCTTGTAAGCCCAGCTACAAAAGCAAAATTAGCAGCATTTCCTGCTTCTTCCAGTGAAACTAAAGAAGTAAAGTCATCGGATGCTACAGGAAATGAATCTTGGACTCACCTTAAGCTTGAGTTCTTAAATCCTTTGAAAATTAGGGATGCAATGAGGAGAACTCCTGAGCATCAAGATTATGATCCCAAAACCCTTTATATACCTGAAGATTTTAAGAAAAATTTGACACCCGTAAGTATAGTAAATTTTAATTCAGCCATCATGTGGAATTTAGTGATTTTAACTAATATTAATGGTATTTTGTGGCGATTACCAGTTTGGTTTCAGGAGAAATGTAGGAACAAGGGAAGCTGTATTAGGCTGATTTTGGAAGGTAGAATAAGGAAAGATAAGAGAACGTTCATGGCTTTTGTAGACTTAGAAAAGGCTTTTGATAATGTTGATTGGACTAAATTGTTTGACATTTTGAAATCGATTGGAATAAAGTACAGGGATAGGAGGGTGATATACAATCTGTACAGAAACCAGACAGCGGTCATTCGAGTTGAAGGACATGAGAGAGAAGCTGGTATTCAGAAAGGTGTAAGGCAAGGCTGCAACTTATCACCCATACTTTTCAATCTTTACATTGAACAAGCAATGAAGGAAATTAGAGAAAAATATAAAGTGGGAGTGAAGATTCAAGGAGAAATAATTTCAACTCTGAGATTTGCTGATGACATCGTCATCTTGGCCGACAAGCCTGAGGATTTGAATGAGTTTTTGAATGGTATGGACTCCGTCTTACGGAAAGAATTCATGATGAAAATTAATAAATGTAAAACAAAAATACTGGAATGCAGCCGAAATAAATCAGAAACCTTTATGGTGATCAAATTGGCAGGTGAAAAGCTGAAGGAAGTAGGAGACTTCTGTTACTTAGGAAGCAGAATAACCAGTGATGGACGAAGCAAAGAGGATATAAAAAGTAGGTTGGCTCAGGCAAAGAAAGCATTTCTACAAAAAAGGAATCTGCTGACATCGAATATAGATTTAGGTATTAGGAAGTCATTTTTGAAAGCCTTTGTCTGGAGCGTGGCGCTCTATGGAAGTGAAACTTGGACTATTGGTGCAGCAGAAAAGAGGAGAATTGAGGCATTTGAAATGTGGTGTTACAGGAGAATGATGAAGATCAGATGGGTAGATAGGGTTACAAACAAAGAGATATTAAGTTGAGTGGGAGAGGAGAGATGTTTCTGGCGACTGTTAATGAAGAGAAGAGATAGGTTGGTAGGACACATACTAAGACACCCAGGAATAGCAAGCTTAGTTATGGAAGGAAGGGTCGAAGACAAAAACTGTAGGGGTAGACCAAGGTTAGAATATGTTAAACAGATTGCCTCGGATGTAGGGTGTCGGAGCTATGTAGAGATGAAACGATTAGCTCAGGACAGGGAGGCATGGAGAGCTGCATCAAACCAGTCAAAAGACTGAAGACTCAAACAACAACTACCAGCTTCATGCAATGTAGTGCTGATACGTTATTTAATAGAACAATTTATTGGTCAGGTGACATAGTGCCTGTTGTTCTCCATATCAATGACCACAGTAAGTTATTGAATGTTCTTTTCTTTCCTTCTTAGTCTTTTGAGACCACATAGTATCACTTTAACTAACCATTAGTCCGTCGACTTGTAAGAACTGTACGAGCCTTGCGGTCTTCCCAGCACTTCTTCATTCGTATTGATCTTCTTGCCCTTTCCTGGGCGGAAAATATTCTTGTTGGAATTTTCTTTTTTATCAGTGGAAAATGAAAAGTCATATTTTTAAGTGCTGTAATTAAACTTTTCTTATTTGTAGCATCTTCTGTTGTTAGGCCAATTTCTTTTAAGTCCTCTATGATTTATTTTAACCATCGGCATCCAGTTGTTGTTTTTTTTTAGTTTTTTTTTTTAAGCAAGATTGTACTGTACTAGTTGTTTTAGAAGATGTGAATCTGGCATTCTCATGATGTGCCCAAAGAATCCTAGTCTCTTCTTTCGCATGGTATCAGTAATGGGTTCTAGGTTGTTATAGACTATATTGTTAGGTAAAATTGACATTTGAAAAATACAGATGTATGTACACAAGAACCTCGTTTATCTGGATTAAGTGGAAGGAAGGAAGGAAGCTTGTAGTTTAACGTGACCGTTAATCTAGAGATCATGAGCCACGGGACCTCCTTTTTACGTGGAATCCGAACCACAGGACATGGCATTTCACATCGAAAATCTCACATGCATTGACCGGGAATCGAACCCGGACCGCCTTGGTGAGAGGCATTCAGCTAGACCGCTGAGCCACCACGCCCCCCATTGGATTAAGTGGGACGGGAACGGATCCGGATTATCAAAAGTCCAGATAAACCGGAAAAAAACTAAAAAACAAATACATGTTATATAATCTATTGACATAAGTTGTAATACCTTTTTTCAATTGTACAAAAAAATACAGGGTGTCTCAACAAAATGTACTAACCTTTTGAATGACTATAAAATCATTATTTATGAACATAGAGACAAGTTTAAGGGCTTCAATTATAGAGGAGACATGTAATTAAGACTCATGTTCGCAAATGTTCATATTGATGACCGTTAGTATCCAGACAAAGCTGATAACGCGAAGCAATGGATTCGCAAACGTTACGACAAAGTTCATTTGGAATTTCGTGACATGGTCTTTCAATTAATTTCGTGTTGGAATGTAGGATTTCCAGCACAGACGCTTCATGATGCGATGGTCACTATCTCTTGAGATGTGTGTCTCTCGAGCCGTTTGTCGTAGTGATTTCGGTGGAGATCGAGTGAGGGCTTCCTGCACCTGTTCTCGTTTTCTAGGACTGGTGGATGTCCGTGGTCGTACAGAACGTTTCTTGTCGACGTTGTGGACAGTTCCTTCTGCTTCAAATTTATCTCCGATGCGAGCAATGGTCCGGTGCGTTGGTGGCGTTTTGTCGAACTCCTGGACACTGACGGTGATCAATTTGAACATTTGCGAACATGAGTCTTTAATTACTTGTCTCTTCTATAATTGAAGCCCTTAAACTTGTCTCTATGTTCATAAATAATCATTTTATAGTCATTCAAAGTGTTAGTACATTTTTTTGAGACACCCTGTATAAGATCACTTTTCTTACATTTATGACTCTGTTTTAAGCACTAAAATAAGTGCGAGTTTTTTCTGTTTTATATCTGTATAGCGTTTGAGTGCAGTTTGATCACAGACATTTTACAAAATCAGTTCTGCCTGTGTAGTTTCAGTCTGGGATTCTATAAATAGACCATCAGTTTGTCCAGCTGCATTGTTACATTATTGTTTCTTCTGATGGTGCACAGGTTGCACTTTTTGATACACCATCACTCTCTGCCGAGGAACAAGAGGCAATAATTTCTTCATCTGTCATTATGTCGTAGCCTGAATTACAGTAATTTTTCACCAGACGGAAAGGACATTCAAAAAGAGTCGACCCCGTAAAAGAAATACTGTACAGTAGAAATATTTTTAAATTATTTTCGATCAGGATAAACCGGAGATCCGGATTAATGAGGGCAGGATAAATGAGGTCCTTGTGTACTACTTTAGCTTCCTTCTATGATTCAAATTATTATTATATCAGTTGTAACTCTTCAGTTGGTCATCAAAAATTTGGCCAATGACTGGGTGGGTTACAGTGTACCGTATATACCCGAATGTAAGACGAGGTTGTTTTCCACTTTTTGTGTTATAAAAATTTGGGGTCGTCTTATATTCAGGGTAATAAAAATTTGGGGTCATCTTATATTCGGGGTATTATTATTATTTTTTTTTAAATTGTTATTATTATTATTTGCAAAGTAGTATGTGGTGTTGGCGTCTTGTACCTCGCAACAAATCTATGAGTTAATGAAGATTGAAATATGGTTTGTTAAGTTTAATTACCATGCATACACGAATAGCTACATTTTGAGGTTAGGATTTACGCATACACGTCATTTTAAGCGAATAAATTATATGTTCGAAAGCATATGGAAATATGTTTTAAAACAATCTTTACAAGAACAACCAGTCGTTTTACGAGCAGTAATTGAGTGATCAACGTATCTTAATTTAATAACGTCTTCCATTCTTGAACAAAGAAATTATAGAGTATGTCTTGGAAAAGCAGGCAGAGGGGTTTCCGATAACATGAGACGTTATAAAAATGAAAGCACGACGGTCAACGGTCTCAAAGGCGGAAGAAGAATTTCATTTCTCAACGGCTGAGAGGGCGGAAGAACCTAGTGGAGTCAACCACGAAAACAAATCATTTCAGACTAACAATCTGATCTTACTTTGGAATATTATTCCTACCCTTGAAAAACACAATTTCAATTGCAGAATGGAAAAGCCGCTGAAAGAAAGCACTACCCCAGGTGGCAGCTCGGAAGAGAAATTCACCATTGCGTTATGCAATGCATCGGGACCTAGGGTTCTGGGGAGTCCCAACATCTGCAATAGGGATGAGTCGAAGCATCCTTGGAATCCTTCCAGACTTCAGTTTAAACATAAGTTTTTTGCAGGTACTTTGAATGTAAATTCTTTACTGAAGGTGGGTAAACAGAAGGAATTAGAACTGCTTTTAGATAGAAACGAAATTCAAATTTTAGCAGTACAAGAGACAAGATATTTGGATGAGAATGTGACAGAAACGAAAGATTATAGAATCTTTAAAGGTAAACCTGCGATTAAAATTATGAAAGGAATGCCACTCTTGGGAACAGCCTTTTATGTCCATAAACATCTATTAGCCAATGTAACTGAATTCAAATCACGCTCAGAAAGGATGTGTCTTTTGACAATGAAATGCAAAAATAAAATATATACTTTTGTTAATTGTCATGCGCCAATAAACTAAGACAACAAGAAGAACCCAAATAAAGTGGAGGAATTCTGGGACCTCCTAGATGATGAAATATCTAAAATTCCAAAATCAAATGTGGTGATATTACTTGGAGATTTCAATGCCCAAATTGGAAGAGAGAGGATTCATAGACCAATAGTGGGAGAATATGCTGCACACCAAAGAACAACAGAAATGGGATGAGATTAATTACTATTTGTAAAAACTTTCAACTTAAGTTAATGTCAACTTTCTTCAAGAAATTGCCAAGAAAAGCTAAAACATGGATTTCTCCAAATCCAATACTAGGTGAATTTCAACTGGATCATGTAGCTATATCCAAAAGAAACATGAAAGAAATTATGAATGTCAAGGTTATAAGAAGCAGAGAATTTGACTCTGATCACTATTTGTCTAAAATTAAACTCAAATTCTTACCCAACAGAAACCACAGAAGGGGGGAAAGAGTAAATAAATATAACACAAATAGACTTCAAATTACACAAGAAACATTGGAAAATTTTCAGGAAGAAATAAAAGTAACTCATCATGGGAAGTGGCAAGATTTATCTAAAGAAATAACCAACGCAGCTCAGAAGATGTTTGGGCTAGCCAAACCTAAGAAGAAACCTTGGTGGAATCAAGTATGTGAGGATACGTTACAAGAGAGAACAAAACAATGGAAAAAGTGGAAATGCTCTGGAAAGACGGAACATTATGACCAATTCAAACAGCAAAGGAAAGACACTGCTAGAATAATAAGAGGAGTTAAAAGATCATTCGAAAAATCACAACTTACTGACCTGCAAGACAGCTTGGTTAAAAATAACTCTCGAAACTTCTATCAGACTTTTAAGAGTCAATTAAAGGGGTATCAAGCGCCTAGCATATGCTTTAAAGATGAAAATGGTAGACTTGGCCTAAGCAATGTTGAGAACTGTGAAATACTTGCGAAGCACTTTGATCAACTTTTAAACTGCCCTGAACCAGATCATAAGTTGGAATTCTCACAAGCAACAGAAAATCTGGAAGAAGATATACCACCCAATGCTGAAGAAATTAAAGAAGCAATTAACAATCTAAAAAATAATAAAGCTAGCGGAGAGGACTCTATAACAGCTGAACTTTTGAAATGGTCTCAATCAAAAATCATTGAAGAGCTGCAGTTAATCTTTGAAGATATTTGGAGAACAGAGAGGATTCCAGAGGAATGGAAAGTGGCTCTAATACACCCATTGCATAAAAAAGGGGACAAACAAAACGTTGATAACTATAGAGGCATCTCTCTTCTTCAAATTGCATACAAGGTATTTTCAAAAATATTGCTGAATAGAGTAGAAACATCACTTGACAAGCAACTGGGCGAGTATCAAGCTGGATTTCGAAAAGGTAGATCTTGTTCAGAACAAATATTTAACTTAAAATCCATAATTCGCCATAGGATACTGAATTCAAAGGACATAGTTGTGACTTTTGTAGATTTTAAAAAGGCCTTTGACTCGGTTGATAGAGAAACCATAGATAAAACAATTCGTGAATTTGGAGTGAAAACTAAATTGGCAAACCTAATACGTGAAACCCTTACTGACACGATTTCAAAAGTAAAATTTATGGGTGAGATATCAAAATCTATTAAGATAAATACAGGTGTACGGCAGGGTGATGGTTTATCACCCCTTCTGTTACCGGGTGAGTTAGCCGTGGTGGTTACGGCATGACTGATGGCAGTCGCTCACATCCGGGAGGCGAGGAGGTTCGAATCCCCCCGCCGGCAACCTTGAAGATGGTCTTCTGTGGTTTCCCATCTTCCTTCCAGGCAAATGCCGGGGTTGGTCCCTAACTATAGGCCACAGCCGCTACCTTCCAAGTCCTCGTCCTTACATTCCAACTTCCCTCCTTCCCTCCCCAACGGTACTTGTAGCTCACCCATTGGGTGTCCGTCTCGAAGCAGCTACAAAACTGGCGAGCCGAACATGTCCTCGGACACTCCCGGCACTAAAAGCCATACGCTAAAAAAAAAAAAAAAAAAAAAAAAAAAAAAAAAAAACCCCCTTCTGTTAAACTGTGTTTTAGAGAAAATTGTAAGAATTTGGAATGTAAAGCTAAAAGAACATAACATTTCGCCAGTAACTTTGGGGAGAAGAAACAAAGGCATTGAAATAAGTTGCCTAGCATTTGCAGATGATTTTGCGATATTGTCAGAAAACCTAACAAGTGCAACAACACAAATCAATCTCTTGGAAGAAATAGCCAACAAAACAGGTTTGAGAATCTCCGTAGAAGAAACTAAATTTATTACAAACATCAAGAACGCTTCAAAATATTTGGCAACAGATATTGGCCCAGTGGAAAAAGTAAAGAAATTCAAATATCTGGGAGAAATAATTCAAGAAAATGGTTTAGAAAAATCTTCGGTAGAAGAAAGGGTACACAAGATGGAAAGAGCATATGGTATCACTAAGAATTTTTATAACAAAAAGTGCTTATCTAAAAATCTTAAAATAAGGCACTACACTACAGTGGTGAAACCGGAATGCCTATACGCAAGTGAATGTCTGGTACTAAACTATAGATTAGATAAACTTGAAGTACTAGAAAGGAGAATCATGAGGAAAATTTTAGGCCCAGTGAAAACAGCAGAAGTATGGAAATTAAGATCTAATGATGAAATATACATGAACATAGAAAATATAACAGAAACGATAAGAAAAATGAGATTGCAATTTTTTGGACATATTTACAGAATGGATGATTCCAGATTAACAAAAAGGATATTCTAGTACCTTTGGGAGAAAAGGGCAACAACTAGCTGGGTTCAAGAAGTAAAGAAAGATTTAGAAAGAAATAATATAAGTGAAGAAGAAACGGTGAACAGAGAGATCTTTAGAAAAAGGGTATTAAGTATGAAAGGATTCCAAGGAAGATTGCCAAAGAAACCTGGTGCGAAGTGGTCCGAGGACAGAAAGAAGCAGCATAGTGAACGGATGAAGGAGTACTGGAGGGAACGGAAGAGAAAACAACAAAGTGTGAAGAATTGAAATTGGCACGTGGTCCCTAGCAGGCCTCATCGGAAAGAAGAAGGAGAAAGCACGACCTTAACCCTAGAACTGCTGCAGGTTTATCTGTCAAATGCTGCAGTAAATTCCCATAAAGTACACACTAAAGGAATTTGGTATCTGTAAGCATACTGTGTTCATGAATATGACTTATCATACACCAATATAAAGCTGAAAGACTGTTCTATATTATATTGATATAGGTGAATCATTCAGACTCGTCACTTTGAATTAATCATAAAAAGTATTTTATAAAAAATAAAAAAATATTGACTTTTCTGCTCTAGAAAACCATATTGCCGAGTTAAATGTTCGTCAGAGACATCATAAATGAAAAGTTCATAGTTTTTTGTTACTAATTCAAGAACCAGTTTCAAATAATTCCTGTTATTTACTAAAAAGAAAATTATTTTTACAAAAATACGACATTTCTCGATTTTGAAGTACATAATCGGCGCGCGATTACGGGGAGGCAAGTTCACAGGCCTAGGATGACGAACGATAAATGGTACATTTTTACCTGGAAAGTAACTTTCTTCGGGTTGAATATCAGTCTAGTTCACACTTACCCCTTCGCGGCTAACATTAGGCATGTGTACAGGGTCTGTCGGAACATGATAAACATCGCTTGCATTGATGGGGATTTCCATAACTTGCGTGACATCCTGTTCATCGGTATCACTGCCACTACTTTCACCATCTTCATTTTCATACGAATCCACACAATAATCACTGTCATCGTCCATACTATAACACAAATCTTCAAAAATCAAGTGCTAAATTTCTGAATCGTCTTCATAGTTGGCGGCCATTTTGCTCAATGCAACTTCAATATCAACATGGAAGTACTTCCACTTCTGCAGCCAAATAATAGCTTCCATACTGTCATTTGTTTGCCAAAGACTTACACTACGAAAGATAAAAGCATCGGGAACCAGCATAACTTGAAATTAGTGCCATCTTAAGGCTAACAGTAGTACTATATTTGAATTCCAAGACCGTCTTTCAGAGAGACGGTCGCACTTGATTAAACAACACACCGTCTTCCTGGAAGACGGTCCGCAGTTCTAGGGTTAAGGGCATATATTGTGCAAGTTATGAGTTAGCGAGTATTTTGAAAAAATCTGTAAGAGGCATTTGATAATTAGGCCTCGTCTTATATTTGGGATCGTATTACATTTGGGTATATACGGTATATCATATAATTATGAATAATAAGTATATAACACTCCTAGAAAAAATTACATGTATTAGTTATGATCACTATTATAATGGAGCAATTTTAGGATTACCTTCAAGTGATCATCATCAGATCTTGATCACTGGGTTGATATACAAATATTACCGAATTTCCTCACATAATTTTCACACCCTACTTTCCCAACACACACAAAAATTGGTTTATAAAATTTAGGCACATAATCGTCATATAGCACATTTGTAATACGGTAGTGCGCCAGTCAGGTGCACATGCTGCCTCAAGCTTATAACCTGGTGTAACCTTGTTAGAAGAAACGAGTCTGTGTCTGCGGGCTATGATGCTCGACATGCAAGCGGTCGGCATTGTCACAGCACATTCGTATTTCTGCGCCGATTGGTTGCACGCTCTGCGGCAAGCTTATAACCTGGTGTGGCCTTGTCAGAAGAAACTAGTCTGTACCTGTGGACTATGACGCACGCTATGTGATTGGTCGGCATCGTCACAGCACATGCATATTTATACGCCGATTGGTTGCACACACTGCCGCGAGCTTGTAATCTGGTGTGGCTTTGTCGGAAGAACCTTGTCTCGTCTCTGTGCCTGCAGCCTATGACCGCACAAGCGCCAGCACACAGCACGCTAGACAGCGGTCATGCTCAGCGCCAGTCCAGGGGAGTGAAACTTGTATGGACTCATTGCTTCTGCAAGTTGGCCTCGGAATGACGAGTTTCTATAAGCCAATGAGAAAATCCAAGACTTATAGGGTGATCTTGATGAAAGTGAAATATACGGGATTTCAAATGAAGCAAATAATATGATGAAAGTGCACAAGCGTGCAGCAAGTAATGATACAGTATATTAAAAAAGAGATTGTGGTTTTTCTTCTTTGAACTTAAAATTCTTCGCATAATTGCCACACCCTGCTTTTCTTCCACAAATGTTTGGTTAAAAATATGTGAGGAAATACGGTATCTAACTACAAAGAAGTATAGTGGGTATAGTTGGTGTTTATATTACAGTACAATTCGCAGTTTGAATCTCGTTATATTAGGTTAATTTGTCTTATAAGAGTTAGTGAATTACATAAGAGTATCATGCACGTGTATACAGTTAGAACAATACAATATAAAAATAAAATGAAAATAGAGCATGCACTTGAATTCTATTATCAGAATGGAGTGCAAGTTGGTGATGATTATTTTAAGATCTTGACCTAAGACTAATTTTTGTGGCCCAAAATCATTGAATGATGGAGGTCTTACTGTAATGAATGCAATACTCCTATTTTTAGCCTATTTTCATTTATGAAGAAAATAGGCTTGAGATTGTTGTCCGTGTGTGTTTGTGTGCCACCCCACGTAATAAAATTAAACAGCCCAAGCGATTTCAATTAAACTCTGTAAGTGCATACATAATACTACTTCGTCCGACCTCGACCGTGCCTTTCAAATTTTAATACATTTCACCCATCCAAAATGGCGGCCGCACGAAATATTTCACTGGCATTCTATATCTCCGCAACAGTAACAGATATCACTCTGAAATTTTGTACGGTGATAAAGGGTACTACTAGAAGTTAATTGATGTGATTTTCATAAACCTGTTAAGTACAAAACGAACATGGCGGCCAAGTCAAGTTGAAACATTAAAATAGACTTTTCTTGCGATTTAACCATCCCAGCGCTGTGAAATGTTTTTACATATTGTCGTCGTTGGCCAATACTCGTACCCGAGTGTATGTTTCTTTCCTGCATTACTAATTTGTATTCACTCGATGGTGATGTCGCTGGTGACTCAACAGACCAAATCTGGCATAGAACATACGGCCGCACACAATGCAGATGATGGTAGGTGGAGGACGTGGCAATATCTGGTGCAGCTTTCTCCTCTGATGAGTTTCCATTTCCTGCCTTCGGCGTTCTACTTCAAAATGTGAAACTGCAGCTGAGGTGGCTGCACGCCAATGTGCGCGATCTTCCGCAAGAGTATACCAATTATCAGGATCAATGGCTACACTCCTCAAGGTTTGTTTAAGCTGATCTTTGTAACGCTTCCGAGGTGCTCCTAGAGGTCTCTTGCCCGTGCTGAGCTCGCTGTACAGGATTTTCCGTGGGAGTCTGTCGTCATTCATGCGTTGGACATGACCGATCCATCTAAGCCGGTGACTAATGATGATGGCCTCTGTGCTCTTCATCTCTGCACTCTCCAGAACCGCAGCATTCGTTATATAGTCATCCCATTTGATGTGCATAATGGAACGGAGTTTCTGCAGGTGAAAGATTTCCAGTTTTTTGATGGTCGGGCGGTATAGGGTCAGGGCTCGCATTCATAGAGCAATTACACATTGTAATGCACCGACATCTAATTTAGTTCAATTGTTTACATAACCCCAAATGGCGGCTGTGCGAAATTTTAAAATTAAGTTTTTATTTCTTGTGTCCTAATCATGCGATCGAAGTGAACATTTGAATAATGAACCTACGCAATAACCTTCATCTAATGCTACATAACTTTATGGCCTACACATGTAACAATCCAAAGTGGTGACCATCCAAAATCCGGTTCTGAATATCTACGAATCTATTACAGCAATCAAACTGAAATTTTGTATGTTGATAAAGGCTTTTAACATAAGTTCAACTGTTGATCATTCAATAACCTGGTGACCACAAAACCAACATGGCGGCGATGCGAAATTTAAACGGATTTTTCTCGCGACTTTTCATCCGAGCGCTGTGAATCTTGGCACGGTATATCTTCATACAAGCCTAAATATACTGATGTCTAATTTAATGGAATTTTATGAGAACTTAAAAATGGTGGCTGTGCAACTTTTGAAAATCTTGTTTTCATTTCTTGTGTACTAAGTAAGACAGTTAGGATATCTAAAAATAGGCTATTTAGTTCTATTTTTGAATTAATAACCTTGTCTTTTTTTAATATATTGCAGGCCATGAAGCAGTGGTGGGAAATGAAGGCTAAGCATTTTGACTGTGTACTTTTCTTCAAAGTGGGCAAATTCTATGAATTATACCACATGGATGCTGTCATTGGAGTTAATGAATTGGGACTCCTGTTCATGAAGGTTTGTTTCTTTTTTTTTTTACCTGCTTTACTTTCATGTGACTTCTCAGGTTATTAACTAGCTCATAAGATCGATCTGAGCTCTTCAATGGGAATCTGCCAGCTTAGTTTAAGGAGGTTACGAGCAGACCTAACTTAGGTACTGTACCCGTAAACCCGGAAAGTAGCCTGTTGGAATATCCATTGCCCCAGCTGGATTGCCTATTTCTAAAAGCACCGGCCAATTACTACATTAAAAATCGCTCCCAACATGGCCTTTAGGGATTTACATACAGCAGTTTCAAGAATATTGTGGATCAACAACAAACTACACGGGGCACACCTACCTTTACTTACCTTCTCGGGGACTGGGAATTCAGCTTCGCCTACAATACATCCACAATACTCTACTCCTAATATTTAAAATGAATCACACGCCAACACCGACAGATTACGATCTGAATAAATTTATTAACAATGGTAAAATAACCTAAATAAACAAAATAACAATAAACTGACCTAATAACCAAAAAAAAAAAAAACACACACAATCATTCACTCTTCCTTTCCACTACACATCTTACTACAATGCTGTGTAAAAAAAATTATGAGCATAAGATTCTTGGCTTGATTTAGGCCTACACTTACGTAAAAAGAAAAACGTTTAAGGATGGCTCTTACATTCGTGGCATTCCTGTCACCTGGTTTCATTTACTAGCACACGTTTGGAGAACGCACGTGCACTGGCCTGTTTTATCAATGAAACGCTCGCACCACGCTGCACTCTGAACTAAATACAATTTATACAAGGCGGTGAGTCTTCACCTGTTCATATTATGTCACACCGCTCTCCAATTCTAACGGTGAATCATTCTAGCCAGCCCACATTGAGACTGCTTTGTGTGCGTTTAGAATACACGTAAAATTAACATTCAGATCTTATAAAAATGCACATAACTTCTATGTTTCTTAAACAAACATTCTGAAAATTTTTATACACTCTTTCATTCGCACCCCGAAATTGTTCTAGACCAATCCGGTTCAACAATTACTCTTAACAGTGGACAATCATTCATACCAAAAAACATCCGCTCATAAAACACACGCTATTACAAAACAATCGATTAATAAATCCTACTAAAATTATTTAACCAATTAAATCATTTCCGACAAAAATTTACATATAATTTGTTCATAATAATAATGGACACTATTTAGTGTTGCTAACACGTTACTTTCGAGATTCTGAATTCTCGGTTACAATATAATTCTCAATTAATTATATACACTGTTTTTCTACATAATCATTTTCTATCACTCCGTAGTTTTGATATACTGCTTACACATCGTCTTATATAGGTTTCATTTCATTGTCGGTCTAATACAATCGACTGATTAAGGTTAACTGTACGTAATTACATAACTTCGGGTTTAATAAAGTATACTAATTGATATATACTAACTGATCAGGTTATTTCACTTGGTGTGTAGGATTTATGAGACAGGTGAGGTACCCCCTGATTTCAAGAAGAATGTTATCATCCCTATACCAAAGAAAGTGGGAGCTGACAGATGTGAAGATTACCGTACAATCAGCTTGATTACTCATGCTTCAAAGATCCTGTCTAGAATAATTTACAAGAGGATTGAAAGCCAGATCGAAACGGAGTTGGGTGAAGACCAGTTTGGTTTCAGGAGAAATGTAGGAACAAGGGAAGCAGTACTAAGTCTTCGGCTGATTTTGGAAGGTCGAATAAGGAAAGATAAGAGAACGTTCATGGCATTTGTAGACTTAGAAAAGGCTTTCGATAACGTTGATTGGACTAAATTGTTTGACATTTTGAAATCTATTGGAATAAAATACAGGGATAGGAGGGTGATATACAATCTATACAGAAACCAGACAGCAGTCATTCGAGCTGAAAGACATGAGAGAGAAGCTGGTATTCAGAAAGGTGTAAGGCAAGGCTGCAACTTATCACCCATACTTTTCAATCTTTACATTGAACAAGCAATGAAGGAAATTGTAGAAAATTTTAAAGTTGGAGTGAAGGTTCAAGGAGAAATAATTTCAACTCTGAGATTTGCTGATGACATCGTCATCTTGGCCGACAAGCCTGAGGATTTGAACGAGTTTTTGAATGGTATGGATTCCGTCTTGCGGAAGGACTTCATGATGAAAATTAATAAATGTAAAACAAAAATACTGGAATGCAGCCGAAATAAATCAGAAACCTTGATGGAGATCAAATTGGCAGGTGAAAAGCTGAAGGAAGTAGGAGACTTCTGTTACTTAGGAAGCAGAATAACCAGTGATGGACGAAGCAAAGAGGTTATAAAAAGTAGGTTGGCTCAGGCAAAGAAAGCCTTTCTACTAAAAAGGAATCTGTTGACATCGAATATAGATTTAGGTATTTGGAAGTCATTTTTGAAAGCCTTTGTCTGGAGTGTGGTGCTCTATGGAAGTGAAACTTGGACTATTGGTGCAGCAGAAAAGAGGAGAATTGAGGCATTTGAAATGTGGTGTTACAGGAGAATGATGAAGATCAGATGGGTAGATAGGGTTACAAACGAAGAGGTATTAAGGCGAGTGGGAGAGGAGAGATGTTTCTGGCGACTGCTAATGAAGAGAAGAGATAGGTTGGTAGGACACATACTAAGACACCCAGGAATAGCAAGCTTAGTTATGGAAGGTAGGGTCGAGGACAAGAACTGTAGGGGTAGACCAAGGTTAGAATATGTTAAACAGATTGCCTCGGATGTAGGGTGTGGTAGCTATGTAGAGATGAAACGATTAGCTCAGGACAGGGAGGCACGGAGAGCTGCATCAAATCAGTCAAAAGACTGAAGACTCAAACAACAACAACAATTGTATCATTGACGTGAGTAGACAATCTTTCTCTAGTTGTATTTCCGCTAAAACCCTTCTGTCAACAGCTAAGACATTATTTCACATGAACTGGACTACTTGTATACAATAATTATTATCATGATCAATGCCTTCTTATCAAAGAACAACAATACTTTGTCTTCCCTTTAAAATGTGGAACTCCCTTCGCACGAGCACTTCATAGCTCTACAAATCTTCATATAACAGTATATATGGCATAAACAATTATCATCCACTATGTTAACCAATAACCAAAAAGGATTAATTGTTATTAACATTTCTTCTGTAGGAACTTTTCTCAAATAAAGGCATGACCCTCAGTATCATTTCACATGACTACTGATCTATCATTATACATGCTTAAATTCTTCAAACGAAACTTCCAATTGTATTAAACGATATTAGACTGTCGTGATTGACCTCCTAAAGTTTACTCTACAAAAAGATAATTAACTGTTAACTCGTCTGTCGCAAATACATGTAATAAAAATAATACTCCTGTCTCACTTCACTGATCAAGCTTTAAATTGTTTATCGTTGTAATATCAGGTCGACATAATGACATGATGTTACACAAATAGTGTAAAATAACACACATTTTGTTTATAGTGTCAAATAGAATTCAATCTCGACCGGGATAAACTAGCTTTGAATTCCTAGCCAAAGATTTGAATAATCTTCTATCAAAAGGTATTTCCTCTAACATATTAAATGAACAAAGCTCTCAGCTTTACAAATAATAAGAAGGTTTGTCAACGTCGTAATGTTTTTCCACTCTACACAAAGAATGTTTATAGGGATTAAGACTTCGGTCTTATCAAACGAGTAGTATTTCCTAGATCGTTGACAGTTTATGTAAAATAATGATATGACAATAACATTCGATGTTTCTTCTGTTCTTGAAGTTAGATGTTGTTACATTAAAGTGCTCAAATTAAATTTAAAAAGAATTTAATTTGAAGCTGTGACACAATGTCAGAATCATCATCATCATCATCTTGTACAGTTTCCAGCCCCAGGCCGGGTCTGTTTGGAACATAAGCCTCGCCACTTAGTCCTTTCTTCCCACCACCTCTCCGCTGTCACTCTGGTCCAGTCCTCGCCTCTCTTCTTGACACATTCCTCCACTCCTTTCAGCCATCTATCTCTTGGTCGTTTCTTCTGCATCTGCATCTCATGTATCCTCTTGGGAATCCTCTTCTCATCCATTCTCTTTAAGTGTCCATACCACCTCAGTCTTGACGTCTCAATCCTACCTTGCAAGGGCTCCTCTTTCACCATTTCCCTGACCTTTTCATTCCTCAACCTGTCTCTTCTTGTTACTCCGATCCTACTTCGCAGGAACTTCATTTCACCTGCCTGTATTCTGCTTATGTCTCTTTTTTCTTCATTGTCCACGTTTCTGAAGCATAGGTCAGTATCGGGATATAGTAGGTTCTGTATAACACTTCCTTGCTTTTTTGTGGGACATCTTTATTCCACACTAAGCTCCTAATGCTTCTCAGAAATGCTTCTGCCTGTCTGCCACGTTCCGTAATCTCTTTGTCATTTTTCCCATTTTCCTCCACTAGACTTCCCAAGTACTTGAGACTTTCCACCTTCTTCAGCTGTCCACCTCCAAGTGTTATCCCACTCATTGGTCTGTCCTTTTTCCTGGTCGTTAACAGGATCTCACATTTACTGATGTTGAACTTCCATCTGTACTCTCCCACTGTTTCTTCCCAAGCCTTCAGTTGCTCCTGAATTTCCTCCTCCTTGTTTCCCCAGACCATGAGATCATCTGCAAACACCATTGCTTTCATCTTATCTTCTCCTATCTTTCCTGCTATCCGTGTCATCATTACCTCGTCCATAACCACAATAAAGAGAAGGGGTGACAGCGCACTACCCTGTTTCAGGCCACTCATTTGTCTGAACCAGTCTGTTCTTTCCCCTCCAACTTTCACACAACTCGCACTTCCACAATACATCTCCTTCACTCTGCCTACGGTCCCTTTTTCCACTCCCATGTTTTCCATTGCTTCCCAAACCTTCTCCCTACACACACTATCATAGGCCTTTTCGATGTCCAGGAAGGCCATCAACAGATCCTCTCCAAATTCATAGTGGTGTTCCTGGAGCTGTCTCACTGAAAATATGAGATCCACTGTTTATCTCCCAGGTCTGAATCCATACTGCTCCTCTCTCAATTTTCTCTCCACTTTGGCTCGTATTCTACTTTCTAATATCTTTTCATATATCTTGGCACAGTGAGATATGAGCGTGACTCACCTGTAATTTCTGCACTCCTTTCTGCTTCCTTTCTTAAATATTGGGACAATTAATCCTTTCTTCCAATCTTCTGGGGTCTTTTTCTCCTTCCATATCACCCTCATCACACGGTACAGCCACTGTTTCCCAACCTCCCCTGCTGCCTTCACCATTTCAACACTCACTTCATCCACACCCGGTGCCCTTCCTCCTTTCATCTTGTCTATAGCCATCTCCAGTTCTCTCCAAGTCAGGTCCTTTTCCATTCCTGTGTTGTCTTCTCCATCTTCCAATGCATTGTCTTCCTCCCTATGACCATTTGGATTCAGCAAATCCTCAAAGTACTCTTTCCACACTGTCTTGAGTGTCTCTTTGTTGTGTACCTCATTTCCGTTTTTGTCCATCATTACCACATCCTCTCGCAGACCTCTTCTCTTACTTTTGACCATCCCATAAAGTACTTTCTTATTTCCTCTACTGTCTTCCTCCATCATCTCTGTCCACTTTACCATCCACTTCTTCCTCTCCTCTGCGACAATCTTGTTTGCTTCTTTCTTCTTTATCTTATAATCTTCCCTTGCCAGATCAGTTCTTTCCTGGAACCACACTCTGAAAGCCTTGTTCTTCCTTCCCACAGCTTCTTTTACTCTCTCATTCCACCATGGTGTCTCTTTACACCGCTTTCTGTTGCTTGTTCTTCCACACACTGCCACTGCAGCTTCCACCATTGTGTTTTTGAATTGCTTCCATTCCTCTTCCCCTGTTTTAGGATTGTCTGTTGGCATCCTTTCCCTTATTATCTTCTGGAATTCTTCCTTGACTTCCTTTTCCTTGAGTTTCCATACTTTGATTCTCCTTTCCTGGTACTCTGTCCTCTTGCTATCCTTAACAACTCCCAGGTTCATTACAAGTATTCTGTGGTCGCTATCTAAGGCCTCTGATGGTATTACCTTTATATCTCTGACACTTCTCTTCATTTCCCAGTCGTACAGCATGTAATCTACCAAAAATTTCTTTGTTAAAACACTGCTGTACCACGTTACCTTGTGGCTTTCTTTCTTCCGGAACCAGGAGTTGCCTACCACTAAACCGTTTCTCTTGCAAAAATCCAGCAACTTTCTCCCTTCTTCATTCCTGCTACCCCATCCTTCTGCTCCCAATACATTTTCATATCCTTGCCTTTCACTTCCTACATGTGCATTCAAATCTCCCATGACAATGATGCTCTGACCATTCAACTGCTGTTGTAGCTCCTCCTCAAAGTCTTCCTTCTCTTGAGCTGTACATCCAACTTGAGGGGCATATACCTGGGCTATCTCCAGGCTTCTTCCCTTTACAGTTACTCTGATCTTCATGATCCTGTCACTTATTCCCTTTACCTCTTCCTTCATTCCATCTCTCACAACTACTCCTACTCCGCTGCTCCTTCCTTCACTGTTCCCCCTCCAGTACAACCGGTACCCTTTCCTCAGTTCTCTGCGACCTTCTCCTTTCCATCTTGTTTCTGCCAAGCCCAGTACATCCAGTTTTCTTCTCTCCATCACATCTACAATCTCCTCCACCTTTCCTGTCAGTGTCTGTATGTTTAATGTCCCAACTCGTAGTCCATTAGCATATCCGGGTCGTCGTCGTTTGCATCCGTCCTTTCCGAGGCCTGTTCCTGTTTTGAAAGCAAATATGATATCCACTACTGGCTTGCTAGGCCTATCGTAGCTTCACCAGAGCCCCGTCAGCCGTCACTTTTCAGGGTTCCCATAGAGCCTTCACAGCTACCGCAGCGGTCCCGGGGCACACGAAGTCCCCACTGTACTTCTCTCCTACAGGCAATCCCCTACTTCATGCCGTTGCCTGTCTCCCACCACGTGGAGGAGGGGTTGGACTTGTGGGAGACACAATGTCAGAATACTTGGTTTAAATCAACTTATTAAAATTCGAGAGTCGAAACGACTAGTCTTCTATGAGGCAATATGATTCCTAAAACAAAAATTTTAATGTCAGTTCCACAACTGATCCGTAGAATAAAATTGAAAAATAGATGAAAGGCAATCATCTCCTAAATAATCTTGAAGCATAAAAATCTTAGCACACATCTGAAGTGTAAAATACATGAGAACACTGAAATAAATGAAATGTGAAAATATGGAGTAAGATCGTTGGCTCAGGATGTCACTAATCAAGCTCTATACTATAAATAAGAGACACTGCTACCTTATTTGGACGAAAACTTGAAGATATATGTAAGTATTCCCACAATACTTTAGATGTTTCCTCAGTTCAAGATACTGAGATGGATCTGCATTCGAACCTCGGATCTGCGACCTCAGAGATAGGAACGTCCCTCTCTGGAATTCACCAACTTTCGCCTGGGCTCGAACGACATCCTTCTGGCAAATTCTTCTGTAGTTGCTGGGCTACCCTAGCATCTTGACAAATCTCTTCTGTAGAATCTTCATTCTCTGTCGCAAATATGTATCAGCCTCATCATTGGAATATAATTTATAGAAATATTCATATAAATGGTGAATGAAATATTTCCATTGCTAATTGATGTTACATTAGTGTTCGTAGACTGACGAAAATGTACAAGATGGACCGTATGCTACGTCTGTATTCAAGAATACCGTATATACTCGAATACCACCCGCACATTTTTAAACAAAATCGGACGTGAAAAATTGGGGTGCGGGTCTTATTTGAGTCATCCTGATTTTAAAGATTTGAATTGCCCGCCACGCGCGATATCGGGTGTTGCGAGTATCCGCTAGATGGTGCTAGCCTTCTTCCGGCTATCACTTTGTTTTACCGTAAGCAGGCGGCGTCACAAAGTCTCGCGCACGTGTCGCGCACGTTTTCAGAGTGTAAACATGAGTTGTACGAAGCGTTTGCGGTCGTTCAATGTGAGTGAGAAGCTGGAAGCTGAAGTTATTGGAAATCGTGCCCGGTAGGAAATATGATATTGACGAGTCATGTATTCGTGATTGAGCGGGATGACGTCTATGCTACAACCACTGGATGTCTGTGTGAACCGCCCGTTCAAAGCAGCCTTGAAACAGCTGTATACGGAGCAGATGGCGGCCGATAAGCACACACTGACTCCAACTGGTCGTATTCAGCACCTGGAAGTTCAGCTGCTATGTTCGTACATTCTTACGGCATGGAATCGTATCTCGGGAGATCTCATACGGAAGAGCTTCAAGAAATGTAGTATTTCGAATGGTATGGATGTCAGTGATGACGACATTTAGTGGGATGGTGATAAAAGTTCCGAAGTTGGTACTCCTGATGACGATGAATGAAGTGTTTGTGTACTTTTATTTGTATTTTTAATCGTTTGATGTGTGTTATTTTAGGACGACTTCAATACTGTTGGAAACTATTTTGGATAAATGCTATTCTGTTTATTTAGTTAAGATTGTACATAATTTTGAGTTTTTTTTTTTTTTTTTTTTTTTTTTTTTAATTTTGTTCTTCAAAATCAGGGGGCGGGTCTTATTCGGGGGCGGGTTGTATTCGAGTAAATACGGTACGTTGTCTAACGAAGTTCCATCGTATCTCAACTCCTGTTATCGAATATGTCTCTGGCGCATGACTATTTAGTTCATCATATCAACAATGTTAATTATGTTGAATATTCTCTTTTGTCCCAAAATAATTCAATTTCCGGGGGCAGTACCTAACCCCTACATTGTCAATAGACCAATGGTTTCAGTGCCCACCAGTTCTGAGCAGTTTATCTGTTCACATTCTCAATGAAGATTGCAGGCCAAGCTTTACTATTTCTGGAATTTGTGCTCTTTTACATTAGTGATAGATATAAAATTTGCCCAAAACTCATCAGGTGATGTATCTTCACATTTTAAGACCTTTATGTCAAGTTTAGACATTCTATTATTTAGACATTTCGAATTTTCAATAGAATGCGAAATTCTTTTCCATGAAATAAACTCTCATACTTTTGTTTATTACAGAACTAAGTATTTTTCTTAATAATTGATGTCTTATTTGTTCGTAAAAATAATTTTTTAAATATATATTTGTTAAGAAATATCTATATTTTGGATTGACTGTGCTTGGAGATTTTTAATGGAGGTCATATATTTTCCAACTGAAGACCAAAATACTAAATTCAGTGTTTGTTTGTTTATGTGCCAATTGCATTGCCACAAGGAACAAATTGACATTCGAACCCGGGAAGATTTATTCTTCCAACCTTGGACCTGAACCTTGCAACCCTGGACTGGTGTTTGTGCTTCCCTGCAGATTGTGTAACCCTAAGGGAATTAGGAAATCTTTGTTCCCCCTACCATTTATTTCCAAATCTGGAATTGGACCATCAACTGAACTTTGTGTACCCCTACTAACAGTGGACAGCCCTGTGGGAAATGTGAAAAGCTTCAATTCTCACGCTAAAACTTGAAGAGTCGTCAACCAACCGGCAACATCGCATTGGGCCAATGCGCAGTAAACCACTATGCTTGGCAACGCTCAATTGGTCAGTAACCAATGATGCCAACTTGGGACAAATTGCACTCCATTGTGTGCTCGGCAGCCCGAGTCATTTCGTCCCCCTGTTAGGTTGGCTGAACTGTGCACGAGTAACGCGTTTGGCACGTAAGTGCCGGACTGAAGCAGAAAGGAGCTCGGTCGGCGTCATTACTGAAGGGACTGGTACTAAGTCAAGTCATGTTGTGCTGGGCTCCGGGGAGACGCCTCGTGTTCTTCCCGGAGTCCCAAGAAAATAAGGTAAAGCTTTGAAGATAACATTTTGGAAAGGGCACAAATCATGAAAGAACAGCGTGTGCGATTCTCGCGTCTCCTCAAGAAAACTTTCGAGAAAAAGCTATTTTCGAACATAGCGTCACTTACCGCGTGTGATATTTTTTTAAAGATAAGGACTAACTTATATTTTGTCTGCAGACAATAGGGTATTACAGCTTTCTATTCTATTTTGTGTGTATGTTGTTATGCTATTTTTGATGTATTTTTGGGCTGGGAAAACATTTCGTTTTTTTTGGTTCTTGAAGTAGGGATTGGGGGGGGGGGTATCTCGTCATAACCTTTGTTAGGCAAGTCAGCGTCTTCTTAGATGATTCGATTCTAGGCTGGCGAGCCGGACAGTTTAGTCGCACTAAGTGGCTCTTAACCTCTAACATGTAACACTTCGGCTTTTGAATTTGTTGCAGCATCTTTTAATAGTTATCTTGCTTGTTCCCGAGGAACATTTCTTGTGTACTTACTGAAGATTTATTGTGCATTTACTTAACATTTCTTGTGAATTTTGGTTTTCTTTACGCATTCCTGATCGCGTGTCGTCATGGGAATTCATATCCATGCTTGTACTTCAGAAACTGATTTCGTTCCGCAAGCTGTTTTCACCTCTCGTATTTGCGTTGGGTTCTGACATACCTTGCCTTTGGGGTTTTTCATTATATATATTTCTTTTATTTCGAGTCAGGCTAGGCTTGATTTATTTTGGTATGCCTGTATGTGAAATTATTTAATATGCCCTTGTTTCTTGTGTACCCATTGTATATGGTTCTTAGTTTAATTATATTTTGTCAATGTTACTCTTCATTCTTTTATTTCCATGCATGCAGTCAACTCCTAACCGGACCTCTGGTTACGCACAAGCCGTCCACTCCACAGGTTTAAGCCTGAAGTCCTATTAGGGCACCGCTCAACTCTGAACCTCTTGGCGAATGTCCAAGGTTAGGGAAAGAGTGGCTCAGTTTTAGTACGCTGGCTGGCTGCGTGGCTCGGCGGTAACGTTCTCGCTTGCTGGGCCCAAGGTTGCAGGATCGAATCCTGACGCAGCGATTTGGCATTTGAGAGTGCGCAAGTACGAGGGAGCCGTGTCAGTATGTTTACTGGCGCGTTAAAGATCCCTTTCAGGGCAAAATTCCGGCACCCTGGTGTCACTAAAAGCCGCAATAGTTAAAGGGACATAAAACCAATAACATTAATATTATTACTAGCGTACCCATGCGAGAACTCTCTCATATTGGTTGTGCGCGCCCCTTGTGTACAGACTACCCGCACGACTCTAGTGCTATGCGGGCTGGACACGACACGGTTCTGGCAGGGGCTATCATCTTGTTTATTTGTTTAAAAAGCTTGCCATGGTGGGTGAGTGGATATCTTGTCGGTCTACTAACCCCAAGATTGCAGGTTCGCTCCTGGCCATGGTAAGTGATTTTTGAAAGGCGGCAAAAATTCAATACGCATGTCATACGATGTTGGGTTATTCCCGAAAAAAAATTACATGAGATTAATAAGTAAATTATTTATATCTTAGAATGGATAATATTGGTTCATCATTTCACTGTTATGAATTGCTTTGTCTATGACCTTACTGCAGTAACTTTTTTTTCTTTTTTGCCTTGTGCTGATATGTTTACATTTAATACGATTGCAATTGCATTCTACAACTTTCATGAATCAAATTGCAGGGTGAATGGGCCCACTCTGGGTTTCCTGAAATTGCATATGGTCGCTTCTCAGCAAGCCTAGTGGAAAAGGGGTATAAAATTGCTCGTGTAGAGCAGACAGAAACCCCAGACATGATGACAGAACGCTGCAAGGGCTGTGAGTACTCTTTAGTTCTATTCTCAATTGAGTTTCCTCCTTATCTGATTATTTAACAGTTCTCTAAACCTACTCATTATACAGAGAATGACGGCTACTCTCCTGCATCTGTAATATTACAAATGTAACATTTGCCTCATTAAAACTGTGCAATACTTGCAATGCTGACTTCACAAAACATTCAGACTTTTTGGCACGTATAGCTGTTTCTCTGCAATAGATATTCGCACAATCTGGCAATTAGGTTAGTGACTGGGATGAGTGAGCTGTCTTCTGCCTGAAGAGAACACACCCTTACCAATTCTGATTTAAAAATGTTTTATCCACATTTACAAACCTACACATAGTGGTAAGGATGAAATGAATGATGTCTTAAATGCCCAGCAATGGGTAATGAGAATGACAGTACAAAGTTAAAAGCCCATGTCCTGGGTCAATCGAATCACTTTGCTATGAAACTTGTTATTTCCCCAACCTAGCCCCATAAACTTTTATCTATTCTCTTCATGCAAGTCAAACCTAGGGGGCTACCTATTTGAGGACTAGTAAGTAGTGCTTAAGAAATATGAGGCACTTCCCAAGGATCTTACAAAGAATGATTTGCATCAGGTGTTCGAGGACTGGGAAAAATGTTTTAATAAGTCAATTCAAGTAGGTTACCCTTCTGGAGTAGTCAACATTTGTGAAAAATACTCCTTATTCATCAGCCTTCTTATAAGAGAATAAGCATACCATATTAAAACAGAGGGTATATGCTAATATGAGAGTAAACTACAGTCCCGCTCTCAAAGTACTGTTGTTTTTTTTGGTAGTGTTTAAGGTTACCAAGTTTGACAAGGTGGTTAAGAGGGAAATCTGTCAAATCACTACAAAGGGCACGCAGACATTCAGTGTGCTGGATGGAGAGGCTCGAGAAGCTGAGACCAACTACCTGATGGCACTTACAGAACAGGTATTGTACAGAGCGTTATTCTCCAATCAATATTGAAAAGCTGTATGCACTTGTATAAAAGCCACACTCCTAATGTTGAACCAAAAATTGTGCATGAATTTTCACCCACATAAAAGCTGCTTGTTAAATATGTTACCCTGTTGAGCCGATTGGTTTCGACTCACAATACTTCGCCGCCCCCGCCCCCATGTGCCCCGCCCCCCGTCGCCGCCCCCCCGTCGCCGCCCCCCATGTGACCCCCCCCCCCATTCTTCTGCCGACGCTCCTGGCATTAATTGTGAATCATTTCTGGATACAAGAAGAAGACATAAATAACTTAAATAACCATTGTCTTTTAATGGAAAATATATTAACTAATTACTCCGGCCTACATTGATTGAATATAGCCATGGTTGACTGTCTAGTGAATAATATGTATGCTGGGACTGTACTGGATTTGGCGGTATTTGTTCAAATAATCTAAAGTCTGATAGCCAATCATTGACGGACACATCGATGAAAATTCTATTGCCAAATTAAATTTGGTTAAAAAAGGACGTTTCGATAATTTAAGAGGTGAAGGAAAATTAATTATAAAAGTTGGCATTAAAACTAGTGCCAGGCGTTCTTCATTTGTCATCGGTTTTAAAATGAACTTCTGCACATGCGCAAAATGGCGTCCCAGTGTCGAAATGAAGCCAAGCTAAAAGAGAACATAATGTGAGCTTGTGGCGAAAGGACGCGGTTTGTGGTAGCCTCGGACCACTACCTAAATCTTGGTCCGAGAACAAGGTAAAACTGTTAGATAATATTATTTGGAACTCTAGAACCGTCAGACAAAACATTTATGACAATTTCATGAAAATGGAAATTATGTTTGTGAATTTTAAGAGGCCAAGTGTCGTCTGGCCGGTTGCATTGAAATAACTTTCGATTCCAAAAGGACGCTATTCTTCTCTTACCTAGGCGTTTTCTTGATTTGCTAATTTGTTCAATTTATATTTTAATGGGTCTATTATAATGTGGCCTAAGATTATTTTATATTCATAACACGCCTCCTATTATTTAAGCAGCGAAAAAGAGTTTGTTTTACTTCATCTTTCGAGATGTGTTTGGTTTCATTTTTAATCGTTGCATGCTGCTAATGTAAAATTAATTGATTTTAAGAATGTAATTGTCAGGATTTTGGCGTGGGGAACTTGATAGTTTTAATAATGACAAACGGCCCCTTGCTTTTCGTTTGTCTGAGATGGCATCTTTTGGTCTATTATGGCCACATAAGCACAGCATTCATGCTGGTTGCAAAACATTTTCGGAAGCCTATTTGAAAGAATGTAATGAGTAACCAATTGAAATGAATCGAAAAGAGACTGTAGTAGTTTCGGATAAGAATTAGAAAAGGTTTAATATGTGGTGATTTCTAAATCACGTGAATGTAACTTGTTTTAATTATACTGCGTTGCCATATAATTTGGGGTATAGCTTGGCCTCCATTTTTGATATATAGTAGGAGTGCAGATTGGTGTTCCCTCCCATAGCCATTCGGCCTTGTATTCTTTTCCCTTGAGAATATATATTTATTTTTACCTATTGCTGTTCGAGTCCATGTTTCATTGTGCGCATAGAATAGTACTAGGTTAATTGTCTTCAGGCCACTTTGGCCTCGGGGTACCAAACCCAGACCTCCCTCCCCGTACAGATTTATGGTAGCATCGCAGTGGTTTTCGATTTTCTGGAGCCGTTGCCTGGTGTTGTTTTTGCCGTGGTATATTGTTGAATTAACTTACGTGGATTCGAGCAGCACGGGAGAAGTGAGTAACTGAGGGTTAACTAAGGTTAGGTAGGATGCCTACTGTGGTACTCTGGCTAATATATGATTTTCTTTTCATGGCTGTGAATGGACAAAGCGTTGCTGGCATTCCTCAGTGCGTGAACGCACTGACGACGAGTCAAGTCCAGGTTTAATACTGGCACTCAAGAACATGGTCTCTCTGTAAGCATGGTAAAGTTGGCTGCTGGATTCTCTCTGTTATCACACTCTGTGATGTTCCGTACTACAAGCTGCTTCCAAGGTAGGATCAAACCAGTACAGTAGTTATTTGATTCATGGTAGAAAGTTATCTATGCACAGCTGTTAAGTAAAGTGCTAATGGCTAATCGTTCTGCGTTCCTGTCAAGTTGTGTGAAAAGTGATATCATTCGCGCGTTGAGTTCTTGCTGAAAATCATTATGGCATGGTTGCCAAATTTTGAATTGCTATTTGTTCTGGCTGTGTTGCCAATGTGATTAAGTCATCTAAGCATTAATGAAATTTAGTGAACTGAATAGTCAATTATTTTGCTGTATTCTGTGAGAAACATCTGTGCGCAGATAATTGTTGTCATCGAGTTGAATGTGTAATGTCTTGTGACATATTAAGTGAAGATTTCTGTGAACATGCAGGTGGACGAGTAATGTACTGTGAGTACATACAACAGCAGTGTCGAGCTGAAGCTTTTCAGGTGGTGAAACAGCGAGTTTTAAAATTGCTAGGCCGAGGTCAGGTGTTAAGTCAGCTGTGGAGTCGTGAAGCCCCGTTGTGTTGGGTGTGTAGTTGTTGCGATTGTAGCTGTTCGTGCGACGGGTGGTCGAAAATTAGGAAGCAGAAAGCAGTTACAAGTAGAGCTGATCTAGGTGATCGTGTTTGGTCGTGTGAAGTTTTGATCTTCAGTCGGTAGATAGAAATTTTGAAATTTATTTCAGGTTTGGTTGGAGTTAGGAATCGAACGAGTGACGTGCCAGGACTGCACGTATGGTTGGTGTTGGTGTGCGTGTGGTTGTGTGAGTGAGGTTAGGGCATTTCAGGATGCCAATTGAGAAGTGAGGAGTTGATGCGGAGATCGTCGAGTGATACCAACCTAGCGGGAGTAGCCAGTCTCTGTCTATTTATGATTCTGGTACTTTCAGTGATGGTTGGTGATGTCGACATTGCTATGCTCCTCTGACTCTTGATGTCGTGCGGGCTGGTGATGATCGCACATCGTAGTTTAGTATTTTGAGGGTACATTTTGTTGTTTTATTTCAGGTGTGTTTAGTGCCTTGTTGGTACTTGGTGCTCGAGTGAGTACTTGTTAGGGAGTGTTTTGTTGTTTGTGATTTGTGGATTTGTGATCCATGTACTGCGTTGTTGGTACTAGTTGAGATTTAATTAGGGTTAGTGTTTTTATTTATTTTCTTGTGCGTTGGTACTCGGTTGAGTATTTGAGATTTCTTCGGTTAGTGTCTAGGTTTTGTTTTGTTGGTACCGTGTTGGTATTGGTTGGATTGAGTTGTGTAATTTTGTCAGTACTCGGAGTAGTATTTGTGCTTCGAGAGGTTGTTGGGTCGGTGATACCAGGATGTTTAATTCCCTGATGATGTGTGATGGATTGTCGAGTGGTGCCTAATGTCCTTAAGTGAAAGTGCAGGTGGCCTTTTCTTTGTGAAGAGGCGTATGCAGGTGGTCTTTGTGAAGAGGCGTATGCAGGTGGTCTTTGTGAAGAGGCGTATGCAGGTGGTCTTGTGAAGAGGCGTATGCAGGAGGTTTTGGTGAAGAGGCGTATGCAGGCGATATTTCCTTTCATTGGCGCACGTGGCAGGTGTTCCAGACTAGTTCCGGAGATGGCTGGCAACTGTTTCTGTTATGGAATTAGGAGGATTGGAAATTGTTCTTGTCTGATATTTCAGACGACTTAGGTACCTACGGACGGTTGGTTTTAATGAGTGAGATGATGTTGAGATTAAGTAGTCGAGTGGTGCCTTGACTTTTATTCGAAGAGGTATATGCAGGGAGCCTTTTCATGAAGGGAAGGTATATGCAGGTGGATATTTCTGGTCGCTGAAACACGTGGCAGGTGTGGAGGCCAGTTTTGGGAGCAAACTGTAAGCTGCATTGTGTATGCGATACAGGTGAAGGTTTTCTTTCTGAATTGATTAGGTGAGGAATTTAATTTGTCTGGTTCTACAGACGTTGTCAGTTGGCACCTACGGACGGTAAGGCAATGGTTACTCTTAAGTGACCCAGTGAAATGGTTGCATAAGTGACCCTTGGTAAGTTGTAAGGTTGCGTGAAGTGACCCAGTGAAAAGTTGGTTGCTATTGAGTGACCCATGGTGGAAGAAATGGTTAAGTAACCCTTGGTATGGTAAGAGAGGTTGGTTACTAATTAGTAACCCAAGATTAGAAAGGTTGCTGAAGTGACCTAAGGTAAGTTGATTGTGGTGGCCATCGTGGAGATGGTTGCGAATGTGTTGATTGAAGTTTATTTGGTTTGATTATGAATTGGTAGTGCTACCTATCGTTGAGATGGTCGCACTGGGTTGGTAGCTGGTTTTTAGAAGTCGACTGGTGAATTTGGTGAGGTTATGTCTTGACAAGAGTGAATGTTGTGAGGTTAGGTGTGAGCTTGATCCTTCGAGTTGTCTAGTGTTGTCATTGTGACAGTGAGGTTAGAAGATTGCCGAGGGCAACGTGCGAGTGAACTTGGGTGATTCTGGTAGTAAGCTGACTATGTGTTTGGTTCAATAGTGAGGTTGTGTCAGGAGTAACTGCTGCTTCATGGTGATTGGTCGCAGATGTGAGATGGATTCCTGCGTTATCTGAAGTTGAGCACGTGTGTGTAGTCCTGTTGAAGTTTGGTTCACGTGAATTGTGATTGCTGTTTTGTTGCTGAGATTGTTCGAGCGGTTCTGCGCCTGCTGTTCTACCTTAATAAAGTTTGAAGCCATGCTTGAGAGCTGTGTGTGTATATTTGTACTTGATGTAATTGTACATCAGAAGTAACTTACATGACTGTGCTGTTTGAGAGTACTCGGGAGGTACTGTGGTACCTTGGTACCTTATATTAAATTGAGAGCCGATTGCCATGATTGCTGAGGGATGGCATGTTGTTAAGTGACGCTGCGTCCACTTAATAATTTCCTTAGAATGTGAAAACAGGATTTATTTTGGTTGGGAACAAGCTAGAAATTTTACCAGAACATCGAATTGTGATGTTCATATTAGTAATTACTCGTCACATTGTAAATTAACAATTTAAATTGAAACATCGTCTGTCGGTTTAAGCTCTAACAGTCTTACCTGGTCTAACACTGCGATTATTCCAAAAAGCCAAGGAATGTCACTTGCTATAACAACGACATGGTAACTGAATCTACATGGAATATCATCGGTGAGATGGCGGTCATGTGATCCTTATTGGCATCTGGTATCTGTTCCGGTTGGTCACGTGAGTGATGTGATCACTCACCACTCGTGGCAGTGGCCAGTGCACAGGTTACTGTCACCATGCACGACATAACATCTAGTGGAGGTGTTAGCCATTCTGCTGGTCAGAGTGGAAGCATTTCCTACAACTTCGTGAGATGTCCAGCTGTAACGGTCCGGAGAGGCTGTATTGGAGAGCTGGTTCCATCCTGCTTGCAGCTACCATCGGGGATCATCATCTGACCCCCTACAGGTGGAATCGCAGGGGGAGACTGAGCCGATTGGTTTCGACTCACAATACTTCGCCGCCCCCGCCCCCATGTGCCCCGCCCCCCGTCGCCGCCCCCCGTCGCCGCCCCCCATGTGACCCCCCCCCCCATTCTTCTGCCGACGCTCCTGGCATTAATTGTGAATCATTTCTGGATACAAGAAGAAGACATAAATAACTTAAATAACCATTGTCTTTTAATGGAAAATATATTAACTAATTACTCCGGCCTACATTGATTGAATATAGCCATGGTTGACTGTCTAGTGAATAATATGTATGCTGGGACTGTACTGGATTTGGCGGTATTTGTTCAAATAATCTAAAGTCTGATAGCCAATCATTGACGGACACATCGATGAAAATTCTATTGCCAAATTAAATTTGGTTAAAAAAGGACGTTTCGATAATTTAAGAGGTGAAGGAAAATTAATTATAAAAGTTGGCATTAAAACTAGTGCCAGGCGTTCTTCATTTGTCATCGGTTTTAAAATGAACTTCTGCACATGCGCAAAATGGCGTCCCAGTGTCGAAATGAAGCCAAGCTAAAAGAGAACATAATGTGAGCTTGTGGCGAAAGGACGCGGTTTGTGGTAGCCTCGGACCACTACCTAAATCTTGGTCCGAGAACAAGGTAAAACTGTTAGATAATATTATTTGGAACTCTAGAACCGTCAGACAAAACATTTATGACAATTTCATGAAAATGGAAATTATGTTTGTGAATTTTAAGAGGCCAAGTGTCGTCTGGCCGGTTGCATTGAAATAACTTTCGATTCCAAAAGGACGCTATTCTTCTCTTACCTAGGCGTTTTCTTGATTTGCTAATTTGTTCAATTTATATTTTAATGGGTCTATTATAATGTGGCCTAAGATTATTTTATATTCATAACACACCTCCTATTATTTAAGCAGCGAAAAAGAGTTTGTTTTACTTCATCTTTCGAGATGTGTTTGGTTTCATTTTTAATCGTTGCATGCTGCTAATGTAAAATTAATTGATTTTAAGAATGTAATTGTCAGGATTTTGGCGTGGGGAACTTGATAGTTTTAATAATGACAAACGGCCCCTTGCTTTTCGTTTGTCTGAGATGGCATCTTTTGGTCTATTATGGCCACATAAGCACAGCATTCATGCTGGTTGCAAAACATTTTCGGAAGCCTATTTGAAAGAATGTAATGAGTAACCAATTGAAATGAATCGAAAAGAGACTGTAGTAGTTTCGGATAAGAATTAGAAAAGGTTTAATATGTGGTGATTTCTAAATCACGTGAATGTAACTTGTTTTAATTATACTGCGTTGCCATATAATTTGGGGTATAGCTTGGCCTCCATTTTTGATATATAGTAGGAGTGCAGATTGGTGTTCCCTCCCATAGCCATTCGGCCTTGTATTCTTTTCCCTTGAGAATATATATTTATTTTTACCTATTGCTGTTCGAGTCCATGTTTCATTGTGCGCATAGAATAGTACTAGGTTAATTGTCTTCAGGCCACTTTGGCCTCAGGGTACCAAACCCTCCCTCCACTCAAATTTGTTGGTGCACCTGTCATTACAGTGGATCAGAGATTTTTTTTTCCTCTGTATGATCTGAGCTATCACTTCAGTTTATAATTATATTTTCAATAGATGCTTGGTTTTCTGGTGTGTAATCTACTCCTAGTTTTGAATTACTTGCTAAAATCTCAATGTCAGCGAATGGCCAACTTATATTTCTTAAAGGCACTAAGTTCAGTGCAAACATCGCTGTTTACATCAGTAGAGGAAGGGCAGCTCTTTATATGCCATCTGCAAACAAACAAATGGGGAAACTGCATTCGTAGCCACTGACTCTGCAGCAGTGCTGTAAGCCAGCTGGGCCAGCTGTAAAAGCGCATACACATAAGAAAGGATTTAAGTCATACATCTCATGCAAAATTCTCCACAAGTTTTAAATTCTTGCCATTTTAAAATTTATATCGTGTGTTATGCTAAAGTTTGGAACATGGATCTCATCAGTTAAATGTTGAGAGCACACAAGGGCACCTTCTATTGGATGTTTTTGTTATTGCAAAACCTAGTAAATCAAAATGCCCAATCTTCATATAATTTCGAAAACAATTTGCTTTTAGTGTAAGGGTGGGATGTATAAAAATTTCTTTTGGACAAAAATTTAAGTAATTTTTAGAAGACTATTGACCATTTTAAACAGTTTTAAAATTGTGCCTATTAGGGGAGAAGTGTGTATTTTTTCTCTCAAACCTCAATTTTTCCCCACAGATTTGGTCAAAGGTTGGTACTATCAAAAACCTTTACTGGGGTAAGTTTTTGACCCTTATCCAAAGAATAGTGCGAACTCTGAAAGGATTCGATTTTTAACATACTAAGGAAGTTATAGCGATATTTAACTTACTCGAAAAAGGTCCCCTATTTCTACCCCCTGGGTGCGATTTTGAAATTTAACGAACATGACTGAGATTTTAAAAGGTTATATTTTATGTATAAAGTTTAATGTAATTGGTGGTAAATTTCTGTAGTTATAGTGTCCACAAGAAAGTGATATATATTATACCTAGGTACAGTGAGGTACCTCCCTATAGAACAGACTATCGCAGAAGACATGTGGCGGCCAGGGCACCATATCGCAGCATGAAGCAAGGCATTGGTGCTAGCAACAGCGTAGTGCCCAACTAGCTTAACACATTTTCACTTTTTAATGTATTTATTAATTATAATTACTTACATGAAAATCAGAGTAGTTGCTAGAAATGCTGAACACACATTGCACTAACGCCGGAAGATTTGGTACACTCGCCGTAATTCATCCTCACGGATATTTCGTCGCAACATGGTACCCGTACAGAAATACAGGTTATCAAACAATCAACTCTTATCCAAGATATCCCATGCTCATAAAATGATTTCACAACGATAAGTTTATGAACTGAAAGTGTAATGAATTCTGTGGTTAATTTCTAAAAGCTGGTCTGTCCCTGACTGATGTTTTATCAGTCTATGGCAAAGAAGGCAATATTTCCAAATATCCAAAGGAATTTGGTATATCAATGGAAACGCCTCCCAAAAACATTCGGCCGATTTAAAGTCTAACGTTATTTTGGCTTTCTGTAAACTGACATACTAGCTTTTGGCAAATAACCACAGTATTGAAGCCATGAAGTTGAGTTTACTGCCAATTTCATTATCTTTATAGGTCCTAGATTCAGCAAGTAGCTCTTATGGTGTTTGTTTCATCGATACATCTATCGGAGTGTTCCACTTGGGTCAGTTTACTGATGATCGCTACTGCTCTCGTCTTCGAACAATGATTGCCCACCACCCTCCAGTTCAGGTATGTATTCTTAAATGTGCATATATAGGAAGAGGTGTGGAAATTATTAGACTGAACTGAGTGATAAGGAAAATGTTAGTTGCGAAGGATGTACAATATACCAAATTGTCAATAAACCAAGGATTCATGAGCTGGTAGCAGCATATATATGAGTGTTTACCTAAGATGTGGTGAATGACGGAGATTTGTCTGTAGTATTTGCGATTGTCCAAGTACCATTAGTCTACATTTATTTAAAGTTAGCAATTCATTACCCACTCAAGTAATCATTTCATTTCATTTTTACTTTTTTATGAATTAATGCAGTAAAATTGAATCGGCCTGAGCTGAAAAGAATTAAGTCACTTTTCACTACTTTTCAGGATACAGATAAAACGTCATTGACAGAACAGAACTTAACAAACTCACTATATTAGTCATTATGTTTTGAAGCAACTACTCAGGTTATATGTGTGTTAGTGGAATATTAATTTAAATTTAATAAACATATCTTTCTAATCAATTTTGCAAACTTGACTTAATGCCTTTCAGCTCCGTGGTCAGTTTAGTGCGGCATAATGCCATCCAGAATGAATATTTCACATGATATTTTATTTTAAAATGAATTTGTAATATAAAAACTACCTAAACCCTGTACAAATGTAATTTACAATAGCACTGTAACTCGCGGGAATCCTGCAGTGCGGCCAACATTAAGTACGGAATACGGCGCTGAAAGACAGCAAGTCATTGAATTAATGCTTTTCTCCTCTGATTGCACTACATGTAGCAGTAGTTTTTGGCTTAAACCCTCAAAACAAATTGCTTTGCGATGGATTTTGCCTCGTCAGTGAGCTTCCGTGCTTTTTTTTTGGTGCTGGTAAGAAAAAAATGTTTTGTGTGTAGCTTCAACAGAAGGCTGACTTAATTCTTTCCTTTGCCGTTCCAAGGCCCTTGGGTCAATACTTCTGAAAACTAATTATTTAAAAAATTGACCATTTTTGACTTAATGCTTTTCAGCTCCGACCAATTCAATTGTTTGCAAGGCGGTGACATTCTTTCCAATGTTTAATTAATAGTCTTAATTACATTTTCTATTAATAAACTGACTAAAATGATTTTTTATAATTTTCACTAAAATACTCGTAGCCTTGCTAATAATAATAATAATAATAATATCGTATGGCCTTGGGTTCCGGGTGCAAGCTTTGTTATTTGACACCCAAAGGGTACCGTAGCTTGCATGTCAAATTTCGTTGTTCCTTGAAGCACTATGGAAGTCAAGAGGTCAGATTTCTAAGCTCCTTGAACACTATAGCGCTTTCTAGTAGAGAAATGAGGAACTTTGTGTTGGCGGAAACTCCCGAGATTAATTTTGCCATTATGAACACGGCCTACTGAATTCAAATGGGTTCTTTGACGTGCCATCATCGTAAGACAAGGTGTTGTATTTTTTGCCGCCTTTCAAAAATCACTTACCATGGCCAGGAGCGAACCTGCGAGCTTGGGGTTAGTAGACCGACACGTTGACCACTCACCCACCGTGGCAAGCTGTAGCTAATGCAGAATGTCACAAGTTTCATTTTGATTACTTTATTCTAGTTTTTGTGTGAAATTAGAGCAAAGGAATTTGAAGTCTTTTATTACTGGTGCTCCAATCTTGAACTATTCAAAGAGTCGTGGGCTATGGATTGAAATCACGTGATTTAGATGGTACATTCCAAAGGAAATGAAGAAAGGAAAAAAAAAAACGGACCCCGCTCAGGTATCTTTCAGAATCTCCAATTTTGAAAATTCCCAGATGCAATATCTTATGGGAAAAGTTGTAAGTCCTAAGGGTAGAAAGCATCACTAAGTAGGGTAATAAAAATAAAATAATGATTTTTAATGAAAATGTGTGAGTGATTTACATTCTTTATTTAAGTCTAATAGTCTGGAAACTCAAGGAAAAGGAAGTCAAAGAAGAATTCCAGAAGATAATAAGGGAAAGGATGCCAACAGACAATCCTAAACAGGGGAAGAGGAATGGAAGCAATTCAAAAACACAATGGTGGAAGCTGCAGTGGCAGTATGTGGAAGAACAAGCAACAGAAAGTGGTGTAAAGAGACACCATGGTGGAATGAGGGAGTAAAAGAAGCTGTGGGAAGGAAGAACAAGGCTTTCAGAGTGTGGTTCCAGGAAAGAACTGATCTGACAAGGGAAGATTATAAGATAAAGAAGAAAGAAGCAAACAAGATTGTCGCAGAGGAGAGGAAGAAGTGGATGGTAAAGTGGACAGAGATGATGGAGGAAGACAGCAGAGGAAATAAGAAAGTACTTGATGGGATGGTCAAAAGTAAGAGAAGAGGTCTGCGAGAGGATGTGGTAATGATGGACAAAAACGGAAATGAGGTACACAACAAAGAGACACTCAAGACAGTGTGGAAAGAGTACTTTGAGGATTTCCTGAATCCAAATGGTCATAGGGAGGAAGACAATGTATTGGAAGATGGAGAAGACAACACAGGAATGGAAAAGGACCTGAATTGGAGAGAACTGGAAATGGCTATAGACAAGATGAAAGGAGGAAGGGCACCAGGTGTGGATGAAGTGAGTGTTGAAATGGTGAAGGCAGCAGGGGAGGTTGGGAAACAGTGGCTGTACCGTGTGATGAGGGTGATATGGAAGGAGAAAAAGACCCCAGAAGATTGGAAGAAAGGATTAATTGTCCAAATATTTAAGAAAGGAAGCAGAAAGGAGTGCAGAAATTACAGGGGAGTCACACTCATACCTCACTGTGCCAAGATATATGAAAAGATATTAGAAAGTAGAATACGAGCCAAAGTGGAGAGAAAATTGAGAGAGGAGCAGTATGGATTCATACCTGGGAGATCAACCGTGGATCTCATATTTTCAGTGAGACAGCTCCAGGAACACCACTACGAATTTGGAGAGGATCTGTTGATGGCCTTCCTGGACATCAAAAAGGCCTATGATAGTGTGTGTAGGGAGAAGGTTTGGAAAGCAATGGAAAACATGGGAGTGGAAAAAGAGACTGTAGGCAGAGTGAAGGAGATGTATTGTGGAAGTGTGAGTTGTGTGAAAGTTGGAGGGGAAAGAACAGACTGGTTCAGACAAATGAGTGGCCTGAAACAGGGTAGTGCGCTGTCACCCCTTCTCTTTATTGTGGTTATGGACGAGGTAATGGCACGGATAGCAGGAAAGATAGGAGAAGATAAGATGAAAGCAATGGTGTTTGCAGATGATCTCATGGTCTGGGGAAACAAGGAGGAAGAAATTCAGGAGCAACTGAAGGCTTGGGAAGAAACAGTGGGAGAGTACGGATGGAAGTTCAACATCTGTAAATGTGAGATCCTGTTAACGACCAGGAAAAAGGACAGACCAATGAGTGGGATAACACTAGGAGGTGGACAGCTGAAGAAGGTGGAAAGTCTCAAGTACTTGGGAAGTATAGTGGAGGAAAATGGGAGAAATGACAAAGAGATTACGGAACGTGGCAGACAGGCAGAAGCATTTCTGAGAAGCATTAGGAGCTTAGTGTGGAATAAAGATGTCCCACAAAAAAGCAAGGAAGTGTTATACAGAAGCTACTATATCCCGATACTGACCTATGCTTCAGAAACGTGGACAATGAAGAAAAGAGACATAAGCAGAATACAGGCAGGTGAAATGACGGTCCTGCGAAGTAGGATCGGAGTAACAAGAAGAGACAGGGTGAGGAATGAAAAGGTCAGGGAAATGGTGAAAGAGGAGCCCTTGCAAGGTAGGATTGAGACATCAAGACTGAGGTAGTATGGACACTTAAGGAGAATGGATGAGAAGAAGATTCCCAAGAGGATACATGAGATGCAGATGCAGAAGAAACGACCAAGGGGAAGACCAAGAGATAGATGGCTGAAAGGAGTGGAGGAATGTGTCAAGAAGAGAAGCGAGGACTGGACCAGAGTGACAGTGGAGAGGTGGTGGGAAGAAAGAACTAAGTGGCGAGGCTTATGTTCCAAATAGATCCAGCCTGGGGCTGGAAACTGTACAAGATGATGATGATGATTTAAGTCTAATAGCCTCCGTGGCTTAGGCGGCAGCATGTCGGCCTCTCACCGCTGGGTCCGTGGTTCAAATCCCGGTCACTCCATGTGAGATCTGTGCTGGACAAAACGGAGGCAGACAGGTTTTTCTCCGGGTACTCCGGTTTTCCCAGTCAAAATTTCATTCCAGCAACACTCTCCACTATCATATCATTTCATCTGTCATTCATTTAATCATTGCCCCAGAGGAGTGCGTCAGGCCTCGGCAGCCGGCACAGTTCATATCCTCGCCGCTAGATGGGGGCTTCATTCATTCCATTCCTGACCCGGTCGGAGACTGGAAGCAGACTGTGGATTTTCATTTAAGTCTAATAATTTGCACACCTCTGTAATCTAACTTACAAATTTAGGTGTATATCTTTGTCGTGGTGAATCTCTGGCTCATTTCTTTATTTGCAACAGTCATTGTTGTATGAATACCATGATGTGGATCATTCCGACGTTCAAGGCAAGAGAGTTTCATTGCACCAAGTAGAGCAACTAAAGCATATGGACATCATCATCATCTTGCACAGGTTCCAGCCACTGGCCGGGTCTGTTTGGAACACTAGCCTCTCCAACGTCTTCTGTCTTCCCACCATCTCTCAGCCTCCACCCTTGTCCAGTCTTCTCCTCTCTTGTTCACGCTTTCTTCCATCCCCTTCAGCCAAATGTCTCTCGATCTCTTTCCTTTCCACTTCGTCTCGTGTATCCTCCTGGGTATCCTCTTCTCCTCTATTCGTTTTACATGTCCATACCATCTAAGTCTAGATTTCTCTATACCATCCTGTAATGGTTCCTCCTTCATTAATTATCTGGTCCTCTCATTTCTTATTCTGTCCATCTTTGTAGCTCCAATACTGCTTCTCAAGAACCTCATCTCACTGACCTGTATTTTGCTCTTCTCCCTTCCTTTCATAACCCAGGTTTCCGAGGCATGTAAGGATAGGAACATAGTACGTCCGATATATGACCTTTTTGCTGTTCTGAGGGGACATCCTTGCTCCATATCATGCTTCTCATACTCCTCCGGAATGCTTCTGCTTGTCTCCCCCGCTCATTTATTTCTCTATCGTTCCTTCCATTATCTCGTATCAGGCTTCCCAGATACTTGAAACTCTCCACTTTCTTCAGCTGTTCCCCACCAATTGTTATGAACATAATGAGAAATATTTTTTAATGCTTTCATAAGAGATGCAAATTTTCGTAGTTTTAACGTGTAGGAATTTGAGAGTATAAATTGTTCAGAACTGTTCAAAAGTTCTACAGTGAATTAAGATAAAATGTATAAAACTAGGGATACACTAGCTCTTTTGAAGTTTTGAAATATGTATACCGTATTTACGCGTGTAAGCCATGCTATAGTGTAAGCTGCACACCCTGATTTTGTTAGGTTGCTTTTAGGAAAAGGAAGTAGAATAACGGAAATAAAAAGGCACGTGTTTTAGATGTGTAACATCTTTCCTCTCGGTTGCTGGATATTCTTTTGTGGGAGTGATTTTGGAAAAGGGACGGAAATGTGTAACAGGAAACGATGAGTACGCGCAGTGGCGGATATTGGTACCACGGTGTACTGTCGGCCAGCGCACAGTGGCGGAGATTGGTACTGCGGCGTACTGTTGGCCAACATAGTGTTGCCTCTCGGTTGCTGGATATTTTTTGTGGGAGTGATTTTGGAAAAGGGACGGAAATGTGTAACAGGAAACCGGGAAAGCACGCGCTATTTGATTTGACCAATGAGCGCGAGCTGTGGCGCAGAGATGGTGGCCCCTCTTTTCCTATAGCCCCCTTAATTTAACCAAAGGAGCCAAAACTAATAGGTCATCGGCTTTTTAGTATCTCGCGGAACAATAATGCTAGGGACTTGTATGACGTGTCCTAGAAGTCGGGGTGTCACCCCCGGATTTCCTATAGCCCCCTGTTTGTTGTTTGAGTCTTCAGTCTTTTGACTGGTTTGATGCAGCGCTCCATACCTCCCTGTCCTGAGCTAACCGTTTCATCTCTACATAGCTCCGACACCCTACGTCCGAGGCAATCTGTTTAACATATTCTAACCTTGGTCTACCCCTACAGTTTTTATCCTCGACCCCTCCTTCCATAACTAAGCTTGCTATTCCTGGGTGTCTTAGTATGTGGTGCAATAGCACCTAGTGTAGTGTTATACAGTGTTGGTATTACTACTAGTGGAGTGTTACAGTGTGGTGCAATAGCACCTAGTGTAGTGTTATACAGTGTTGGTATTACTACTAGTGGAGTGACACAGTGTGGTGCAATAGCACCTAGTGTAATGTTATACAGTGTTGGTATTACTACTAGTGGAGTGTCACAGTGTGGTGCAATAGCACCTAGTGTAGTGTTATACAGTGTTGGTATTACTACTAGTGGAGTGACACAGTGTGGTGCAATAGCACCTAGTGTAGTGTTATACAGTGTTGGTATTGCTACCAGGTGAGTGATGCAGTGTGGTGCAATAGCACATAGTGTGGTGTGATACAGTGTTACAGTATGTATATATATATATATATAGTATGATCAAGTAGGGAGTGATAGAGGAGTAACACCTCTTTAAAAAACCTTGGTCCAGCTGGCCCGGCTGGTAGTACCTTGTTAGGGTCCCTTGCCAGGGTTACGGTGAAGTCCTCAACGGTACCTGCAGTGGAAGAGGTGAACTCTGGCACAGTGTGGTTGGCGGAAGGGGCAGCCTATTGCTCCGGTTCAATAGGGCAAACTATGATAACTATAGTTATGATGGGCAGGTTTTGGCCCAACGGCAAAATGAGCGGATGAGGAGCCAATCACTCTCATGGCTCCCAACGGTCATAGAGGCGGAAGAGGCCACGCCAGACGGACTGGCTGTAAAGGCGCACCTCAGTAGTACTTGAGTATGCGGCAGTTCGTTGCAGTCTCTGTGTTCGGTCCTGCATGTCTCATTCTTTGTGAGCCGCAGGATAAGGCTCAGAGATCATAGTGTGTGGGTCTCGTCCTGGCAAGCTGAGATCCACCCTAAACAAATTCACGCCAGTGGCACTTCTTCCGAACGTCACTTTTCAAAGTCCAACGGCGATGGGATATGGACGGTGGGGGCAGGTTATGGATGTAACTGGAAGCCCCTAGTTCGGACCTGCACGTTGGCAGCAGATGTGTGATGGTCGTCTTCCGGAGACTCTGTGACTACTCAGGAATTCGGTCCTGCATCTGTGTTTGGGCAGGCCTATTTAGGATCACCGCTGCCCACCCCACATGGGGAAGGCCCTAGAAAAGGTGGGCTAAACATCGGAAGTCACAATCTTGGTCCGGCTGGGCAACCGCACTCAGCAGGTCACCCCTCATGCGGTCGAAACTCAAAAACAGTAAAGAATCACAATTTGATTATTGGATCATGGAACATCAGAACCTTGCTTGATTTTGACAATAACATTAGACCTGAGAGAAGGTCAGCTCTCGTAACCCATGAGTTATCAAGACTCAACGTTGACATTGCTGCTCTCAGTGAAACTAGGCTGTCTACTGAAGGCAAGATTACTGAATCTGGAACAGGATATACCATCTTCTGGAAAGGAAAGGATGAGGGTGAATGTTGTATTCATGGTGTGGGCTTCGCTGTGAAGACCAAACTGGTAAATTATCACCAACTTACGCCCATTGCAATCAGCGAAAGGCTCATGACTCTCCGCATACCACTCTCAGGAGGTTCCTTTATGACACTCATCTCTGCCTATGCTTCTATCTTAGATTCAAAGGTTCAATTCTATGATCAGCTAAGTGAAATTATCTCCAAGGTACCATCCGCAGATAAACTCTTGCTCCTCGGTGATTTCAATGCCAGAGTTGGGAAAGATCACAGGCTATGGAATCATGTGATGGGCAAACAGGCACTTGGAAAATGTAATCCCAATGGACTATTGCTTCTTGGTCTTTGTGCAGAACACGAACTTTTCATTACCAACACGCAGTTCCGGCTACCTAACCGCTTCAAAACCATGTGAATGCATCCTCTTTCCAAACATTGGCACATTCTTGATTATATAATTACCCGGCAATGTGATAAGGACACTCTTATTACCAGAACAGCAAGGAATATAGATGTTTGTTGGACAGATCATAAACTTCTTATATGTAAGCTCAGGATATCCATCAGACCTAAACCACCTAGGAACATCAAAAATTTGCCAAGAAAGAAGTTTAATACATCCAAACTTCAGGATGAATCCATGTACAAACATTTTGGAAACAGGATCGTCACCCAGTTATCAGAAAACCCAGTAACAAATGATATTCAGCAAGAATGGGCCACATTACAGAAGATTATCACACAGTCAGCTGAGGAAACCATTGGTTTTATAGTGCGGAAAAGACAAGACTGGTTTGATGACAACAATGAGGAAATTCTGTCTCTCATCAATGCCAAAAGGAATGCCTATCTTGCCCATCTTCAAGACCCAACTTCCAACACAAAGAGAGATAAACTACTGGAACTCAAGGGTAAATGCCAGACGCAGATAAGGCAGATTAAAAATACTTGGTGGCAACAGAAGGCTCAGGAACTGCAGAGACTATCGGATGCTCGAGACTTGAGGAACTTCTATGCCGTACTCAAGGAAATATATGGACCATCTCGCTCATCATCAGGTACACTGAAAAGCGCTGATAATTCTACTACCTTTACTGATAGTCAAGAAATCTTGGAACGCTGGAAGGAGCACTTCTCCAATCTCCTAAATCGTCCATCAGAAGCTGCTGAAGACTTCCTCTGTGATGTGCCGCAACAACCTGAACAACTGTGGTTGGCAGTACCTCCTACTTATCATGAATTCATTGCAGCTCTCACCCAATTGAAACCCAGAAAAGCACCTGGCCCAGATAACATCCCTCTGGAACTAATTCAAGCCGGAGGTCATTCCCTCAAAACAAGAATTTTCATCCTTATCCTCAGAATATGGGAATCAAGAAAGGTACCTGGAGACCTAAAGAATGCCACTATCGTCACTATCTTTAAAAAGGGTGATCGCAGTGTTTGTGGCAACTACCGTGGTATATCACTGCTATCAATTGTGGGGAAGATTCTTGCTAGAATTCTACTGAACTGCCTCAAGGTTATCTCTGAGAGGATCCTCCCAGAGTCACAATGCGGATTTAGAACTTCCAGAAGCACAATTGAATTGATTTTCTGTGTGAGACAGCTACAAGAAAAATGTAGAGAACAACAGAATCCACTCTTCTTAGTCTTTTATGACTTGGAAAAGGCATTTGATTCGGTTCCAAGACCAGCCATGTGGGCAGTGCTGAAGCGGTTTGGTTGCCCTCAGCGTTTTGTGGATCTAATCAAAGCTCTCCATGATGGCATGACAGGTCAGGTTTGCCATCAGAATAAGATGTCCGATGAATTTCCCATTACCCATGGACTGAAACAAGGATGTGTACTGGCTCCAACTCTTTTTGCGCTGTACTTGGCTGCAATGCTTTATGGTTCACCCACAAACATCCCAGGTGTGGAGATCAAGTATCGTTTTGATGGAGGGCTTTTCAACCTAACTCGTCTCCGCTCCTTGAGGAAAACTCAGGTTACTAAGGTTACTAACATGTTGTATGCAGATGATGCTGCGTCACCAACTCTCACACCAGAAGAGCTGCAAGAGTCAGTTAACTGTTACAAAAGTGCATGTGATCGCTTTGGTCTTACCATAAATGTCAATAAGACTAAAGTCTTGGCACAACCTTCACCAGGCACACCTCTTCCTCAGTTCAATATCTCCATTTCAAATTTGCCATTAGAACAGGTTGACCACTTCTCGTACCTGGGCAGTACCATTTCTGTGAGCTGTACCTGTGAGCAGGATGTGGATAAGAGAATTGGCGCAGCCCATGCAGCATATGGACGATTAGCGCACCGGGTCTTCATGAATAAAGATCTATCCATGAGTACAAAGCTTATGGTGTACAAAGCAGTAGTCATTTCTACATTGATTGATTGTTGGTGGCAACAGAAGGCTCAGGAACTGCAGAGATTATCGGATGCTCGAGACTTGAGGAACTTCTATGCCGTACTCAAGGAAATATATGGACCATCTCGCTCATCATCAGGTACACTGAAAAGCGCTGATAATTCTACTACCTTTACTGATAGTCAAGAAATCTTGGAACGCTGGAAGGAGCACTTCTCCAATCTCCTAAATCGTCCATCAGAAGCTGCTGAAGACTTCCTCTGTGATGTGCCGCAACAACCTGAACAACTGTGGTTGGCAGTACCTCCTACTTATCATGAATTCAGTGCAGCTCTCACCCAATTGAAACCCAGAAAAGCACCTGGCCCAGATAACATCCCTCTGGAACTAATTCAAGCCGGAGGTCATTCCCTCAAAACAAGAATTTTCATCCTTATCCTCAGAATTTGGGAATCAAGAAAGGTACCTGGAGACCTAAAGAATGCCACTATCGTCACTATCTTTAAAAAGGGTGATCGCAGTGTTTGTGGCAACTACCGTGGTATATCACTGCTATCAATTGTGGGGAAGATTCTTGCAAGAATTCTACTTAATCGCCTCAAGGTTATCTCTGAGAGGATCCTCCCAGAGTCACAATGCGGATTTAGAACTTCCAGAAGCACAATTGACTTGATTTTCTGTGTGAGACAGCTACAAGAAAAATGTAGAGAACAACAGAATCCACTCTTCTTAGTCTTTTATGACTTGGAAAAGGCATTTGATTCGGTTCCAAGACCAACCATGTGGGCAGTGCTGAAGCGGTTTGGTTGCCCTCAGCGTTTTGTAGATCTAATCAAAGCTCTCCATGATGGCATGACAGGTCAGGTTTGCCATCAGAATAAGATGTCCGATGAATTTCCCATTACCCATGGACTGAAACAAGGATGTGTACTGGCTCCAACGCTTTTTGCGCTGTACTTGGCTGCAATGCTTTATGATTCACCCACAAACATCCCAGGTGTGGAGATCAAGTATCGCTTTGATGGAGGGCTTTTCAACCTAACTCGTCTCCGCTCCTTGAGGAAAACTCAGGTTACTAAGGTTACTAACATGTTGTATGCAGATGATGCTGCGTCACCAACTCTCACACCAGAAGAGCTGCAAGAGTCAGTTAACTGGTACAAAAGTGCATGTGATCGCTTTGGTCTTACCATAAATGTCAATAAGACTAAAGTCTTGGCACAACCTTCACCAGGCACACCTCTTCCTCAGTTCAATATCTCCATTTCAAATTTGCCATTAGAACAGGTTGACCACTTCTCGTACCTGGGCAGTACCATTTCTGTGAGCTGTACCTGTGAGCAGGATGTGGATAAGAGAATTGGCGCAGCCCATGCAGCATATGGACGATTAGCGCACCGGGTCTTCATGAATAAAGATCTATCCACGAGTACAAAGCTTATGGTGTACAAAGCAGTAGTCATTTCTACATTGTTGTATGGCTGTGAAACGTGGACCCTTTACCGACGTGATCTTAGGAAGCTTGAGCGTTTCCACCTACAAAAACTTCGATCAATCCTGAGGATTAAATGGGAAGACCGCATTACCAATATTGCTGTTCTGGAAAAGGCTCAAATCAACAGCATAGAATCATCCATAATAGGTCACCAATTTAGATGGATTGGTCATGTCCATCGGATGGATGATGTGAGATTACCTCGTCAAATGCTATATGGTGAGTTATGCTATGGCACCAGACCTCATGGTGGTCCTAAGAGGCGCTACAAGGACCAATTTAAGCAGACCCTGAAATTGACAGGTCTTGATTCACAAACCTGGGACATGCTGGCTGAAAACCGCTCAACTTGGCGCCGTACCATCTCGGATACTGTAAAGGCGTTTGAAAGGGATCGACGCATACATGAAGAGGCCAAGCGTCAAGCTAGGAAACTTCGAGCAGCCCAACCACGTCCTCCTCCAGCAATACTATGCGACTTGTGTGGTCGCTTGTTCCATGCCAGGATTGGACTCTTTAGTCACCTTAATCACATCCACAAACTGGACTGAAGGAAGAAGATTTATACTCGGATTCGAGTTAAAGCCGATGATGATGGCTGTGAAACGTGGACCCTTTACCGACGTGATCTTAGGAAGCTTGAGCGTTTCCACCTACAAAAACTTCGATCAATCCTGAGGATTAAATGGGAAGACCGCATTACCAATATTGCTGTTCTGGAAAAGGCTCAAATCAACAGCATAGAATCATCCATAATAGGTCACCAATTTAGATGGATTGGTCATGTCCATCGGATGGATGATGTGAGATTACCTCGTCAAATGCTATATGGTGAGTTATGCTATGGCACCAGACCTCATGGTGGTCCTAAGAGGCGCTACAAGGACCAATTTAAGCAGACCCTGAAATTGACAGGTCTTGATTCACAAACCTGGGACATGCTGGCTGAAGATCGCTCAACTTGGCGCCGTACCATCTCGGATACTGTAAAGACGTTTGAAAGGGATCGACGCATACATGAAGAGGCCAAGCGTCAAGCTAGGAAACTTCGAGCAGCCCAACCACGTCCTCCTCCAGCAATACTATGTGACTTGTGTGGTCGCTTGTTCCATGCCAGGATTGGACTCTTTAGTCACCGTAAACACATCCACAAACTGGACTGAAGGAAGAAGATTTATACTCGGATTCGAGTTAAAGCCGATGATGATGAGTATGTGTCCTACCAACCTATCTCTTCTGTTCATTAGCAGTCGCCAGAAACATCTCTCCTCTCCCACTCGTCTTAATACCTCTTTGTAGGTAACCCTATCTACCCATCTGATCTTCATCATTCTCCTGTAACACCACATTTCAAATGCTTCAATTCTCCTCTTTTCTGCTGCACCAATAGTCCATGTTTCACTTCCATAGAGCGCCACGCTCCAGACAAAGGCTTTCATAAATGACTTCCTAATACCTAAATCTATATTCGATGTCAGCCGATTCCTTTTTTGTAGAAATGCTTTCTTTGCCTGAGCCAACCTACTTTTAATATCCTCTTTGCTTCGTCCATCACTGGTTATTCTGCTTCCTAAGTAACAGAAGTCTCCTACTTCCTTCAGCTTTTCACCTGCCAATTTGATCTCCATAGAGGTTTCTGATTTATTTCGGCTGCATTCCAGTATTTTTGTTTTACATTTATTTATTTTCATCATGAATTCTTTCCGTAAGACGGAGTCCATACCATTCAAAAACTCATTCAAATCCTCAGGCTTGTCGGCCAAGATGACGATGTCATCAGCAAATCTCAGAATTGAAATTATTTCTCCTTGAATCTTCACTCCCACTTTAAATTTTTCTCTAATTTCCTTCATTGCTTGTTCAATGTAAAGATTGAAAAGTATGGGTGATAAGTTGCAGCCTTGCCTTACACCTTTCTGAATACCAGCTTCTCTCTCATGTCCTTCAACTCGAATGACTGCTGCCTGGTTTCTGTACAGATTGTATATCACCCTCCTATCCTTGTACTTTATTCCAATCGATTTCAAAATGTCAAACAATTTAGTCCAATCAACGTTATCAAAAGCCTTTTCTAAGTCTACAAAAGCCATGAACGTTCTCTTATCTTTCCTTATTCTACCTTCCAAAATCAGCCTCAGACTTAGTACAGCTTCCCTTGTTCCTACATTTCTCCTGAAACCAAACTGGTCTTCACCCAACTCCGTTTCTATCTGGCTTTCAATCCTCTTGTAAATTATTCTAGACAGGATCTTTGAAGCATGAGTAATCAAGCTGATTGTATGGTAATCTTCACATCTGTCAGCTCCCATTTTCTTTGGTATAGGGATGATAACACTCTTCTGGAAATCAGGGGGTACCTCACCTGTCTCATAAATCCTACACACCAAGTGAAATAACCTGATCAGACCTTCATCTCCTATGCAGCGTAGCAACTCAATCGGTATATCATCCATGCCTGGTGCTTTGTTCCTGCTTAAGTCTTCCAAAGCTCTATCAAATTCTGATCTCAATATTAAATCTCCTTTCGCATCCTCATCAATTTCCTCCTCCCTTTCCATTACATGATTCTCAATCTCCTTTCCTTTATACAAACTCTCTATGTAAGCTTTCCATCTCTCAACCTTTTCTTCCCTATCTGTTAGAGGCTTTCCATTTGTGTCCTTAATATTACAGCACTTAGTCTTCTTTTCCCCAAAAGTATTCTTAATCCTTCGATAAGCTGTGTCTACTTTTCCTAATTTCAGACAATTTTCTATACCTGCACATTTCTCTTTGAACCATTCTTCTTTCGCTTCCTTGCACTTCTTGTTAACCTCATTTCTCAGACGTCTGTATTCTGCTTTCCCCTTTTCATCTCTTAGATTCTTGTGTTTCCGCCTTTCATCCATCAATTCTAGTATATCCTGAGTGATCCACGGTTTTCTACCTATTCTTTCTTTCCTACCAATGTTTTCTTCTGCGGATTTTGTTATTTCTTTCTTCAAAAGTGCCCATTCGTCAGCAATTGAAGTTTGTTTAGGGTTTTTCATTAGTCCTTCCTTTACACTCTTCTTGAATCTTTCGTTTACATCCTTCTCTTTCAGTCTGTCTAATGCCCACCTTTTTGGCTTTTGACTTTTCTTCAGTTTCTTCAACTTTAATCTGCATTTCATTACAACCAGATTGTGATCAGAGTTTATGTCAGCACCAGGATATGTTTTACAAACCAAAATCTGGTTTCGAAACCTCTGCTTGACCATAATGAAGTCGATTTGGTAACGCCCTGTATCTCCTGGTCTCATCCATGTGTATATTCTTCTATTGTGGTTATTGAATAAGGTGTTAGCTATGACCAATTCATGCTCGGTGCAGAATTCTACCAGCCTGCTTCCTCGATCATTCCTTTCACCTAATCCGAAATCTCCTACTATCTTCCCTTCTCTCCCTTTTCCTACCACAGCATTCCAATCTCCCATTACTATAACATTTTCATCACCCTTGATATACCTCAGAATTTCGTCTATTTCTTCGTAGACCTTTTCAACATCCTCATCATCAGCTTGACTGGTAGGCATATAGACTTGTACCACTGTGGTCCAGGTAGGTTTAGTATTGATTTTTGCCCCCTTAATTTAACCAAAGGACCCAAAACTATTAGGTCATCGGCTTGTTGATATCTCGCGAACCAATAATGCTAAGGACTTGTATGAGGTGTCCTAGGAATGGGGGTGACACCCCCTGTTTTCCTATAGCCCCCTTAATTTAACCAAAGGACCCAAATCTAAGAGGTCATCGGCTTTTTAATATCTTGCGAACTAATAATGCTAGGGACATGTATGAGGTGTCCTAGGAGTCGGGGTGACACCCCCCCGTATTTCTATTCACTCTTCACTCGTTGACAACTAAAACTCTGTGAATTAGTCACATGCTAGGACACTACTCTGTCCTTATTCAATATAACCTCCTCCTTAAATACCGTATATTCCCGAATGTAAGACGACCCCGAATATAAGACGAGGCCTAGTTATCAACTGCCTCTTACAGACTTTAAAAAAGAAATACTCGCTAATTCATAACTTGTACTATATATGCCCTTAAGGTTGTGCTTTCATTTTTATAACGTCTCGTGTTATCGGAAATCCCTCTGCCCGCTTTTCCAAGATATACTCCATAATTTCTTTCTTCAAGAATGGGAGACATTATTAAATTAAGATACGTTGATCACTCAATTACTGCTCGTAAAACTGACTGCTTGTTCTTGTAAAGATTGTTTTAAAACATATTTCCGTATGCTTTCCGAACATATAATTTATCCGTTTAAAATGACGTGTATGCGTAAATCCTAACCTCAAAATGTACGCTATTCGTATACGCATGGTAATTAAACATAACAAACCATATTTTAATCTTCATTAATGCATTGATTTGTTGCGAGTTACAAGATGCCAACACCATAGACTGCTTTGCAAATAATAATAATAACAATTTAAAAAAAAAATTATAATACCCTGAATATAAGACGACCCCAAATTTTTATAACACAAAAAGTGGGAAAAAACCTAGTCTTACATTCGGGTATATACGGTATATATACATCAAGTCAAAATAAATGGATGTGGATCAGCTATAAAATCCACTGTAAAACTGAGGTTTGCTTCTCCTCAGGTTACCCCTGTCGTTTACATTAAAATATCCCTACATAATACAGCTGTTTCGTTAGATCACATCCTAACATTCTACTACATAAAAATTATTCTGATATCGTTACTAATATTTAAACTCTATACATTATGTACAATAATCACGACCTGCATGATATATCTTTCTTGATCTTATAGATCTTAATAGATCCCTCTGGATCTCTCCTAACTTCTCCTTCATCTAAAACTTTCATTGAAAACTGAATCACTACTGTATCGTCTCTTCCGGTAAAATGTCAATCCAATTGAACTTAATTAAACAACCATTTAAGGTAATTTCTGTTCTACAAGTCACAATCATTAATAAATCGATAAATGATGAGCAATATGGCAGATTATTCTCGTGGTTAACTTTGACCTCTTACTAACGTGGTATATAGTGTGCCCTTTTAGCATGAAATATGCTAAAATCACAGTATGCCAGCAATGCTCAAATCGGGATTTTCGGGGTTATGGTATGTTCTCCCACTCTGTGACTTACACATTTTGGATTAAATAGAGGATACACTTCCAAAATAAATAAATAAATAAATAAATAAATAAATAAAATCAACTCCTACTATAAAACATTTAATTAACCAAATATATGGAGCTACAACAAATTAAACAAATAAAATACTGACCCAATTCTAACTTGTTCAGAGTGAACAAGGAATACATAATAAGACAAAGGTTAAATCATAATAAATGGTTTTCATAAACCAACAAACTTATATTTCTTTTCACTTCCATATAGTGTCCTTTTAAAAATTCAATAACATCCAGAGCTCCAATAGGCTCGATACTTTCCAATATAAACTGTGTTATCATTTTACTACACATCACTTCCTATTATCTGAGTATCTTATAGTCAAAACAATATATAATTCTTATTAAAGTACTTTTACTCATTTACTTAACTTTTGGGCTTTCACAATGTTCTCATGTTACCACCTCTCTCAAATCAACAATTCACTACAGTGATTGGGAAAACATTTGCATACTCCCGAGCTACCGAAGACTACTTGAACATGTCAAAAATTAAGATCACTCCCGGAATCTAATTGTCTTCCCTAAACTCGTAAATCACTACATTATTTAACATTACATTAGGGATTTATCATTTTTTGTCATAAAAGACCATCATATCAATGGAAAGCAACGATCTGAACTTGCAAGCGGTAATTTTCATGTACAAGAACCTCGGTTCGAAGACCTGGTCGTTAAAACCAACTCTAAACACTCTGTGTACTATAACTTCAAACAGACGGCTATTCAGACCTACCACAACATCAATGGCAGGGGGTCTGGCCTGGCCACTTAGCGTGATTTATTGCGGGGAGGGAGACTTCACGGTCTTCGCCCACAAGGGACGAGCGACTCCTAGCTTCATACGGCTGCTTCTTAAATGTAGTTCTTTGAACAAGCAAGGCTTTTCATTCACTTATTTTAACAACTTATTTAGGTTCATTAGACCATTCTCGTAACCTTGGCATTTATTAATTATGAAGTATCCTCATTGGTGGGTAAGAGTAATTCAATACAACAACAAATATTTAGGGGCTTCAACAATAGACGAATCTAGGTTCGACTCTTTCCACTGCCTCGGGAACCATATCCCATACTGGAGGACTTATACAATTGCGACTTAGGGTGGCCTTTGCCTTGAACCTGCGCTCATAATACAATAAATATTTCGCACCCTTTTATAACACAATACACACATGGCCTCGTGATCACATCACTATTTAGAGGACTTACTATAGCTCAATTACCACGTCCAACTGCCCCTCACAATTAATTTACCAAGTATTTCACCGCATTCCTAGCGTGACAAATTACTTCAATGCGCTACATTGCGCTATTACTTTACTGCCAAGTTGCTTCCAAAGAACTGATAATTCAAAATCAACATTTGATCTACATCTCAATTTTATATTTATCCTCTCCCGTGACAATAATCGCTTTATCTTAAGAACATGTGTTCACAACATGTATTTATTCTTTTAAAGGAGCTCAAAAGCTACTACTTTCCTATAATTCATCATAATCTTTATTCATTTATATCATTGTTATAATTATTATTATTACGCTTGCTTTCATATAATTAAATCATTTATATTCACTGATATTTTATTTCATACATTTCCCTTAAGGGATTTATTCATTTCACAGAATTATTTTATACTTTCTCAATTTTAATCGTGCAGATCGCGCTATTATTCTGTTATTTGTTATTCAAAAACATCCCTATTTTCTCATTCTCAGGTGGATTTTACACAAATATTCCCCAACACATAACATAATGAAATGGTTACTCACATGAGGTTACGGTCACCGACCGTATTTTCCAGCGATGTTTCATTTTCGCCCACTTAATGTGTTTAAGCCATCTTGATTAATCCCATTTCACACAATGACATTTCTTGATACACATACACATTATTCACCTTAAACACTGGTAACATTTTGAACACAATTCTGTATTCTTTTATCATACACAAATAAATTCACTAAAAATTATTACACTAACACAAATTTTCTATATTTACAATTCACTGCTTTTAATCACTGAGGCTTTGATTTTTGCCTTACACACGTGATTTCTTTCTTTCCGTTTCCAAGGGTGAAACTCTTACACGTCGGCTCCCTATCTGGCAAGAAGATGAAAGTCTCAATCAATCTCCCCTCCCTGGAACGGTAATTCTTCAGATCCGGTTTCCTGACTATTCGGCTTCTATTTTTACTAGCTCGAAGTCGTTTCTTTCTAGACACTATTTACTTTGTCTAGATAAAGTCTATCTTATTTATGGCCTCTCGAATACTTTATCGGTGACCTCTGATTCACTAGCATTTACTGCTATTCCTTAGTTTCGTAGCTTAATGCTTTTACTGTTTGTTTGTCTCCTGTTAGACAATGTCTTGGATTAAATTTTTCACTTCTTATTTTCTTCGCTCTAGTCCCTATTGTACAGCCCCTCGTAAGGGCACCATACTCTGGCAACCATTTCGAGAAATGACCAACCAGGCGGGTAGGATACCCGGGGTGTGGATTAGGGCCTCGTGTTACAAAGGCGTGGGTCTGGTTATTGCAATGAGGTGGTAGACAAATGCCCATGGGTTAGAAAATAAGTAAATGGAAAATATATTGAAATAATAAGGAAATGAATACACAACAGCATGTGGAAAATAAAACACTAGCATAACCAAGAAAAGGCACTCCTAGCGGTAACCTAGATCCCACGTGGTCGTTGTGAATCTACGGTCACGCGTGAATTGCCCCAGCAATGGGCTTAAGGTAGGAACACCAGCAAAAAATTTTAATTACTGTAACGAAAATGAAAAAACCAGAAGGCATTTTGGAGAACCCAAGAGCGAAAACTCTAAAACAAGGTGAAGCATGATATAACCAAACAGAAGGTAACAAAACTAAGAAAAACTAGATTAAAATAAGGGTAAACCAAAGGGCTAACCACTGGCCCTGAGCGGAAGGCTCTAACACTACGTGCTATCGTGACCATTGTCCACATAGCGAAATTGCTGCCGACTACCTGACCACGAGGCAAGCCGTTGGCGATTGTAGACCACATACGAAAGACAATGCACCCATTGTCGTCCTATCATAGTTTGCCCTCCAAAATATAACATCTAATATGTAAAACAAGAACTAAGCAATTATAGGCCTAATCAACTAAATAATAGCACACACGGCCTAAGAATTGTATCGATGCAGTTCGATAAAAGGAAACCTGTCTGAAAAGGCAAGCCGCCATGGCTATGTGCCTTGCAGTTCATTTTAGTTCAAATGTTTTAGATGTATAAGTCAATTAATCTTGAATTTAGTTGCATTTCTCACACGACACTGTGAGTAGAGAATCACTATATAGCTGCGCAATTCACAAGGTTCATTGTAGAATAAGATCAGATGCTTTACCTTAGTTTTGATGGCAGGCCATATGGCCAGTGTAAAATGCCGGGCTCGAGGAGCTCGGACGAAAACACTCTTATGCGGTGCATAGTTCTGGAGCTAATGGGAAGAGACGCGCTATGGAGCACGCCACTTGACGGTCGACAGTAGTCGCGCGCGCCTTACGGAGAATTTGGGAAGTAGACACTACCAACAGCAGTAGGTCCTCAGAGTTACGGATAACACCTCGCTGGCCCAACCAGAAGGACAATTCAGTTGGCAGGCCGGGGCCAGGCTTATTCAATGTGCAAGTCATTGCGCGCGGGATCGCGCCATTGGTTCATTTGAACCGGCCGGGCCAATAGCGTCAGGGAAGGACCAAGACGTAGTTTAGCCTGCTCGGAATAGTTCACACGTCGAAGCGGAACAGTTCATTTGTAGAGCCGGAACAGTTCATTTGTCGGGGAGAGGGGAGGACAGCGTCAGCGGCGGGACATTCAAATATGAGTGAAATGCTAGTCACGTAGAAAAGGCCGCCCGAGGAGCCGCGGGCAGGGGCAGAAACGTGTGCCAGTCTTTGGAGTGGCACAGCCTCCCCCTCATAAAGCCGACAGTGGGGGTGAGCCAACAGGAAGAAGCTCCCCCCTTGTAAGTCCTCTTGAAGATAGCTTGGTTCGCCAGCAGGCAAAATAATGTTTGTTCATGCGTCACTCACTGCACCAGGAAGTCGAAACAGCAGGAAGGTAGAAATGCCCAACTAATGATGTCGTGAAGACCCCAAGGGTTGGCAGGAAGGAACACCAACAGCGCCATATCACCATACCAGATGATCACCATATCACCGCTCCAACATCACCATAGTACCACTCCAGTCGTTCACCATCCAGGGTCGACATCAGGGAAGTGATCACCATCCGCACCGACCAGCAGGCATCAGGGTCACCATCAGATGGAGGACGACGTCATGGCAATGACCTTAGCCCAGGCCACCACCATCTCCAGGTGCGAGGGGGGGCTACCCTCACACTGGACCACCACTGAAACAGCCAAGGACAAGAGCAGACACAGCACGCTGAGACGCAACACGAGGTTGGGTTGGCTTCTCCACCAGCAGGGTCGAAGAATGTCACTGGTCTGAGAAGGACCAGGACGAGAGCTTGAGCAACTTCCGTAGCACATGTTAGGACTTCTCACTGTGCGAGCAAGGACTTGGCAATTCACTTGCCTTAGTGATACGAGATCACATTCACTTTCATAGGGGCGATGCACACATAATGCACACGCAAACTTTAGGTTTAGCAGAATTACGTTAATGTTAAGTGTTTAAAATGGGAAGAAACACTGGACAGCGTTCTCTTGAACTTGTATTACCTCCACTTCACTGGAGTTAGTAACTACATAGAACTGGTACCCAACCAAAATCCTAATGTTACAATGCTATATTGAATAAATAGAAAACTTTATACATCTTCCACCTTGGTGGTAAAATACTGAGATGGGGTCGCACGAAAGAAATCTAGGGGAAACCACGACCACAGGAATGGCTCAGCTCTCACAATACAGGGGAGAACAAGAAACAGTTATCTTGTCACCACACAGATTACAACTGGTGTCAACAAATTTCCAACATTTACATTTACAATTTACCTTTTACATTACATTACTTACACATCAAATGCCCTCTAGTACACGGAACGCAGAACAGGAAACACACCAATACGGAACGCAGAGAACAGAGCAGGAACACACACTTCTCTTAACCTTTACAACTTACCAACACAATGACACGAACAGTGACTCAAAGAACAGAAACCTTATCAATTCGACCCAACGGGTCATCTCCAATGACACCAAGGCGCCTGCGAGCAAATGCAGGGCAACCTTCATCACCTCGACAACGTGACCAGGTACAGTCACCACTTCACAATGTGCAGCACGCACAAGAACTAATCAACAGTCCTTGACAACAATACGCTATACACAGCGCACAGACCAAATTCAACGAGGAAAGGGTCCGACACCAGGGCTGCGAGCAAATGCAGTAATCCCTGATATCCACACACACCAGAACAAGAGTACTACGACTCAGAACATATCAATGTTCACTTCAACAACACCAAATACAGAACGAAGAAATAGGCCACAAGGGGCGTAGAAAGACCTCAAGCCGGTCCCACTGACTGCACAATCACTGCAATAAAACACGACAGAAGCACAACTTCAACTTCCTTACACGTCCGTCGACACAGCGTCATACTAAGACAGCACCACACACATGACTCCAAGAACTCGACTCGATGCTAAAATACAAGAATAAATCACTGTTATCAAATCACTGCAATGAGTAAATTCTATAACTCACACTACACCTCACATTCTACGTTCTCTGCTTCCTTGGCTTCTTCTGTAACGCCAAAAATACCACAACCAATACCTCAACAACTTGAGATACCTTGACACAAAACAACTCTACCGCAACTACCTGTAGGACTCGATGCCACCAGAACAAATCGACTCCGTCGACAGCACCAACTCTTCAACACTAAAAACCCTGAAAAATAAAATGTCTACGACCACTGCAAATATCTCAACAACTTGAGATACCTTGACACAAACAACTCTACCGCAACTACCTGTAGAACCTGATGCCACCATAACAAATCGACTCCGTCGACAGGCACCAACTCTTCAACACTAAAAACCCTGAAAAATAAAATGTCGAAGACCACTGCAAATATCTCAACAACTTGAGATACCTTGACACAAACAACTCTACCGCAACTACCTGTAGAACCTGATGCCACCAGAACAAATCGACTCCGTCGACAGGCACCAACTCTTCAACCCTGAAAATGAAATGTCTATGCAACTATCTAAGACACACTAACACTACAAGTTGCTCCCGTCAAAAGGTGAACTCCACCGGTTCACATGACAGAAGGGGACGAACGAGCTCGACACATGACACATAAGGATAGCACTTCCTCCTGCCGAGCGTTGACGTAAGGAACACACAGGCCAGCTAACCAAAGAGAAAACACCATGTCATCAGAGGATGCCGGGGTACAACTGAGACAGGCACCAACTCAAGGAAACGCTAGGCAATGTCCAGGAAAATTACAAATAAAAACCCTAAAATAAAACAACAACAACTCATACTCCGACACTACTCTTATCTACATTAACGACTGATGACATCGACACAACATCACGATGCCAGATCTCCGGATATCATTGCTGAGGAGAATTACATGTGCGGTCCGAATGACCAAAATGACCACAAGCGTTACATTTCACAGAACTACTATTTATTTGACCTTGAGCTTCTTGACGATTTGAAAATTCACCACGGTTAGTAGCTTCTGGGTGTCTGCCATCACCTCTACTATTTGAAGGACCTTGGAAACGGACATTCCTTCCAGAATTAAAATTACCAGAGCTCCTGACTTCTTCATCACGAACAGGACTATTCTGGGGCTGATTACTCGACCATCGACCTCCGGTAACTTGAGGCTTATGATTTCCCCAATTACCGTGTCTACCCTGGGAACGAGAATTGTTCCAACGATTAGAAGAACCCTGCGGTTTGTATGAATTAAATTGTGAGGGTTGATCAACAGAACCTCTACCATAATCAGACTGGCGTACGGTCTCTCCACGTACGGCAAAAGCACACAATTGAGCAATAGTGCTCGGGCGAGACCCTAAGCATAAAAATGAACGATAGTCTGGCGTCACATCATCTAAAATGTGTTCCACCATCTCTTGCTCGGTGAAGTTAACAGAAAACATCTTAGCCAGCTTTAACATATCTTGCATGTACACATCCAACGATTCACCATACTTCTGTACACGATACAAATGACGTTGAATTACAGTACCCATCTTTCTATACGGAATGAAATTTGACATTACTTGCTCACAGAACACTTCGATACCTGTATTACGGGACATAGCCTCGACAACCATACTTCTCATCATACCAGAAGTGAACGGGAACATAAGTTGGTACACCTGAGTGTAACTCACACCAAATACAGCAGCATACTCATAAATTTCTACCAACTCGCACAGAAAATGAATAATACCATCAGTGGTATCAGTATTCATGTGCTTCAACTTAGCTACACAATCAGATAACGGGTGGGCGAGATTCCCAAAATTACGGTTAGAAAAAACTGAATGACTAGAACCAGGACCTCTCTGTTCGCCACGAACAGGTCTACTATCATCGCTTGGGCTATTGACATCCCAACCTTGAGGTTCTACACGAGAAGAAACTCTGTTCTTGCTGCACCAAACTTTATCTTTAGGCCAACGGAAATTAAGAGGTTTAATACCTAATGAAGGAGGATAGTTACTACTAGAAACGTCTTGAGGAGCACTTCGTCTCGGAGTAGGATACATGCTCCGACTGCGGAGATTTACATCTTGAACACCCCTCGTACTGGGCGTCAGAACAGAACAGGTAGGACGAGAAAAGGCACTAGAATAAGAATACGTTACTCCACCATTGGAGTTACATGTGGTGTACACAGGAGTTGTGCTACACATGGAACGAGGCACTTCAGTTGACATGAACAACTCTCTAGCACTCGGTTGAAAATTTTCGGACACGGAAAAATTACAATTTACCTCACCATTAGAATTGCTTACAGCAGAAACAGAATGAACGGACACTGGTACATGAAAACCAGAATTAGTACCCAAATTATTTATCCATGAAGCGTTTGACACTTCAACCAAATTCGCGTCGGACGATAATCCTTGGTTAAAATTTAACCGGCTAAACTCAGTCGCTAAAACACTATCGACTGGTTGCCTCTCAGTGACCTGAAGGTATTGCGTAGACAATCTGACAACACTTGTGTTACCACCAGCATCGACACTGCTGGCTGGCAACTCTGATCTAGTACGGGACCTGGCTGCGGCAGCGATATCCCCGTACACTTTCGACAAAATTCTCACAGAAGGAGGAGAATAATAAGATCCAGGATTTACTTCAGCAAAAGAAACTACTGGCAACTCACCACTACTATCTACTGTAACACTATTGTTAGTAGGAACCGGAAGGACATTGTTGCGATCAACAGATTGAAAGATACTAGCATTATTGGAACCTTCCCAACTCAAACGAACTGCATTTAACAGGTTAGGAGCACATGTTGGAACATAAGGATGCTTATTTCCTTCACTGATAGGAAAGCCTATTTCATCACTCTCTGCACTGACTGCGCGGAATGCCTCAACACCGCCACAACCACTAGAATTTTCATCAAAGACCTTATTTGCACATTCAGCTATCATGCGCTGAATTTCAAAAATATTGGTTAGTTCCTCGTCAGAACGATGAGATGAAACAGATAACACATCTTCGCAACGAGTGAACAAGTACTGCAGACGAGCACGCAACTTTTTATATTGGGCAGACGTACCATACTCCTCAGGCAAAAATAAATTAATGAGATTAGCACAAACTTCTACTCTATGGAAAATCTGTGACTCACCAATTGCAAATTCTGCTTCGGACAACACAGGCAACACTACAGGATCCTGAAGGGCAAGCCTTAGAACTGGTCGAGCCACCTCCGTGCTCGCGGGAACCTCCAAATTCCTGATCTCCAATTCATATTGGATTTCTTCATGATCCAAATACTTTGGATCTGGTACGTGCCGCTCCATGACAGTAGCATGAAATGAAAAACAAAATATCAGACAGTAGAATTTTACAACACCTTAAGTCTAACGGTTTAATTTTCCACAAGATTCCAATTCAAATTTTTACTTATTTGCCCATGGTAGGAAGTTATAATTACAAAAAAGGGATTCCACTCTTCAGTGTCTTCATCCTGATAAATATCAGGGCAGAGTCGATAATGTTGCCACGTGGCTTCCATCTACCACCAGCGGTAGCAAACCAGACAAAATCGACAACCACGCTCTGCTACCACTTACTGTACAGCCCCTCGTAAGGGCACCATACTCTGGCAACCATTTCGAGAAATGACCAACCAGGCGGGTAGGATACCCGGGGTGTGGATTAGGGCCTCGTGTTACAAAGGCGTGGGTCTGGTTATTGCAATGAGGTGGTAGACAAATGCCCATGGGTTAGAAAATAAGTAAATGGAAAATATATTGAAATAATAATGAAATGAATACACAACAGCATGTGGAAAATAAAACACTAGCATAACCAAGAAAAGGCACTCCTAGCGGTAACCTAGATCCCACGTGGTCGTTGTGAATCTACGGTCACGCGTGACAATTACGTTAGTACAAAAGAAACATTTCCTTGCAACAAGAAATATTGCCCCAGCAATGGGCTTAAGGTAGGAACACCAGCAAAAAATATAATTACTGTAACGAAAATGAAAAAACCAGAAGGCATTTTGGAGAACCCAAGAGCGAAAACTCTAAAACAAGGTGAAGCATGATATAACCAAACAGAAGGTAACAAAACTAAGAAAAACTAGATTAAAATAAGGGTAAACCAAAGGGCTAACCGCTGGCCCTGAGCGGAAGGCTCTAACACTACGTGCTATCGTGACCGTTGTCCACATAGCGAAATTGCTGCCGACTACCAGACCACGAGGCAAGCCGTTGGCGATTGTAGACCACATACGAAAGACAATGAACCCATTGTCGTCCTATCATAGTTTGCCCTCCAAAATATAACATCTAATATGTAAAGCAAGAACTAAGCAATTATAATCAACTAAATAATAGCACACACGGCCTAAGAATTGTATCGATGCAGTTTGATAAAAGGAAACCTGTCTGAAAAGGCAAGCCGCCATGGCTATGTGCCTTGCAGTTCGTTTTAGTTCAAATGTTTTAGATGGATAAGTCAATTAATCTTGAATTTAGTTGCATTTCTCACACGACACTGTGAGTAGAGAATCACTATATAGCTGCGCAATTCACAAGGTTCATTGTAGAATAAGATCAGATGCTTTACCTTAGTTTTGATGGCAGGCCATATGGCCAGTGTAAAATGCCGGGCTCGAGGAGCTCGGACGAAAACACTCTTATGCGGTGCATTGTTCTGGAGCTAATGGGAAGAGACGCGCTATGGAGCACGCCACTTGACGGTCGACAGTAGTCGCGCGCGCCTTACGGAGAATTTGGGAAGTAGACACTACCAACAGCAGTAGGTCCTCAGAGTTACGGATAACACCTCGCTGGCCCAACCAGAAGGACAATTCAGTTGGCAGGCCGGGGCCAGGCTTATTCAATGTGCAAGTCATTGCGCGCGGGATCGCGCCATTGGTTCATTTGAACCGGCCAGGCCAATAGCGTCAGGGAAGGACCAAGACGTAGTTTAGCCTGCTCGGAATAGTTCACACGTCGAAGCGGAACAGTTCATTTGTAGAGCCGGAACAGTTCATTTGTCGGGGAGAGGGGAGTACAGCGTCAGCGGCGGGACATTCAAATATGAGTGAAATGCTAGTCACGTAGAAAAGGCCGCCCGAGGAGCCGCGGGCAGGGGCAGAAACGTGTGCCAGTCTTTGGAGTGGCACACCTATCTTATCGATACACAAGGCGTTACTTATTTCGTCCGACCCTGATCGGGTTCCTTAACTTGGCTAGAAATGTTTGTTTCACGATCTTTGGTACTTCAAAACATTACGATACTTTTGGTCGTTTAACTGAACTGTTATTTGAAGACCTATCACCTGTTCTTTAAGTTCGCAGCCTACTTTGACTGTAATACTGAACTTTTCACTATAAAGACTGACGCTTGTTGAACTAAATCCTGTACTAGGATTTTCCTAAGTCTTTGTCGCGCGCAGGAGATGCGGAATTCGAATCACGCTCTCGCTACCACTTAACTGTCTCACCCTTAGCGGAAAATAATTCTCCCCCGTGAAACCTGAATGGCTCTCACCGGCGCACGACTCTGGCAACCATTCCCAAGAATGGCCAACCAGGCGGGTAGAATACCCGAGGTGTGGATTTGGGCCTCGTGTTAAAAAGGCGTGGGTCTGGATGATGCTAATAGGTGACATGCCACATTACCAATGAAAAGGTCCATGGTTAAACAACTAAAGAAAAATAATATATTATATAAAAAATGAAAATACAATGTGGAAAACCAAAAACATATTGTAAACGAACACTCCTAACTCTATCAGTATCCCCGCATGGTGAGGGGAAATGCCAACGGTCATGTTTGGCCAGCATTTAAGGTAATTAACACGGAAAATATATATATTCCTTGGCAACGTGGTAAATAGGTTGCCCAGCCATGGGCTGAGATAAAGACAAAAACAATAAAATGGCGGAAAAATGCCCTACCTTAACATGAACTAAAGCCATAAGGCTTCGAGAAGGTTCCTAACACAAAAGAACTCGGAAGAGTAAAAAAACAAGAACTCAGTATCATAAAATTAGAAACGGAAAGAAAATACCAAAAGGCAGCACAATGCCTTAGAGTGAAGCTCATTTAAAACATAACTATGCATGACCGCTGCCAAGACACGAGTTGGTGTTACTCCCGACTGCCCACCACGAGGCAAGCCGTCACCAACCGCACCATGTTCGAGACAGTGCAGAGCATTGTCTTCCTCAATTAGATCCCCTCCAGAATACATAGCAAACAAACATGAAATAAGATCTCAAATTTAAATAGCATTCACACGCAAAATGATGAAGCTCGATTTGTATAGCAAAAGTTATTGGTCTTTCTATAAGACAAACACATTAAGAACGGAGTATGGCCGTTAGTTAGTTCAAAGTTATAGTTCGGAGATTTATGTGGAATATATGTAAAATGTTGCTTTCTCATGACGACACCATGAGGGTTATTAAATATTCTCTAGTCACTTGAAAGAATTATTACACATACTGCTTTATGCAGAATCAGAGCGGGACATTACCTCAGTCTGAAGACAGGCCATGTGCCTGGGAAAATGCCGGGCTCCAAGAGCTCGGGCACAGTCACTGTTATACGCTGCATGGTTCAGAAGCTAGTGGGAAGAGACGCGCTTTCAGAGCACGCTACTTGGCGGGCGACAGCAGTGTCGCGCACGCCTTGCGGAGAATTTTGGAGGTAGACGCTACCAACTGCAGTAGGTCTCCAGAGTCACAGATAGCACCTCGCTGGCCCAACCAGAAGGACATTTCAGTTGGTAGGCCAGGACTAGGCTTATTCAATATGCAAGTCATTGACGCGGAAGCACGCCATTTGTCACATTTGAACCAGCCGGCCAATGGCGTCAGAGAAGGACACCAAGACGTAGTCTCGCCTGGCCGGAACAGTTCATTCGTCGAGCCGGAACAGTTCACTCGCCGGGAAGGGGGAGGACAGACGTCAGCGGCGGGACATTCAAATATGCCGTGGAAAGGTACACAAGGTCTCGTAGAAAGGCCGCCGGAGGAGCAGCGGGCAGGGCAGAAACGTGTGCCAGTCTTTAGGGTGGCACAGTCTTCACACGGCGATACTATGATGATACTTGATGCTTCCTCGTGCAGCGTCTCGGCGCTCACGGAACTGAATATCTTTGATGCAGCACCTCCGCTCACGGAGTGCTCGTAGACTGCATTTGTGACACAGTGACGCCCCTCGGGCCGTCTGAAAACTGCATATACGATGTGATGCAGCACCTCTGCACGAGGTCTGTTCTAAACTGCATGATTGGTCTGGCTCTGCCAGGACTTTTATACTTTTTGGCTAAGAAAAGATAAAATCCTCGTCTTTTTCATAACTAACTTTTGAAGCAATAGTCGCACACTATTGAAAATTATATCTCTGGAAAGCTCGTTTTCTAAACGTAAACTGACTTTTTTGCACATGAAAATCGATCGTACAATTCTGAGATATTAAATAATTTTTGTTCTTCAGATACGTGGGCGTTGAGTTTTATTTGTAATCCCTACCACCTCGGGTCTCGGGGAACTTTTAATTGCGTAATGCCGCATTTGCACTTCTTTCCTGGGCAATTATTAAAACCTTTTACTCCACACAAAAATATCTATTCCCGAATGATTCACAATGATGTATTTCTTTTCTTAATTATATGTTCGCAAATGGCTTAAATCTAATTATTCTTCCTCTTGCACAACTGCGAGGATGCCATTTTACTGCAGCGTAAGCTCAATTTCCGAAACCTTCTCTCGCTCACTCCGAACGGAAAGTTCCTCTCGTTCTAATTATAGCCATGATCGCTCGTTATCGGTGCGTCACGCGTGATATCATTTCCTGGAGCCACCTGGGCTCTTACTCTTGCATAACATTAAACCAGTCCTCTTGTATAAAATCTTTCTATGTTCCTCTGAAGACTGTATCTTTCCTCCCTTCTTTTACCAATTAATGATGGATTCGACCCCTTGAACCAGTGGTACATGGGTTCAATAGTGCATAACACACTTGCACACATCACAATAACTCTGTTCTCCCAACAATATTAACATTACACTCAAATACCTCTTATATATCGCTTATACCCGTAGATATAATCACTTATCGTTGCATCGAACAAGTCTCTTAATATTTGCGTCTTACCAACAGCGCATACGTCTACAACAATAACGTTCAACCAACTATTACTATGCACGGAATTTCAACAATAATATCTATAACATTCCATTTCAATACACCACCAGTGCTGTGAGAAGTTCAGTAATCCTACTAGTTATACAAGCACTATGAAATAACTTTCAATTACAAATACACCACTGCGTTTATACATCGTCAAATACATTCATAGATTACCCACATTACAATTTTAACCAATATCTTGGAAGATCTGCATATGCCATCGAATTAATAAAAATATTACATATCCTCACATTCTATGTTCACTTCTGCAAATAATTGCTTAACAACATTCTGTCGCTTATTACCAGAGTTTATAAACTACATCTCGTATTTCCATTTTATTCCTTCTTACTTAAGCATTATTAAGTCTTTCGTTCCAATCGTAAGCATAAATTGCTCTTCCTACAAATGTAGCTTATTGCTTGAAAATACATTCATGTACTTTAGATTATCAACTTGCTTTCAAAGCCTTGTGTAACAAATACAGTATAACCCCGATTTAGCGTGACCTCGATTTAGTGTAAACCCGCATTTAACGGAAGAAATTTCAAGTCCCGAAAATTATTCCATAAGTGCAATGCAATTTTATATTCGATTTAACGTAATTCGCGTTACGCCAAAACCCGCATTTAGCGTTAGGAAATGTTAAAATTCGCGAGTATTTATTTCGATTCGTTATGGTTATGCGACATTAAGAACCTATGAAAAAGACGTTATAAGCTCGTTAAGGATGATTCAAGGCAGAAAAGGAACTCCAGCATTTATATTGGATACGATCGATTATCTTCCATATCGATTCCTCGCTACATGTACGAGCGAGCTCGATCTTACCCGACCGCGGCTAAATACACAATGTAGGCCTAAAGCGTGCTAACAGTCACGCCGGCGCCGCATCGCATGCTTGCGCGAGGTCTGTCCGAGTTTGTACGTTCGTAGCGGCACTACAGTATAGCGTCAGTTTATGCAAGTTTGCATCAGTTCGTGTGTTTGGTTATGCGACATTAATAACCTATGAAAAAGACGTCGTAAGCTCGTTAAGGATGATTCAAGGCAGAATTTAAAGCACAGACGCGTAGCGAACGATACGATCGATATCTTCTATATCGATTCCTCGCTACATGCTCGAGTGAGCTCGAACTTAGCCGAGCGCGGCCGAAGCGTGCTAACACCCACGCGGCGCAGCTTTACATGCTTGCACACGGCCGAGCTCTGAAGCGACGCAATACGTAAAGACGAAATCATTGAGATTCGAGAAGACTGAACTGCATTTGTGTGAGATGTAACAGTAGGCCTACTTGCGCAATCTTCGAAACATACGAGCATGTTGGCGCGAGTGGTATAGCACAGATTTCCTTATCTTCAAAGCCCAAACAATACAAGAGGAATGCACTTCACACTCGGAACCTACCCTACCTTTGCCAACAGCTGATCTGTGAGTTGTGAAGGGTGGACAGCGTATTGTAAACAGCGATTATTGCCGAATGGCGCGAACTTGTGCGACACCGAGAGCGTGTTTGTTTGATGCTCTTCATGCAGTCAACAAGTCATGGGAGTAAAACACCGCTACTCTACTCGTACATAAGCAAGGGCAAGTTAGACGTCGATAAAGTCGGTTATGATTTAAGACATGAAAGCAAAGAAGAAATGGCACGGAATTTGACTGTTGGTTAGGAAAACGGAAATCCAGTTGATATCGAGTGCGGGAGTGATGCTACGGAAATCCTGAAAATTTCACACAGTCAAGCTAGTGTCTCTAGTCATCACACTTATCTCTTAATAGAAAAACGAGATGAATTTTAGTTCTCATATAATGTTTTCTTCTGAAATGTGCAATCGAAAGTTAGAATAAACGATCTAAGAAACAGTTTTGTTTTTTCTAGGCTTAACAAAAATAACTGCGGATAATTCGCGGTTTTATTCACGGAAGTTCGTGCATTAATTACCGCGAATTATCGAGAGTGCACTGACGTTTTTTGTTGTTAAATATTAATGTAGGCATAATCCACATAGGCCTACCTCTAGCCTAGCATGTCTTATAAGACACTACAATCAAGTGTTATAATTATTATTTTCCATGTTCAAGCCTATTTCTTTATTTTAACCAATAGTTTTGATTTTCTAGGCTTAACAAAAATAACTGTGGATAATTCGCGGTTTTCGAAAATTCGCAGAAGTTAGCGCATTAATTACCGCGAATTAATGAGAGTGCACTGTATGTGGAGAGAGTGCTGCAGTTAGTGATGAAACCTATCGAAACCTCGATTTAAGGTAAACCCCCATTTAAGGTTAAAAAATACCGATCCCTAGGAAAACGTTAAATAGGGGTTCTACAGTATGTCTATAATATTCACTATAGCAACGAAAAATGTGCTATTAATTACTATGTATGGCATCTCAAATAGCGTTCAAAAAGTCTTACAATATTTTACAGCATTAGAATGAAGCATACAGCCTCACTTGGCGTTTTATACATAAAATACGCTTTGTATAGCGTTCTACACATTAAAAAGACTCATTTCTGGTATTTTGTAGCATTCTATACAGTATAAAAATTCTTTCCAGTATTTTGTATTTTTTTTTATGCAAAATTTTATTTTGAATTTTTGTAGCATTCCCTGATCTATAAAACACATTTACGCTTATCGGACTTCAATTACCATTTAAAAAGCAGACGAGGAATTAATTAATGAATTAACAACACGTCCAAACGACACATGGTGACGTGAAAATTTATAACAAATTCTAACATGACTGAAATGATGTCTAACATGACTAAACAAACAATAAAAACAATGAAGATTAACCTGGTCATAAATGTTGGTCAACACAAGATATACACAGCATGGCAACAAACTACTAAATGATATGCAAACACTCAAATACCATACTGCCCGTACGTTTCTCGACAATCTGTGGCTAACGGCGCACAGCTGAGAACAGGATTCCTCCCGCTGCGTTTTTCAAATACCTCCATACGGTACTCAGTGCCTGTCTGACCACCAGCATCGCGCCTCGAATGACTAGAGTTGAATGAACGCTGCTCTCCGTCTCGTAGCTCGAATCCGCGCTGTGTCTCGTCGTTTCTCAGGTGATTCTGTCGAATACCTCTTCATACGGCCGCTCTCTCGATGTTCTACTGTGGATGCATAGTATGATGGTAATGTTGCAAGAATTCCAGGATGTTATAGGAATCTCGGTTAATAGAGTTGCATTTTGTGACATCTTTGTACTGCTGTTGGAAGTGCAGTAGTTCGTCTTCATTTCTTCTCGTTGGCCAAGTCACACCTGGTGTCCACATCATCGATTGTAGATTATTTCCCCATCATAGCGTTTAACAAATCATAACTCCCTCTGTAGAGTTCAAATTTCAATGTACTTTCTGACTTATTTTGGTCGACATGATGTAATAGCTGCTTAATATTTCTGAAGTATTGTTGATAACTATTTCTACTGAGATTATGTGTATATCTCGAGAAATTGTGAAGTATTATCGTAGTCAGCCTTTTCTTCTGCTATGAAAACTTGCATAATGCAGTAATGCTTCTCTTCTTAAAGTTATAACGTTAATTCGCTCTGCGTATTCTCAACGGGCTTCCTTCTATTTCTTGGCCGGACGAAGTCGCTTGCCTCCCGGTATCTCCTACTTCCTCGCTGACCCGAGTTCTATAATACAGTATATGTTGGAGCCTCAATTTACATGACTTGACGATTCAATCGTTCGGAGTGGAGTGACTCTGGTCTCGAAGTAGGACTTGCCTCCTCTGCATAAAAAATTGTGTCTTCTCGCTAAAACAGAGTCTGTCCACTTCTTATCAGCATATCTCTTCAACAATGCTTAATCTCAAATAAGTCTTCTGTCCATAATCATTCATTTCCAAATAGCTTCGTATTCCTATACTCAAATTGTTTATAATTATTTCAATAAATAATCATAATTATATCCACGCCAGTATCTATGAATTAACTGATTGGCTTAGATGCGATCACGTGACTCCTTTACGTATTCTTGGCGCTTGTCGCTGCGTAAGTTCGACTTGCCGCCTAGTAGGGTCGCGTGCACAAACTCTCCTGTTGGAAGACTCTTCTCTGTCTCTCTCATACACGCGTCAAAAAACTGGTTTGAGCTAGAGTAACTCGCCAAAGACTCACTGAAATGACAATTTCCAGCTCTTTATTAGCATCAATCTTCCCATGTTAAAAAATATACAGATTATAAAATTTAGTATTTCTCTCCATTCATTGCTTTTATAAAGGCTTATAGCAAGTCTACATCTTCTTGCCTGCATTAACTGCATGCATATATGGCAAGTGATGCCTCCAAACTCCTTTTAAATAAAGTATCATAATTCCAACTAACACAGGTTCGATGCTCAACTGCAGCATGTCCTGTGTTCAATAAATTCGGGCTCAGTACCTGTAATGCAAGAACACAATTATTACCCAGTGCATGAACTGAATATGAAGTACGAAATTGTCATTACATAAAATATCGTACACTTCTTTCTAGGGGTCTTCGGTACTGAAAATTTGGGTTCGGTACGGTTCGGTAAAAAAAAAATTGTACTTCAGTTCTCGGTACAAAATCGGTTCGGTACAGCTCGGCTGATTTTAACATGCTAAATTAGAGTAATTTGTAAACCATTAAGAAAAAGGTAACACATGAGTTCTAATGATTATACAGTAAACCAAATAGCCTACTTGCCAAATAGCACAATTTTTATTTAAAATACAGAAAAAATGTACAGCTAATAATCTCATACAATGTTCCATTAACTTTCAAACTTGCCCTTTTAGTGTGGAGTAAGCCAATTGATGCATACATTAAATAGACATTAGGCTCGCACTGGAACACTTAGGTCCATAATTTAATTTTATTAATCAGAAGAGTTATTGTGCTCTAGTAGTAAAACTTCACTTATACGATTTCCAGGGGACCAAAGGAAAAAAAAAACGCATGTGTGAAAAACGCGTAAATGAAAGTCGGTAAATAAAAACTGCAAAATGTATGTGACAATATGGGTTATACAGGGTCTTTGTTTTAAAAGCGACGGGGACCCTCGCTCGCCTCGCGAGCCGGTTCTCGCCAAGCACTTTGCCGTAATGCGCTTCTTGACTCCACGGCTTTAACAGTCCATATTCTTTGGACTAAGTTATATTACAGCTGAAATAGAGTCAATCGGTGCTGAGGAACTTCAGAACGTAAATGACAACTTCATGAAGAGGTGCCAGCGATGTGTAGCAATGAATGGCGAACATTTTCAGCACCAGCTGTGAACTATAGGCTATAGTTTACTCAATGACTGTGCCGCGCGAACTACGCATTACGGCAAAGTGCCTGGCGGGAGACAGGCTAGCAACGCGGGCGGCGGGCGAGCGAGCGAGGGTTCCCGTTAAGAGGTGAAAAACAAGAAATAATAATACGATGTTTAACTATAATCGGCAATATGTAACAAAACAACTACAAGAGAAATGCACCCAGATATAACAAAACAAAGAAAATTGAGTCACTTTACGAAGTAGTCTGTTATCTTGACTTGTTTTTGTTGGCCGCGGCCACGGCGTGAACAGTATTTTCAAACCGATATAATTCGGCCATTATTTCCTCAGAAAAGTTATGGTGAGTCACAAAATGTTTGATAGTCCATAGAGCATTGACAGCATCATTAAAATCCACTGTTTTATTCTGCGGCTCTTCATCGTCATTAATAAAATACCGTAGTGTAGGCCTAAATTAATGGATTTTCATTTGTCTGAAGACGCAAGATTATTATAACACAGAATCAATTGCGTATTTTGAATGGTTTGACGAGAAGTCCTAAAAAACACACGAATGAAAATTATAAAAGCGTTTTTTTTTTTTAAATATATCGGCGATCGTAAAACACTCCCGCTCATCTTAACATAAGCTTCAGATGCTGTCTGTGTTTTATGGCTGCTTCCTGTTATTTTGAAAGGCTAACACAATAATAGAGCTTGCTTATTACGCAAGCTGTTCTTCCTTGTTACGACACTCTGGCAAGCGAGTGTCGTTCAAGGCCATATAGCACGCGGTGCATCCTTCCGAACGGAAGTACAGGCGGTAACAAAAGTTTGCATTCGAACATACGTACTTTCTCAGAACACGCAACGTATAAATGACGCTTTATATTGCAAGGGACTTAAAATATGATCGTATAAGCGTGAAAAACGAATAAATGTAAAACGTATATCGGAGATGAATTAACATGGAAAGTATAGGCATTTTGCCGGGACTAGGAAAAAATCGTATAGAAAACGTATAAATATTAACCGTATACAAGAAGTTTTACTGTATTTAACTAATTATTGAAGTAAAACATTGATTTTTTTTTTTAGCGTATGGCTTTTAGTGCCGGGAGTGTCCGAGGACATGTTCGGCTCGCCAGTTTTGTAGCTGCTTCGAGACGGACACCCAATGGGTGAGCTACAAGTACCGTTGGGGAGGGAAGGAGGGAAGTTGGAACGTAAGGACGAGGAGTTGGAAGGTAGCGGCTGTGGCCTATAGTTAGGGACCAACCCCGGCATTTGCCTGGAAGGAAGATGGGAAACCACAGAAGACCATCTTCAAGGTTGCCGGCGGGGGGATTCGAACCTCCTCGCCTCCCGGATGTGAGCGACTGCCATCAGTCATGCCGTAACCACCACGGCTAACTCACCCACATCATCACATTGATGATAAAGGACAATACTTTGGATGTCTAAAAGAAAAGGTTTCCTTAAATTATGGTATTTATGTCTCTTGTACCGAACCAATCTTTTTACTGAGTTTTTTATCGTCTCGAACCGAGGTCTGTAATTTTCTTTGTACCGTACCGAAAAATCGGTGCACCGTCGACCCCTACTTCTTTCTTATATTTCCTCATTTTCACTGTTGGTGTAGTCACCCGGAGCGCTTGTTTTGGAATCTTCATCAGACGAGATCACCAAATCTTGGCTGCCATTTCTTGAAACTGCAGTTGGTAAGGTCCTTCGGAATGGAGTTCCATGCTGTGATGATCCATTCACTTAATCTGCTGATTGGTATAGTTTCATGAACTGCTGACGTCATTCACTCCGTATACAGTCGACGAAGGCGTTGTGGAAACACCATTCATTCCTTTCAGTAGTGCCTTTCTTATAAAAGTTACAGAAAGCAGGAATTTCATGCCATACACTAATATCGCCAGCATAACACTGCAATGCTGATTTGTACTGCTGCTTGTTAAATTAGACACTTTTTTGTCCTTTGTTTTCCAGTCACATCAAGCGGCATGTCGAAGCATACAGAAGTTTGATCTGCATTACTACTTTAACTCGATAAATATAACTTTTCTTACCAAAGTTGGATTATGTGATGCTGGAACTGGATCAATTTCTCCTCGTGAGCATCTGTCAAATGTTGGCAAATTGTAGTTTACCGTTTAATGTAAAACGGGCATCTGTTGAAGAAACGTTGGATCCAGCTCCTGCTTGCCCGACTATCCTGTCTATTTATGCCTAATTCTTTAGTGATATTTGTCTGTTAGGTAGTCAGCCCGAAGGCTAGTTGGATCCTCAAAAAGTGCCACGTAGGTTATGTGGGTAGATACCCACAAAAAACCAATGTAGCGCTATACTGAGGCGTACTAGGCAAGATGAGGAGTGAGGTAGTTAGCCATTGCTTTCCTCACCGAGTCAGAACAGCAGTACTAACCCTATGAGTAGAACCTTTCACAGTATCCACAGGCACTAACCTTGCCCTGAATGTCATTACTAAGCACCACCCATACCTCAGTAGCCTCCATATAATCACAGCCATGAGTGAGACTGAGACATCGATGAAAAGCCACATTTTACTATAGCCTGTGCCAACAGACAAATGAAAATGTACTGCATTCATCAAGAGATGGCAAACAAAAGGCATGTGATATCAATCGTCTTCAATTGGCACACCTCTGTTGACACAGTGTAACTGAATTGTTTTACTTCTTTATATTATTGCAACCATTCTTCCACTTCAGGGTTCGCATTCTTACCTGGAAAGGCCAAGCGATTTCTCAAATGGTTTTGGAGTTTGTCCTTGTTTTTTTCTCCAATCTCAAATACACAATTCACATCATATTTCATACTCACGGCATGATTTCCTTCTTCTTCTGCTTTCTTGATCATTTTAAACTTTTCTCCTGCAGTAAAAGATATCTATTTTGCCTCACATTTTAACCTGATTATTAGCACACACTGAACGCCAACCTAGCACATGGTCAACCCAAGACTGATTGACTCTGACCATACTCACAACGTTAGACAAAACAGTTGCGCAACTGATGTGAAAGAAAAATTATCTTAAATATTGAAATTATGCGTTGTTTTGACTTCCGTATGCCACATCATTTAAACAACGCTAGTCAAATTATAAGTTATATATACAGTGGTAACACAAACATGGTTTTGAGTGGTCCATATACAATTTCCTCCCACATTTTAGACTCTTTTTCTTTGGGGAAAAAAAGTACACTGCTGTTGGTGTTCCTATGGTTGATGGTGGAGAAATTATCTCGTCATCACTCTGATGTCCCATTATAGTTTGATGGTATTCTTGAGAACTTGAATATTGTTCTTGCTTTCATTCTGGGAATACCTATTGCCTGAATTATCACTTATTTAACTCCACCCAAGAGGCTTGTACAGCTTAAGGAATGCTTCTGATGTTAGTAAAATTGCTTTGTTTTGGATAATTTGGAAAAATAGTTGTTACATTTCCAGGTTTCTACACATAGCATTGCCATTTACTAATATATTATTATGACACCAGGATTGTCTAGGTTAAGCACAGCCCAGAATTATTGGGTTCTGCTGTGCTTCTCTTTCTGATTTATTAGCCCTGAGAAAAGATATATTAAAACTTCCATGATGCATTTTTCAGGGGTCCAATTTTGTATAAAAACACGTAAATGAAAGTGAGTGGAAAGAAGCTACATCTATAGGGCTGGAATGCATTGGAAATAAGTTTTTTAAATAATATAAACTTACAATGCGAAGTATAAGTCTCAACACTTAAATAATCAGAATCTAACCTGATGGAAAAGTTGATTGAACCTTGCCGGAAAAAAAAGAATACCTTGTTGTCTGTTCATTCTTGCTTCTGCTTCGGCATAATTACTCCTCAAATCCTAATAACACATTGATAATTTGGCATGGTCAATGTTGTGGGCACACACACACACACACACACACACACACATATATGAGTAGTCCTTTTGCAAAGGCCGCTAAGTGCATTATAAACGAAACCGAGTAAATGACGAAAAACTGCTACGACCAAACTATTTAAGCTAATACCATATTTCTTACGCCTGAAAATCAACATAAAAACATTTATTATTCAGTTAAAATCTGTGAAATCTACGGTTGGATCTTCTGCCCTAAAACATAAATTAAAATATTGACTTAGCGGTTTTTGCACACGTTTTGTGCAGTTAGCGACATTTGCACCCGTGACGACGAGAGTCGTTAATGAAACTTAGGTTGCAAAACCCGCTATTTTGTGGTTTTACGAATGACATTTGGATGAGATTTTTAATAAAGAACTATTTTAGTTTCAATTTGGTTTATTAGGAAAAATATATTTTGAAAAAATCACACGTCGGGTGCGAGAAATATATATTCTTTTAAAATACATCTTAAACACCGTGCAACGTCATTTAGACAGCATAAACATTTACAAATTAAGAAAGTGCATAAAACAAGAAAAAGTAGCACTTAAGTTAGGTCAGGTCATCCTCGACACTGTCCATGAGCTCAAAATCTGCTGGTTCTTCGTCTTCTTCCTCTTGAGGTCGGATGATATTGTTGCGAATGGCTTCTTCCTCCTGGAAGACCTCACTGAAGAATTTTAGGTTGCCATTCGCTGCCCAGTTTCACCGAAATACAGCTCTAAAAGCCGTCAGACATCTTGTAGTTAAGTTTCTTTGTGTGCAACATTTACTTGAATTGGTGTGGGACCCGGATGTTTAATATTCGCTCCACTTTTCGTGATGCTTTTTCATCACCAACCTCAAAATTGTAGAACGGCTCCCCTCGGACCAGACATGTTATTTTGTTTTGTTTTGCCAATTCTGAACACTATTTTCTTCGCTTTTTGGAATTGGAAATGCTTACTACCCGGATTTTCTTTACCATGCCATCCATATACGCTTTCTACCAGACATTCATCTTGTTCCAGACGAACAACTGTCACATATTTCTCAATGTGCTTGATGTATCCGGAAGGAATTTCAAAGACACTAACTTTGCGAAGTTGCCGTTCAATATTTCCAAAAACTCTGTCAGATAAAATAAATGAGCGGCCCACAATTGGGAACCATAGCTGCATTTCCTTTAGACATGCGGGAGCTTCTAGCAGTAACCAGAGAGATAGCATGCTGATCATAGTCTTGTTTTTGTTCTGACCCCCACAGCCATCAGAGAATAACCGAAATATTGTGAACCTTAAATATTTATGCTGGCCAGTTTGTGAAGAAGTGTCGACGCTATTTGGTTTGATCCTTTGGCATGTTGATATTCTAACCTGACGTAAGAAGTTGTTCTCAACTCCAATATCAACGGGTTAAACTGCTTCAACTTGCACTATTTCTCCCACTACTTCTGCCGTTTGTGTTCTTCCCTCCGTATTTGAAACATCCACAATAGTATTACAGTCCACAAATGCAATAAATGCTTCACTTACATCAACAAGGTCACTCATTTGTATGGCTTGAAATGCCCACAACCAAGAAACAACCTGTCGATCAAATGAGCTGTAAACCGTGTATTTCGACAAGGCAGCATGCCATTGTTGCGTATGCTTCCTCGATAGTGCAGCCAACTCAAATCTGAAACACGAAACTGTCCTTCCCGATGGAAATAAATAATTATTTATTGTAAAATAATTCTGTGGGAGGAATATTGGCAGTTCTTGTACCAGTTAGCGTGTTTTGCAGCCGTATGAGGCAAGGCAGACGCCATACTTACGGAACTTGGCGGTCTTTGGACACGTGGATCATTAAACTGGCTTTGCAACCGTAGCCAACATGCATTTAGCGGTTTATGCAAACGAATGCGATTTTCAACGGTTTTGAGCGGGATATGCACCCTGAAACTTATTCCATCGTGTAGCCAGTTAAAAAACAAACGTTACGGTATGCCCAACTCAAAATCGACAAAAAGTGCACTTAGCGGCCTTTGCATCTGGGCGACTCATATATATATATTGAATGCTTAAAACGTGCACAAACAAATTTTCAATATTTTGTAGCCTACTTTTCACATTTTGCAAAAATGAGGAAAAAGTAGACTTATGAGATCGGGCAAATGTGTGTCTGTCTGTCCTTCTGCCTGCCTGCCTGTCTGTCTGTCTGGCTGTGTGTGTGTGTCCCCCTATCAACTCCTAAACGGCTGCAGCAATCGAAACAAAATTTGGTAGGAGTAAAGATCTATACCTGAATATCTCACGGCCATACTTGAAAATGATGTCAGTGCTACCAACTGCTGAAAAATCGCAATAGAAATTTGAGCTCAATGTTGGATATCTTGGAAGGTATGAATGGGAGCTATTTCAAAATTGGCACACATATAGATAACAATATTGCAGTTTAATTTCCAGGAGGCCATACATGGCAGTGTTGCCAAAATGATTATAAGCCTGCTGATAGGTCCAATTATTAAATACATATCACTTCTACACTATCAATTGGAATTCAACCAAATTTCATATGTGCTATGTGTACATAAACTGATATGACTGAGCATATTCTTAAGAGCCACCAGGGCTGCCAACTGTTAATAAATGCTCTCAATGTTTTAAATCCAAACACCCATATATCAGAAAGTATGCATGCCGACATCTTTAAACTATGCACACGTATTGCACCTGACATTCTATATTAATTTGGAGTAACTTTTATACGTCAGTGCTACCAACATGATTCTAAGCCTGCTGAGACGTCCCAAGTTTAAATACATGTAACTTCTATAATATCGTTTTGATTTCAACCAAATTTAGTGTGTGCTATGTGTACAGATATGACTATGATGATTCTTAAGAGTGACCAGGGCTGCCAACTGTTAATAAATGCTGTCTCTATTTTTGTTACCCTAATATCAATATATATAATATATCAGGGGGCGTGGTGGCTCAGCGGTCTAGCTGTATGCCTCTCACCAAGGCGGTCCGGGTTCGATTCCCGGTCAATGCATGTGAGATTTTCGAAGTGAAATGCCATGTCCTGTGGTTCGGATTCCACGTAAAAAGGAGGTCCCGTGGCTCATGATCTCAAGATTAACGGTCACGTTAAACTACAAGCTTCCTTGCTTCCTTATCAATATATCAGAAAGTATGCAAGCCAATAGCTCTAAACTTTGCACACGTATAGTACCTGGCATTCTAGATTAATTTGGAGTAACTACTGTAATATAGGCCTACGCCAGTGCTGCCAACATGATTCTAAGCCTGCTGATAGGTCCAATTAAAAAATTCTTGTAACTTCTATACTAACTAATGGGTTTCATTCAAAATTGACACAATAATAGATCAGATTGTTTCAGATTATTTCTGACCAATACATGTATGTCATTGTTACCAACATGATTTTACACATGCTGTTAGATCCAATGTTTAATTGCATGTAACGTCCATGCTATCCATTGGACTTCAAGTAAATTTTGTATTCTGTACCTTAAGAGATGGCACTAAGAATATATTCAGTCACCAGGGCTGGCAACTGTAGTTCTCTATTAGGCTACATTATGCCAGGTGTACAGTATTTCGAACTAATTAGAAATTTCGATATTACCAACTTAATTTCGTCATTATTCTAGATAGATCCACATAGATTAATCATTGGCATGAATCTTAAATTTTAAGAAAAGTAGGCTCTTTAGTTCGTAACGGAACTTCTTGTTTACTTATGCTGACATCTAGAAGCTATGGCTGTATTAGGCTTAATGTTTAGGTTAACAGTAATGCTTAGGAAGGAAACTATTAGATTTATGTTTTCACTATAACCTGTTACAAAATTAGTTGGGTAACAAGGCAAGAATTGGGGGGGAAAAGACACAAGATATGATATATTCGCATTTGTGTCCAAGTAATTTAAACTCCTGCAAATCTCCTAGGTTTATGCTGTGTCTGTTGTGGAGTTTTGCCCAGGTTTGGCTCATCAGCAGGCTTTTTGTCTGGAAGGGATATGTCCCATATATGAAGCATGTCATAGAACTTCTTTGTTGGGGGAACTAAGAACCTCGTTAACATTATCTCCACATCAGATGTACCAAAGGATGATATATTGACTTTTACTGCAAGATTTCCTGGATTTTAATTACTAGTCATCATCATCATCATCATCATCATTTCCCCTTATCCAGCTCCTGCCGGGTCGGGGTATTTATGGCACTTCTCCACTTTCCTCTTTCCTTCCACCATTCTTCTTCCACGATCTTGTCCCAGTCCAGATTTCTTTTTCTTACGCCGTTCTTCACTGAATCCATCCACCTTGTTCTAGGTCTTCCTCTTGGTCTCTTACCCTTGCACTTCGCCTCCAGCATCTGTCTTGGTATTCTATTTTCCTCCATCCTCTTTACATGTCCAAACCACCTTAGTTTATTCTTCTCAATTCTCTCACTTAGTTTTCCCATCCCAACTTCCTTCCTAACATCTTCATTCCTCACTCTGTCTTTCCTTGTCTTTCCTTGTCTTTAATTACTAGTGTGAAAACCAATATCTTCAATCTTTAATGTACATTTTATAATTACCTACATCATCTTCAAAATCTCTTTCAGACCCCGAATCATCCTATAAAACATCAATAATCAATAATCTCCCTCCCATAAACATTTTGCCTGAATTAGTGCACCTTATTACAAGTCATTGAAAAAAAAAATGAAAAAATAGAATGGTACAAAACCTAACAATCCCTGTGTTTCTAGTCAATCTCCACCAATACTGCCAACTTCTGAATTTTTCTGCTAACTAAACAATCCAGCAACAATCCAGAAAGGACAAAATGCGAGTATAGCTTGTCGAATGTTTTCTGTAAATTTGTGCACATAGCAACCAATGAGACTGTATTCTGATCAAAGCAAAATAGACAATTAACTGTTATGTTGTTTCTATTAGGTCCTGTATGAGAGAAATGTGCTATCTGAGCGAACACGACAGCTGATGGGATCAGTTCTAGCCACTGCTGTTAAGGAGTCTCTTGCTACAGGGTCAGAGTTCTGGCCAGCCGACAAGACTCTTGTTACTTTGGCCGAAGGGGACTACTTCCCACGGGCAGCAGGGACTGGAGGTGTGGCCTGGCCAGATGCATTTAAGTGCTTCTTGAATGAAGGTAAATTGGTTTTTAAAATTTCTCATCTACTGTTACTGGAGTGTCCTTATTAGATATGAATATTTCTGTGATATTTGGTGATTATTTATGGACATATTAGGCTACAGAGAATATTTTTCTGATAAAAAAAAAATGAATATGGTACCGTACTTCACAGATTCTATACTGTTACACACACATAATAAAATGGATTAATTGCAGTTTAAGACCATTCCTTGCACTGCATTCATCATCAATTTCCGTTTTTCAGCCTGGGCCGGGTCGGAGCAAATATGACACCCCTCCACTTCACTCTTGTTTGTCCACGATCCTTACTCAACCATTGAACTCCACTCCAGGTTCCGTTCTCTCCCACTGTCCTTCACCAAAGCCATCCACCATACTCCAGATCTTCCTCGTCCATTCTTTCCAGTCATCCGTCTCTCCATCACTTGTTTCGGCATTCTTTCATCATTCATCCTTTTCACATGTCCATGCCATCTCGATCTGTTCTGCTCTAGCTTATCACTCAGCTTCTGTAAATTCACTTCCTTTCGAATGTCCTCATTTCTCTATCTCTCATAGTCCACTGTACCATTCTCCTCAGGAATTTCATTTTGCACTGTATTATTACATGCAAATTAACCATTTTCTCAAATTTTATTAAAAATTAAACAAACAAATAAAATGAGAGTTTTGTTTGAAGAAACAGTGTGCTGGAACTTTTCATGTAATGTAATGAATAAAGATAATTTGTGATATTGTATTTTTTTCTTGTGGAAATTCACCATCACATTATTGTATTAACCCTGAACACTAAGCATTAGGGATTAATGTTTAGTTTAAAGAAACAATATGTTGATATTCAACATTTTGGTAACAAATGTAGATTTGTGGTTTTTTTTCTCTTTCATGAATGTTTGTATTGATGTGTATTTTTTCTTTCTTCAAAAATACATAAGTTTTGCAGATTTTGATGGATTTTTCAGGCACTTGACCAGGATTTGAAATTTGTATTAGTGGCAACCCGGATCTAAGTGTTCTTTCTTGCATACTAATAAGAGAGCCCACGATTGATTACCATACTCGATGGTAAACAATTATACTTATTGGATACAGTTTAAATGTGATAGTTCTCCTCCAGCATTGATTCTTACAATATTAAGAAATAAAAAATATAGAGTTTCAACTAGATCAGTAAAGAACATATATAAATTTACATCAAGATTAAAATTACCACAGGGACAATACACAGTTCAACTTAAAATTAATCATTGAAACATTTACACAAGAGACAATTGTGCTGCCACACAGATAGTCTTAAATCAGATTAAATTACTTTTTGAATTTTTGCCATCAACTTGGGGGCATTATATATTGAAATTTGTTTTGTTTTAAGTAAATATGGTTTATTGTTGGAGGTATTGTATGCATTCACAGTCCATTCTTGTTGCAGCTGACTCTTTGGGTCTCTCTGCTCGGGATGACTGTGATTTGGCTGTTCGAGCACTTGGAGCATGTGTGTGGTACCTTCAGCGCGGCCATTTGGAGCAACAACTTCTGGCATTGGGCAAGTTCGAGGAGTACAAGCCTATTGATAAATTGGCCCCTCCATCACCTAGCCAAGAAAGGACAGATGTGTTTGCTAAATATATGGTAAGCATGTACTGTGTACACAAATTAATCAATTAATGTCGGACATAAAGCAAAATGTGCCAAGGTGTCTTGCTAGTTTCTATTTGATTTGCATCTGGACATTATATTATTTGAAAACAGCTATATTGGCTAGACAGAAGGTATAACAGCAGCAGCAGCTTACTTCGTTTAATCAGTTACGATAACTGAATGTTCATATGTATGTATAACTTTCACAACATGTACGAAAAGACATGAAAATGACCATGTCTTACCTCAAAACCCTTATTGACAAAGTTTAATATTAAGAACCCATGTGTAAAAACAATGAAAACCATTAAAGAGGCCAAATAATATTTAAAAAAAAAGTAGTGTCATTCTGCACGTCTGGATTGGGGAACTATTCATTTGAAGAATTGTGGTTCATATCCTGGTTTTGTGGTTTCTCCACATTCACTCCAGAAAAGTGCTGGGATGCTGCCCTCTTTCAAGTCCTAGGCCACCTAGTTACAATCCTAGACCCAAATATGATTACACACACTACTACAGTCACAAGCATAACACAGGCTACACAGATTTGATGTCAAATGATTCCCCTACCCTCTATTTGAAACAACAGCGGGATATAAGAGAAACACACCTGGGACTCATTTTCAGAGCCTGCCTGGAATGCAGATTCCAGAAATCAAATCTTAGTCTTTTTTGTTGAGGCATTTGTGCCATAATGATTAGGCCTTTCTACTCGAACAGAGTATCCCTAAAAGAAATCTACAACTGTTCAAAATAAACCTTGCAAAAGAATTTGGAATGCTGACATGGTTGACAAGATAGTACACTTCTCCTGTTCCCAAGGTTATGGGATCAAATTCTGGCAGTCAGCTAAAAGGTGTAAGTCCTAAGTTAGTAGATTTGTTTATCATGGACTCCCTTCCAGGGCAAAACTCCAGTATCCCTATATGTTCAAAACATAGCAGCTATTAGAAATGGTTAACCCACATCGTCATCATCATCATCAATGCTGAAAGGTAGGCTACCTGTAGGGCTCATGATATCTGGACAGTAGCAAAGCAGTTAATTTCAACTATGTTTTCTTTCTAATATTCTGTTTGAAAATGTGTTCCTGAATTCTATGAGGTGAATTTTCCTTTCAGATTTTAGATGGTACAACTTTAAATAATCTGGATATCCTGGAAAGTGCTGGAGAAGAAAGGGGATCATTATTAAAACGTCTAGATTTCTGCTGCACGCCATTTGGTAAAAGGTATTTATATTTGTGAATATTCATTGATATTTTTAATAAAATTTAATAAATTTACAGACTAACTGTGTGTCGCAGCAGTGACGTTCTCGCCTGCTGTTCCCAAAATTGCAGGATCAAATCCTGTTGCAGTCAGTTGTTATTTGAGGGTGCACAAATGTGAGGGAGCCGTGTCAGTAGATTTACTAGCATATTGAAGATCCCCTTCAGGGAAAAATTCCGGCATCCCTGCATCTCTAAAAGCCACAGCAGTTAAAAGGGTTATAAAAGCACTAACATTAAATTATTATTATTATTATTATTATTATTATTTTTTTTTTTTTTTTTCTTCTTGGGAATTGACCACTTAGGATCACTCTACAATTTCATTGTTTCAGTTGTAATTTCCTCTGTCTCCAGTACTCCTTCATGCGATCGCTGTGCTGCTGCCGTTGTTCAGCGGTCCAAGCTCTTTGTAGCTCGTCTCTCGTCATGAAACCCTTCCAAATTGTGTATCCTGTTTCGAAACTTATCCCTTTCCAACATTTGGGCCTCCTGGATCTTAGATCTCTCAAGGTCTTTCCGAGTTTCTTTAATCCATGATGTTTTTTTTGTTCCAGAAGTAGTCAAACAACTGCTTGGTTAATCTGGATTTGTCCAATTTGTACATGTGTCCAAGAAAAATTAGCCTCCGTTTCCTCATGGTCACTGAGATTTTTCTACATTCTGGTAGATGTCGGCGTTGCTCCGAAGTTTCCATCCTGTTTCCGTCTGGATTGGGCCCATGATTTTCCGGAGGATTCTCCTTTCCAGAACCTCCAACTTCTCTAGCCTATGGTTCATTGAAAGGCATTAACAGGCCTACGGGCATTCTGTTTTGACTACAGTGTCTTAATGCTTTATTTTGGCGTTCCAGGATATGCATTTCTTGTTATAGGCGTTTTTTGTAAGCCCATACGCTCTCTCCATTTTTGAGATCCTATCGCCCACCGCAGCTTTCTCTAGACCATTGTCCTGTATCGTTTCACCGAGATATTTAAATTTCTTTACTCTCTGAGTACCTCAAAATGGTAAAGGAAGGAATTCCAACAGATGAAGAAAGAGGGATGGAAGAGGAATGGGCTAGATTTAAGAAGACACTAGTAGGTGCAGCAGAAGCAGTATGTGGGAGGACAAGTAGTAAGAAGAGGTGGAAGGAAACACCATGGTGGAATGAGAAGACAAAAGATATAGTAAGGGAAAAGAATAGAGCCTTTAGGAGGTGGTATCAAAATAGGACGGTAGAGACAAGGGAAGAGTACCAGGAAAGAAAGAAGGAGGCGAAGAGAGTAGTGGCTGAGGAGAGAAGAAAGTGGATGGAAGAGTGGACAAAGATGATGAAGGAGGATAGTGAAGGTACAAAAAAGGTCCTGTATGGGATGGTAAAAAATAAGAGGCGGAAGGATCCTACGGATTATGTTAGAATGGTGAACAAAAGGGGACAAGAGATAGAAAATAGGGAAGAACTGAAGAAAATGTGGAAAGAATATTTTGAAGAACTTCTGAACCCAACTGGAAAAGATGGTGAGGAGGAAGAAATCGGGGAAGAGGAAGATGAACTGCAAACAGAAAAGGACTTAACATGGAAAGAAGAGGAAGATGCAGTGAACAAGATGAAAGGTGGGAAGGCACCGGGTGTGGATGAGTTGAGTGTGGAGATGGTGAGAGCAGCAGGAGAGGTGGGGATACAGTGGTTGTACCGAGTGATGAGGACAGCATGGAAGGAAAGGAAGACCCCAGAGGACTGGAAAAAAGGAATAATTGTCCCGATCTTCAAGAAAGGTAGTAGAAAAGATTGCAGAAACTATCGGGGAATAACACTGATGAGTCATTGTGCAAAAATCTTCGAGAAAGTTTTGGAAAAGAGAATTAGGACATGGATTGAAGGAGGGATGAGGGAAGAACAACATGGCTTCAGAGCAGGAAGGTCCACAGTGGATTTGATTTTTGCTGTAAGGCAGTTACAAGAACAGCACTATGAGTATGGAACAGATCTACTGATGGCCTTCCTGGACATTGAGAAAGCATATGACAGTGTATGCAGAAACAAAGTATGTAAGTCCCTGGAAGATAGAGGAGTAGAGAAATGGACTATAAAGAGGATAAAGGAGATGTACAAGGGAAGCGTGAGCTGTGTGAAAGGGGGAGGAGAGAGATCAGACTGGTTGGAACAGAGAAACGGCCTGAAACAAGGTAGTGCACTGTCACCGTTACTTTTTATTGCGGTGATGGATGACATAATGACCAGAGTGGCACAAGTAATTGGGGAAGGAAAGATGAAAGCAATGGTGTTTGCAGATGATTTGATGATTTGGGGAAACAAGGAGGAGGAGGTACAGGAACAGTTGGACGTGTGGGAAGGAATAATACAAGGATATGGGATGAAATTTAGCATAAATAAGAGTGAGATGGTGATCACAACAAGGAAGAAGGAAAGAACCACAACGGGAATAACAATTGGTGTGGAAAAGCTGAAGAAAGTGGAGAGTTTCAAGTATCTGGGAAGCCTGATACAAGATAATGGAAGAAACGATAGAGAAATAAATGAGCGGTGGAGGCAGGCAGAAGCATTTTGGAGGAATGTGAGAAGCATGTTATGGAGCAAGGATGTCCCTCAGAACAGCAAAAAGATCATATATCGGACGTACTATGTCCCTATCCTGACGTATGCCTCGGAGACCTGGGTTATGAAAGGAAGGGAGAAGAGCAAAATACAGGCCAGTGAGATGAGGTTCTTGAGAAGCAGTATTGGAGCTACAAAGATGGACAGAATAGGAAATGAGAGGACCAGAGAATTAATGAAGGAGGAACCATTACAGGATGGTATAGAGAAATCTAGACTTAGATGGTATGGACATGTAAAACGAATGGAGGAGAAGAGACTACCCAGGAGAGTACACGAGACGAAGTGGGAAGGAAAGAGACTGAGAGACAGGTGGCTGAAGGGGGTGGAAGAAAGTGTGAAGAAGAGAGGAGAAGACTGGACAAGGGTGGAGGCTGAGAGATGGTGGGAAGACAGAAGACGTTGGAGAGGCTTGTGTTCCAAACAGACCCGGCCAGTGGCTGGAAACTGTGCAAGATGATGATGATGACTCTCTGAATCCGCCCTATCTCCGTTCCAAGGAATTTCGGTCCTTGTGCGTCATTTATCATGGATTTTGTTTTCTCTATCGAGATCCTGAGTCCCGTCTTACTGACGATCTTTTCTAAGAGGTTAATCTGAGTGATCACTTCCCTTGGGCTTTCCGAGAGTATCGCAAAATCATCTGCGAAGGCCAAACAGTTGACTTTAATCCCTCCTGATTTCCTCCCTAAGCAGATCGGGCTTATTCCTTTGAGTTCCGCATTCGTACGATCTTTTCCAGGATGCAGTTGAATAGTATTGGTGAATAATCCGTCGCTTTGTCTTACACCCGTCTTGATTTCAAAAGACCGGGACAGTTCTCCCATGAACTTCACTTTGGATCTTGTGCCTGTTAATGTATCTTTGATTATGTTGGCCAACTTGGGTTTCACCCCGAATTCTCGAATGATACTGTTACGTGCCACCCCCTAGTGGCACTTTTGTTAACTGGATTACGGTAGGGGTACAAAGCACAACACCAATTACAGCTTAAAGAAATAATTAACTTTATTGTGGCCAGAAAATTACACTAGTCAGCAAATACAAGCAATTAGGAGCCTTATTCCAGTTTCCTCAAGTCGAGAATACTTCCCCTTTCACTTGTCAACAGATCACAGAAGTTAATCCGTCCTAATGAGTACGGTGGCCTTGACAGAAACTACCTGCTCCTCTCTTTTATGTTCACCGACCACAATTACTTACGTTCACTTGCTGCAGGCTATTTCGCTGTCCACACGCTGGAGAAACAATGTCACAGGATTTCGTAACTCGCACAGCACTTCGTCACCACACTTCTGTCGCACAAGATAATCGCTCGCACTAGCTCGTAAAACACAGCAACAACTGCTTCACGGGTCACTCTTATATAGCAGGCCGGTGACTCAATAAATGGTTCTAGATCCATCCAGAGTCCACGGCTTCTCGAGGTTTCCACCGCTGGTCCAGTCACGAATCTTCTGGACTATCCCTTTGTCTGTAGTAGCCCTGTTGCATAAGGCGCGCGCAATACAGGATGCAAGCCGCAGCCCAGCCCCTGGGGCAGTTGTGACTCAAGCGGCGAGCGATGACACAAACTCACAGCCGTAACACCACCCCCTTCCTAAAAAGGCTGATCGTCCCGATCAATCATTGGTGCGTCTGTGTCCCTCCGTAGGCTGCCAGGCGATCTCGATGCACGATCTTCATCTTCGCCCTCGGGCTCCGCTGGATCCTGTAGACGACATCGTTGATCCGTTTCACGACTCGGTACGGGCCCTCCCAGGACTTCTGCAGTTTGGGTGACAGGCCTTTCTTCCGTAATGGGTTGAAGAGCCAGACCAGGTCGTCCTCGTGGAATCCGCCGGCATCCGTCTGCTGGTCGTATCGGGTCTTCATTCGGTCGGTCTCGATCCGCAGTTTCCTCCTCGCGAACGCGTGTACGTCCTCCAGTTGGTCGACCAGTTCTTGACAATACTGGCTTACCGGGATCGGATCATTCCCAGGTCGGCCGAAGGCAAGATCGACAGGTAGACGGAGCTCCCTCCCAAACATGGCCCGGGCTGGTGTGCACCCGGTGGCTTCATGCACGGCGCCGCGGTAGGCCAGGAGAAATAGTGGAAGATGCTTGTCCCAATCCCTCTGGTGCTCGCTGACGACTATTCGGAGATGGTTCTCGACGGTGCGATTGAATCGCTCTACCATCCCGTCGGACTGAGGGTGTAGCGGCGTTGTCCTTGTCTTCCGGATCCCCAGCAGCTGGCATAGGTTCTGGAACACCTGCGACTCGAAGTTCCTCCCTTGGTCGGAGTGCAGCTCCAGGGGTACTCCGTACCGGCTGACGAATTCCTTCACCAGGGTCTCTGCGATCGTCGCGGCTTCTTGGTTAGGGAGCGCATACGCCTCCGGCCATTTGGTAAAGTAGTCGCTGACGACTAATATGTAGCGGTTCCCTGCCTCGCTTAACGGGAATGGCCCAGCAACATCGATGGCCACTCTCTCCATGGGGCCGCCCACGTTGTAGGTCTTCAGTGGACCCCGTCGTCTTCGTCCTGGGCCCTTGCTGGCTGCGCAATCGTGGCACCTCGCGCAGTGATTCTCCACGTCTGTTCGGCATCCGATCCAGTAGAACCGCTCTCTCAGCTTCTCCAGGGTCTTCTTTATCCCTAGGTGTCCACCAGATGATCCTCCATGCACTTCCTTCAGGACTTCCTCCGTCATAGCCTTTGGAACGACGACTTGTTCCCGAGATGTCTTCCCGTCGGTGCTCTCCCAGGTACGGCAGATGAGGCCATCCCTTACAATCAGCGAGTCCCACTGTGCCCAGTAGGACTTAAACTTTGGGCTGCAGTCACTCACAATGTTCCACCCGGGTCTGGGGACACAGGCCCTCTTCCATTCGGCTATCAGTCCCAGGTCATCATCTTCCGCTTGCGCCCGCGTGAAAGATTCGCGGTTCCAGCTCCCTTGAAGTTCCACGGTAGTCCTTCGGCACTGTATCCCGGTGTTCTCCTCCCTTCGGGCACAGAAGGTGCAGTCTTCGGGGCACGGTCTTCGTGACAGGGCGTCGGCGTTAGAATGCAGTTGGCCTTTCCTGTGCTGAATCTCAAAGTTATACTGTTGAAGCCTCTCTAACCACCGCGCGAGTTGACCCTCGGGCTGCTTGAAGTTCAGGAGCCACCGCAGGGATGCATGGTCGGTCCTGATGAGAAATTCTTGCCCGTACAGGTACTTGTGGAAGTGTTCAATGGTCTTCACGATGGCGAGCAGCTCCTTCCTGGTGACGCAGTAGTTCCTTTCTGGCTTTGACAAGGCCTTGCTGAAGTAGGCCACTACTCTCTCCTCGCCGTCCACTACTTGCGACAGGATCCCCCCTATGCCAAAGTCGCTGGCATCGGTATCGACGATGAACCTTGTTCCAGGTCTGGGGTAGGCCAGAATAGGCGCGGTGCACAGAGCCTGCTTGAGTTGCTCGAAGGCATTGTGGCATTCTGCTGTCCACGTGAAGAGTTGGTCCTTCTCAGTCAGTCGATGTAAAGGTTTGGCGATGTCGGCGAATCCTCTCACGAAGCGACGATAATAAGTGCAGAGTCCCAGGAAGCTTCGTAGTTGGGACTTGTCCTTCGGAACTGGCCACTCCCTCACAGCTGCGGTCTTCTCTGGGTCGGTGCGCACCCCTTCCTCGGAGACGATATGCCCAAGGTACTGGACCCGCTTCTGGAAGAGCTGACACTTCTTGGGGCTCAACTTCAGCTGGGCAGCCCGTAGCTTCAACAAGATCTCCTTCAGGTTGCTGTAGTGCTCCTCGAAGCTCCTCCCCAGAACGATGACGTCGTCTAGGTATACCAGGCAGGTCTTCCAGTGTAGTCCCCTCAGAATGGACTCCATTAGCCTTTCGAAGGTTGCAGGGGCGTTGCACAGACCGAATGGCATGACGGTGAACTGCCAGAGCCCGCTGCCCACAGAGAACGCCGTTTTCTCGCGGTCCTTAGGGTGGACCTCCACCTGCCAGTAGCCACTCTTCAAATCCAAGGTGGAGAACCATCTTGACCCTGATATGGTGTCCAGCGTGTCGTCGATCCGGGGTAGAGGGTAGCTGTCCTTCTTCGTGACGTCGTTCACCCGCCTGTAGTCCACGCAGAACCTGGTGGAACCGTCCTTCTTCTTCACAAGCACGACCGGAGAACTCCAAGGACTATGTGATGGCTCGATCACCCCTTGATCCTTCATCTCTTCAACCATCCGGTCGACTTCGGCTTGCTTGGCGAGCGGGACACGTCGGAATGGGGCCCTAATCGGTGCGCTGTCCCCAACGTCGATTCTGTGCTGGACCAAGCTTGTCCTGCCGAAGTCTTTGCTTCCCAGGGAGAAGACATCCTGGAATTCGTGTAGCAGGTCCCGAAGTTGGCGTGATTGTTCCTCGTCTAAATGGTCCTGGGATCCTTGGTACAGCTTCTGTAGTTCTTCTGGCAGTGTGCGTCTTCTTCGGTTGTCCGTCTGCAGGTGTCCGTCCGTCGTGTCGGTGATGCGGGCAATCCAGGTAACGGGCTCGCAGACTCCTAGGTTGGTGTCCCGGTGAACCGTAATATCGTAGTCGTTCAGGTTGGACAGGCGGACGTACGGCCGAGGCGTCGTGTTGATGAGCGTCTTGGCAACTAGCAATCCTTTTGCCTGAATGTCCTCATATTTTGGCTCGATGACAGCAGCCACTCCCTCAGCAGTTCCGTCGACAATTACGGCGGCGCTGACCTCCGTCCTGGCAGGAACGATGACGTCCTCTCTCAGCCTTACTCGTCGTGCGGTGACGGCCTCGTGTGCTGGTTGCAAAGCAAGTTCCTCACCTCCGAAGTGCAGAGTGTTGGCACTCAGATCCAAGATGATGTTGTTCTGGTCCAGGAAGTCCAGTCCGATGATCACTTCATTTGACACGTCAGCCACCAGCACTGGATGCTTTATCGCCCGTCGACCAATGACGAACTCCAGTGATGCTTCGCCATGTACCGGTGCGGTCTCTCCGGTCGCGGTTATTAGCTGGAGGTTCCTTTGTGTGGGTTGCACTCTCCACTTCGGGATTACGGTGGGACTGACGATGGTCCTCGATGCTCCCGTGTCGATTAGCATGGGCCAGCTCTCTCCGTTGACGACTCCGTCGACCATCAGGCTGCTATTGTCCCTCCGTAACTTCGTCACACGAACTTGGACTGCCGGGGCTTGACGACTGCCACAAGCCAACCTTTGCCCCCCAAGGCTGGCTAATACTCGTTTCCCTGGGTCGCGCGGTTTTCAGACGACTGATTTCCCGTCGGATACCCTCGGCGGCGGCGATCACCGCAGTCCTTGCTCAGGTGGCCTTTCTTACCGCAGGTCCAGCAGGTCGGTAGTCCTCTTCCGGGCCGCCTCTCCGGTTGCCTTCCGGCTGTGTCGTTGCTGGTGGTGCCGCGACTATCGAAGAAACGGCTTAGCGCCTCCATTAATTCGTCGGCCAGGGGCTTGGTCTCGTTGGTTTTTACTGGTTCGTCGACGTCCACTTGACGCACCCGCGCGTGCATTCTGGATGCCTGTTTTGCCGTCTCGAACTCAAGTGCGTGGCTCAGCGCATCTGCCAGGGTCTTATTGCGCGCGAGACGCAGCGCCTGTTGAGTGTCCGAGTCCCGTAGCCCGTCGGTGAAAGTCTGCATCGCTATCTGCTCCAGAAAGTCGGCCGGCGCTGTTGGGTAGGCGAGCCTTACGAGGCGTGCGATGTCCATCTCGAACTCCTGCAGGGTTTCCGCGTTCTTCTGTACCCGGGTCCGGAGCTGCATCTGGTAGGCCTGCTGAAGATGGCTATCTCCATATCGGGACTCCATATGGGCGATCAGTGAAGCGTAGTCCTGGGATCCAGTCGGGATGGCCTGAAGGACGTTAAGGGCGTCACCTCTCAGCGCTACAATGAGAGCTGTAGCCTTTTCTGTGTTGTTCCAGTTATTTATGGAACAGGCCGCCTCGAACTGACGTAAGTAGGTGCTCCACGGGACCTTTCCGTTGAAGGTTGGGGGCGTCACTCTGCTATGTCCCGTTCCTGATATTCCCGGTGTAACGGTGGGCGGGCGTTGGCGCAGCTCGGCAACTTCCTCTTGTAGGGCTTTGACTCTCTCATCCACCCCGGTCGGCGGGCGTCGGCGCAGCTCGGCGACTTCCTCTTGTAGGGCTTTGAATCTATCTTCCATCCCTGTCGGCAGGAGTCGGCGCAGCTCAGCAAATTCCTTTTGTAGAGCGTTGAATCTCTCCTCCACCCCCATCAGCGGGCGTTGGCGCAGCTCGGCAACTTCCACCTGCAAGGTGTTGAACTTCTCCTCCACTGCCGCGACTTCCTCACGTAGGCCCTGTTCTAATTTCCTTTGGCTCTCCTCTAATTTCGTCAGCAGACACTCTTCCAGATTTTTCTGGCCATCCAGAAATTTGGCGGTTAGGTCCTCTGCTAACTTATTCTGGCCGTCCTTCAGGTCCTCTGCTAACTTCTTCTGGCCGTCCTCCATCTTCTTCTGGCCGTCTTCCATCTTCTTCAGGTCATCCTTCAGGTCCTTGGCTAATTTCTTCTGGCCGTCTTCCATCTTCTTCTGGCCGTCTTCCATCTTCTTCAGGTCATCCTTCAGGTCCTTGGCTAATTTCTTCTGGCCGTCTTCCATGCCAGTTAACTTTTCTAGCAATGCTGCCAATTTCTCCTCCATTTTAGTTGTTTGTCTTGTAAAGGGCATGCACTCACAGGAAAATTAGAGAAAATGACCTGCTCGGGTTTTGAAACCAGGACCGTCAGGTGTTGTGCTTGAGTTCGTAATCCGGCTTCTGACACCAGTTGTTACGTGCCACCCCCTAGTGGCACTTTTGTTAACTGGATTACGGTAGGGGTACAAAGCACAACACCAATTACAGCTTAAAGAAATAATTAACTTTATTGTGGCCAGAAAATTACACTAGTCAGCAAATACAAGCAATTAGGAGCCTTATTCCAGTTTCCTCAAGTCGAGAATACTTCCCCTTTCACTTGTCAACAGATCACAGAAGTTAATCCGTCCTAATGAGTACGGTGGCCTTGACAGAAACTACCTGCTCCTCTCTTTTATGTTCACCGACCACAATTACTTACGTTCACTTGCTGCAGGCTATTTCGCTGTCCACACGCTGGAGAAACAATGTCACAGGATTTCGTAACTCGCACAGCACTTCGTCACCACACTTCTGTCGCACAAGATAATCGCTCGCACTAGCTCGTAAAACACAGCAACAACTGCTTCACGGGTCACTCTTATATAGCAGGCCGGTGACTCAATAAATGGTTCTAGATCCATCCAGAGTCCACGGCTTCTCGAGGTTTCCACCGCTGGTCCAGTCACGAATCTTCTGGACTATCCCTTTGTCTGTAGTAGCCCTGTTGCATAAGGCGCGCGCAATACAGGATGCAAGCCGCAGCCCAGCCCCTGGGGCAGTTGTGACTCAAGCGGCGAGCGATGACACAAACTCACAGCCGTAACAATACCATTGTTGGTAGATGGTGGATTATTACAGTTACAAAACTGCAGACAGTTCATGAATCTTATCTATTTATTTATTTATTGATTGATTGATTCATTCATTCATTCATTTAGATTACTGCGTCAGTGGGTATGCAGTCCATTGTGTGATGTGGCTGCCATTAAGTCAAGGCAGGAGGCAGTGTCAGACCTGTTGCAGCACATTGATGTCATGAAGGAGGCCCGTGCTGCTCTTGCTGGATTACCAGATTTGGAACGGCTACTTGCCAAGTAAGACATCCCTCTCGGGAGTTTCAAAAAATTATTCAACCTCTTCTGATTGAGTGAAACTTTCTAATTATTCTGTTTTCCTATTAGGATTCATGCTCAAGGAAATGCCATTAAAAGCAAGACTCATCCTGACAGTCGTGCAATCTTCTATGAGGACCATGTTTATTCTAAGAGGAAAATACTTGATTTTCTCTCTGCACTTAATGGTTTCAAAGCATCCGAGAAAATTGCAGCTTTATTTCATGGTAAGTTCTTTTCATGTATTAACCCACTGTCTTGCAATGACTGAAATTTCCATCATCATTGTTCTGTTACCATAAATGCGATTACAGACGTTTCCATCACTACTCCATTATGCTTTCATGAGGTTTTTTGGGTTCACAATGTCTCAGACTGATGTTGGTACGGTTGAACTTGGATAACTCGAAGCTCAAGGGACCAAAAAAAAACTTCGAGTTATCCAAAACGGTCGTTTGCGAGGGGTAGGGTGTATAATAATGGAAAACGACCCTTTTTAATGGCATTTTAAATTAAATTACAGTACTTTTTTTTTTTTTTTTTTTTTTTTTTTTTTTTTTAGAACATAACACTGTACTTGAAAGGAACTAAAAATTACGAAACCAGTCTTAAATACTCTGGTAACATGGTAACCTATAAACAAAGAAATGTGCACTTAAATAATCCGGCTCACTTGCTGTGATTGTAACCAGACGCTCACTTGCCTGTTAAGACACGATGCTACCGGCTCGAAGACTCGCCGCACACTGACGAAGCAGGGGAGGGGGGCAAGAAACGCTATCCGAACTTTGCCGATCGTCCACGAACACCGAAATTGACCTATGAAGTCTGCTTCCCTTCCGAGGCGTTGTCGAAGCAAGAGGGGGAAAGCGATAAAGCGAGAGAGAAAGAGAGATGCGCTTACTGACCTTGAGCGGAATCGAAAATCAAACTGGGACTGGGCTTGAAACTGACAAAACCTGTTTCAGCCAAACAAATCTTTATGACTTCCGGAACCAAAACTTCGAGTTATCCAAAAAAACTTTGAGTTATCCACGATTTTTTTGCATTGTCAGTATAGGAAATTCAAGGGACCGGAGAAAAACTTTGAGTTATCCACAAATTCGAGTTTCCAAGTTTGAGTTATCCAAGTTTGACTGTAATTGTACAGCTGATTTTCTTCAAAAAGTACAGCTATCCAGATACAGTCGGACCTGCCCTAACGGACACCCTTATTCAGCGGACACCTGCCTATACGGACATTTTCCCTTGGAACCGATTTTATTTTACATAAGACAAGTGTTAAATTAGCCTCATTTCAGCGGACACCTTGAAGTCCGGACAGTGGACATCATCATCTGTCCCGTCCACTTGACTTAAGCGGACACTTCACACGCTGCAGGACATTTTTTACACCGGACCATGTCATCCTTTCTTTTAAAACCATTGTGCAGACATACGGAAATCCCTCTTTAATGTCTGTACTATTTCGAGTCAGAGGAGAGAGAGAGAGAAATACAGGCTACATCGCAACGCTGTAGTAGCCGTAAAGTTAATTCTTCTGTACATTGCTCTTTCCAAACCTTTCGTTATGGTGTTCTACCTACTGGTGTACATTCCGAGAATTCTAATTGTCCAGGATTGCTGCCAGTGACTGTTTACTCATGAGTTACCTGGGGATTTTCTTCCCTGCTTGCATCATTCTATTCATAACTCAGATTTCCACCGATAAGGTCGAGCTCAGGCAGTCAACTTGAGAAGGAAAAGACTTCCAGTACATGTGCTAATTAGTGAGACAGAAATACCGTAGCATTTCAGTCGTCAAGTAAACATGAGTAACAAGGGACGAACGTGTTTAGACCTCGAAACAAGAATAAGTGTGATTGTTCGATTATTTTTACTAACTTGTTTCAGCGGACACCTCTCGTAACGGAAATTTTCTCTCGTAACCGACGGTGTCCGCAGAAGGGAGGTTTGACTGTACATATTTCTATGTTACATGCAAACTCATTTATGTTGCTTGTTTAAAAAGCAAGTGAGATGAAGATTCTTGTCCATTACTGTTTAGCTGGAGATTTAAAATCAGTAAATCAAAATGCTTTTATTATGCATGTTATTGTATTTTATAGCACTTTGATGTATTTTTTTAAAATACAGTTCATTTCATTATCAAAGAATGAAGTACCCAAAATTCCTATAAATCAGACTTTCTAGTTCTTTTATGTTACAAGATAGAGGCACTAATTGAAGTAGAGATGATATCAAATTTTGAGGGAGTCTTTATAAATGAATTGTAAGAGCAAACTTTTAAAGCAATTTTGGGTTATACCAATATCCTTTGGGTCATTAAATTAGACTAATAAAAACCTGTGGACTTTAAAGTACTAATTTTCTCCCTAATTTAGCCAAATTAATTACAGTAATTAATGTATTTGTTCCCGAAAGGGTTCTATGGTATATTAAGGTGAAGGTTAGGGTTCTATGATATTGGAAACACAGTGTCAGTGAGAAAATTAGTTTTGAACACCTGTTATAGCCCTTGAACGTGTTGTTGGAGGTTCTTGCTTAACAGGGCAGTTATGTTACATGGGAGTGAGTTGTTTATGTTTCATCTGGTATCTGTTGTTACTGTTTGAGTTAGGGGCATGGGACATGTTTAGTCATCAGGCCTGCATTGCTGTTTGTGCTATTTGCAGGCAAGAGGAGTAACACTTTTGTTCTATGTGTGTTTAATGTGCAGATAGTGACACAGAAATTTCCTCTAAGCTCCTGATGCAGTGTACCTCTCTGGCTTCTCAACAGTCTTGTGGAAAATTCCCTGATATCAACACATCTCTGAATTTCTTTGATGTAAGTATTTTGTTAGGTATTTATGCATGGTGTTTCAGTGTAAGCATTTAACTAAATTTTGCAATAGTGTGGAAACTTCTTTAGTTGTGTGAATGCAAAATATTGAGCAAACCCTGTATCATAATTATAAGAAGGCTTTTTCTTAATGTCTACAGCTATACTGTGCCCGTTTAGACCGGAGTCCGCACGACCACATATGCATTTTACCAAGAATCAGTCAGCACGAGAGTCAAAATATCCCGGGGCGCCAGATGGGTTAAAGCTAATCGCAAAAAACATCAAAATTTAAAAAAAAAATGCTTTACTGATTTTTGGCTCAATGCAACAATAAGGATAGAAGGAGATTCAACTGGGCATAACACAACATGTAAAATTATCTCATTTTATTCTAAATTTTAAAATTGACTGCAAAATGATGCTCAAGGTAACATCATTCCAGTGCGACGGCACATACTACTATTTACACAATGTACAGAAATTTTCCAACACATTGAACAATTGTCTTTGGAGACACAAGTCTGATTATCAGTCCTGTAGACTGTGTTCCAAAATTATATCAATTATTTACGATGAAATCCAGATCAAATTAAATTGTCTTTACTGGAAATATTGTAGTTCACTGGTTGAATTTCTAACATGATATTAACACTCGTAGAAATTCTCACTGTTTATAATTGTTTATAGAATTTTTAACTTCCACTTATTTTTCCAGTTTCAAAAATATTGTCAAAAATATTATCTTTGACCCAACACTAATTATGTACACATATTAATAACAACATCTGAAAAGTATTTGACCCTTGAGCATAGCATCGAAGAACTGTGCGAAGCACAACAAAATTTATTATTCTTCCAAAATTAAACATTTCGAGAAGTGACTCGATTATGAACTTCAAATTCCAAAGAAATATGATTTCTGAATCATCAGCTTGATAAAAAAAAAAAATTGTTGAACCATTCAACTATCCGATTTTCCACTTGGAATTATTATTAAGAAAAATATTTATATTTGTTGCTATTTTAGTAACTATCACAACTTGCAATTCTTGAACAGAATGCGGAAATAAGAATTGTAGCTTTATAATAAATTCATTTAGTTCATGACAATAGGATTGAAAACATCCTTTAAGTAATTCGTGGATACAGAATTATTTTTTTAATTGGCAGTGGCCCATTCAATTATTTGTGTAAGAACACAATATCCCAACAACAACGGCAAAGGTCTTTCTCTGAAGAAGAATACAATTTTATCATGACAAAACCGGGTTCTAGCAAATCCAAAGTATTAATGGAATACGTAAACAAGTTTGAAATAATTACTGATGGTTTGGTCATTCATTCGACGAAATGTGTGGTTCCAATACTCCTCCTATAAACCTGAGCCATCGAACCTGCTATTTGATTGATGCTCAAAAAAAAAACTCCTTATTCCTGCGACTTAAACATGCGCACCTGGGAATGGCATTTCAACTACTCTACACACATAAATTTTCTTCCCAAAATTTATCCAATAAATCAAGCCTCTGCTTGCTATCAAAACTGGAAGATCTATAAACTTACAAGTTTATTTTATTTTACCATTCAGTTCAAACCGTGAAGTTACCACGCTTGTGATATTCTCTATTTCACTTTCGAATGTGTGCCTACGTCATGATTTTATATAAACACAAAAAAAATCCTAATTGATACAAATATCATTGGCTTCCTGTTTCATGCCTTTCCGTGTTATCTGAAAAATATACTTTGCTCAATGCAAATATTAACTGTTCAACCAGAACTATAATGTTGGTGGAATACGGGCTTGCGCTATCCACTAGCTTTCAGAAAATCACCTGTTCCAAACTAGGAATGATTAAACTAATCCTTAAGCTCTCTCTCAACGAATGTGATTATTAGAAAATGTAAGATCCAAGAATTATTTAGAAAAATTATGAAAATTACTATTATTATTATTGGGAGCCTCCGTGGCTTAGGCGGCAGCACGCCGGCCTCTCACCACTGGGTCCGTGGTTCAAATCCTGGCCACTCCATGTGAGATCTGTGCTGGACAAAACGGAGGCAGACAGGTTTTTCTCCGGGTACTCCGGTTTTCCCTGTCAAAATTTCATTCCAGCAACACTCTCCACTACATTTCATTTCATCTGTCATTCATTTAATCATTGCCCCAGAGGAGTGCGTCAGGCCTCGGCAGCCGGCACAGTTCATATCCTCGCCACTAGATAGGGGCTTCATTCATTCCATTCCTGACCCGGTCGGAGACTGGAAGCAGGCTGTGGATTTTCATTCATTCACTATTATTATTATTGGATTATTATTGTTATTATTTCCTTAAATATGTTTAATTATTATTTCCTTATGTGAAAAACCACATGTTCGACTCTTCGAATATGGATAAAATATCCATTCCTCCACAAAAATAAATATTAACTTCTACAGTTATATCGGCTGATTACCGTGATTCTCAAATAAAATGAACATTCAAATAAATGCTCGGTATGCTCGGTCATCGATCCTAAACTGTTCTGAGTGCTGAAAATACTCAGAATAACCCTAATGTGTCTTGCGTAAATCAATGCAAGATTTAAATACGAAGAAAAATAAATGTGTTGGTCATCTGCAGAAAATGAGTTTGTTCCAATCAACTAGGCATAATATAAAAGTCAATGTGGCTTACATTTCTCGTTGGTCTTGAAGCGTATTGAACCTGGTCTGTACCAGATTTATCCAGATACATGCCCTACTGGACACGCACGTTTAATCCTTGTATCGGCCGCCATTATATACCCACAATCTGTCTAGCACGACGTAGTGGAAATATTTCTTGAAGTTTGAAGTAACTGCTGATCCATTTTAATATTGACTTCAATTAAATCCATAGCAGTTCGCTTAAATGGGGTCAGATCCAAATGATCTCTTCTCAAAAGCGTCAGTTGTAACATAACTCACGGTAATCTTTTCAGTACAGGAAAACACTGATAGTCTAAAACAATCAACGGTTGTTCTGAAGATCGTTCCCTGGGCATGGCTTCACACCATCTATCATGCGCGAAGCAACATATAGTTTCCATTTGTCGGCTAATGAACAACACCGTGATAGACTGGCCTTCAATATACTGAAAGATCTGAGTGGTTATTTAGTTACAATTTGTGAAACTGACAAGTTGGATTAAAATATCCAAGTATTGAATTATTGTTACTGGACTATGACAGAACAATATCTAGACAAAGTCTAGCATATGTCCTTATAGAAACAAAGTGTTTCACCAATGTCCGTAGAAAATAACAATCACCTTAGTGATTCCCTCTACCGGAAACTTACTACGTTCCCCACGTATTGTAGCACTTTTGTGACTATCACAATTCAAAGATACCTTCTGCGTAGATTCGGCAACCATGTGCCTTGGCTCGACGTAGCAGCAGCACCTTGTCCTACAAGAGCTTGGTTTGAAGTGAGCTGCTTATGCTTGGGCCGAGCGGCTTTTATACAAAACGGTCGGCTCCACGCTGGATCACCCTGAAATCTGTACATCCTCATATCTCCGGTGTCTCTGGTCTGATTCACTTGAGACTAAGTGCATCCTCTTTCATTTGGCCGTGCCAGTAATCTGATCCAAGTATCAAGTCTACTCCATGGCTAACTATTTAATCACCAAATAGTCTCGACCTCTGCTACTATTTGCCACGTCACTTAACATCTTCTTGGCTGCATAAAGTTTCCATTTCAATCTAGAAGGAAAGGAGCGCGATATTCAAATATCTCAACTTTCAAAAGCGGCTGTAGCCTTTCCCTTGATACCTAGGTGTCTGAATCTTGGAATACCCATTCCTAGAATTGGGCACAATAGTATTGTAAGACACCACTGTTCTATTCAAACTGTTCATCATTCCTCTTGTCTCATTGGGTTTAGGAACACTACAGTTTGTCATGATGAGACATGGCATGTAACAAGGTTTTTTTTTATTTTTATTTATTTTTATTATTTTTTGTATTTGCAAATTGACAACTTACGATCATGCTTCCTCTGCCTCCAGTACTCCTTCATACGTTCATTGTGCTGCTGCCGTTGGTTTTCCGCCCAAGCTCTTCCGGTCTTAGTAGCACTTACCTCGTCTTGAAACCCTTCCAGATCGTGTATACTGTTTTGAAATGTATCCCTTTCTAACATTTGGGCCTCCGGGATGATAGATCTTTTTTTTTTATTATTATTATTTTAAATTTTTATTTTATTGTTATTATCCTAAAATAGAACATTATTACCTCCAGATTTTGACCTCCTAAGAATATTGGACATTTTGATGCACACAGTGTGAAAGATCCAGTCCTAGCCACTGAGCAACCTGGGACCTTCATTGTTCAGTGCATCAAATGTGATCTGGTGTATGACACAAGTTGAAAGAGCATGTGGGGTACACAAGGAATGAGAAGCCAGTCAGGATTAGTGAAGCATTCCATCTCGAACGGACTTGAAGTCTACTTTGATACTGTCAAACTTTATATGCCACACCTCGTGAGTGAAGCTGTAGTGTTGCAGTGCTACCCAGCCAATATGAGTTGGATGATGGGTATCACTTAGGGCCGGTTTCACCACGAGGCCGCTTAAACCCTTCTTTGCGAAGGGTGGCTTACGGTTAAGCGATCCTTAAATACAACCTCTTAAGGCTGGGTGTTGCACCAGCCCATCTCGTACTTCGCTTAGCTAAGCCATGGCTGAGCGAACATGGCAGCGAGAGTCAAAGATCTTCGCTTGGTGAGTAATGCTACCTTTAGCAAAGAACACCGTGGCCTTACAGTTATGCCGACATAATCCCAGCCGTGCCGAATTACTTTCATAACGATCATGTGCAATATAAGGAAAGAATGACAACTTAATTAACTAGGGAGCAATTTGAACGCTATTATTGTATTCTCATCATACATATAATATGAAATAATTTCGGCAGTATTGATCTTCCGAAATTGATTTTGTTTGTCATGTTGGTCACTGTTATCCTTTGTTTCTAGCCATTGCAATAATTTTGCACGACTACAGCTGTTCTACTTTTGGGTTGGCAACCATAAAATACATTACTAGTTGTAGAAAAAATTGCCTACTGTGTTTGCGAGACTTAACAGCATCAGCTGTAGTAGACGCTAGGAAAACCGTCGTTGAAATATATGTAGTGTATTTTTCCTTACCATTACGGTACTTCCTGAACATGTTATTCACTACACTCCACATTGAGATGGTCATATCTTGCGAAGGTTAAGTTTTCTTACTTGGATTTCATTATATCTCTTGTTTTATCAATACGCATGCATTATAACATTAAGCACATATAGTGCGTATTTTCTAATGATATATATACAGTATGTATGTGGGAATCTGAAAATAATGAACGTTTTTGGGTTTCCCGCCAGCCTCGACACTGCCCGGTGGCTCCGTGTAGAGGAGTCAAGTGGAAGTTGCGAAAAACTAAGACAATGAGTTGCAGTTTTTGTGTCGAGTCATGTTATCTTATGTCGAGTCATCTTATGTAATCTTTAGAGACACGATTTTATGGTGAATAAAAAACCACAATAGCGGTGTAAAACCTAAGGGCAAAGCGGGATAAAAGCGGTGAATAAATGCCATTGCTTAAGGTGTAGAAAAACGGTTTACTAGACTATATACATACTTTTGCCTTATGTTGCAATGAAGGAAACAACAAACACACTAAGGCTGTGTCCCAATAGTACAATTTCAGCCGTAGTGAACTAGATAGTAGACTACTTTGCCGGATGTGACGTCAGAAGTCGTGATCCAATACTGCTTAGCACATAGCAATCAAGTCTGTAGCATCTAGTGAACGAAAGTGCATGCTAGATTGTCGACTACGTCAAGGAAGTTATAGAAATTGTAGCTTAACGGAATTCTAGGTTATGTAAATTGTAGGTTATCTTTGACTTTAGCCAAACACAAACCATAATTAGGGCTCGGCTAAAAAGTGATCTTCTTGGCGCATCCATGATCGTATAATTCAGGTATTGTTTATTTAAAACAGCTGATAAAAGCGCAAAGAGCTTACAAGGAGTAGCAGATCACCGCCATCTTGAGTGTTGGTTTGGTACCAGCATGTAAGTTCAGTGCGTTTCAGAACACAAGTCTATGTAGGAGGCTGTGATCAAGCGGACATGTCCCAAATCTCCGTAGTGCATAGCACATAGCACATAGTAGCTAGCAGCTAGACAATAGCAGACAACTTGAGTATTGGGACACAGCCTAAGTATAGCTTGGTTTACAGTATTCATTTGCTGTTGAAGTAGTAACTCAGTAATGTTTCTAAGTTATTGTTTGACAGGTTGGTGCACCGGCGGGGGGGGGGGGGGGGGAAAGAAACGATGAGGGGGTATTACCTCCCGTCTCCGCACCCAGTGGAACGATCAGAATGACCGGTGAGTGGAGGACTGAACAAATTTTCAGAGGGTGGGGTTTTGCTACTAGATGTCCCCCCGGTAATGAATAGTCATGTTAACAAGTTATAACAAAGAGAATATATTTTAAAATAAAAGGGTATACATAAGGGGTTGGGGCGTGACATAAAAACACTTGGGAAGAAGAAGAAAAATGTTGGAGGTTCCCCTTAAGCTGGCCGTACCGCGGGCATGGCAAACCTGTAGAAAACAGAATTCTTTCTTTAATAAAACCAAGGCTCGGGAGAGCGGGAACAAGGTACAGCAAACTGCCAACCGAAGCAGTAAATGGGGAGGGTAAACGTGGCATGAGGAACCACTGAAGCTACGTTAGCAACACGAGGACATGTTTCCGAACTAGTGGCTGAATTTACACATATCGGCCCAGGAGGGCTTACTCAACAGCAGAAACAATCAGGAATAAAACTAAGATTGCAAGCAAGCAATGATGCAGCTGGAGGCTCAAGGCCACAAGGACCTGGTGCACGAGGCACTTAAAACAATGGCATGACCAGTGGACGACAATGAAAGATTATGTCGCCATAAATTACATGAAAGGAACCCCATCCAAAAATCACATCAATTTCAAAAACATTTCAATGCACATCGTGAATAATGGTGTATTTGTCCCTAAGAATTTAGAGGTTAGATACGTTATTTCAAAATAGTTAGGTTGGCGACCTCAGCACGGCCGTTATGAATCACAACCGCCCACGTGTTTGGAAATTAACGAAACATTTTCCAGATTGTGCAATATCGCACCAAGCTCGAATAATCAGAGTGAATTATATGCAGGAAGAAAGGTTCAATATGAATATAAAATCATAAATTCAATGATCACGTGGTACCACAATGTTCGTGTCCAAATGTTCCAAGACGCTATGTTTCTTACCGCACAGAAACGGCAATATTTAACAAAAGCAAACTCCACTGGGAGAAAGAAACAAATATAACTCAAGCTGCAAAATAATCATAATAGAAAGTACTGTACCTCAACTTTGGCCTCATGGCCTATATCAACCACAATGGCTGGCCGATCCGAGCGGCCAGCAAAACGAGTTCACAACTACATTGTTGCGGGTCCACAAGCAGAGTGATAGCGTCAGTAGGACGCACAAGTTCACCTCAGTTCTCGGCGCATGCGCGCAGCCATTGACCAATCGTCTCGCAGCATTTTGTCACGCGGCCAGTATTACAAATTCCTTCTGGAACCTACGAGAAGGATCTCGTGGCTTCTTGTGACGTCACGTCGCTTCCAAGGCCGGAAATACGTCGGCGGGCAGAGAGGGGTGACGGCGGGAGTTGGACAATGTTAGAAATACAGTTAATAACTTTTGAGAGCCCGCCCTCCGTGCAAGCAGCCAGGGAAAGGGGGAGGGGTAGGGACAAAACATTGTGTCAGTCGAAACGACTGGCACAGTCTTCCCCTTTGCCATCGAAGAAATGGGGAGGAAAGGGGGGGGGGGATGTTAACAGGTGAGTATACCACTTGCGACTCACTCATATGACCTCGTAACAGTCAATCGATCATGCAGCACTCGTACAGTTCCTTCCCATGATCACTCCTCTGAATCATCCTCCTGATGTTGTGTAGTAAGTGATGCCACCAGTGGAACAGCCCAGCACCGGAGCTCAGAGTGTTCAGCCAGGTAAGGACGACCAGGTAGGTATCGCCATCAGGACCGCCAGCAGCCGTCAAGCTCCACCACCAGAAGATGAAAATCGTCGGGGCCGACAGCGACCCAGGCCTTTAGGTCACTGCCCCCATTGGGCTACACCCTTACTGGACCATAGCTGTAACAAATCAGAGACCAGCAGCGAACCATCCACACACAGCAGCTGGCTCGACAGGAGAGGTCGAGCCGAAACTTTTCCTGCCATAGAGCAGGGCACTTCTCGATGATATAGGGGGTGGGTCACATACACAGGTGACCACTCGAAGAACACACATAGGGGAAAACACTTCACCCAAGGAGGACTCAGCACACCTTGTGCTCACACTGACGAGGCACTCTCTCAAATCACGAGAGGTCGAAATTTTACTGCTGATCCACACACACGCACCGCTTGAGTTACAGTTAAACTTGACTTTAGAATTTAATTTACCCCACCAAATAGGACAACCAGAACCGTAGAGCTTTATACTCTTACCAAAATACCAAAGGGGAGGGGAGGAACCCACTTAACTCAAGTAAAATTGTCTGAAGGACCAAATCAACTGTCCCAAACCAAAATCCTAGAATTCACATTCTAAATCAGCCGAATTTAAATTTGCGGATGCGCCACGCACACAAGAAACTCTCCATGGGGACTGGGTGACTCTGCTCATAATATTAGTGCGACCAACCCAGGGTCAACAAGGCACAAGTGCCTGCCGGGAAGTCAGCCAGTACAGTTATTTACATTTAATAATAGGATAGCGTTTCAAACGCACTGTCAATAAGTATGGCTCTTACTCAAGAGGCCACCAGCAAGGGGCAAGAGACAACAGCGTCTCAACAGAACCTGTAAACAAGAATCTATTCAAAACCGGAATGCCAGAGCAATAAAATTCCAAAAATTTAAATCGTATCCAAATCTTGTCAATCCGACAACTGACCAGGACCTCTCCTCGACAGCAACACGCAGGCATACAGCATCACTCGACCATCCACTCAACGTTGCCTAAATAAAATTTGCACCACTTAGAGCAACACACTCCAGGCACAAGCAACTCGCACCAACACAAAATGCAGCAATCAAACTAGGTCAACAGACTATTGCTACCAACTCCACAAATTACGCATAACCGAGCTGACTCAGGCTACGCCACTTCACTCGTTCACAACGCACAGCTTCCTTAGCGCCATCGATCAGACTCAGATGACACTCCTACACACCTCATGTACCAGCCTGCTAGTACTCACGCAATGGAGCAAAATCAGGGGGCACACATATCCAACGCAGATTAAAATGCCTCACGGGCAACAGGGAATTCACCATCCTGCAAGTGACCATCTCAGGGTCCACCAAAGATCAGGGATTCAGCATCCTGAAATAAAATATGACCATCTCAGGGTCCACCAAAGATCAGGGAAACAACATCCTGAAATTAAAAATGACCATCTCAGGGTCCACCAAAGATCAAGGAAACAACATCCTGAAATAAAAATGACCATCTCAGGGTCCACCAAAGATCAGGGAAACAACATCCTGAAATAAAAGAAATGACCATCTCAGGGTCCACCAAGATCAGGGAATCAGCATCCTGAATTAAATATGACCATCTCAGGGTCCACCAAAGATCAGGGAAACAACATCCTGAATTAAATATGACCATCTCAGGGTCCACCAAGGTTCAGGGAATCAACATCCTGAAATAAAAAAAATGACCATCTCAGGGTCCACCAAAAATCAGGGAATCAGCATCCTGAATTAAATATGACCATCTCAGGGTCCACCAAAGATCAGGGAAACAACATCCTGAAATAAAAGAAATGACCATCTCAGTGTCCACCAAAGATCAGGGAATCAGCATCCTGAAATTAAAAAAATGACCTTCTCAGGGTCCACCAAGATCAGGGAATCAGCATCCTGAATTAAATATGACCATCTCAGGGTCCACCAAAGATCAGGGAATCAACATCCTGAAATAAAAAAATGACCATCTCAGGGTCCACCAAAAATCAGGGAATCAGCATCCTGAATTAAATATGACCATCTCAGGGTCCACCAAGGTTCAGGGAATCAACATCCTGAAATAAAAAAATGACCATCTCAGGGTCCACCAAGGTTCAGGGAATCAGCATCCTGAACAACGTCTATGTACAACACAGGGAATTCTCCTTCCTGAAATTTAAAAATTTACGGGGAAACATCATCCCGAAATCCTATTGCTACCACAACTACCTGTAGACTTACAACACAACCACAATGCAACAAATATCTCGACCCAACAGAGATACCTTGACACACAATACAACTCCATCGCAACTACCAATGGACCTGGCACCACCAAGCAAATCGACCACGTCGACAGGCACCAACACCAAAACTGAAATAAAAGTCTAAGACACACACTACAATTTGCTCCTGCCACAAGGTGACTCCACCGAGTCACATGACAGAAGGGGACGAACTAGCTCGGCACAGACGCATAAGGAACACTACTTCCTCCTGCCGAACGTTGACGTAAGAGACATCACAGGCCAGTCAACCAAAGAGAGACACCATGTCACCAGAGGACGCCGGGGTACAACCGGAGACAGGAGCCAACCCGAGGAAGCACAAGGCAATGTCCAGGGAAAACACCAAGGAAAAAATCTTAAAATAAAGCAACAGCAACAACCATTCACACACAAGGTCCCAGCACGTTCTCAACAGCTACTCTATAGCTACCTAAAATTTTAAAGCATCCGAAATAGAATTTTCTGCAAAGCAGCTTACTTGGTCACCAACTGAAAATCAAAAATGGTTCGACCTAAGTAATTTCAAGACAGGAACTCTTCTGACTGCACACGACCAAACGGCATACAAGCAATACGTCGCAGCAACGTCTGATCACGTCAGATCGGGTTCACCTCACCCAAGTTCACGGGGCTCGTTATAATAAAATTCAAGAAGCTGAAATAAAATAAATTTCCGAACTATCCACTAATCTCAATAGACAATTTCAACGCAGATCCTATACTGCTTTCTCACCAACATTAAAATCAAAGCTAGCTGACATTCACCCAACACTCTCTCGACACACGCAGCTCTCAGGTCACTCTACAACACTCGAACAGGGCAGAAATCAACAAAATCGGTTGAGGCACTCGTTCGTACAACCTCACTCGTTCATACAGCACGTCTTAAACTGAAATATAAATTTAGGAACTGCACGCAGTAACTGATATCCAAAATATCATCTTCACGATACCCCTTGGCTTGCATCATCACAGCACTTTCACTGAAACCACTCTTAAGGCACTCCATGGCCGATGTGAACATAACCTCACTGACCTAGGTTATCAAAGTACAACATACACTTATCCAAAAGCAGGTTCACATTTCACAATTTCAAAATAGCACAGACACTGCTGGCAGGTGTACCACTGTACACAAATAATTTCACTTTTCACGTACCCTGAAAATTCACATAATGACACAGCAATAAAATTTGAAGGACAGCTCTACTTCAAGGATCTACAGAATCAATAGCTACTAGCTACAGTCTACAACTAAGTTAGTAGAACAAGAGTACCACTACACAAATGTTGGCCTCGAAAAATGATGCGGATTAACACCGATAAAATTTAAGAAGAATTTCACTTCACGAACTTGGCACTCGGCCTGACAATAAATCAAAATTTGACCACAGTTAGCGCAGGCTTTACTTGACTTCTCACAACGGCAACACAGCCAGAAAACATTACTTGAACCTTTCAACTCGGCAGCACGGCCAGAAAACTTTTTACTAAAACCTTCAAATGGGCACCACGGCTAGAAAATAATTAATAAGCACTCGGCTTCACTTAGCTTGACAATTAGCTTTACTCAACTTGGCAACACAGCAAGAAAATAATTAGCACTCACGGCTTCCACATGGCTTCTACTGCCAGAAAATAATAATGAAGCACTCGGCTTCCAACTTGGCTTACTGCCTGAAAAATAATTAGCTCAACAATTACGGCTCGACCAACTGCCAGGAACATTAACAATGACTGCAAGTCAGCACTGCCAACAATAGGCTTTCAAAATTTTCAAAATTACACCGGTTGGAAAAATGATAATTTCCACACGAAGAACTTTCGCGCTATCACGCTGAGTGCAAGAAACAGCCCCACACGGCTGGGAAAATTTCAGAACAATTACACAGAAAATACGGGGAGTTTTGAGCGAGATACTCATCATACTGATGCAGAAACTTAAGGCACAAAAGATTACAGGTTAATACAAGACTACTGTACTGAACTGAACTTACCACGGCGGGATCTTCTGCAGCACACAGCGAAACAGAGACATAACAGGCAGAGCAGCAACACCAGAGCTCACCGAGCCCTAGGGAGTTCTTCATTTCAGCTCAACAACACAGTTGATGAATTTAGCATCACAACATTTGCTTTAATAACTTCGTGGTGCTCCAAATAAGCACAAGGCCATGAAAAATACCAGAAAACAACAGAGATTAGAATAATGCATAAGCACACTTCCCAACACACACAACAGGTGCCTAATTTACAGACTTTAACTTTTACAAGAAGTTACTTGCCCCAAAACAAAAAAACATGACTCAAAAACATCCAAGCAACCACCGGGGAGCTAGCGGCGGCTTTCGCAACCATTGCTCTGCTAACAACTGCACCGGCGGGGGGGGTAAGAACGGGGGTAGGAGATACGGACTTCACATCACGCTCTCGTCACCAACCGCACCGCACGGGGAATAGGACTCAATCGCCCGCACCAGTGGAACGATCAGAATGACCGGTAAGTGGAGGACTGAACAAATGTTCAGAGGGTGGGGTCTTGCTACTAGATGTCCCCCCGGTAATAATCAGTCATGTTAAAAGGTATAACAAAAAGAATATATTTTAAAATAAAAGGGTATACATAAGGGGTTGGGGCGTGACATAAAAACACTTGGGAAGAAGAAGAAAAATGTTGGAGGTTCCCCTTAAGCTGGCCGTACCGCGGGCATGGCAAACCCGTAGAAAACAGAATTCTTTCTTTAATAAAACCAAGGCTCGGGAGAGCGGGAACAAGGTACAGCAAACTGCCAACCGAAGCAGTAAATGGGGAGGGTAAACGTGGCATGAGGAACCACTAAAGCTACGTTAGCAACACGAGGACATGTTTCCGAACTAGTGGCTGAATTTACACATATCGGCCCAGGAGGGCTTACTCAACAGCAGAAACAATCAGGAATAAAACTAAGATTGCAAGCAAGCAATGATGCAGCTGAAGGCTCAAGGCCACAAGGACCTGGTGCACGAGGCACTTAAAACAATGGCGTGACCAGTGGACGACAATGAAAGATTATGTCGCCATAAATTACATGAAAGGAACCCCATCCAAAAATCACATCAATTTCAAAAACATTTCAATGCACATCGTGAATAATGGTGTATTTGTCCCTAAGAATTTAGAGGTTAGATACGTTATTTCAAAATAGTTAGGTTGGCGTCCTCAGCACGGCCGTTATGAATCACAACCGCCCACGTGTTTGGAAATTAACGAAACATTTTCCAGATTGTGCAGTATCGCACCAAGCTCGAATAATCAGAGCGAATTATATGCAGGAAGAAAGGTTCAATATGAATATAAAATCATAAATTCAATGATCAAGTGGTAACACAATGTTCGTGTCCAAATGTTCAAGACGCTATGTTTCTTACCGCACAGAAACAGCAATATTTAACAAAAGTAAACTCCATCGGGAGAAAGAAACAAATATAACTCAAGCTGCAAAATAATCACATACCTGCCAACTTTTACGGTTTGTCCGTAAAATTTACGGAAAGGCAGTGTGTTTTACGGTTTTACGGATGAACTATAATATTTTACGGATTTATGTACCAAGATATTTTTATTTTTATTATTCGCGCTAGAACAAGCTTCCGCATGCCGCCAATACATTGCTGTGTGACCAGCGCACATTCGATACATCGCCCTAAACTATAATCATCCGATCGTTACAGTCTTCGACTGGGAATACGAGATGCGTCCTGATTTGCCTGAATCCTAGTCGATCGATATCGATTTGTTTGTGTTGAATGAAAGCTCTGGGATAACCGTTTGCTTGTTCTTCAATGCGTTGATAAGTTCGATTTGCATCGGTAGGCTCACAGATTGCGTTGGAGTAAGTTTCACGTAAGCCACGCCGTTTGCGTAAGCTAAATTTCCCCGTGCCCGTCCTCAAGGAAATGCGTACTGAGAATACCTTGAATGGTATACATCGGTTTGAAGTAAATTTTCGGCATCAAGAAGAGTTTTTAGTTTTGTGTGAAATGTTTTTTATTTGTTATTAGGAAACCTGACTTTCCGCGACACATTTATTTCCAAAAACTTTCGAAACAAAACAGAAACCGCTCATTTCTGTTATTGACCTCTAAATTTGGAGACTATCTCAAATATAAGTCCAGAAATAACGCGAAATAATTTAATGTCGCAATCTTGCGAAATGATACCGCTTCGAAGAAACAATGTCGAAAAGGCTTCGAAATAAATTTATTTTAAAAATCTATCCGTTTCGTAAATTTGCGTCATCCAGTATGGTTAATTCGATATTCCGTTATATGCCGATTTTTCCTTCGAACGTTGGTTCCATCTGATGTATAATCTAACCGGTTGGTTCCATCTGATTTATAATCTAACCGGTTATCTCGAAAGCTTGTGTAATTAGTGATTCGAATTCGAAAGAAAATGTGCCGTCTTGTATTATTCGTGCAATCCCCTCAGAATAATTCGTAAAATTAGATACCTACTTCGAACGTTCATCCTCCAAAATCACATCCTCAAGACGGCCGGCTGCCCACACGACTTGCTTGCGCGAATCTCGTCAATCGGACCGAGATCGACACTAGTTGCGTAAAATCATAAAACCCGTGCCCAATCGCGAACTTGTGATCACGACCGCTGGGTGCGGCGCCGATTGCATATTATCGAGTTCTTAGTGTCCAACCGCGAGGACGACGTGAATCTCGTACAATGGTCAAGAGCGACAGCAATTGCGATACAACGCGATATTTCGTCGCATTCGGTGACGAGGTCAACTGGATTCTTGTCAAACGGACCGCAAGCGGCGTCGATTGCGTAATAATGCAATATTTTCCCGTGCCCGATCTCAAAGGCAAAGGAAATCTCGTCGAACGACCAAAAGTGACACCTATTATGTAAATCGCGATTCGCGATTTTTCTCAGTGTTGTAACAAGAAAACTACGGGTATCTCGTCCAACGGCAGACCAGCGCCGATCGTGTAACATCTAGATATTTCTCCGTACTTGACTGCGAAGATAATGTGAACACATTTTTAGCCTGATTAAGAAGAACAGGACACAGTTCTGGTCATCGACGTCCAATGGAACTCTGGAAGCCATTTCCATTTTGAAGACCAGAAGTTCTGAAGCAATACAAACATATTCTATTGACTTTCTGAAGAAAGCAAAGCAAGCCACAACTTTACCTATTTAATCAGACCCCTATAATGCCATCGGTTACTGTAGTGTTTTATATTAATCTGTTCCAACTCGTAATTTTTTGAAGTGAAGAAAATACATGAATTTTGTCCCGAATGAATCTCTGGAGTCTATTTCTATTTTGATGGCCAGGAGTTCTGGTCCCTATTATGCCAGCACCATTTTGCCAGACTTTTTGCAGGAAGCTAAAAAAAAGCCACAGCTATGGATTTAAAGTGCAAGTAATTTCCAGTGAGTGATGAGTGTATTACCTAGGTATATTATTTCAAGGAAGTCCTGTTATATCTATGCTCCAAACCAAAATTCACAACACCTGCTTCTTGAGGGTCATGCTCGTCTACAAATAATTAGCGTATGTTGTAAGTAGATAAGATTTCATTGAAATATCCTGTTCAAAGCATGAATTACTGTATTTTGTAGCCCAGGAGGATTATTGTTTCAAGCAGGGGTATGTCGAAATTTGTTAGATTTTTGTCGCGCGCGAGTTTTACTGAAAGCCCTTTTTGAAAGTTGGCAGGTATGTAATCATAATAGAAAGTACTGTACCTCAACTTTGGCCTCATGGCCTATATAAACCACAATGGCTGGCCGATCCGAGCGGCCAGCAAAACGAGTTCACAACTACATCGTTGCGGGTCCACAAGCAGAGTGATAGCGTCAGTAGGACGCACGAGTTCACCTCAGTTCTTGGCGCATGCGCGCAGCCATTGACCAATCGTCTCGCAGCATTTTGTCACACGGCCAGTATTACAAATTCCTTCTGGAACCTACGAGAAGGATCTCGTGGCTTCTTGTGACGTCACGTCGCTTCCAAGGCCGGAAATACGTCGGCGGGCAGAGAGGGGTGACGGCGGGAGTTGGACAATGTTAGAAATACAGTTAATAACTTTTGAGAGCCCGCCCTCCGTGCAAGCAGCCAGGGAAAGGGGGAGGGGTAGGGACAAAACATTGTGTCAGTCGAAACGACTGGCACAGTTGGTACGCTTGTCAGACAAAATATCATTGTAGGCAGAAAGGGCCCTTTCACTGTCAACATTTGAAATGGAAATGTACAGAGATTGAAGACATTTCACAGCTATAGGATATTCCTCTAACATTCCCTTCAATACATCTTCAACTACATTACCGTCATTACATGAAAAAGATTTACAGGTGATTTGCAGTTGAATGTAGAACTTCAAAAAGTCATGAGAATTCACTCTAGCAAAAAAGGGGGATTTTTTCTCTATCGTGTTGAAGAGAGATGACTCTATGTTCACAGTTCTTAGCAGGGGCAGATGAAACTGTGAGGAGAGTGAATTAAAAATCTCATGAGCAGAGTCTTTTGCCAGCATATCTGAGAGTTTTGTGTGACATGCATTAACAAGGGCTACACCGGGTGAGTTAGCCGTGGTGGTTACGGCATGACTGATGGCAGTCGCTCACATCCGGGAGGCGAGGAGGTTCGAATCCCCCCGCCGGCAACCTTGAAGATGGTCTTCTGTGGTTTCCCATCTTCCTTCCAGGCAAATGCCGGGGTTGGTCCCTAACTATAGGCCACAGCCGCTACCTTCCAACTCCTCGTCCTTACATTCCAACTTCCCTCCTTCCCTCCCCAACGGTACTTGTAGCTCACCCATTGGGTGTCCGTCTCGAAGCAGCTACAAAACTGGCGAGCCGAACATGTCCTCGGACACTCCCGGCACTAAAAGCCATACGCTAAAAAAAAAAAAAAACAAGGGCTACGAACCTTTTTTCAGCACTTTTCTTTCTATCACTTGATAGTTCATTCAATGCCTTCAATATGTCTGGTTTCATCACTAGTTTTTCGATAACTGTGTACTCAGAAATGAGTTCATTTACCATTGGAACAACTTTATGTGCCAAAGCATAATTAGAACCCTCGAAGCAAGTTATCTTTTCAGAAGTTGAGGCACAGTGTTCGTTCACAAAAATTGCCTCACACAAAATTGATTTTACTTCACTTTCTCTTAATTTTTGAAAGTATTTAACACTTTCAGCATCACTCTCCACTGTTTTAAAATACTGAACCAAGTCCATGACATAGTCTGCCAAGTAGGAAACTGATGTGAACCACTTATTCCACCTTGTGATAACTGGCTTTATATCCTTTTCTCCTGCACCATACTTTTGCTGCAAGAACCTAATATACGTATGCTTCCATTTTCTTGTATTAAGAAAAGCTTGCTTTGTTTTGGTAACACACTCATTCACACGATGAAGTTTCTTCGGCCAGATTCCTGCTACTAAATCAAGCTTGTGTGCCCAACACTCAATGTGAAGAAGGTTGTCCGATATCAAACCTTGTAAAGTTTGCACACACTTTTTCATATATCGTGCACCATCTGTTGAAATACCTATGATATTTTTGTATTCAAGTTTATGTCTCTTAATAACCTCCACTATGGCTTGAGAACATTCCTGCGAGTTAACATTCTGAAGCATTAGGACACCATCTACTAGCACTTTAGGAGTCTCGCTACTACCCTTAGGAAGAGTTCTAAATAGCACAATGAACACGGCTCGACCCATCCTATCTGTGGTTTCATCACAGTGTAGAATAACATGCTGATTCTTTAATTTCTCACTACTTGATTCTTCTTTTTCTTGATGTAATAGGGGCAAATATTTCTTTCGTAACCAGTAGCTGTGGGAAAATTTCCACTTCCTAAAACAGTGTAATGAAAAAAATCTATTAGCAAGCAAATCATTTTAATTTAAAATATTAATAAATCAGACTTATTTGTTGTTTATGATATGAACTTAAAAGTATTTAAAAGTAAACTAAGTCATTACTACACTTTCTAGTATCCCATATCACGTTTCCATGGTGGCTGCAAAACTTTCAGCTGTAAATGTCACGGCGGGTTGGTGGATTCTCGGCAATCGTAAAAGAATTACCTTCCCTCCGTGATGAAATTCGTTTCATAAAACTACGTCTTTCCACCTATTATTATTTTTATCACTACGATAAGTGGGACTGCGGGATACTGGTAAGTGTAGCAGCATCCGAAAAAAAATTAACTCCCCTGGTATATGTTTGTTCATCCAATCCTTCATTGTTGGATGATCTAGCTTTTCTAAAGGAATGTTGGCACTCAAAAAGGCCTCCACTGTTGACATTACAAATTCGTCGGAGTCATTTCTCACTTTTTTGGCATTCCCGACTGCCTCTTGAACTGATATCTGTCTTTTGGTACCTCCTTCAGACAAAATCCTTTTCTTCTTTTTGTGATTTTCTTAAGTTATGTTTCGCACATGAATCGCGACGCTTCCAATCTAGTCTAATGTTGCAGAATTTGCACATAACTATCTTCTGCCGCGCATCGAAAACATGATAGCCTTCATCTTTAAACTCGTCAGCCCTATCAAAACAAGTCGTTATTTTCGGCATTGCGAATTCACATTAGAAATAGAAATTTCAACTACAAATCACAGCGCACCCACGTGGTCAGCAATACGCGGCCCAACTCTCTCACTTGTCTCCCAGTACGACAGGATAGCCAATATTGAAACTGTGTAGTAATTTCCTGCTACGTGATGTTAGGATATGCTTAGGCTTTAAACACTTAAAAATACATTTGAATTGGGTTCTACCAGCAATGCTAACAAGGTGAAAACCACTGCAGGCTCGCAATATCGCCCCAAATCGTGTAGAGACGTAATAAACAAGCCGATTTCGTGATGTCGCAAATACGGACGTACATCGCAAATAAGGTGGAATTTCGCGTTTAGTCGTGAGGACAAATTCAGTGCTTTATGATCAAACAGTATTAAACACACATTTAAAACACCTTTGATGCACATATAAACACATTCCGCATTTTCGCGATCCACCATAAAATCGTGTCTCTAGTAATCTTACGTTTAAATGCAGTTTTTATACTTAAAACTACTTCAAGACGTGTTCGGTTTATTCGCTTGCCGAAATCCATTCCCACACTTGGGGGCTCGTCGCATATTAAGGATTTTGAGTGCGGAAAGGCAAGTTTGGCTAGGCCTACAGCGATAAAACCAAAGACGACAGGGCGTGAATTGACGACACTTTTCTGGCAAGATTTACGATGAAGACGTGGGTCCGTGGAATGTAGAAGACGAGCAGCTGTTCAACCTCCAAAGACGTGGTGGTTCGAGCAGGCTACAAAAGAAGAGTTCCAGGATCCTCAAGCCGACGACGACGAAAAGAAAAGTGTTTAGCGCGAGTGCCGAAAGACAAAGAAAAATGGCGGACAAATTGGCATGTTTACATGATATTGAAAAAGTGAATAATAACATTAAGACGGCGCCCATGGCCGTGATTAAGACGTTACATATCCTCATTTTCGAAAAACTGCCACGTGATCGCAAGAACAGACAGCGCTTAAGAGAATTCCCAGGATTCGAGTTTGAACGTGACTCACCAGAACACCTGGTGAAATTGAAGTTCGTTGAGACCGAATTCTCGAGGCTGACCTGATTGCCATGTGCACAGTATTAAAAATTGAATATACGGGAGAGAAAGCTGTGCTTGTGCAACGCGTCTGTGATAACTTAATGGACCTTTCGTGGTTGGGGATGCGTAAAGACGAAGAAGGTGAAGAAGATGAGGAGACGGGTAAAAAGAAAGATACAATGAGCAAGATGAAAGAGGCACACGAAGCACTGGCGGAGGAATTACGTGAGTTAAAGGAGAAAATGGCTGGGATTAAATCCTTGAAACATTCAACCTCTAGCACGTCAGGATCATCATCGGATTCATCTAGCTCGTCCGAAGACCAGAAACTCTCCAAAGCAATAGGAGGTAAACAAAAGAAAATAACTAAGACCAAACACAAAGCGAAGACTGTAGAAAAAAGCTCAAGTGAAGGGGAAGTCGACCAGGACGTGGTGGACTTGCGGTGTATGCCCTTCGAGATACGGAATCCTGTCGCGCTCTCGTTGGTGCGTAACTCTGGCGACCATTACAAATAATGGCCTGCCAGGCAAGTTGAATACTTGGGGTGTGGAAGTGGGTCTCGCGTTTCAGAGGCGAGGGACTGGAAAATGCTACAAGGTTACTTAAAATACTGAGAGAAAAATCCATGGGTTAAAACAAACCAATTAAAGAACAATATATTTAAAAAAAAAATACAAAAGTAGAAACAAAACAAATAATAATCAAACATGAATAAATACACTCCTATCTGTATCAAAACCCCACATGGTTGCTTGGCAGCCAATGGTCACGTTTGGCGATAATGCGTTTAAGTATAAAAATAAATGAGGAAACATATTCCTTGGTGACAAGAAATATCATCACCCCAGCAATGGGATGTAAGCAAACAACAGCATAATAAGGGAAGAAATTGTCCTTCGACAAAACAAGCAAAAGCCATGAGGCTTCATGAAAAATATCAAGATCACAACCTAAAAATCTCGAAAGGAGAAATCCCGAGCAGGAACTCGAAACAAATAAAAGAAAGGATATTACCATCGTAATAAGTTGCACAAAACTAAAGAACTGAAACATGAAGTTACAAAAATCCAAAAGGCAGAACAAATTGCCTTAGAGCGGGAGCTCTTACAACACGTCTTAACATGACCGCGGCCAACACAAGAAGTCTTTAAGATTAATTGGAGGATTATCCATTTCGCAAGGTCCGTATTGACGTGTACAATGACAATTTTAATGGGTTAAGGGGTCTCCGCCCAATCAATACAAGTTTATTATTGGCATCTATTAATTTATTGCCATTAAGGACATGTTTCGGGCCTCATGGGCCCTTCTTCGGCCGCAAAAATTAATAACATATTCACATCCATCATAATACACAACACACGTACACTTTAAGAAAAACATTAAAATAGACACTCAATTAATTATAAATTATTAACTTATCATGCTGCAAAAATTAAAAGTAACATTCAAAATTCATTCTAAACTACCATCCCATCCACATATAAAAGGATTAAAAAAGCACAGCTAAAAGAGATAGGTCTGGTTTTGGTGGCCTTATCCATATTATGATCTGGCAGGTGCCCTATTCAACAGGCCATTGAAAAATTTGGTTAAAATGTTTAAAAATATATATTTGAGGTGATTATAATGCGGCCAGAGGGCTATGCTGGCTTTCCATTTGTGTTATGAGTTCCTGTTTTAAAGCCAATCTTCGTGACCTTGGCCCGGGAAATTGTCTTGAACCAAAGTTGGGCCGTTGTTATCTTTTCATTGTCGGATTGGGTGGAGACTTAACATTTTGAAGAAACCGTCATACGGAGCTTGTGATGGGGTGAACCAGCCAGAGTTCAAGCCTGCTTCTCAACTATAAAGAAATAATGAAGAGTTTTAGAAAAATGAATACGTCGGAAAAACTAGGATTAAAACGAAAGATGTAGCAATAACTTACTAAGCTCGAATTGAAGGAATTACACGACTGTCAGCTTTCACCTGGAGGCTGTAATGGGACGAAAAAAGGAAACGTTAAAGTCGCCTACATACGTGAAACTATGAAAGGAAGACTCATGTGCTGGATTGCTTACCTTTACTTGGAAGTTCGAGGTGCACGTTGTGTTCCGTCTGACGGCATGTTGCTGTGTGAGGCGAGTTGGTCCGACCTTGTGCCAGGTCAGGAACTAGGAGGAGGGGAGGGGGAGGGAGGAGATGTGTGTGGGGGTAAAGAATGACTTGATACAGAACGGAGTTTATCTTGGGTTGAGGCCTAATTGGCGGGCTATGTGTGCCGGTGGGGGGGGGAGTGTCTTAACTTGGGGAGAAGAGATAAACAAGGAAGCTGACGAACTAATCTAAGCCTCAACAATAATGTTTGTGTTTTGACTGCTATATTTGTTGTGGCCACGGGAAAAATTTTTGAATATTTTCAAAAAGTATGTTAGTATCGAAATTGATCTCGTTTAAATTATGCATTGGATTGATGCGTTGTGCGTTATCTATTTCTATTTGCTCCAGTATATTCATGATAGGCCCTTTCCTGACGTAATGGATAATTTCTAGATCTTTCTTAATGTCTGTGAAGGTGTGGTTCGTGTCTTTCATATGATTCCCCATGGCCGAAAATTTTCTGTGCTTGATCGCATTTACATGTTCAAGGTATCTCGTAGTGAAGCTACGTCCGGTCTGTCCTAGATAATCTGAGTTGCATTGCTGGCATTTGAGTTTGTATATGCCTGAGGAATTGTATTTATTGGATTCGTTTATTTTACTAGAGTTGTAGATTATTTTATGGTTATTGTTATTCGTCTTGAACGTGATTTTGGTGTTGAATTTCTTTAGCGTGTTTGCTATGTCATAGGTGTGCTGATTAATATAAGTAAAAACGGCAAATTGAGTTTTTTCTTTTCTTATAGGGGTGAGTCGGGAAATAGGTTTATTTTTGATTTTGTTGATGATTTTTTCTATTTCTGTTCTGGAGTACCCGTTGGTTTCCGCTATTTGAAAGATGACATTAATTTCATGCTGATAATCTTGTTCGGACATGGGGGTGCTGATGGCCCTATTGACAAAGCTTATGAAAGCTGCCCTTTTATGGCTTTGTGGATGGTTGGAATTATTCTTTATAACTGTGCTGGTTTGCGTGGGTTTCCTGTAAATGCTATATTGGAATTTCTCGTTTTTAATGGACAAATTGAGATCAAGGTAATTAATAATGTTGTTGTTGTTGGTTTTGCCTGTGAATGTAAGGTTGGGATGTAGGTTATTCAGCTTACCGAGAAGCTGGTCTAAGTTGGTGACATTTCCGTCGATAATGACAAATATGTCATCCACATATCTTCCCCAGAATTCTATGCCTTTTATTTTGTTTAAGATTTCACTAGCTTCTAAATGGTCGATATAAATGTTGGCAAGAATCCCGGAGGCTGGGGATCCCATTGCTAAACCTTGTTTCTGTTTATAAATGTTATTATTGAATTTGAAATAATTATTGTTTAGAGTGAAGCTGAGGATTTCGATAAATTCTTCGATTTCTATTTCTGAAAGTTTGTCATTATCTTTTAAATTGCTTTTGATAATTTCTATTGTTTTTTGTATTGGAATATTAGTGTACATATCTTTTATGTCAATTGTATGACATGATTGTGTAGGTTTAATTTTCAGATTTTTGGTTGTTTCACAGAACTGTAATGAATTTTTGAAGGATTTGTTTGCTTTAAATGTGTAATTATTTTGGAGGAATTTCTGTATAAATTGGGCTGTTCTATATGTGGGGCTGCTCCTGTAGTTGACAATCAGTCTTATGGGGATGTTGTCTTTATGGATTTTGGGAAGAGATCTGAGAGTAGGTATTTTCGGGTTCATGTTAATAAGGTTATTGTTTTGCTTATCGTTCATGATGAACACGACATCTTTGAGTATTTGTTTAAGTTTTCTTTGGGTGAATGCGGTTGGGTCTTTGTTGGTTCTGGAAAAATTTTTACTGCTGAGAAATTGTTCCGTTTTTGTGATGTAATCCTCTTTGCTTAAGATAACAGTGGTATTTCCTTTGTCCGCTTTTGTGATAATTAGGTTGTTGCGTTTAATTTTTTTATTGAGTTTCGATATTTCAGCAATACTGTTCCTGACATTATTGGATTTGTTGCGTTCTAATATTTTATTTAATCTTTTGTTCACTTCATGGCGTGCACCGTTTTGTTCCTCGGCGGGTAGTTTTTTGATTGCAACTTCTGATTCAGCGATGAGTACGGTGGTGTTTTTCCTATTATGACCTACATCCCAGTTAAATTGGGGACCTTTTTCCAGTATGTCAAGTTCCGCTTCGGAAAAGTTGGTTTGTGAAATATTTACAACTGGATCTTGGAATTTTTGTATGGGGGTTACAGTGTTAGGTAACTCTGCTTTGGGTTTCATGTTTTTGAGGCGAAAAAGTTTGTTGTTTAGGGTGTTTAACTTCCTGGTAACTACGCTCGTAACGATGTTATGCGTATGAACGAGGAACTCGTCCCATTCTTTTTTGTCTGAAAGGTTGGCAGCTTCCAGGTGGGTGCTGTACAGTTTGTTACTAATGTGGTTTTTCTTTAAATATAAGAATTTAAGTTCCCTTTGGAGTATTCTATTGTTAATAATATCTTGAGTTCTTTCCTCGAATTTGTTTCTAATGTTTTTCTTCTGCATGAACTTTATGTGCATAGGAATTAGATTGTCGTTCCTGCATTCTTTCATAAAGTAAATGTCTTTGATGGTTGTGGATAGTTTTATATTAAGCTCTTTAAATTTGAATCTTAACCTCTTGGCATGGCTCGCCTTATCTTCAAGATTAATTGGAGGATTATCCATTTCGCAAGGTCCGTATTGACGTGTACAATTGACTGCGAAGACAGAATTCGGTGACGATCGTGTAACATCGCATACATTTCTTCGCGACCTACCGCGGGGACGAAGGAAATCTCGCCAAGTGGTCAAGTGCAGAGCAACCTCTTGGTACCGTAATTATAACAACATATTGTGCACAAGACGACATATTAGCTGAAACAACACATTGGATATTAAATATCTAGTATATATTTATTATTTTTAAATTTTTTATGACATCATATGAATTTCATTTAAAGCGGCTTCAGTGGCCTAGTTGGTAGCATGCTGAACTGCTGTGCCCAATATAGCGAGTTCAAACCCGGGCAAAGTCGTCGGGATTTTTTAAAAGCGTTAAAAATCCTTCAGTATGCCTTCCTTCGGAGGGGAAGTAAAGCCGACGGACCCATGTCATAGATTTATGGCATGTAAAAGATTCTTCCACAGACTAAACTTAGTTTGTTATTGTTGTTTTAAGGGGCGGAACTAAGACTAAACTTGTGTGAAGCTAAATTGTTAGGTTAGATTTCGTCGGAACGCTCTATCAAAGTTCCAACGTTCACCACTAGGTATCAATGATATCTGGTAGCAACTTGAAATTGAACGGAACTTGTAGCTCACCCTGAGGGTGTTCGATGGAAGCAGCTATAGATTCAGGCGAGGTGAACATGTTCTCGGACACTCCCGGCATTCAAAGCCATACGATAAATAAAAAACCTCTTTAAAAACAGTTCATTGTTGTTTTTCTTCACCGCGTGATGAGCGCCTATGCTTGCAGACTGCAGACGTATGTTGAATTCAAAGGTAACTAAAATTAACCAAAAGGTACCTAAAAAGTAACTAATTTTTACTTCATCCTTACAGTAGACACCCTGAGAATTAGTAGTGGGGGGAATCATGCTTACACAACACACTGGTCGGCGGGCAACAAGTGGTGGTGCGCGCGCCTCGCGGAGGTATAGAGAAGTGGACGCTGCCAACATTAGCAGGTCTCCACAGTCACAGTCTGCCATAAGCTGGCCTTGCCAGAAGGAGATTTGGGTTGGCAAGCCTGACCAAAGCCTACCCATAATGCATGTTAGTAGTAGGAGAGCACACCATTGGCTCTATTCAAACGGCAGGACCAATAGTGTCCAAGATGATCAGCAAGGATTAGTCTTGCCTGGTAAAAGATCACAACTTTTGCCTGGCCAGAAACAGTTGACTAGCCGCGAAGCAAATGGCGGCAGCCACAGGCGGGACATTCAAATATGCCGCACAGAAGATAGATAAGTCTCGTAGAAAAGGTTGCCGGGGGGAGGGGGCAGGCGGCAGTGGCGAAAACGTGCGGCACACTGCAAACCGTGGAGTTGCACAAAAGTTTGCGTTGACTTTCCGAGATGTAGAGGGCTCTGTCAGAACCTATGACGTCAGTGAGAACTATCCGGTGCGACGTTGGATTGAGCGCGGACAGGCCTGGCTAAGTTGTTCATGCAGAGTGAACGTGGAATCGTATCCTGGCACAAGTTGAAGAAAGCCCTGAAGAAGGAATTCCGAGATGATACCAGCGCAGCAGAGATTCATCGACTGCTAACCAACCGACGAAAAACAAAAGTTGAAACTCTTCACGAATATTTCCTGGTGATGCGAGAAATAGCCAGCAGATCGACAATCGATGATAAATCACTGATACAATACGTCATCGATGGCATCGAGGATGACACTGGATCCAAGATGATTCTATATGGAGCAAGGGACATCAAGGAATTCAAGGACAAGTTGAAGATCTACAAGAGTGCTTACGCACGAAACTCCCAGAAGGTGGCGATAAATAGGAAGACGACAAACAAACATACACCAAGAGAAGACAACAGGCAGAAGCAGACCTCGTCTGTAAAGAGATGTTACAATTGTGGTCAGAACAGCAGTCATGAGTCCAGAGAATGTCCACACAAGTGTCAGGGTCCAAAGTGTTTCAATTGCAGCAGTTTTGGACACATAGCTTCCAAGTGCCCAAACCCTGAGCAGAATGCCGAGAAGAAGACAGTGAACGTTGCTTTGGGAACCAAGTCGATTATGAAGATGAAGGAATTGTTGCCCCAGGGCCAGAAGATCAATGCATTGGTTGACGCGGGCTGCCCTATCAATCTGATGCTTGAAGACATTTACACAGAGATGGGCGATCTGGAGCTGAAGACTACCGCCATAGTACTCAAGGGTTTCGGAGATAGTGAGGTGCGTCCCCTAGGATATTTTCCAACCGACGTCCAGGTTGACGACGACACTTACTTGACTGATTTCTATGTGGTGTCTGGAGATGTACTAAAGTTGCCAGCTATCATGGGTAACGACTTGCTGCACCAAGCCGTAACTACCATCAGCAAAACCGGTGTCAAGATGTCCAAGGACATATCAGAAGCGTACTTCTACCGAATCGACGTGGTAGCAGCCGATGAGACGGACATAGGAAAGGCATCGGAAGAGGCGAAGAGTACCAGCGTTGAGATGAGCATCACGATGAAACAAGGACTATTGCATCCCTTATTTAAAGAAAGCACACCATTTCACACTTACCATACTGACCATCTTGAACCCTTGGATTCAATGAAAAAAGGACACAAGCATATTCTCGCAGTAACGGATAGCTTCACAAAGTTTGTGTGGCTTTATCCCACTAAAACGACAATCACAATAGAAACTACGGAGAAACTGGACGTGCAAAAAGGAGTATTTGCTAATCCTGCTCAAATCGTCACCGACCGTGGAACCGCGTATATTTCCCATGAATTCGAAGGGTAGTGCACTGCCAACAACATCACCCTCTCGCTGATCACGACCAGACTTCCTCGTGCCAATGGCCAGATAGATAGGATGAACTCCACGATCAATCTAGTGCTGGCCAAGTTGTCCATCGAAAACCCTGGAGATTGGTACAAACACGTCGAATTTGATCGAAGAGCCATGAATTCCACTTACAACCTCAGTATCAAGCAGACGCCGTTCGAACTTTTGACAGGAGCCAAAATGCGCTGTGAAAATGACCTGAGAATAGTTGAGTTGATCAATGAAGAGATGGTAGACGAGTTTGAGACCAGGAGAGATGAACACCGTGAAGAAGCGAGAGCACAAATCCAGAAAGTGCATCAAGAAAACAGGGTGTCGTTTGATCGAAGTCGACGGCCTGCTCGCCAGTACCAAGTTGGCGATATCGTCACCATCAAGAGGACCCAGTTTGAACCAGGTCTTAAATTGAAGAAAAAGTACCTTGGGCCTTACAGAAACTCCAGAGTCAAGCTGAATGACACTTACGACCTCTGTCGTGAAGGGAATCACTTAGGCCCCAACCGAAAACTACTTGTGCTGAATTCCTCAAACCCTGGGCTGAAGACTTCTCATCATCCGAGGCGGATGATCTGCAAGATGGCCGATTGTGGGAATCTGAAAATAATGAACTTTTTTGGGTTTCCCGCCGGCCTCGACACTGCCTGGTGGCGCCATGTAGAGGAGTCAAGTGGAAGTTGCGAGAAACTAAGACGATCAGTTGCAGTTTTTGTGTCGAGTCATGTCATGTCAAGTTCTGTTAAATCTCATCTTATGTAATCTTACGTTTAAATGCAGTTTTTATACTTAAAACTACTTCAAGACGTGTTCGGTTTATTCGCTTGCCGAAATCCATTCCCACATGTATACGAATAACACAGCATGTGTTATTGCAAGCATCCACAATAGGCTAGTCCGTCATTGGCTAAGGATTTCTACATCCGTCCCTGGGCCAATATTTAGTTTAACAACCAAAAATGTACATTGCGGTACTAACAATATAAAGAACAGTATTTCATTTTACGTTGTCAGAAGCTATGATGTCTGTAGTACAAGCTACCGTGATTCTAGGAGCGCGAAGGAAATCCCTGTGTGGCAGCACGTTGAAAGAATATGATGCTATACGTATATATTTAATTTTCATCGCAAAATGCACACTATGTATGCTTTATATTGTAACAACTGAGTAATTATAAAACAATAAATACAATAAAAGTCAAGCAAAAATATTCCTCCCAGCTGGGAATCGAACCCTGGCACTCTGGGCAGGAGTCAGTAACGTTATCCACTCGACCAAGGATGACGATACATGTTACGGCTTTATCAACAGCTATACATACTAGTGCTTACCAAATGATCACACGGAAGAAAATCTCTTCAGTGTATTGTGCCGTCATTATAAACTATTTAATAATATTTTTTTTTATTATTTCGTTCACTACATTATATAACAACACCCTCAACCTACTGAAATATGGGCCAGACACAATGGGGCCGGCCACCATTTTGGTGTATGAGTGAACGGATTAAACCATCCTCATGTCTTAAGCCACTGAGCACGGCCGCTCAATCTAAGCCTACTTTAAGCCATGGCTTATGTTCTGGTGCAACGGGCCACATCCTTGAGGATAGTTAAAACCACCCTTAATTCGTTAAGCGGAACTGGTGAAACCTTAAGTGTCATTTGGTGGCTTATACTGAGACCATAAGAACATAATACACACAACAGACAATGTCACTGGAATCCAAACCCAATCAGCAGGCAGCACTGAGGGGAGAGACTGTGACTTACGCCCACTGTGAGCTGAAGCCACCGCATCGTGGAGTGCAGTTGTAACTGTCCACCTGACGAATCTGCCACAAAATAATAGAAGTTTTATAGGGATGACCTTCAATATTCTGACCAATGAAAATAATAGAAATTTGACTGAAATTAGGTCATATATCCAAACATACACAAATCTTTAACCCTGCAATGAATAACTAGCAAATCGTTGAATAATTATGATGCTGCATCTGTTGGAAGTGAAATACTGTATCTTTGTTTCCAGGGAATTTTATATCCTAATTGGTATTAATTCAAATTCCAAACAACAAAAAACAACAACCCCCGGCACTATACAACCCATGATGGGCTAAGGCCGACCAAGCGACCGCTGCCCAGCCATTTGGCCTGCAGATATTGAGGTGATGTGTGATCAGCGCGTCGGGTCCTCTCAGCCGTTAATCTTGGTATTCGTGATCGGGGCGCTGTCTCACTGTCAGACAGCTACTCAATTGTCCTCACGAGGCTGAGTGCACCCCGTTCCAACCCTCGCGTCAGTTTTAAAATCCCTGACGGAGCCGGGGATCGAACCCGGGGCCTCCGGGTGAGAGGCAGGCGCGCTACCCCAACACCAAAGAAAACTGAAATTGTCCAGACATTCTAAATCTGTCAAGTCTTGTCAGTTGGTACTTGGTAGGGTAGGGGGAGATGACCTCGTTCTGCCCCTTAAAACTACAATAACTAACAGTTGGTAGGATTCCCTTTTTTTCCCCCAATTTATTTTGACCCATCTATGACAACTTTCCTTGTGCAGTGTTGGATTGAAGACAATATTTGAATGTGTACAAGCCCCTTTACAGTAGCTCAGCACGTGACAACTAATCTCTCTTCTTATGCACACACTAATTATATGATCTTGTTCAGTTCCATGCTTTGCCCCTTGTGTTAGAATCATTCAACTTCAAACAAGCACTTCTTTCTTCCTATCTTCTGTTTTCTTATGTTCTTTCTTTTCTTTCTCATTTTCTATCATTCTTTTCTTTCTCTAATCCTTACTGTCCTCCTCCTTTTTTTAATTTATTTTTTTCCTTTCTCTTTTCCTATCTCTCTTCTCTCTTTTTTCTTTTTTTTCTTTTCTTTCTCTTTTTCTTTCTTTTCGATCATTCCTTTTCTTTCTTCCTTCTTTTTTTCTTTCTTTCATTCTTTCTACTTTTCTACTTTTGTACTTTTAATTTGGCTTGAAGAGTGGGTATCCAGTGACCTACTTAGCTGTGTGTAATAGTAAATGTTCATATTCCTCTAGTCAGCCTTTGACCATGAAGAGGCTCAGAAGGAAGGCCGCATAATACCAAGTTCGGGTGTTGATCCAGAGTATGATGCAGTAATGGAGGAGCTACAACAAGTGAACCGTGAATTACAAGACTACCTTGAAGAGCAGAAGAGATTCTTTGGATGCAAGGTAATGGTTTTTATTTTGTTATTTTATCTGTTTGTGTTCTGATTCCTGATGTCTTCAAACTCCCTTTGTTCAATTGCTCTACTACTAATGAGAGAAATCATAACTTCCTGAATATTAGGGAAAGTAGTAATGAAAAGTTGATCCCTCCACTTGTGTTTTTGTATGTAATTTTTCATTGTTAGCAATGTCAAAATCTCGGTCGACACCAATCGTTAAAAACAGAAAGAAACTCTTATTTCTTATTGATCAAATTCACAGAAGTTTTATTAATACTGTCTCTGCGTATGTTTAATGGAAGCTATTATATAGTGGATAATCCCCAAGAAGACAACTCCTGCATGTGTGAACAGTTGGCACTAGAGTGACGCAACAAACTGTTCGAAATTGGTTACCATATTTCCTCGCATAATCGTCGCACCCCACTTTTCAAACACTAAAATAGGTTTATAAAATTTTATCGCATAATCGTCGCATAGCATGTTCGTATTTGTGCGCCAGTCAGTAGCACATGCTGCCGCGACTTTATAACCTGGCGAGACTTTGTCAGACGAAAAATATCTCGTCTTTATGCTTGCGGGCAATGAACTGTGACGCGAGCGGCAAGCTTCGTCACTTAGCACATTCCGCGAGCGTATAATCTGGCGTGATCTTGTCAGGAGAAAGTAATCTTGTCTTTATGCCTGCCGGCTATGAACCGCGGCGTGAACGGCCAGCGCACATTCCGCGATCTTATAGGCCTAATCTGGCGTGATCTTGTCGGCAGAAAGTAATTTCGTCTTTATGCCTGCGGGCTATGAACTATGACGCGAACGGCCAGCGCACATTCCGCGAACTATAGACCTAATTTGGCGTGATCATGTCAGCAAAAAGTAATCTCATTTTTAGGCCTGCGGTCTATGAACTGAGACGCGAGCGGACAGCGCACATCCCGCGAGCGTATAGGCCTAATCTGGCGTGATCTTGTCAGGGGAAAGTAATATCGTATTTATGCCTGCGGGCTATGAAGCGCGACGCGAATGGTCAGCGCACATTCCGCGAGCTTATAGGCCTAATCTGGCGTGATCTTGTCAGCAGAAAGTACCCTAGTCTTTATGCCTGCGGGCTATGAACTGTGACGCGAACGGCCAGCGCACATTCCGTGAGCTTATAGGCCTAATCTGGCATGATCCTGCCAGGAGAAAGTAATACCGCGTCGTCTTTATGCCTGCCGGGTATGAACCGCGACACGCACGGCCAGCGCACATTCCGCGAGCTTATAGGCCTAATCTGGTGTGATTTTGACAGCAGAAAGTAATTCGTCTTTATGCCTGCGGGCTATAAACTGTGACGCGAACGGCGAGCGCGCGTTCCGCGAGTTTATAGGCCTAATCTAGCGTGATCTTCTCAGGAAAAAGTAATCTCGTCTTTATGCCTGCGGGCTATGAACCACGACGCGAATGGCTAGCTTCGTCAGCACATTCCGCGAACGTTAACCTGTCGTGACCTTGTTAGAAGAAAGAAGCCTGTCTCTGACTGCAGGGTAAGACTCGCGCTACGCGAATGACTGGCCCGTGCAGCAAATAATGATACAGTATATTTTTTTAACTTAAATATTCTTCGCATAATCGTCGCACCCGCTTTTTTCCACGAATTTTTGGCAAAAAAAGTGCGACGATTATGCGAGGAAATACGGTACTTGAAGAACAGCTCTGAGCCAGATGCCCTGCGACATGCATTTCACTTCCCTAAACCACCGCCGTCTGCTACGTCAGTGGTATCAAGCGAGAGCTCATTGGAGGATGGAGTGGAGGTCCGTTGTGTTTTCCGATGAAAGCCTGTTCTGCCTTGGTGCCAGTGATAGCCGTGTCTTGGTTAGGAGGCCAGGTGAGTGCCTGCATTCCACCTGTTTTCAGCGTCGACAAACTGGACCTACACCGGGCATTCTGGTCTGGGGAGAAATTTCCTATGACAGCAGGAGCACTCTCATGGTTATCCCACACATCCTCACTGCAGATGTGTATGTCTGTCTGGTGATTCGACTTGTTGTGCTGCCATTCATGACAACTCCATCGGCATCCACAACCGGCATTAGCCGTCCCTGTATTGATCGATCGCATGATCGATCCCATGAAGCTCCATCCCACAAGCTGACATCCGGCACCTGTACGACACAATGGATGCACGTTTGCATGCCTGCATTCAACAGTCTGGCGATTATACCGGTTATTAATGGACCAGCATTGCACATTTGCGATGACTTTTCTTGCGCGGACATTAACATGTTGTCTTGTACCTTTCGTCAATTAAATGTTACCTCGACAAATATATTGCCGAAATTTCCGTACTCTACGTTCCTTATTTCATGGTGTTGGATATTTTTATCCGCCAGTGTATATATCTACTCTTGCACTGGATCGCCCTCGTTGGCATGCTACCACTTCGGCTGCAGTTGCACAGTTTGAGCAGGAATGTCGAAGACAGGAAGAGGAAATTCGCTAGAGGAAGAAGATACGTCAAACACTGCCACTACCCTCCATCCGATGCAACATAATTATGTGGCCGCATGTTTTATGCAAGATTGGTCTGATAAGCCATCAGCGCCATCTTCACGTCTGGACTAAGGATTATGGAACTGTAGGCGAGAAACGTAAACTCGGATATGAGTTTCGGACGACGACAATATATCTTAATCACATGTAATTGATTCAGGTTATATTTTTTTGCATATTCCATTAATTGTAATTATATTGTGTTGACTGAAAAATTTACATCAAGTGACATTTTTGTTGACTTCATTCTGCTGCAGGTCTCGTATTTTGGCACTGATAAGAGACGGTTCCAAATTGAAGTTCCTGATTCTGCAGCAAGGAAAGCTGGAAATAGTTATGAATTGCAGTCACAAAAGAAGGGCTACAAGAGATATTGGACTTCGAAAACAAAGGTTTGTGTTGACATAATTATAATTGGTAAAATTATATTACTTGATTATCCATTTTAATGCACTTCAGATTGCACGTATAACTAAAAATCACAGGTAATACAAACATAACCTTTCCTGAAAATTATGCTAACCGAACATGCAACATAGGAAATTCCAAATCTATTGTGTTACCAAGTTTCCTCAGTTTGCTTTAAGGAGATACCGTATTTACCCTTCTATAACACCCCCCCCTCCCCCCCCCTTTTTATTTCCGAATTTTCATCTTCATAAATAGGGAAGGGTATAATAGATGAAAATTTCCCTTAATATAGGTTAGGATGGTGTGGTACAAAGGCATACAAAGGAGCACTTAGCATCCTTAAATCAACACAAAATAGTTATTTTAACCTATACTTTATTTACGAAAAAAGCGATAATGGCCTATTTAAAGTTTTGTATCAGCTCTCTCTTGCATCATCACAGCCGACTGTCACAGGATTAAGTCAGGGTCACAGCCGCACAGCAGTGCGTGCGCCGAGCTCAAGGTTATGCAGCGTTGCAATGTCACGTGGCAACTACCTGAAATACGAAATACAGGATCATTATCTTTGCGCGCCCGGTAATCACGGCAAAACATAGCGTCTTTGGCTAGGTGCGGAGCGAGTGGATTTCGCAATACCCCGCTCCGCTGACTCATATCATTAGTTCACACGTGTTTTGTCATTCATATGGATGTGTACTGCAATGCTTAGACGCTAAGACGTTTAGTGAGTATTGTGTTTACTATGATTGTTGGCCATGCCTAGACACCAATTCACATTGGGCGAACGTGTGTATATCCATAATTCGTACATGAAAAGCAGAAAGTCTTGTTCTGAAACAAGATGAAAATTTTGAATCAAGTATCCAGGAAGACCTTTTCTTAATCCCAGTACAATTAGGAGACTCGCTAAACGATTCAAGAAAACAGGATCCGTAAATAATAAAAAAGTTAACAGACAAAGTTGTGTTCTTAGAGAACAAAAATTAGATGAAATTGTTGTCCATTCTTTCATCAGAAGATGTCAGGTGTGTGTTACAAGAGAGGGAGGACATTTTCAGCATCGACTATGAGCCCTGTAGCCTAAGTGCACATTATTGAACATGTGTGGTAAAAGTGTAGAAGTGCGTGCCAACCACATACTGAACCGTGTATGTGCGCCCGCGTCAGCACCAGTCAATGCCGGCTTAGCTTGCCGTGTTCACCGGGACGCACAAAGATAATGACCCTGTATTTGTTTCTAACACCGACCGACTTTTATAAAGTACTCTAGTTCGAAGAACAGTGGCGTCTGCTCAGCGTTGCCAATTTGAGACCAGAGAAACTATTGCTCTTTCCGAAGTCATATAATAAAGCGGTGAAATTCGATCATTTTGTCAGTATTATCAATAAATGATAAAAATGGTCCGGTTAGCTCAAACAATGCCAGCGTTTTGCCCCAGTGTGCCGTTGGGCTCGTCAGTTGGTACAGACACACCTACCAATACGCGTGGCTAGCACATACTGAGAAGGCCATGCAAGACACAAAATACAAACAGTATTGACGTCACGAGCATGCCAATGTGCTATGGGAGTCAAACTCCCTTCAATAAAAACAAAAGCCTTACCTTGGCAATCCAAATAAGGTATTGAATATTCCCGAAGGGAATATGATGTAGTTTCCATTTGAGCGGATGAATTATCAATAAATGATAAAAATGGTCCGGTTAGCTCAAACAATGCCAGCGTTTCGCCCCAGTGTGCCGTTGGGCTCGTCAGTTGGTACAGAACGCGTGGCTAGCACATACTGAGAAGGCCATGCAAGACACAAAATACAAACAGTATTGACGTCACGAGCATGCCAATGTGCTACGGGAGTCAAACTCCCTTCCATAAAAACAAAAGCCTTACCTTGGCAATCCAAGCTTTAATTTCATTCCCTGCTAACCGGACCATTTTTATCATTTATTGATAATTCATCCGCTCAAATGGAAACTACATCATATTCCCTTCGGGAATATTCAAAACCTTTTTTGTCAGTATTATCCGATGGAAGCCATTGGCAGAGTAACATTCTTCTCTGCATACTTCGTCCATTTCGGCGCATAAAGCATTCCTCCCTACCTCTTCTAGCTTTAAATTCATTCCCTGCAATGCCAAGACTTCGTGCAAATTTTCACGCTTAAAACTGCATCATTTCGTGATTTACAGCGTCTCTTGTTTCTCAAATCCACTCCAGAACTTGATGCCCACATTTTCGTATTTACGTTTCTTCACACTGCAGAAGGGCTTAGAAGGTTTCTTTGTTCCCAATCACTTGTCCTTTTGGTTATGCCATTAACGAATCATACACGGCTGCACTTCGTATTTATGACTTGCCGCGCTCACTCCATTTTTTGCAGCAAATTGTAGCACTTTCAACTTGAAGGATGCCGTTAAAATTGTTCTTTTGCTCATTTTCAGTCCTACTTGTGTACTGCACGCTTCTGAATTATACACTACACACAGCCATGCGGGACGTGGTACTCGTAAGCTGGAGGGCAGGAGGTAGGGGAAGTGAGTAGCAACAATGCACAGGTGGCGCAGGCAGAAGCGTGGATTTTACCATTAACTGGAGTGATGTAGGCCTACTTGCTAAATTTTTCCGATTATTTCTCCCTCCCAATTACTTATTTTTCTTTTTCTTTTTTACAATTATTTATTTTTCCCCAATAGTAGTCGAAAATTGAGACGGGGGGGTGTTGTTATAGGCAATGTATCATTTTCTTTCTTGTAACAGTCCTCAATTTCCAGAATGTCAAGAGGTTGGGGTATTGAAATGAGTTTTTTCCCCATACTCGAATAATAAATCAATAAATTTTGTTGCCTCATTGTGGGTTAAGGGCAATTCCTCAATCATCACTTCATCAGTTGATCACTCTTCCGGTGTGCCAGTGCTCACCCTGTTTACAATGTCCACATGTGTGTCAGCTATTCAAATCCTAGTTCACATGTCATTGTTTTTGTCAGCTTTGATGCCAATTCACCCTTTTTTTTAACATGTTTACGCTTTCTCTGCCATGTCTTGGTACTAGTAACTTAAGTCGTAATAAACACTGCAATACTGAAGAAATGTGCCACAGTGACTAACCAATTAAAACAATCTGTAGGTTTGTCCGCGTAGTCAATACAATTTCAATTATCCATTCTAATTACTTGGACATGTTTCGGGCAATACTTTGTAGCCCATTGTCTACATTGTCTTCAATTAAATACCAAAATCCCAAACACTTTCATTACAGTTCCAAGGTCCTTTGTAAGTGTTTTTTGAAACTTCGAGAAAATTATGTGATTTTTATTTTTAAAAGTTTTTTAACTGTATTTTCTTTTAGGATCAGTTCAAAGGTCTTTTATAAAACTTTAAGATAAAATGCTGTGATTTTAAAATTTTATGTTTAACATTTTTAAAAATGTTTTTAATAGTACATTATGCAACGAGCCTATAATGGCTATAATTAAGACACGAGTATTTTTTATAAAACGAGCGTATGCGAGTTTTATAATTTCCATACGAGTGTCTTAATTACCATTATAGGCGAGTTGCATACGACTGTTTATGTTCGACGATAATTATAACTTTATTATATGTTTTAACATAAATATTCATAAATATCTGTTGAGAGTCAGCTACTGGAATTTTGTGATCGCAGAGCGAGCGTTGGGTGTTATACCTTCGTCTTTCAAGAGCTTTGAACGGCCGACGCATGCGCTCTGTGGGCTTGCAATGCCATATGCAGCCATATGTTTACATCAGCCGTCCCTCAGTAATATTGTCACCGCAGTCATTTGAAGACAATGCGCTGTGTAGAAATTAGTGTTAGTGATTTTAAGGTACTGTGCTATTTCTTGTCTCATATTCGCCAGTTTATTTACGCGAACATATGGACGGTGGGTATTCCATGTCGGTAATTTATTATAGTTCGATGTTGTGTTTATGTCCGACATGTTGGATTTTGAGCGCATGCGCGAAATTATCGTTACCTAATTGGTCAATGAACGAGCTCTGATTGGCTGGAGAAACTGTATCGTAATGAAAAACGGTGTTATAATGACCATCATTATGATACAGTTTTCAAACACATAATAGTGAGGGTCGAACATAAATATATTTTTTAAGTTTATGGACCTTGGTACAGTGAAGAAAGTTTTTAGAATGTTGATATTTAATTGATGGCTATGTGCTGAAGATGGGCTACAAAGAATTGCCCGAAAATGTCCAAGTAATTAGAATGGATAATTAAAACTGTATTGACTAGGCGGACAGACCTGCAGATTGTTTTAATTGAATTTGCAAGTCCATACAGAACCAATTTCTGAAAATAAACCAATATGGTTTATTTTAAAGCCTTTCAGTGTCTAACCATATGCTTGGCAGACTGCCTGAGGCATAGTAAATATGATCAACATGTATTCCTATCAGCGCCGTTTATCTAAGCTTTCACTCGGTGCAAATTTTTCTTTGGAAGTTAGTACAGAACAGGAGGTTTTCAATTTGTTTCTGAACTGGAAACTGAAAAAGCCATGCCTGTATAATGGAGAGTTTACTGTATTAATCAATCATTGGACAGGACCTTTCTCTTCGTCTTCACCTTACCCAGGGACACTCAAATAGCGGAATGTGGGTTGACAAACGGTGGCACTCTATCTGGTGATCATGGAGGCCATGGAGTTGGTCCATCTGAATTCCTATTACACACGTCTAGAGGTTGGAGAGAGGACTTGGTACCTAAATTAGCATGAGGAACCCCATTTCTGGAAACTTATCATTTTGATGCTACATTGATGACAAGGTCTACTCAGGACAGTATTGAATTTGTTGCAATAATTTATTTTTGTAAAACGCTTACTGCATTTAGTATGTTAATAGCAGTATTTAGGTGTAATTGTTGTAAAAAATAAAGAAGCATAAAAATCAAAGAACATACTGATGCTAATAATATCAGGAGGAGGTTACCATGTTGATCGAATTTGTTTGTGAACACACTACAAGAGATGCTCAATGAGACAGTCCTGTACTTCCTTGCCCCAGTGTATCTGCAAATATTTTCTGATATACATGCTCAAAAACATCTGGTGTGTGGTGAATCACTTCTGCTGCAGTCAGAACTCATTCAAGGAAAAGTCTTCTGACGCTACAGGAGTCTCATATACAAGACTCCTCGTGTGGCCCTGTAGGAAGAAGTCAAGAGGTGTTAAATCTGGTGATCATGGAGGCCATAGAGTTGGTCCACCTTGACCTATCCACTTTTCTCTGTATGTTTGCCCACCTTGTCAACAGTGTAGCATTGAAAAGGTATGTTCGTGGACATTTGCATTATGTGTAACATTTTGGATCTGTACTGACTTACAGTAGAATTTATAATCTGTACTTACCTAGTTCTATACTGTACACTTTTTTATAAGTATTGATAGATGGACAATTGAATTAATCAACTCATAGATAATAAATTTTATGGATTCCATATGCAAATGCTGTCTACTAAGTCCTCTCTACAACCGTTTGGTGTGTAAAATAGTCATTCTAAAACACCCTGTATAGAGTGTTAGTACAGGTTCATTATGTGTGTGCGCGCCAGTAAACACGGCAAGCTAAGCCGGCTGTGACTAGCCGAGATCGCGGCCGTGCACACCCTGTCCAGCCGGCGGTCGGCGCACACTATCACACTTTTACCAAACATGTTCAATAATGTGTACTTACAGAGCTCAGATGAGTTAAGAAAATCTCGATCTGAAAGAATGAAAAAGTACTGGAAAGAGCGCAAGAACCAAGCAGTACTACCTTCAAAGAAGAAGTGATTGTGGAACGACTCAAGTGGTCCAATGTGACCAATCAAGATAATAATAATAACAGAGCTCATAGTCGATGCTGAAAATGTTCTCCCTCTCTTGTAACACACACCTGACATATTTTGATGAAAGAATGTCTGTCAACTCTTTTATTATTTACGGTGCCTGTTTCCTTGAATCGATTAGCAAGCCTCCTAATTGTACTGGCATTAGGCACAGGTCTTCCTGGAAACTTGATTCAAAATTTTCGTCTTGTTTCAGAACAAGATTTTCTGCTTTTCATATACGAATTATGGATATACACGTTTGCGCAATGTGAATTGGTGTCTAGGCATGACCAACAATCACAGTAATCACAATACTCACTAAATGTGCAACACTAACGTCTAAGCTTTGCAAATGCACGCCCATATGAATGACAAAACACGTGTGAACTATATGAGTCAGCGGAGCACGCCAACCGCCGGCTGGGCCGGGTACGCGCCAGTCAAAGCCGGCTTAACTTGCCGTGTTTACTGGCGCGCACACACATAATGACCCTGTTTAAATCAGTTGGTTCGCCTTTCATTATTGGTCTTTAACCCTCAGATAATTCTAATAGCCCACTATATGGGCTCTTTACAGCAGAGGGCATGATGGTGCAGCAGTCTAGTTGCTTGCCTTTCATCAAAGCAGTCCGGGTTTCATTCCTGGGCAATGCATGTAAGATTTTCAAAATATGACATGTCCGGTGATTTGGATTCCATGTAAAAAGTAGGTCCTATAGTTTTTGATCGCAAGGTAAGCTAGCTTCCTTTCTCTTTACAGCAAAGTTGTTTGCTTTCAGGAGCTCCTGTCTCGTCTCATGGCTGTAGAGAACCAGAAAAAGAATGTTCTAAAAGATCTCAATAGGCGAATCTTTGAGCAGTTCAGCTCCCAGTAAGTATCATAACATTATAAGATTTCTGTCAAATCTTTTAGCTCCCCCATTGCCTGTCATTTCTCCTTGTCTCCTCCCAGAGGCTCACAACTACTGGGACATGGATTGACAACCACGGGACCCCATCATTGCTTCCACTTACTTGTGCCTGGCTCCTCTGTTTCATCTTACCCATCTGTCTCCCCAAGTTAACTAGTTCTTGACCCTAATAGTTAAGGGCAGGGGTCTCCAAACTTCGGCCTGCAATACCACCAATCCGGCCCGACATGCCTGGTATCCAGCACACCATAGGTTATTTTGATTACAATGTAAGAAAATCATACAAATTATAATCAGATGTCTTTATTTAACGACCAATTAAGAAAGGAGTCAGTCTGCCTAAAGCTAGGGCTGAATAGAAGTGTGCTTGACATTTTTGAGGAGTTGAGATTGAAATGGTTCACTCATTTGATGAAGATGCCCTCTAGTCACCCAAAGCCTATTTCGAAAGAGAGGTAATTGGCAAGAGACCAAGAGGTAGACCTCGAGATGGGTGGATGAAGCAGTTCCATAGAGCTTTGACTAAGAGGAGCGTAATAGAAATGAGGACAGTGGTGGAAGAAGAATGGTGGCAGGACAGACAGCTATGGATGGGGTTTGTTCATTCCCACACCCAGCCTACTGGAGGGGAGAATTGATGATGAAGAAGAAACACAATACATAATGAACTCGAACATTTTAACTGTAATTAATGACTTGAGAGTTATCCCAAAAACTTAATATGAGGAAATATATGGGTAATTCACATAATTAAATTATCATTTATATTATTATTATTATTGACCTTCCGTGGCTTAGGCGGCAGCACGCCGGCCTCTTACCGCTGGGTCCTTGGTTCAAATCCCGGTCACTCCATGTGAGATTTGTGCTGGGCAACGCGGAGGCAGACAGATTTTTCTCCGGGTACTCCATTTTTCCGGGAAATGAAGAGAAGTGACAGCGATATAAAGGTAATACCATCAGAGGCCTTAGATAGCGACCACAGAATACTAGTAATGAATCTGGGAGTTGTTAAGGATAGCAAGAGGACAGAGTACCAGGAAAGGAGAATCAAAGTATGGAAACTGAAGGAAAGGGAAGTCAAGGAAGAATTCCAGAAGATAATAAGGGAAAGGATGCCAACAGACTATCCTAAAACAGGGGAAGAGGAATGGAAGCAATTCAAAAATACAATGGTGGAAGCTGCAGTGGCAGTATGTGGAAGAACAAGCAACAGAAAGCGGTGTAAAGAGACACGATGGTGGAATGAGAGAGTAAACGAAGCTGTGGGAAGGAAGAACAAGGCTTTCACAGTGTGGTTCCAGGAAAGAACTGATCTAGCAAGGGAAGCTTATAAGATAAAGAAGAAGCAAACAAGATTGTCGCAGAGGAGAGGAAGAAGTGGATGGTAAAGTGGACAGAGATGATGGAGTAAGACAGCAGAGGAAATAAGAAAGTACTTTATGGATTGGTCAAAAGTAAGAGAAGAGGTCTGCGAGAGGATGTGGTAATGGTGGACAAAAACGGAAATGAGGTACACAACAAAGAGACACTCAAGACATTGTGGAAAGAGTTCTTTGAGGATTTGCTGAATCCAAATGGTCATAGGGAGGAAGACAACGTATTGGAAGATGGAGGAGAAAACACAATGGAAAAGGACCTGACTTGGAGAGAACTGGAAATGGCTATAGACAAGATGAAAGGAGGAAGGGCACCAGGTGTGGACGAAGTGAGTGTTGAAATGGTGAAGGCAGCAGGGGAGGTTGGGAAACAGTGGCTGTACCGTGTGATGAGGGTGGTATGGAAGGAGAAAAGACCCCAGAAGAATGGAAGAAAGGGTTAATTGTCCCAATATTTAAGAAAGGAAGCAGAAAGGAGTGCAGAAATTACAGGGGAATCACACTCATACCACACTGTGCCAAAATATATGAAAAGATATTAGAAAGTAGAATATGAGCCCAAGTGGAGAGAGAATTGAAAGAGGAGCAGTTTGGATTCAGACCTGGGAGATCAACAGTGGATCTCATATTTTCAGTGAGACAGCTCCAGGAACACCACTACGAATTTGGAGAGGATCTGTTGATGGCCTTCCTGGACATCGAAAAGGCCTATGATAGTGTGTGTAGGGAGAAGGTTTGGGAAGCAATGGAAAACATGGGAGTGGAAAAAGGGATTGTAGGCAGAGTGAAGGAGATGTATTGTGGAAGTGTGAGTTGTGTGAAAGTTGGAGGGGAAAGAACAGACTGTTTCAGTCAAATGAGCGGCCTGAAACAGGGAATGCACTGTCACCCCTTCTCTTTATTGTGGTTATGGACGAGGTAATGACACGGGTAGCAGGAAAGAGGAGAAGATAAGATGAAAGCAATGGTGTTTGCAGATGATCTCATGGTCTGGGGAAACAAGGAGGAGAAAATTCAGGAGCAACTGAAGTCTTGGGAAGAAACAGTGGGAGAGTACAGTTGGAAGTTCAACATCAGTAAATGTGAGATCCTGTTAACAACCAGGAAAAAGGACAGACCAATGAGTGGGATAACATTAGGAGGTGGACAGCTGAAGAAGGTGGAAAGTCTCAAGTACTTGGGAAGTATAGTGGAGGAAAATGGGGAAATGACAGAGAGATTACGGAACGTGGCAGACAGGCAGAAGCATTTCTGAGAAGCATTAGGAGCTTAGTGTGGAATAAAGGTGTCCCACAAAAAAGCAAGGAAGTGTTATACAGAAGCTACTATATCCCGATACTGACCTATGTATCAGGAACGTGGTTAATGAAGAAAAGAGACATAAGCAGAATACAGGCAAGTGCAATGAAGTTCCTGCAAAGTAGGATCGGAGTAACAAGAAGAGACAGGGTGAGGAATGAAAGGGTCAGTGAAATAGTGAAAGAGGAGTCCTTGCAAGGTAGGATTAAGACATCAAAACTGACGTGGTATGGACACTTATAGTGAATGGAAGAGGAGAAGATTCCCAAGAGGATACATGAGATGCAGATGCAGAAGAAACGACCAAGGGGAAGACCAAAAGATAGATGGCTGAAAGGAGTGGAGGAATGTGTCAAGGAGAGGGGCGAGGACTGGATTAGAGTGACAGCAGAGAGGTGGTGGGAAGAAAGGACTAAGTGGCGAGGCTTATGTTCCAAATAGACCCAGCCTTGGGCTGGAAACTGTACAAGATGATGATGACTCAGGTTTTCCCTGTCACAATTTCATTCCAGCAACGTTCTCAACTATCATTTCATTTCATCTGTCATTCATTTAATCATTGCCCCAATGGAGTGCGACAGGCTTCGGCAGCCGGCACAGTTCATATCCTCGCTGCTAGGGGGCTTCATTCATTCCATTCCCTGACCCGGTCGGTGGACTGGAAGCAGACTGTGGATTTTCATTTTCATTATTATTATTATTATTATTAGGATTCGCTGACGGTGTTGTGATACTCACTACCGGAGTGGAAACGGCGATAAAAAGGACTGAGGAACTCCAGATGATAACCGAGAAGACTGGCCTACAAATTTCTTTTGAGAAGACTGTGTTCATGACCAACATCAAAGACGCTCCTCTCCACTTGGAGTTGAGAGAAGCCAAGATAAAGCGAGTCAAGTGTTTTAATTACTTGGGAGAAAAATTGCAGGACAATGGGTCGGAAAAGGATGCTATCATAGAGCGGGCGAGAGGAATGGAAATGGCTTATCAACTAACGAAGTATACATGCAACAAAATAGTCTATCCTTTGGGGCTAAATTCCGACACTTAGATACTGTTGTCAAACCTGAATGTCTGTATGCAGCAGAAACACTAGATATGATTGGGAAGGGTGCCCTTGAAGACATCCGAAAGAGGGAAAGTAAAATGCTCCGAAATATCCTAGGCCCAAATATCAAGGATGGAGAGAGGAGACTCAAACCTAACAAAGAACTATACCTGAAGACAGAAGGAGTCGTAGCCCTAATGAGGAAAAGGAGAATATAGTTTTATGGACACTTGGTGAGGATGAACAATGCCAGATTGACGAAGAGGATTTTTGAATCCTTCAGGAAGAGGAAGATGGAGCCGAACTGGTTTCGGGAAGTGAGATTGGATTTGGATCGGATGGGGGTGAAAGAAGAAGACATAATGGACAGAGAGCGATTTAGACGGCTGGTTAAGGAGTTTGCAGGTTTCCAGGAGACAGTGGAGTTGTCAGTGAGGAAAGGATGATCTTACATGGAGAAACAGAAGAAGGAAGTGGGAGAGAGGATAAAGAAATATTGCCAGAGAGTGAAGACATCAAATAATGTAAAATCTGTCAAGCGTGGTCCATAGTCGGCCGTAACGAATAAATATATATGTTAGGCTACTATGATTAATGAGATTTGTGTAGCTGTAACTTTCCACTAACAATTGTTTGCTATTGTGGATCGATTTTACCAGTGGAAATTATCAGCAGCGGCTTGAAAAGCTCATCAGTTAATTTGGATCTGTCTTTTTTTTTTTAAATTCTATTTTGGAGAATGTTTTTCCACACATACCGTACACAGTAAGATAGTGCCGAGAGCTGAAATGCGCTTTTATGCAACTGATCACCATGCATGGTTTATGGTGGATAACACTGGTGGTCTACGCCTTCAACGGGCTCATAGCTAGCGAGTTTGGGAGCTGGTAGCCGTGTCCATGTTTTTGCTTTTTCAATGATTTTGGAATGGAACCTTTCTTCTTTTCCTTTCCTGTCTGTTTTCCATGGCTCCACTTCTTTCATATTCCTTCAGTCTTCATTCTTTGAGGGTTGAGGGCATTTCTTTTACCTGTCTTCGTATTGTAAATGTAAATGACTCCGGTGGTGTAGTCGGTAGCATGCTGAACTTCTATGCCCAAGATCGAGAGTTCACACCCGGCCCAAGTCGTCGGATTTTTAAGAGCGTTGAAATCCTTCAGTATACCTTCCTTCGGAGGGGAAGTAAAGGCGGCGGGCCTATGTCATAGATTTATGGCATGTAAAAGGACCTACCACTGCAATAATTGGTAGTGTGTAGCCAAAATTTGTAGGTTATTTGGTTATAAACGCTCTATCAAGTTCCAACGTTTGCTGCTAGGTGTCAGTGGCATCTGGTAGCCAAAGTTGAACTTGTTAGGGAGCCTACGGGCATTCAATTGAAATGCCCTGCTAGGGCCATTGGCTGCAATTTATATATAATTATTGTAAATGTAAAATTTTGAAGCCATTCTTTCAGTGTTGCTTATACAGTACAAACTGTCAGTTGTAAAATGATGGTATATTGGCTTTCACGGCCAGTGAATTGAAACTTGGCGAATTTCCTAGGTTTATGCCATGTCTTGTGTGGGGTTTCGCCTAGGAACACCAAGCTGTCTCATAAGTGAGCTCTTGGTGTCCATGCCCAGACCCCCACAGGAGTAGCGAACTGCACGCTACCTCCCTTTTTATGAATGTGTCCGGGCACGGACACCAAGAGCCCGCTGATGAGCCAGCTTGGTGTTTCTAGACTAAACCCCACACAAGACACGGCATAAACCTCGAAAAATTGCTGAGTTTCAGTTGTAAATCTTCAGTCAGTCAATTTTCTTTATGCATAGCCTGTGCATGAGAAATGTAGTGGTGGTGGCTGCGGCAAGATTCCTCGACTCATCAAAGTTATACCTTAGTTTTGAATGAATTGATATGAATTACTGAGAAATTTTAAGATTCCAGAAATATGTGTTACACGAATGTTATGAGCTCAAATCACTAATCATTTTTCAAAATGATAAACATTTTGCATGCGCAGCATCCTTATGTTCAGCTGCCACCCATTCGTTGAATTATGCAGTGTTCACATAGGGAAACAACTCTGTTTAGAAGACTTACAACACTTAAAAATTACCAATAAAGCATGGAGGGTCCAAACAGACTACCATTCTGCTTCAATCACAGTGTGATGTCATGCGAGTTAAGACAGCATCTCTGTGCTACATTTCATAATTAAAGGAATTAAAGAATCATCCTGGAGACCATACTCAAGGGTCTCAACACCCTCATTCATTTCCCTTTAAAGTAGTTGCAGAGACTTAGAAGTGTCTTCAAGTAGCTCATCGCAGTAAATATAAAAGTCAGCCTTTCTAATGTTCAGGCACGAGCAGTGGAATACAGCAGTGCAGTGTTTGGCCGTACTGGACGTGCTTCTATCTCTGGCTGAATACTCGCGGAGTGAGGAGGGTGATCTGTGTGTGCCCAAATTCATCCTACCTGCAAAGGATACGAAGGTAATGTTCTGATTTTTCTTTTCTTAAATGGGGATAGAATATAGAAATATATACCGTAAAACTTCTTTTATACGATTCACATTTATACGTTTTCTACACTTATACGATTTTTTTCCTGGTCCCGGCAAAATCCCTATACTTTTCCATGTTAATTTATTTCCGATAGGCGTTTTACATCTATTCGTTTTTCATGCTTATGCATTCATATTTTAAGTCCCTTGCAATAAAAAGCATCATTTATACGTTGAGTGTTCTGAGAAAGTACGTATGTTTGAATGCAAACTTTTGGTACAGCCTGTACTTCTGCTCGGAAGAATGCACCGCGTGCTATATATTTATGTTATGATGGCCTTGAGCGACACCGGTGGTCATGGCGACACTCGCTTGTCAGAATGTCGCAACAAGGAAGAACAGCTTGCGTAATAAGCGAGCGCTATTTGTGTAAGCCAAGATGGTGACCTCTCAAAATAACAGAAAGCAGTCATAGAACACAGTTAGACAGCATCTGAAGCTCATGTTAAGATGAGCGAAAGAAAGCAGAAGTGTTTTACGATCGCCGATATATTACAAATTTTATTTTTTCCCATTTTATAATTTTTATTCGTGTTTTTTTTTTAGGACTTGTCGTCAAACCAATAAAAATACGCGATTGATTCTGTGTTATAATAATCTTGCATCTTCAGACAAATGAAAATCCATAAATTATTATTTAGGCCTACACTACGGTATTTTATTAATGACGACGAAGAGCCGCAGTATAATACAGTGGATTTTAATGACGCTGTCAATGCTCTATGGACTATCAAACATTTTGTGAAGCGCCATAACGTTTCTGAGGAAATAATGGCCGAATTAAGTTATATCGGTTTGAAAATACTGTTTACGCCGTGGCCGCGGCCAACAAAAAACAAGTAAAGATAAGAGACTACCGGTACCGGTGCTTCGTAAAGTGACTCAATTTTCTTTGTTTTGTTGTATCTGGGTGCATTTCTCTTGTAGTTGTTTTGTTACATAATGCCGATTATAGTTAAACAATCGTATCATTATTTCTTGTTTTTCACTTCTTAACGGGGTCCCTCGCTCGCCCGCATTGCGAGCCTGTCTCCCGCCAGCGCACGCCAGGCACTTTGCCGTAATGCGTAGCTTGCGCGGCACTGAGTGAGTGATTGAGTAGCCTACATAGTCTATGTAGTTCACAGCTGGTGCTGAAAATGTTCGCCATTCACTGCTACACATCACTGGCACCTCTTTATGAAATTGTCATTTACGTTCTGAAGTTCCTCAGCACCGATTGACTGTATTTCAGCTTTAATATACCGTAGTCTTTAAGCTCATTTTTGCACAAGATTTCCTGTACTTTATGGAGGTATTTACACATGTTCACGTAATGAAAATCGCATTGGAACATCACACTGAGCACTAAACACGTGAAGGATTGACTAAACTGAACCTCACACCGTTAAAGCCGTGGCGCCAAGAAGCGCATTACGGCAAATTGCTTGGCGGGAGACCGGTTCGCGGCACGGGTGAGCGAGCGAGGGTCCCCGTCGCATTTAAAACAAAGTCCCTGTATAACCCATATTGTCACATACATTTTTGCAGTTTTTATTTACCGACTTTCATTTACAGTAGAACCTCGATGCATCGTTTTTCAAATGGGAGGGGGAAAATGACGATGGATGCGGGAAAACGATAAAAGCGGGTAACATACAAAATTTTAGTAAAAAAAGTTTCTTCCTGGTCCCTGCAAAATCCCTATGCTTTCCATGTTAATTTATTTCCGATATACGTTTTTCACGCTTATACGATCATATTTTAAGTCCCTTGCAATATAAAGCGTCATTTATATGTTGCGTGTTCTGAGAAAGTACGTATGGTTGAATGCAAACTTTTGGTACAGCCTGTACTTCCGCTCGGTAGGATGCACGGCGTGCTATTATTTGTGTTGGCCTTGAGCGACACCGGTGGTCACGGGGACACTCGCTTGTCAGTGTCGCAACAAGGAACAACAGCTTGCGTAATAAGCGAGCGCTATTTGTGTTAGCCAAGGTGTTGTTGACCTCTCAAAATAACAGGAAGCAGCCATAGAACACAGACAGCATCTGAAGCTTATGTTAAGATGAGCGAAAGAAAGCGGAAGTGTTTTACAATCACCGATATATTAAACATTTTATTATTTCCGCTTTTATAATTTTTATTCGTGTTTTTTTTAGGACTTCTCGTCAAACCATTAACAATACGCGATTGATTCTGTGTTATAATAATCTTGCGTCTTCAGACAAATGAAAATCCATAAATTAATTTAGGCCTACACTATGGTATTTTATTAATGACGATGACGAAGAGCCCCAGCATAATACAGTGGATTTTAATGATACTGTCAATGCTCTAAGGACTATCAAACATTTTGTGACGCGCCTCAACGTTTCTGAGGAAATAATGGCCGAATTATATCTGTTTGAAAATACTGTTCACGCCGTGGCCGCGGCCAACAAAAAACAAGTCAAGATAACAGACTACTTCGTAAAGTGACTCAATTTTCTTTGTTTTGTTGTATCTGGGTGCATTTCTCTTGTAGTTGTTTTGTCACATATTGCCGATTATAGTTAAACAATCGTATTATTATTTCTTGTTTTTTTTTTTTTTCACTTCTTAACGGGGACCCTCGCTAGCCTGCCCGCCCGCGTTGCGAGCCTGTCTCCCGCCGGCACTTTGCCGTAATGCGTAGCTTGCGCAGCACTGAGTCATTGAGTAGCCTATAGTTCCCAGCTGGTGCTGAAAATGTTCGCCATTCGCTGCTACACATCCCTGGCACCTCTTTATGAAATTGTAATTTACGTTCTGAAGTTCCTCAGCACCGATTGACTGCATTTCAGCTGTAATACACTGCAGTCCAGCCTACTTGTACCTTGCTCAATCCTAGGAACTCCTAATCGTTCGTACCTCGTACATTCTCGCGTAACAGATTGCCACTATTCTATGCCGCTTCAAATTCAAAAGAACGTTTGCATGTATTTTCTCATAAACGATCAATGCGGGAAAATTGTGGCCAAGGACTGGTGATTTTCTGACGGTCCATGCGAAAAAACGATAGTTCGAAGAACGATAGATGCGGGGAAATTTAACATTAGTTTATATGGAAAAATTTTGGGACTAAATAAATTGAACGATACATACGGGAAAATGACAGTTCCGGGAACGATGCATCGAGGTTCTACTGTACCCGTTTTTCACACTAATGCGTTTTTTTCCTTTGGTCCCCTGGAAATCGTATAAGTGAAGTTTTACTGTATTAAGGAACACAGCGAGAGGCAAGTAGTAGCAGCAGCAGTGGGAGAAACAACAGAGAGGCCCTTAAATAAACAAATATTGTATCTGGTTCAAGAAATATGGACTACTTGTACAGCCAGACATATGCAGTCTTAAAACCACCACTACACCCAAAAGTCCTAATGAGTTCATTTTGATCTCTGTATCTTGAGTAGGGCAGGTAGCAATCAATTTTTCTGTTGGTTCAAACACTGCAAAGTGGGTGAAATGCAGAATATTTTCTGAGGGTATCTTGGGTCTTTGGTGTAGGGTAGAGTGAAAAACAGGTAGGGGGGGAAAAAAAAGACATGAAATGCACAGGAGAAAAGTTTGGATTGAAGAACTATTTTATTGATTTATCGTATGGCTTTTAGTGCCGGGAGTGACCGAGGACATGTTCGGCTCGCCAGAGGTTGCAGCTGCTTCAACTGAACACCCATAGAGTGAGCTACAAGTTCAGTTCAATTTCAAGTAGTTCCAACTTTCGCTACCAGATGTCACTGATACCTACTGTCGACCAAAATATTATGTGCACTCGAGTTTGAAGGTTGTTTGTGAAGTAACCAATAGACCTACATAAAATCCAATAACATCATCATTTTCGTCGTTCTATTTTACGTTAGATCATGTAGGTTTGGAATTTTTAATTTATATTTTGATATTTTTTATCGCAGTTGGAACACAAAAAGTGCACGTTTTTAAGCGTGTTTCAACCATGCGTCATATTTAAGAATTATTATCTCACAAACCTGTCATCAGATCGAATCCAAATTTTAACACAATATACATTGGAATGTTGTATAACTGGTTTATTAATTTCAAAATATTGTGTGTTCAAGAACGAAAGTTTTCATTTTTGTAAGGTAACTTTTTCTCGGCTCGGGGTCGTTGGAAAATGTAGTTCTTGGTTGCGTTGTAATCCTTATAGATCAAAAAGTTATGCTGTATGACTGTAAAATACGTAAATTAATTCACTTATTTTATATCGGTTAGTATTTGTACGAGGAATTAAGCCATGGTTCACCAGCTAGCCGCCCCGGAAAATGCTGATATGGAGCCCATCACTACCGAGCGAGGCGTGCCATGAAGCGTGATGGAGCCCACCTTGGCAACGCTGTACAGCTTTCACCGGAGCGGCTAACTGGTGAACCATGTATTAATTCCCCATACAAATACAAACCGATATAAAATAAGTGAATTAATTCACGTATTTCACAGTCATACAGCATAACTTTTTGATCAATAAGGATTACAACGCAACCAAGAACTACATTTTCCAACGACCCCGAGCCGAGAAAAAGTTACCTTACAAAAATGATAACAACTTTCGTTCTTGAACACACAAAATTTTGAAAATAATAAACCAGTTATACAACATTCCAATGTATATTGTGTTAAAATTTGGATTCGATCTGATGACAGGTTTGTGAGATAATAATTCTTAAATGTGACGCATGGTTGAAACACGCTTAAAAACGGGCACTTTTTGTGTTCCAAATGCGATAAAAATATTAAAATATAAATTAAAAACACCACCCTAAATGAACTAACGTGAAATAGAACGACGAAAATGATGATGTTATTGGCTTTTATATAGCTCTACTGGTTACTTCACAAACAACCTTCAAACTCGAGTACACATAATATTTTGGTCGACAGTAGTGGTGAACGTTGGAACTTTGATAACACTAAATCCCACCTTTGAAGATGGACGGGTGTGTGCATGTTCAGGTGTTCTTTGTAAGTGTCATTGTATTTGTCCTTCAATGTAGCTAGCTATTTGGTAGGTATTGTTGTTTTAGGGGGCAGAACAACGAGGTCATCTGCTCATACTAGAGCTCCATCATCTTTTCCTATTTTTTAATTATACTGTACCGATACCAACTGTCGACCAAAGTATTATGTGCACTCGAGTTTGAAGGTTGTTTGTGAAGTAACCAATAGACGTACATAAAATCCAATAACATCATCATTTTCGTTGTTCTATTTTGCGTTAGTTCATGTAGGTTTGGATTTTTAAATTTATATTTTAATATTTTTGATCGCAGTTGGAACACAAAAAGTGCACGTTTTTAAGCGTGTTTCAACCATGCGACATATTTAAGAATTATTATCTCAATAACCCGTCATCAGATAAAATCCAAATTTTAACACAATATACATTGGAATGTTGTATAACTGGTTTATTAATTTCAAAATTGTGTGTGTCCAAGAAACAAAGTTGTTAACATTTTTGTAAGGTAACTTTTTCTCGGCTCGGGGTGGTTGGAAAATTTAGTTCTTGGTTGCGATGTAATCGTTATACATCAAAACGTTATGCTGTATGACTGTGAAATACGTAAATTAATTCACTTATTTTATATCGGTTTGTAATTATACGAGGAAATAACACATGGTTCACCAGCTAGCCGCGCCGGGAACAGCTGTACAGCGTTGCCGAAAAGGTGTCCACACGCACCATGGCGCATCTCGCTCGGTGGTGAAGGGCTCCATCTCAGCAACGCTGTACAGCTTTTGCTGGAGCGGCTAGCTGTTGAACCATGTGTTATTTCCTCGTACAAATACAAACCGATATAAAATAAGTGAATTAATTAACGATTTCACAGTCATACAGCATAACTTTTTGATGTATAACGATTACAACGCAACCAAGAACTACATTTTCCAACCACCCCGAGCCGAGAAAAAGTTACCTTACAACAATGATAACAACTTTGTTTCTTGGACACACAAAATTGTGAAGTTAATAACCAGTTATACAACATTCCAATTTATATTGTGTTAAAATTTGGATTCGATCTGATGACGGGCCTTTGAGATAATAATTCTTAAATGTGACGCATGGTTGAAACACGCTTAAAAACGTGCACTTTTTATGTTCCAACTGCGATAAAAAATATTAAAATATAAATTAAAGAATCCAAACCTACATGAACTAACGTAAAATAGAACGACAAAAATGTTGATGGTATTGGATTTTATGTAGGTCTCTAGGTTACTTAACAAACAACCTTCAAACTCAAGTACACATAATACTTTGGTCGACATTAGGCCTGCATATTGTGGAAACCGATCCACGCTCTAAAACCATTTAAGTACCGCCTCCCACCCTACAGGTTATGACACAAGAAGTGTAAGGGGAAGAGTCCGCACCAGGCAGTGGATGTGGGGTGCTTCGGATGAGGATCACCCATGGACAACTCGCTGGGCCAAGGAGCCAGTGTTATTTAGGAGAACAAAAGGTTAACTAGCCACCTTTCAAGAGGAGTTTAACAATATTTTAAGAAAATAACAAAATAAAACAATCCGGTACATTAAAATAAAACAATTTCCAACAATTAACGTTACTTCCCGACTTTGAATGGGCGCCAAGGTTGACCATATGGGTCTTCCTGAATAAAATAGAAATAAATACATAGCTGTTGAGTATTAAACAAAAAATTACTCAACTGAAACTCTCTCAACCTCCTCGCTGGAGTTGATTTAACTTTAACTACCCTCATTTACCACAAACCTACAGAATTTACTGCCTTTAAATACAGGCCACAAGTGATTTTAACGTTACTTCCCGACTTTGAATGGGCGCCAAGGTTGACCATATGGGTCTTCCTGAATAAAATAGAAAGAAATACATAGCTGTTGCCCCGACTATGAAAACTCTTTCTCCCAGGCGTAGGGCATTTGGCATGCGTTTGCTGATGTACAGGTTCATGCAAGACAGGAATATAAACACACATGGATTTTAAAATGATAATCTATTGGCTGTTCTAACACATATGTACACAAATATACAACACAAAATACCCTTCAATACACTTGTAATAATTTCTGTACAGTACCTTTGTTCACTGAATTTATGTTCCTTGAGCAACAAAACACTTGCGATCATTACAGACCTTAGGCATATCAGCCCCCTATACATATTTCACTTTGCACTGTTTGAGCACGAATCTACACTCGCCAGACTTGTTGACTTCCACTCCGCAGCATCCTCCCATGCCTTCCACAACAGATGATGAAGTGAGGTTATGATTGTCCTTCAGGGCGTGATATTATCAGCGACCCATGGTCTATGAACTTAACCATGTTGAAAATATGTGGTCATCCAATAGCACAACGCTCAGTGGATGTCTAATTACAGTCTCTGCTGTACGATTACCGGACCCTGCCAGATAAATCGACCCTAGGCGCAAGAAGACTTGGGCTCGGCCAAATAAGGCAATAAGACACCTTCAGAACTCCAAACACGCCATTATATGCACTAGCGCAGGGATCTACATAACCCCAATGTTTCTGCCGGAACTAATTTGTGCGTGGCCCGCTCCTAGCGGAATATCCGTGTCAACACACGAACATCAGACAGTCAAAATCCACACTGACGTCACACAATGGTATTCCTCACGAAGTTCATGGGAGTTCATGCCATAAATAGCCTAGGTAATCCCACACAAGCCGAATTACTGCCTGTCTTTTCCGGGTATGTAACAAATCCTGCACTCGAAAAGACCAATACATTGTACCTTTATAGTACAGCCACGAATCTAACCTTTAACATTACTAGGTCAAAATAAAGCAATTAACCCCAAACCAAAATGAAATAATGCTTCTACTTAAATACAGTCTTATATCCTTATTCCCAAAACGTAATAAATCGCAAAACCCCGTATTTTATAATATCAAATATCCAAAAACCGATAATTAATAAACAGTGATCCTAGGTTGTCCGGACCATCCAAAAATGAATCCGTCCACAAAAACACACAGGCACAATAAAAATCACCTCTGCAACCCCACATTAACCCAATATAATAAGATACGAATAAAATACCCCAAACTAACTGCGCTACTGTAACTGAATAAATTCGGTTACACAACCTATAACAAAAAAATAAGAAATATAATTGTCGTAATGTCACTACCTAATCTATATCCTAACTTAAATTTACAGTTCACAATATATAATATATATATATATAAAATACCCTATGCCTATACCGACGAATACAATAAGCTTGACCCATGTGGCTGGCAAAATAAACAGTGCCAGAATTGGCTTGAGTCAGAACTACAGTTGACAAAAAATTAAAGGAATGAAAACCTGGACACACCAGAGTCCAATCTATATGCCACGTGTAAAATTCACCAACTTGTTACGATGTAGAAACCAAAATATTTCCAAATACAAACCAAATCAAATTATCGAATGATCATTTAAACAAAGGGAGAAGAAAATAATTCTGGTCTGAGGGCTGGAACGGGGTACACTCGGCCTCATGTCGCGAAACTATGAAGAGACCTGTTCCATTCCTACCTCAGCCATCCTGAAAGTGGTTTTCCATTGTTTCTCCACTTCTACTCTAGGCAAATGCCGGGGTGGTACCTAACTTAAGACCATGGCCGCTTCCTACCCAAATCCTGCCTCAATTACAAATACACACACGCCAAGGAGCATATGATAACAGAGTACGGACTCTTGATGTAGATCTGAATTTCGTAGGTGACAAGGTGACGACATAATGTTTGGGTAAGAACACCATGCACTTGGCAAATTCCAACGCCTCCTAGATGCAAGAACTGACTGTCATGGATGCAAAGAATATAACTGACCAAAGTATCTAGGAGGGTTTTACCGACTTATGCTATGAAAGTGAACTCATAGACGAGAGTTATCTCGAACATAGATCATTATTGATTGTATCAACCCTTTGGATGCCGACCCCGAATAGGTCATCATATGCAATGAATGCCAGGCATGTTTCAAGGGATTGTGCATCACTGCATAAAGAAATTAATAAAAGCCTCAGTTTAAATGATATGGAAATACAATTTGGTGTGTTAGCTTGATATACTCCAAGGACTATAAACATGTGACTTACATTTGACAAAAAATATTTCATGGAATACTGTGCACAAAATTATATTTTTTTTTTTATATAAAAAAGAAAAAAGTTATGATTTTAAATGAATTAGCACATTGTACACTAAATCAAAAGTGTATAAATGAAGATAATTAATGTTAACTCATATTTAGGATCATATATACCAATTTATACTGTTATAGTAGGTCTACTTTGCAATTTCTTCACCCGAAATAGGCCTACGTGATGGCATGCCTTCTTGCGACAAATGTACTATTTTCAACTTTACTAAGTCCTATATATCGGACGTACTATTGTCCCTATCCTGACCTATGCCTCGGAGACCTGGGTTATGAAAGGAAGGGAGAAGAGCAAAGTACAGGCCAGTGAGATGAGGTTCTTGAGAAGCAGTATTGGAGCTACAAAGATGGACAGAATAAGAAATGAGAGGACCAGATAATTAATCAAGGAGGAACCATTACATGATGGTATAGAGAAATCTAGACTTAGATGGTATGGACATGTAAAACGAATGGAGGTGAAGAGGATACCCAGGAGGATACACGAGACTAAGTGGGAAGGAAAGAGACCGAGAAGAAGACCGAGAGACAGGTGGCTGAAGGGGGTGGAAGAAAGCGTGAAGAAGAGAGGAGAAGACTGGACAAGGGTGGAGGCTGAGAGATAGTGGGAAGACAGAAGACATTGGAGAGGCTTGTGTTCCAAACAGACCCTGCCAGTGGCTGGAAACTGTGCAAGATGATGATGATGACTAAGTCCTAGATAAATTACTACTGAACTATTACTACAGTAGAAATAATAACACACTTAATATATCACGATAAATAACTTAAATGTGTCAGTTAGAGCGTAACATGTTCAAAAATAAATCACAACACGCGGACATAAACAAACAAGGTGGCTGCCATATTGGATCATAGACGTCAAGCGTGCGCAGCCTATACACTCATAATGTACGAGTAAACAAGCAAAAAATAAGCTATGTCAGTGCCATCTGATGGCATACGAAGGAATTACAAACATTCTACCTTCTTACTACAGTGGAATCTCGTTAGCACGTTCTCGATTACGACGTTTTCCCGCTTAGCGCGATGATTTTTTCAAGTCCCAATTCTACAAAATACATGTTGATATATCCCCTTAATACGTTCTCTATTCCCGCTTACGACGATCAAATTTCCGTTGTACTATTTGTTAGTGAACCGTATTTTATTCTTATTTCATTTTAAAATTCGGCTTCTGGAAAACACGACGCGATATTGCCTCATATTCTCTGATAGTTATTGACAGTGTAGATGATTTCATTGTGTTTGACGGCGTAGAAGTGGCTATAGCAATGACGCAACACAGGTGACGTGTATCTCTCCCGCTGCCCTTTCTTTCCTTTCTCAAGTCCCTATCCTACTAAATTCATGTTGATATATCCCCTTAATAAGTTCTCTATTCCCGCTTACAACGATCAAATCTCCGTTGAACTATTTGTTAGTGAACCGTATTTTATTCTTATTTCATTTTAAAATTCGGCTTCTGGAAAACACGACGCGATATTGCCTCATATTCTCTGATAGTTATTGACAGTGTAGATGATTTTATTGTGTTTGACGGCGTAGAAGTGGCTATAGGTATGACGCAACACAGATGACGTGTCTCTCTCCCGCTGCCCTTCAGCCCCTTCCCTTTGTTTATTTCTCACGTAGGCACATCATTGTCTTCCTGTTCCGCACTATTGTCTTCTAGTTCTTAAGTGTTCACGTCCAGTTATGACCTATTTTATTGCGTGTTTCATAATGGATAAGAAGAAAGTTCGGCAGATAACTAATGACGAGAAGATTAAATACATTCGAGACGTAGACTGCAATCCTCACATGAAGCGTGTGGATATAGCGCGTAAGTGGAACATTCCTCCGTCTACACTGAACACGATTCTCGGCAAAAGGAAGGAAATTGAACGTGCATTTGAAGAAGGGGCGAGTGGCAAAAGGAAACGTGTGCGAGAGGGACAGTTTCCTGAACTAGAAAGCTCTTTATTGAAGTGGTTCAAGCAAGCCCGTGCTTCAAACATATGCGTGCGCGGTCGCCGGCGATAGAGCCGTCACTGGCGGAGCGCGAGTGCGAGAATGTCCTTGCTGATCAAGTATAAAGAAAGACCCTGTATTATATGTGTTTGGAAGCGGATGGGGAACATTTTCAGCATCTACTGTAAATCATGGCCAGTAAAACTGCATGGTAGGCTACTGATTTTAAGCACCGTATTCTGTCGTAGGCCTACATATGCGTGCGCGATCGCCGGCGATAGAGCCGTCACTGGCGGAGCGCGAGAATGTCCTTGCTGATCAAATATAAAGCAAGACCCTGTATTATATGTGTTTGGAAGCGGATGGGGAACATTTTCAGCATCTACTGTAAATTATGGCCAGTAAAACTGCATGGTAGGCTACTGATTTTAAGCACCGTATTCTGCCGTAGGCCTCCATATGCGTGCGCGGTCGCCGACAACTGAGCCGTCACTGGCGGAGCGAGAGAGCGAGAATGTCCTTGCTTTGTAAGCAAAAATAAAGACCCTGTATTATACTGTAGTGTAGAGGTACAGTAATTATTTTTTATGTTATTTATTGCGTGTAAGTTACTGATAACCTATATTTATGTCGTGACTGTAGTAGTGCATACAATCACTTACTAAGGTCGGCAATTTGACGTCCATATATACGCCGCGTTCTTTCTTGTACGTTGTAAATGCAGTAGGGCGTTTTTCGGTAGTACGTTTTCCCGCATATGACGTCCAAATTTTTCAGTCCCTTGAAAAACGTACTAACGAGGTTCCACTGTACATGATTTGTAGAGCAATCTAGCACCATACCGCATAACTACAACACATATATGAGCGTGCCAATCGAATCTGCATCTTGGCATTTTTCGTACGGAACTTAAGGGCCGATGCATCGGTATCTTGGCACTGTAAGGGTTAAACAACGTATTTGTGTATTACAACGAAAAATCGCAGAATCTGTAATGTTAGGATGCACTGTGGAAAATAAGATCTTTTCATTAGTTTTGTTCCACAATGTTGGTAACATTGCTAATTTGGATGGATGACCTCCCCCACCAACCTATTTGCTAAGAAGGCTTGTTTCTTGTTTTGCATTGCTTATATGTATATTTGGGAACAATAGCATATACTGTAGTTCATTTGCTTTTTAAGGTCATCAGAGCACAGATTTCATCCATAGCATCAGAATCACATTGATTTAATATGATCAACAAAATGCAATAAATATAATCCTTCAACTAGCTACACAAACAAATGCAATTATACCTAATAACAATGTTATTGGGAACAGAACTATGATCATGTTACAAGATCATTCTCTAATCGTGTTTATTGTCGAACAAGCCGCTTGTCATTTGTTTCTGTGCTGGGTCAACACAATAGACACTAAAGTCACTTGATAGGGTTGGCAATCATGAGCCTCCACGTTCTTAGTAGGCGCCTTTCAATTGATTTCCTGGCTGTCGCTTTGTAAATACGAGGGTTGTGGCAAAAGTTTTCTTTTTCCTCATGAAGATACCAGTCTGGTTGGAAAATGTGACTTATACAGACGAAAGGACAAGGTGTTAACTACATATGTGGGCAATGAATAGCACTGAAATATCATAACACACTAATATAATTTATTACGGTAGCATACAAGGCAATATGGCCTTCACGGTGCAAAAGAATGACAACACAGTACACATACTGTACAGTTGACATGACAAACCTGGGCCTAACGACCCTCAAAGTAGTCCTCTGCTACTGTCGCCACACGCTGCCAACGATGTGGGAGGCGCTGAATTCCATCTGCCTCAGCATTTGCCGCACCATGTGTGAATCGGGCCACCTGTTGGCGCACAGCATTAGCAATGTCTCTCGTGTTGCGAACCGCCTACCACCTTGTGGTTCCTTAATCTTTCGAATGAGATCGTCACAGGGCGAAATGTCGGGAGAGTACGGTGGGTCCTCCAATTCTTCCCATCCCCAACGTCGCAGTAGCTGCCCTACACACCCTGCTTTATGTGGTCTTGCATTGTCGAGCAGGATTATTGCACTGTCCACAAAATCCGGACGTTTCTCCCGAATGCCACGTCGTACCTGTCGCACCAGGAAGTCCCTGTAGTACTGTGCGGTCACTGTTCTGCCATGTGGAACAAAGTGGCAAACAATGACACTCCTGACGTTATACGCGACGGTCACCATCAATTAGTCTGGGGAAGGATTCTGACGGAACTTCTGTCTTCTTGGTGATCCAGCATGTCGCCACTCCGCGGACTGACGTTTCAGTTCTGATTCGTATGCCCTGGCCCAAAATTCATTGATGGCGATTATTCGTGACAAGAATTGATCGCCATCCTGTTGCCAGCGTGCAAGGTGGTCGGAGCATATTGCATAGCGCACCCACCTTTGAACTTCCGTCAATGCATGCTGTACCCACCGCGATTATGCGTCGTTGCAGCTCATTACGAAATATCCTGTGGACGGTACCTTTCTCGATGCCACTTGCCCTCTCTAACTCCAGTAGCGTCCGTCTTCATCCAGGAGCTGCTCGATGACTGCACGTGCCACGTTGGTCGGCACACTGACAGGTCGTCCCGAACGTTGCTCATCACTTGTTGACACACGTCCTTGTTTGAAACTTTCCTACCCACCATGCTACTGTACGGTATGGTAGGGCATTATTCTTAAGGGCTTCCACTAATTCACTGTGACATTCCATCGCATTTCTCCCTCGGAGAATGGCTATTTTGGTGTAAGCGCTCTGCTCAACAAGGGGTACGTCCATCTCGCACGACACTCGCCAATTGGAGTTCCGCCCCTTAAAACAACAATAACTAACTAACTCCCCAACTGACTGATTTCACAGCCCTCGCTGTGCTACTACCAGCTATCACAGAGCCATCTGTTGTACTGCATACACACTATGCCTGCAGAACTTTCACACGACACATATACGTTTATGATCCGTTCACATATCTACAAGACAAAAAATAGTTGCTATGACTTTTGCCCCAACCCTCGTATTATTCTTGGATTCGTATCTAACAAAAGAGAACGGTTGCTTGGGAGTGACCAGTCTCTCAGACCATCTTTAAGCAATGAATTTTATATTTTTGGACAGTTATATTGTATTAATATGTATACTCATTCTACAGTTGATTACATTCTTATTACTTGGGCCCAGCTGTTGATGATTTGTCTTCTTTTTACTGAGCAGTCTGATACAATGCTCCAATGTAAAATGTATATTTAAATAGTGATCATGTGCCCAGTCTCTTGGGACCACATTACTGGAGTGCCTATTTGAATCTATAGAGGAAAGCATATAAAGGCAGGCATAGAACGATCAATACTTTAACCTCCTTTTCTGTCTATTGATTGATTGAGTGCAAGTGCCTATTTGGTATCCATCTAACAACTGACACTTGTATCAACTTGTGACCTGTGGGGTGCTAAAGGTTCAAGCAGTCTGTATGGTCATGCTGAAGTGTTAAATATATGAGGTGTTCAGTTCTGTCACACACAAACTGAAATGTTTAGTTGTCAGCAAAAATTCTCTTGATATTCTTGACAGGAACTAATTACTGTATGTATGGCTATGGTTTTACTCGTCCACACTTTCTTATTCGATGAAGTCTCCATTTCAAAAATGCATGTCATTATTTTTTAGATTGTAGTAATTTTGAAGTGTTTTTAATGTTAGTGCAAATATGTGTTTTTCACATTGATGATGAGTTCAAGGTTGTCTGTTGTTGAAGATTCCTAGCATTAAGTATGATGGGCTAAAGAAGGAATTATTGTAAAAATTCCGAAACATGTACCCTTAAGACGCTAAAATAATATTAAAATTGTGTTGATTAGGCGGAAAATTTTGGAAATTTTTCTATTTCACACTTTCTCAGGAACTAATATTTCTCTCCCTTTTGTATTAGCCTTTTGTGAAGATCATTGATGGCCGGCACCCCTGCATTGCTTCTATGGATGGATTTATTTCAAATGATACTTTGATTGGCTGCAAGGATGAAGATGGAGATGGTTCAGATGCAAGCCTGGTGTTGGTAACAGGACCAAACATGGGTGGCAAGTCAACTCTTATGAGGCAACTCGGATTGCTCACCATCATGGCACATATGGTATGCTAATAAATTTGCCCCCTTTTATCATTGGCTACTTTTCAGTTTGACAGCATTCAGCAATTAATTCCATTTCATAGGGAAAATATTGCAGATAGCTACCCTTACTAACGTTCTTTTACATACCTAAGTCCATGGGGCTGATTACTACTGTATGTCCCAAGACTCCTAATGAAATTACAACAAGCAATGAAAACAAAAAGTTCTAACAAAGGAGTGGCAGTAAAAATTTTGAGAAGCACTGTTCGAGTGCATTTTCCTGGTTATTCTTGTGATCCTCGGATGTATGATGTTTGTATGAATGTGTTTCAGGGCTGTCACATTCCAGCTGTTTCATGTGAACTTACTCCTGTAGATCGAATATTTACACGTATCGGTGCTAGTGATGACATTATGGCGGGAGAGAGCACTTTCTACGTAGAGCTGAGTGAAACGTCGGCCATTTTCCATCAGGCCACAAGACACTCGTTGGTGTTAGTTGATGAACTTGGTAAGTAAGACTTTATCCTCCATCCATTTTATCCTTGTCATCATCATCATCATCATCATCTTGCACAGTTTCCAGCCACTAGCCGGGTCTGTTTGGAACACAAGCCTCTCCAACGTCTTCTGTCTTCCCACCATCTCTCAGCCTCCACCCTTGTCCAGTCTTCTCCTCTCTCCTTCACGCTTTCTTCCACCCCCTTCAGCCACCTGTCTCTCGGTCTCCCTCTTGGTCTCTTTCCTTCCCACTTCGTCTCGTGTATCATCCTGGGTATCCTCTTCTCCTCCATTCGTTTTACATGTCCATACCATCTAAGTCTAGATTTCTCTATACCATCCTGTAATGGTTCCTCCTTCATTAATTCTCTGGTCCTCTCATTTCTTATTCTGTCCCTCTTTGTAGCTCCAATACTGCTTCTCAAGAACCTCATCTCACTGGCCTGTATTTTGCTCTTCTCCCTTCCTTTCATAACCCAGGTCTCCAAGGCATACGTTAGGATAGGGACATAGTACATCCTATCATCATCATCATCATCATCATCTTGCACAGTTTCCAGCCACTGGCCGGGTCTGTTTGGAACACAAGCCTCTCCAACGTCTTCTGTCTTCCCACCATCTCTCAGCCTCCACCCTTGTCCAGTCTTCTCCTCTTTTCTTCACACTTTCTTCCACCCCCTTCAGCCACCTCTCTCTCGGTCTCCCTCTTGGTCTCTTTCCTTCCCACTTTGTCTCGTGTATCCTCCTGGGTATCCTCTTCTCCTCCATTCGTTTTACATGTCCATACCATCTAAGTCTAGATTTCTCTATACCATCCTGTAATGGTTCCTCCTTCATTAATTCTCTGGTCCTCTCATTTCTTATTCTGTCCCTCTTTGTAGCTCCAATACTGCTTCTCAAGAACCTCATCTCACTGGCCTGTATTTTGCTCTTCTCCCTTCCTTTCATAACCCAGGTCTCCAAGGCATACGTTAGGATAGGGACATAGTACATCCGATCATCATCATCATCATCATCATCTTGCACAGTTTCCAGCCACTGGCCGGGTCTGTTTGGAACACAAGCCTCTCCAACGTCTTCTGTCTTCCCACCATCTCTCAGCCTCCACCCTTGTCCAGTCTTCTCCTCTTTTCTTCACACTTTCTTCCACCCCCTTCAGCCACCTCTCTCTCGGTCTCCCTCTTGGTCTCTTTCCTTCCCACTTTGTCTCGTGTATCCTCCTGGGTATCCTCTTCTCCTCCATTCGTTTTACATGTCCATACCATCTAAGTCTAGATTTCTCTATACCATCCTGTAATGGTTCCTCCTTCATTAATTCTCTGGTCCTCTCATTTCTTATTCTGTCCCTCTTTGTAGCTCCAATACTGCTTCTCAAGAACCTCATCTCACTGGCCTGTATTTTTCTCTTCTCCCTTCCTTTCATAACCCAGGTCTCCGAGGCATAGGTCAGGATAGGGACATAGTACGTCCGATATATTATCTTTTTGCTGTTCTGAGGGACATTCTTGCTCCATAACATGCTTCTCACACTCCTCCGGAATGCTTCTGCCTGTGTCCCCCGCTCATTTATTTCTCTATCGTTTCTTCCATTATCTTGTATCAGGCTTCCCAGATACTTGAAACTCTCCACTTTCCTTGTGTTGGCTAGTATGGCTCATTATAGTCTTGAAATTTTAGTGCTGTTTCGAGGTCTTATCCAGCCTCCAAGCTTACATACCAGACAAATATTCTATTTCTAACCTGTGCTGAATGTTGCTGAGATATCTATAATAGTTGACTGTTTTGGGACTTAAGGAGAATTATAAAAGTTTAAGGTGCTTTAAAATGGAACTCATCGTTAAAGGTGGAAAATGTACAGGCCCTTGGTGGACATATTCAAGTATTCAAGTCAATACAAGACTTTGAAATGCTCACAGCAAATACACTGACCGGCAAAAAAAGTGGAACAGTTAAAAAAGTAATATAAATAGTATAAAATTAGCCATGAAAAAGATTTAATCACATTTTAAAAGCTTTTCACGCTTTAGAACAATCATCTGAAACATCCGTGAATAGAAATTGATAATATGACATTTCTTAGGGTGGTTTATTACCTCCAATTACCCTCGATCTTCGATGAGCCTATCTTAATGGTTTTATGGCGGGAAGCACACTGTAAGCGTTTACGGTTTATGAGTCTTGCCGCTCGCTTATTGTTGTTCTAGGGATAACAATGGCATTTGTTGAACACGTGTGAACCATTGTCATACCTTTTAGCAAGTTATCCATGTGCAGTTCACATTAAAACGTGCCTCTTAGCCGTGAAGGAGCTGCACACGCAGTTGCATTGGTGAGGGATGGCTGCAGCTTCCGTTATGTTGCTGAGGGCATTGGATCATCTCTCGGTAGCATACATCGTGCAGTGCAACGTTACAGAGAGCTCCGAACATACGACAGGAGACGAGGGTCAGGCCGTAGAAGAAGCACAAGTGCCAGGGATGACAGATTTCTCACCCTCCAAGTTCTGTGTGATCGGCATACCACAGCAGTTCAGGCACAAAATCAACTGGAAAATGTCAGAAATGTGAGAGTGAGTGAGCGAACAGTAAGAAGAAGGTTTGAAGAAGCTCATCTTTCGTCCAGGAGACCTGCACGTGGACCCGCACTCGAACGGCATCACCGAGAGGCGCGTCTTCGCTTCGCAAGGCAGCATCTGGGATGGACCCACGAGCAGTGGGTCTCTGTTCTCTTCACTGGCGAGAGTCGCTTTAACCTTGGATCTCCTGATGGAAGAGAAAGAGTGTGGAGAAGGCGCGGGGAGAGGTACAGCCCTGTTGCTTTATCCTCCAGGACTCAATTTGGAGGTGGCTCGGTTATGGTGTGGGGTGGCATCAACGTTATGGCCCGCACTGAGTTGATGTGCATCGATCACGCGATGCTCAATTCCCAAAGGTACATCGAAGAGATCCTGATGAACCATGTGATGCCCTTTGCGCCTTTCATAGGTCAGAATTTCATGCTGATGCAGGATAATGCTCGCCCTCATACTGCTCGCTGTGTTGTACAATATCTGCAGGAAGTGGGGATTCAAACACTGGACTGGCCAGCTCGTATTCCTGACTTGACTCCCGTCGAACATGTATGGGATATGCTTGGAAGGAACGTCAGACAGCGTGACCACACCACCTTTGCACAACTGAGAACATCGCTGCTGGAGGAATGGGATCGCATCCCGACAGATGCCATTCGACGAGTTGTGAACAGTATGCCTGAGCGTTTACAAGCTGTCATAGACGCTAAGGGTGGAAACACTCGCTTTTAGTGACCAGTGTTCTCGTGCAGTGTTAACATTAATACGTACTGCTTTGTTTGGCAATACTCTTGATAAAAACCAGCCGAAAAGAACATTAGTAAAAAATAGAAAATTGTGAGATTTGCAAAATATAACGAAATTTGCGAGTTAAAGCGTGTTGATTAACTGGAGGGTTATCCATTTTTTAAGTCCGTATTGACGCTTACAAATCAAATATATTGAGTAAAAAGTTTCCGCCCAATTGATTGGGCGGAAACTTTTACTCAATATATTTGATTTAAAGTGTGTTGTAAAACATGTTTCGGTATTTTCTGTTGCCAACCATCTAAAATTTACATGAATAACGCAAATATTGGAAATCCGATACATTTTAGTGGAATAAATTAAGAAATTACATACAAAATTAAAGTGTTCCACTTTTTTTGCCGGTCAGTGTATTAATTATACAGTGAAGTTGAGTTGGCAGCATTCATCAACCATATAGATGTAACTTAGCCAAGGAGGACATGTTTGATGAGCCTCTTATTACCATTCATAAAAGTAACGAAATATAGATTTTTGCGGTGGGTCAGAAGATATTTGAAGGGGGAATATTAAGTGACTACAATTGACATTTCATTTCATTTTCTTGGCTCTGTTTTAGAGTAGTTTGTTTTGTACTTCCCCTGGCTCATTTTAATTAGGAATTTTTGTGATGTGTCTGATGGATGTTCCTTCTTTCCACACAGGTCGCGGTACATCTACTTACGATGGCACTGCTATTGCATCTGCTGTTGTGTGGGAACTTTCACAGTTGGGTTGCCGAACCCTCTTTTCCACACATTATCACACATTGGTGGAGGATTTTAAGAATTTGCCCAGTGTTACTTTGGGACATATGGTAAGAATTTTGTGAAAATTACTACTTGTCAATAGAGAAGTCAGTTTTTCACATTGTTGGGATAAATTGTGAAATTAATTTAATTTCTTGCATTTATTATTTTTTATTCCACATTTATTAGTTAAATCAACTGTACTCACCACGAAAGCAAAATGAGAAATGAAATCATTTGAACCTTATCAGAAATTATGAATTTCTTAGCTTAAATTCTGTAGTGCCCGGAGAAAGTGGCATAAGCCAATATTCTTTATTTAGTTAATTCTAGTGGGCATTTGTACCTTATCCAACTTGAGAAGAAAGGCACAAGGGATTTGGCAATTACAAAGGAGAAACTGAAGTTTTTAAAAATGTCAATAATTTATTCGTTGGGACAGATTTTTCACTCTCGTAAAGTTTAAATTTTCGACTTGTGACACTTTTCCCCGGCAGTACAGAATTAGGGTCATGATATTACCAGTAATGTTAAAATCTCCATAGATTATTTTAGGTCTAACGACATTTGGTACAAGGTAGAACTGGAGATTATTGTATCTCAAGCTGCCTTGAATTTTTGCAAAACTGCTTCCATGAATTTATGTTAATAAATAAGTCAGTATTCTTAGTCTAAATATTCAAATTGTCAGGGGATAATCAACTTCAAATTGAGACATTTTCTAATTTTGTAATAAATTTCATATTTTTCATTTTTGGATAATCCTACCATATCTGCCAATTTTTAGATATTGGCCAAAGTTTATGAATTAAGTGATATGTTTTGCAAGAAATATCATATTGATTATGCCATCAAAATAACACAGGTTATCAGACAAATTCCACCCACACACCCAAGTACATGGGACTACATGACATGTCACAAAGCCCCTAAATGAATCATCAACAACAACATTTTGATTAGAATATGAATTGAGATCATTTTAGTTTTGCATTTAATTATGCAGAAATCAAAGAATTTCTTCAAATTGCATGCAAGGAATGATCAATTGCCTACATTTGCAAGCACATTTTGCCAGAGGCGGTTCTAGGCCGGGGGGGGGGGGGGGGGGGCAGTTTTAGTGAAATGATTATTTTAAAATTCCTTGGTTACTAACAAGGGAACGGATTGCGGAGTAAAATTCTAATCTGGTTTAAATTTGGTACACAATATTCCTAAAACGTTGTACAATGACGTAGTGAAAACCGCACGGGCCACTTTCAATTTTGAACGCCAATATCGAACGCCGAAAATATGCCGGGCGACGGCATGAAACCTAGCAGCACGCAATGGCTCCCAGCCACCAGGCAGAGAGCTGCCTTGCTGCGTTTCATTTCCCACCTTAAACGTTCCCCTCACTCTTCTAGCCTCTCGATTAGAGTATAAAATGCAACATAATGTGATGTTTTGCGCTCGGCCATACTGTAAATAAATAAAACGACCTTTCATTTTCCCTCTCTTTTACTCTTTGTAATCCTTGCAATAGTGGATGTGAACTGATAAGGGAGTGACGGGAGGAGGGGGTAGGTGGAAGGTGGGGAAAGTAACGCAGCACGGCAGGCCGCTGCCTGGTGACCGCCAGCCATCGCGTGCTGCTAGAATTCAAGGTCACCTTTACCTCTTCCCACCTCCTCGCTCATACCATCGCCCGGCAAGTTTTCGGCGTTCAATTTGGCGTTCAAAATTGAAAGTGGCCCGTGCGGTTTTCACTACGTCATTGTACAACGTTTTAGGAATATTGTGTACTAAATTTTAACCAGATAAGAATTTTACACTGCAATCCGTTCCCTTGTAAATAAATTGATAATTTACAGATATAATTTATCTGATATAAAACAAACTAATGCATTTAATTAAGTTAATTTTTCTTTCAATTTCAAAATTTATTTATTTTATTATATGTAATTTAAACACACAATTGAAATCGTGTATAAATATAATATTTGTAAAATGCGTAGTGCATACACCAAGAGTATTAAACGCTTTTCCCAACTTTATGACATGCAAGTTCAGAAGTTTCCAATGTAGAGAAACCTCCATGCGATACAAGTGCATCGATATCTCCCCAACTCTGTGACAATAATGTGAGTGCAACTGTTTCTAATATAGACGAACCAGTACCATTTTATATCAGTGCATCGATCTATGATGGTCCATGCCAACCCCGTAAATCAGTTTATAAACAAACGTTACTATACAATAAGAACAGAAGTTTTAATAGTAAATGGTTTGATAGGTATACATTTATTGAATACTCTGAGAACAAAGATGCTGTTTTCTGTGTTGTCATTTCGTTCAATCTGATTCAAGCCATGCTGAACATGTTTTCAGTAAAACTGGATTTTGCAATTGGAAAAGAATATGAGAAAAACGTGCAAAGCATGCTGATAGTGAATGTTATAAATCTTCAATAGTAAAGTGAAACAGTTTTCTGGTAAGTGAAAATAGCAGCACAGTGATTTCGAAGCTAAGCGAGAAACCTCTGGTTATATTGCGTAACCGCTCAGCTGTGGCAACAATGGCCCAAGTCGCATTACTTTGTGCTTGGCAAGACATTGGGCTTCGAGGTCATCGCCAAACAGTTTCGGATGATGACAGTGTTAATAATAAAGGGAATTTTGATGAAATTTTAAATGTAATTAAACTAGAAAGTGAATGCACAAGTAAACAGTCTATCAAAGAGTGCAACTTACTCATCTAAAGATTCTCAAAATGAATTTCTTGATATCTCAGCTAATATAATAGTTGAACATATTGGAGGAGAGACGAAAAAATATAACAATGGTTATGTTTCCTTAATCCTGGATGAAGTTAGAGTTGTTAGTAAAGTGGAACAGATGTCCGTATGTGTCAGATATGTAGGACAAAATTCTATAGAGGAGCGTTTCATTGGTTTTATACATTTGTCTCAACTGAATGCTGAAAGTATAGCTAATTCAGCTTTAGAGTACCTTGTTTCAGTGGATTTCGATCCATGTAAGTGCATTGGACAAGCATATGATGTAGCCGCGGTTCTGTCAGGGAAGATAAACGGTGTGCAGTGTTTATTGCGACAGAAGGTCAATAACCCGTGTGTTTACGTGCATTGTTATGCACATCGCTTAAATTTAGTTTTGGTGGACGTTTCAAAGCCAGTTTGTAGACGTGGTAGGGGACACTTTTGGTTTACTGGAAGCAATTTATGCTTTTCAGTCTGTATCTACTGTAAGACACCAAAAGTTTGTTGAGATACAGAGTGATCTTCATCCAGGAGAACGTGTTTTAGAGATACCTTTTCAAAGTGACACGTTATAGGTATGTAAATATAGAGGAGTAATGTATTTTCAGAAACGTTTTGCTTCAGTTAAAGCAGCTCTGGAGTATTTTTCAAAGTCAATTAACAAGAAGGAGGCAGCAGAAGCAAAAGGTTTGTTGAAACAGCTTTGTAAAGTGAAGGTGATGTTTGTGTTACAAATCTTTTCTGATATTCTCGAGCTTGCCAATGGAGCCTCTATGTTCTTACAACAAAAACATTTGGACTTCGGAGGGGCACATAGATTGTTCTATGGTCTTGTAAAATCGTTGCAAGAAAAACGAAATGATCATTATTTTAAGGAACTATGGGCGGTTACATGTGACTCTGTTCAGTCGTTAGGCGTGAAAGTTTATAAGCAATCTAGAGTCTCAAGTATTCCAAATAACTTTTCAGACTACGTTTTATTAATGCCAGTCTCTGCGGAGAAAGAAGAGGAAAATGTCACATTATCAGAGACATGTAAAAGAAATCTTTTTGAAATATTAGACAACATGGTAGAAGAGTTACTGCATAGATTTACTGAAAATGATTTTGTGTGCAATGCAATGGATGCCTGTATCCCAAGAAGTGAAAACTTTTTAAATTTTGAATATATATATTCTCACGTTCTGTGAAAAGTATAATCTTATCTTCACAGACCGTAAGGTGCTACAGACTGAAATCAGTTTAGCTAAGAATGTATTTAGAGGCAAATATCCAAACACTTCCTCATTCTTTTTTTCTGAACTTCTGAAAATGGAATTTGCTTTTCCATAGCTACTATTATTTTTCAAGTTGATGCTGACTCTTCCTGTGTCATCTGCTTCTGCTGAGCGCAGTTTCTCTGTCGTGAAACGAATAAAATCCTATTTAAGAGCAACAATGGCAACAAAGAGGCTTTCCAATCTCGCAATTCTTTCAATTGAAAGAGAATTAAGTGGAAAATTACTTAACGACCCTTCTGATATAGTGAACCAGTTTGCCCAGAATAGAAACAGAAGAATAAATTTATGTGACAGTGAAATATGCTATTTTTTTACCAATGATAGTTTTTAGCCTACTTTTCTCATTTTGCAAAAATGAGGAAAAAGTAGACTAATGAGATCGATCCGGGAAAATGTCTGGTCCCCCCAGATTTAAGCTTCTAGAACCGCCACTGCATTTTGCTCAGGGATTGAGTTTGGAAATATCAGAAATTTCTCCGGGAAATGAATGGTCCTACGAGAGAAAATGAAATGTGGATTAAGAGGAGAACAGCGGAGCTCTACTCCTAAATTAACAGGTTCACTGATGCTGTACAAAAGAGTTGCCTGAAATTTTATGTCCATATCTATAAAATGGACAGCGACAGATAACCAAAGGATTATTTAAGGTAATCAATTCAAAGAAGGTTAGAGGAAATTAAGGCGGACCTCCAAGAAATAAATATCACAGAACGACACTGTACCAAATTAAAAATGAACAAAGAACTGATCAGCTCTTCAAAACGGAAAGAAGAATCATTAGAACGTGCATAGATAAAAAGTATCTGGTTGAGGGAGTCTGGAGGATTCTCCCAAATGAAACTGTCTATCGTGAGATTGATCCAGTCACCAGTACAATGAAGAAGAAAAGAATTTCATATTTTTTTCACATCTTACGGCTTCCAGAAAACAGAATTGTACGCCAACTGGTGATGAGAAATCTAGAAAGAAAACTGGAGGAAAATGGATCCAAGAAATCCAACAAGATCTCAAAGCAGTTGGACTCAAGATAACAGATGCCGAGGAGAAAAATAAAATTAACACCATTCTTAAAACTCACAAATTTTCTGCAGAAATGACACATAGAAAGCCTATGGAGAGTTCAGATGAGTTGAGAAAAACCTGATCTAAAAGAATGAAAAAGTACTGGAAAGAGCGCAAGAACTAAGCAGTACTACCTTCAAAGAAGAAGTGATTGTGGAACGACTCTAGTGGTCCAATGCGACCAATCGAGATTAATAATAATAATAGTAGGCAAGCACAAATTCATGGAGAAACGTAAAGAGGAAACTGGTAAAAAGTGCTCTACAAAAGGCAGGATGTTTGTTCAAATAATCAGGATAAGAAGGTGAAAACCAAGTTAACTAACAAGTTCAAACACGCTCTTAGAATGGACATGAAGAGGTAAGAAGAAAAACCGCCACCGCTGCCACCACCACCATCTTTCTTTTCTTGATGAAACTTCCAAATATTTGTATGATTAGATATGAAGCTAATAATTTATTGTAGTTTTTATAGCCAATCATTTGAAAATTGAACAAGACATCTAGTAAATTTGAAAACTCCTATTTCTTGTGGAACAGGCAGTTACATGCTCCAAATGTAGTGCGTAGTTTGTGTCTGCTATTAATGCAAGGAAGAACCTGATAGTAACCAAAACAAGTGACAGCAAGGATCTCGAATACATAAATACCAGTTTGATGGAAAATTCAGAATATCCTTCCAATGTAAAATCTGTTAACACCTTGGAGTCAAAACCATAGTTGCCAGATTGCCTGTGTATTAATACCAGATAGAGATAGGTAGTTATCCGAGTTTTAAGAGGCGGAACAGTGAAGTCATCTGCCCCTATAGATAAAGATATATTTTATTGAAAGAAGCTAGGGTAAACTTAACAAATTACGTTTTGTTTACAATAAAAAAAAGAAAACTATTCTTATTTGTTCCCACATTTTCTTTTGATCAAATGCTAGAATGCATTAGTAATCTCTATCTCTATTGTGGAAACAATGTTCCTCTTTTAATGTATTAATAACAAATATAATTACACTGATTAGTTCCAATTAACAACCGTTCTAACTAAGGACGTAACACGACAATTAGGAATGACCTGGATGAAAATTTACAATGTATTCAATGCAGAATAGAAAATATTTCAAACTAGGCCCATTCTACTGCATCTATTATTTGTTTTGGCCAGTGTTATAGTTGTTTTACCAAATCAAACATGGAGTATGAAATATTTTAATTCTGACAGTGGGAGATGATATGGATTTAACTAAAGGTAGCATTCTTCAAAAATCCAAAAGAGTGGGAAATCTCATGTGTAAGAACCTGTCAGCAAATTTAAAATACTGTAGCTATTTGTAAACTGGAAAAATTTGACTTTCATAATTGGTAAGGTAATTTGTCAGGGATTTTTATTTTATTTTTATTGTGGTGGGAAGAAAATACACTGAACCCTTGAATAATACATACAATAATTATATTTTGTATCAGTAACACTTTGGTTTGTCCCACAGGCTTGCATGGTGGAGAATGAGGACGATAGTGATCTATCTCAAGAAACTGTGACATTCCTTTACAAATTTGCTGCTGGTGCTTGTCCCAAATCATACGGATTCAATGCAGCACGCTTGGGTGGTATTCCTGCCCATATAATAACAGAAGGCCATCGGAAGGCTATAGAACTGGAGAAACAAGGAAATGCTCGTAAAGTTTTCCGCAGTCTTTGTGGTAATCAGAATGATGGTGTCTCCCGACTGTTTGCTCTGTTGAAAGAAATTGTGTGAATATTTGAGCATGTTATTTCAGGTTTATTTGTTACCAAGTTTTGTGATTGTTCCTGTTGTTTCTGTTGTCAAATGCTAACAAGACTTGGATGAGAGAATGTGAGACTGATTGAATGCATAAGTGAGCTAAGAACTACCATTCAGTTCTAATACCGGAACTTTACTTAAAAACTGACAAGGTGCACATGCACTCTAGTGGTGTGGACTGGGTCGGATTTCACAGATCATCTGATGAGATCCCGTTATTTTTTATTAAGGTGTGATGAAAGTGTGTCTGTAATTTATCATCAAAATTTAATAAGCAGCTTTATACCTTATCCTTAATTCGGTTTCCTTTTGGTGAAGTATTACCTGAGGGCTGACCGTAGTGTTATGATTTCTGTATTGTGCAAATCATATTGTATTGAATTGAGGTGATGTTTAAAGTCAAATTTATAAAGACATATAGGAATACCTGCCTATTGTTGCATATTTCTGTGATGTGTATAATGTCATTGAGTCACCTCTTATTATTCTACCAATACTTGACCTTGACTTGATGGGTTTACAGATATTGGGCATTATAACTAATAATAATTGCTAATTGCTTCAAGTAGTTTAAAGAGAACTATAAATAAGGCTGTCTGAGAATGTCAAGTGTGAGATTGTAAAAATATATCTAGTTTAACCGTGAATGAGCTATTAACTAAAAAGAGTCAACATACCATATTTTCTGGGATAATCGTCACATATATTTAGCCTAAAGTTCGTAGAAGAAAAGCATGGTGCGATGATTATGCAAATAATATTAAAAGTACAAAGAAGAAAAACTACAATCTTGTTCTTTAATGCCAATAATCATGATCCTGTGTATTTCAAATTCAAGATCACCGTGTAATTCTTGTATTTTCTTCATATGAACACCACGCACAGTTCTTTGTTACAATGTTTCCACGGAAGTGACTGATGGCACCGCCTGTCAAATTTTTAAATTTAACCTGAGTGTCCCTTGTGTAAGTTTTTGCCAATAGCAGTCAGGCTTACTTTAACATGGTGCACTGGGGCTAGGAGCGCTTTGTATGACAGCTTATTGAATCTAGTCATTCTTAGGCCAGCTTGCGGAAGCAACGGGTCTATTATACAAGTTTCCCTCCCCTGGACTGGCACAGAGTATGCTGGCCGCTCGCGTAGCATGAGTCATAGATTGCCGGCAGAGAGACAGACTCCTTTCTTCTGACAAGGTCTCACCGGGTTGTAAGCTCGCAGCAGCATGTGCAACCGACCGGTGCACAAATATGAATGTACTATGTGACATTTTGCGCCATGAAATTTTTTGTATTTGAAAAGTAGGGTGTGACAATTATGCTATAAAATATGGTAAGTTAATGGACTCCAGTCCCTGCCACTAGATTGTACCAGTATTTCCATCATTGGCATTGATACTGTATGGTATTTAGCATACTTTCATTAGAGAAAGTGTCGATCATAGAGTGCTAATTTGTTAAGGAAATGGCAGCATCTCTTGCAGTCGATACATCTCATTGTACCATTCCAAACATAATAAGAAGTGATTCAGAAGGAAGACTTTTAACTTGATATATCTGCAGAGGGAAATATTATTTGGTAAAGATGTAATAATGATAAAATGCTATGTTCTGTGCAAGGGTGAGATAATGGCTATAGAAATATTGACATTAATTACTGAAATTTTAATCATTGTTGAGAGTGGTATCTTCAGCCTCTTCTAACAACTGCATAGATCCGATATTCCTGTCATGTTTTTTTTTCTTTTCCTGCTTATATTGAAGGAATTGGGATGCAGGCAGGCCAGTCTTGCGGAGGGAAAGAGAGACCTGTCCGACTGTTAAATGCAACATTGTTGCCAGACTGCTTATTTAGAACAGTCTTCCACAAAGTAATTGCAGCAACATGGATTCTTTGGAGGATCACTTGCTGTATGCAGATCCACCCCATATATTAATCCTTGTTTTGTTATCTTGCACAACATAATGGCGCATACGATTTGTCTGGTAGACATGTTCAAATAATGAAACTACCGTACCAATTTTATTCCGCTAAACATAGACCTTTTATCATACGTTGTTCACATCTTTCTGTGCTTCCTGACCTGGGAAATCATATCGACGATGTCAGTGCAATTCCTCATAATTGGCAATGCTCTTTATTTCCATTATTTTCCTTGTCATTGGTCACGCCTCTCAGCCATGTGTCCAACAGAACAATTCACACTAGGTTCATTTTCCTGTGGAGTGGCAAAAAGAAAAATGAGTTTTAAATTCATTGTACTGTAGAAAAGTATGTTTCCCTGTAGTTTTTCACTCCTACAGTGCAGGATATATAAGGTTCATTTTCTTTTAGGCTTATACACTGTAAAATGAGTTAGTTATTGGAGTTTTATAGAGCATACCAGCGAGGTCATCTGACCTATGTCGATGACACATCCGCATACGGCTGGGAGGCATGACCAATCATAAGGAAAACAAAGAGCATTGTCGGATACAAGGTATTGCATTGACACCGTCGATATGTTACAGGCTGCCTGGTTATACCCCATTCACCTTGTATAGGCAAAACATCGGATGTGAATATTTCAGTACTATATTATTGTCATAGGTAGGAAAATCTAAAATTCCCATTTTCAATACTGGTAATTTTTTCACATACTTCAGTAGGCTGCTTTCAAACGGGTGGAGCAACTCTGTTTTACGAGTTTGACACAGTATGGATTGGGAATCCTGTTCTGCATGTTACCATTTTAAAGAAAATGTTTGGACTTGATCTTGTTACTCTGGGCAAGTGTAGCCTATCTTATGAAAGGCTTGTGCCTTCAGACGGGAGTGATCTTGCAGACAAAATGATTTTCAAGTTCTACTAATAGCAATTACTCTCTTGAGTACTAGGTATTGTATCTTATTGTACAGGATTCATAGGCAATCTGTGTTATAGAAAATTGTATTTGTTTTATTTTAAATAAAGTGACAGTATTAAAAAATAACCTCACTTTATTTAAAATGAAAATTGCACTACCTTTAGATGAAAAATAACCACTTCTTTTTTTTTTCATAGGACTAGTCATCAGCAGTAAAATAAATATCGACCTATCAGTAATACCATCTTTTAAGGGTAACACTTGGCGAGTGATGAACGTGGCAATAAAATTAGCCAAAATACCTGTTCGCCATTATCCAGGTGAATTATGGGACAAATAAAATATTGCCAACCCCATGCGTACGATACTGTAACCCATATATGCTCCTCTGGGTTTTATCACACACATTGGGAATACTCACACATCAGTAATCTTTATCCAGACCAATTGTTTGCCAATTAATGCTTTTTCATAGAATTACAATATTACGTATGTCTTTATCATGACCTGTTTGGTGTATTTTGTATTCCACATGTTGGCAACAGTAATGTGATGTCAATGTGAGTACCTCTGTAACAGTTGAAGAGACCTCATACAACTGACAAACACGGTTGCCGTTGTTGAATGAGCAAAGAATAAAAACACATATTTATGTAATTTAGCACATATCTCTGGTGTGGTAGTGATCATGGTTAGTAATTTCAATTTGTAATATTATCAGAGTGCAAGTGAGCCTCCGTGGCTTAGGCGGCAGCACGCCGGCCTCTCACCGCTGAGTCCGTGGTTCAAATCCCGGTCACTCCATGTGAGATCTGCTGGACAGAACGGAGGCAGACAGGTTTTTCTTCGGGTACTCCGGTTTTCCCTGTCAAAATTTCATTCCAGCAACACTCTCCACTATCATTTCATTTCATCTATCATTCATTTAATCATTGCCCCAGAGGAGTGCGTCAGGCCTCGGCAGCCGGCACAGTTCATATCCTCGCCGCTAGATAGGGGCTTCATTCATTCCATTCTTGACCCGGTCGGAGACTGGAAGCAGGCTGTGGATTTTCATTTTTCATCAGAGTGCAAGTGTAAAAGCCTAGTTCATCACTCACTCACTCTTATGCATATCTTTCCTAACTTAGTTGTCATGCTCCTAAATTAAATCCTCGTATTGTGAACTATTTCTGTTATGATATTTTTCATTCTAAATCTTACAACATGCAGTGCATTTTCCTTCTGAATCACTCTGATTTTTTAAAGACAAAAGTACAAAAATAGTGACCAATTGTGTGATATTTTGTTCATTACTGATTTATTCTTGATAATGTTACATTGTGCAGAGTAGACAAACTACCCTAGCCTACTTATTTTAGATAAACATACTTCAGCTTCAAAGAAAATTACATAAAACTCAAAATTTTAAAAAGAAAACCTTATTGGGCCAAAAATATAAAGAGAATAAGACCTAAAATGCTGGCTCAAATTCATCTAAAACACCTGTCAAACATGTAAATCCTAAAGGTGCATTGCTTCTGACTTATTGTAGCCCAACTAATGAGATTCTAATTTATTTGTGTTTCGTTGATGAGCTCCTCTCCTGTGGGTTTCTATCAGTTCCTTGTCCCACCTATGTCACTCTTCCTTTGTATTAACATAATTGATAATATTGCTATATTTTGGAACCACTCTGATTAAAAAAGTTAATGATTTCCATTATGCATTGTTATATTGTATTTTAGAAATAGTACAGTACATACTTGTAGTACATTTACATATTGATGTATTAAGTTTAAACCTAAAAACAAGGACAGGTGAAATGATTCAAACATACAAAGTATTTCCTCAGGAATCGCCATGCAGTAGAGTTCGTTTACTGTAACTTTGCAGTTCTCGCGGGAACAAATAGTCCTACTGGACAGATCAATCCGCCGCTGCCACGTGCATTGCAGCCAGCAATGACCGCGTGTATTCCGTCAAGGGGTGAACAGCTGTTGTGAGTTGCCTAAACCTACATTCATCTCACAATATCAATTCATTGCCCTTTTTAAAGGAAATTTGCCTTTCTTTGTGGTATTTATCAAATAATCGATCTAACAGCACACCTGAAACCCACTGACGGCTCGCTGACAGAATGTTACATCATTGGGTGCGATATGACACACCAGCTGATAACTTAAATGTCACACGAGTGGAATTATTTTTAGGCTCATCATTTCACAGCTCCACGAAAATGCAAAGGTATGGTGTAAGATGTCCTTAAGATGATAAGATCATTACTTGAACTGTTGGCTTGATATTAAAATAAAACGTATGAAAAATTTCACCATGTAAGTTAACTTTTAGGCCTGCACTACAAATTATATTTTAGGCCTAATTTTTTGCACTAATCATGGCATGTAAAAATAATATTCACCTGGCCACTGTACTTGGGGAAATCAAGAGTTCTGCTGCCTTTTCTTTTACCTTCAAGGACAGAAATAAAATTAATATCTTGAACAAGAAATTCCGTATCTGCTTCTGACTTGATAGTCGAAACAAAAATGTCCGACCTGGAGAGTGACACCTCTGCCTGCTCAGGCTACATATTTACTCAACATTTTAGATAGCCACTATATAATTATCTGAAAAGTGAACACTCATTCAAATTGAAATAATACTTTCAGACGACTGCGCAGTATTATCAATTGTAATTATTATAACTAGGGCTGGATTTACCAATAGGCCCCACAGGTCCCGGCCTAGGGGCGCACCATGCTGAGGGGCGTAAAATTAATCCGCAATTCTTTTTATCATTTTAAATGATGTAGTCTACTTCGTCGTTAAGTTACGGCAACGTCAAGAAATGTACCGAGAATGCACTGAGGTGTGTGACGTCCTAGTACGATGTAGCAGCCGAGTACCAAGAAGGCAGTGCGAGAACAATCAAGTAGGCAGTGAAGAAACAGAATAGAATCTTGAAACTCTGTTCTCGTACTGCCTTCTTGGTACTCGGCTGCTAGCATTTAAAATGATATAAAGTCCAGTCTTTCAGACTGACTGTCTCTTTTTGTCGGACAATTTCCATAAAATGCTATAGACACAAGACACGGCACAAACCTAGAAGAATTGCTGAGTTTTAATTCACCGGCCGTGAAAGCCATTATACCAAATATATTTCCGTTGACTTTTCAAGAATTGCGAGCTTCTTCCTGTACTATTGAGATGATTTGGAAGATTTTGGTACAAACCACCCTTTCTAACTCCCTCCGGTTTAGGAGCTTGAGTTTTGTGAAACATACACCAGAGTATTATATAATAAGATTTAATATAATAATCATGTTATTTGCACAGGCGGATGAACATGGTAATGCGTCCACTACCAACCGCACACCCATGCCACGAACACGTGATTCTTCAGTTTGATAAGGCAACTTTTCAGTCTGGCCGACAGAATATGTTCCCAATATATTCCCAATTACTGGGACAAGCGAAAAAATAACCTGTAAAAACTTACATGTGATTAAAACATGTATTTGTTATGGATTACAGGTTATAAATTGAGTCTTTCCTTATGAAAGTTGGCAACCCTACCTGTCAAAAAAGTACAAAGTTACAGTAAACGAACTTTACCTTGAGTTCTTAATGAAACATAGTGTGTATACTAACACTCCCTTTCTCTCCTTCTGCGGAGGTTTCTGGAGTTAATAATAATAATAATCAAGATGGCATGGAGGACAGTGCCTTGTTTTTACTTCATGTGTACAGCTAGAGGCAGTCAAAATTCTCCAGTAGCATTATCAAATATTCTTGGGTAAGATATAAGTAAAACCCTTCATAAAAATACAAGTTGTGTAAATTAAGTAATGGTTTTATTCCAATACCATTACTATTCAACAGCGTCCCCTTCAAAGTAATTACCTTGGGAAGCCACACAGGGCATAAGGCGGTTCTTCCATTCTTCATAGCAGTGCTGGAACTCGGATACTGGAATCACCTTCAGCTAGTCGGTTACAGCCATTTGAATGGTGTCCAGTGCCCCAATGTTGCTCGCCCTTTGGTCATTTAGTTTTCCTCCCACATTGCTGATGAATTGTGATTGTTCTTTTATCATAGATGCCTTTGCTGTTTTATATATATAAAAGTGTGTGTGTTCTATTTTGAAATATTATTTTAAACTGAACTTACTGTCAATTTTGGTTGGTTCCTCAGTTTAGGGACTGCAACAATGAGGTCATGTAGCCCCGTGTACTTTGGGTGTGTAGAATCTGTCTGATAACTGGTGTTAATTGTGTTGGCTGTATTAATGAGTGTTATCTGTTTTTTAAATTCAAGTAAGGACTGCAGACATTCAATTTTCAATTAGTTCCTACTTTAGCTACTAAATGCCACCATTAACGACAACTAGTTCTGAACTTGATTATTGGATGCCACCGTAGTTGACCCCTGGCGACCAACGTTGGAACCTAAGAGCGTTAGTCAAATCTAACCTATAATTTAGCTTCACTCAAGTGTAATTAGTGAACGGTTCTTTTACATGCCATAAATCTATGACGTGGGACTGCCGACTTTACTTCCCCTCCGAAGGATGGCATACTGAGGGATTTTCAATGCTCTTAAAAATCCGACTATTTCGGCCTGGTTTGAACACGGGATCGTGGGCATAGAAGCTCAGCATGCTACCAACTACGCCACCGAAGTTGCTGTTTTCAATTTTGGGGAGAGAAAAAAGTCACAAGGACTCAAATCAAGTTAATAAGGAGGCTGAGGAGCCACAGGAATGTTCTCACTGGCCAAATACTGGTTCTCTGAAATCGCTGCGTGACAAGGCACATTTTCATGATGCAACATCCAGTTCTGTTCGATCTCACATGCATGACCCTTTTGTGAAGTCTATCAAGAACCTCTCGGTAAAAGTGTTGATTCGTGTCACTCATTGCCAGAACGCACAAGCAAAACCTGCATCACTAAAATAATTGCTACAGACAACCTTCGAGACTCTAATGAGGTCCAACTTGCATTGAGCACATGTACACTTGCCTCGCCTCCAAGTCCTGCGTCACGTGTTGCCCGAGCACACACTGCGATACCAGTCTCCTTACTCAATTTACACACTACGTTCCGCATGCTTATTCTTTTCAATTCTCATTTAAACTGTTGCATTAAATTTTGAAAGTTTTTTTCTATGCTTGAACATACAATAGTACATTATGCAACGAGCCTATAATGGCTATAATTAAGACACGAGTATGTTTATAAAACGAGCTTTAGCGAGTTTTATAATTTCCATACGAGTGTCTTAATTACCATTATAGGCGAGTTGCATACGAATGTTTATGTTCGACGATAATTATAACTTGATTACATGTTTTAACATAAATATTCATAAATATCTGTTCATTAACTAGAATATTGTGAACGGGTGGTGCGCTAGGTAGCATATCTCCGTGTTCCAAGCTCTCTGGCCGACCGACGCATGCACTCTGTGTGCTTCAATGCCATTTGTGCTGATCCTAAACCGGTATCCAGTAAAACTGTCACCGTAGTCGTTTGAAATCGACGCGCTGTGTAGAAATTGGTTTTGGGTATATTAAGATACAGTGCTATTTCTTGTCTCATATTCACCGGTTTATTTACGCGAACATATGGACGGTGCGTATTCCATGTCGGTAATTTATTATAGTTCGATGTTGTGTTTATGTCCAACATGTTGGATTTTGAGCGCATGCACGAAGGTATCGTTACCTAATTGGTCAATGAACGAGCTCTGATTGGCTGGAGAAACTGTATCATAATGAAAAACAGTGTTATAATGACCATCATTATGATACAGTTTTCTGACACATAATAGTGAGGGTCGAACATAAATAATATATTAAAATTACCTGCAAAAGATTCATTCTGCCATTGTCCAAAACAGATGACAGTTTTTACAAGCATAACTCTTGCATGTTGTATCAGTTGGCAACTTAACTGCCATAAAAGCACCACCAAAGAAATGAGAGAAAAGAAGATGGCTATATGCTTCATAACTCATATTACTGTGTATTATTACATTATTTTCATTGAAGAATAATACTCAGTGAAATTCCTGACTGTTCATTAAAATTTGTGGATACAGACTGAAGAAAATTTATTAGGCATTTACCAATAGAATGTGATTAGAACAGCAACACAATGTTTCTTATTTAATATTTTTGAGATTTTTTATTATCTAATCAAAATTTGGAAGGGAACTAATGTTGCTTGCCCTTTGGTCATTTAGTTTTCCTTCCACATTGCTGATGAATTGTGATTGTTCTTTTATCATAGATGCCTTTGCTGTTTTATATCAATAAAAGTGTGAGTGTTCTGTTTTGAAATATTATTTTAAACTGAACTTACTATCATCATTAATTTGAAATGGAAAGATAACTACGTAAATACATTTGTCATTGTTTGTATGTCTACCTTGTATTTTCGTACAGTATATAGATTGACATTGTGTAAAAATTAGTAAGTAAAGATGAATTATTATACTGTAGTGCTCTTTTTTGTTGTGTTTTACCTTGATGTGAAGTGTGTATCCAATTAACTGAATTCCTCTTCAAAACAAAATCTTGGCAACAAATGCTATACGATTCATGGAGTAGAATTTAGATACAGTATTTGCTAATAAGTACAGTCCTTTATCTTCTACTCTTCCTGTGTAATATTGTCTGAATTGTACCATTGCAATTCTGTGGAATCATGTTAATTGCCTAAAACATCCTATGAAACACAAAATATGCTAAATGGTAAAATACTGTATCCTTTGCTTACAAAATGATGCACTGATAATGGTTGTTAGGTAGTCAGCCCGAAGGCTGGTTGGATCCTCAAAAAGTACCACCGTTAGGTTATGTGGGTCGATACCCACAAAAATTAAAGGCAACGCTATATTGATGCGTACTAGGCAAGAAGAGGGGTGAGGTCAATTACCACCTATTGAGACGTACTAGGCAAGAAGAGTGAGACCACCTGAGCTTCTGTATGAGTTTTCATGGTTATCCACTTCTACTCCAGTCAGATGCCAGGGTGGTACCTAACTTATGGCCATGGCCACCTTTTATCAAATCCTAGTGAAAAAATGAAAATCCACAGTCTGCTTCCAGTCTCCGACCGGGTCAGGAATGGAATGAATGAAGCCCCCATCTAGCGGCGAGGATATGGACTGTGCCAGCTGCCGAGGCCTGATGCACTCCTCTGGGGCAATGATTAAATGAATGACAGATGAAATAAAATGATAGTGGAGAGTGTTGCTGGAATGAAATTTTGACAGGGAAAACCTGAGTACCTGGAGAAAAACCTGTCTGCCTCCGTTTTGTCCAGCACAGATCTCGCATGGAGTGACCGGGATTTGAACCACGGACCCAGCGGTGAGAGGCCGGCGTGCTGCCGCCTAAGCCACGGAGGCATACCAAATCCTAGTCCCAATTCATAATACTCGCACTAGTACTGCCATTAGAATGACACAGGTTATCAGTTACCCCACATGTTCAGATACACAGGACTACATGACCCCAATGTTGCAAAGCCCCTAAATGGATAAAAGACTACAACAAAGCAACTAAATACTATTTTTCATCTTACTTTCTATAACCTGTATATAAATAAAATTGGAATGTTGTAACTGGCCATCTACAAGATATGCCTATGCTACACCACAACTGGCCAACTCCCTCGTTATTCTTATGGATATTATCAAGGGCATTTGTTGTCTGGTCTGGCTTCTTGGCCAAGTGGATTGTGCTGGACTGTGCTCCAAGGGACCCTAAGTTTGATTCCCAATCAGGTCATGGAACTTCAACTTCATATGGTTATTTCTCTTCATTCAGTGACTGGGTGTATTCATAATTAGTTTCATCAAGCCACCGAAGGGCATCAACTCGATAAGACCTGCACCAGGCGTGTCAAGAAGCCACACACCATTATTACCTATATTGTGTCTTTAACAGCCTGATTGAGATTGTTTTTATGGAAAGTAATACTGATTTTTGTTCAAATTTAAGTGGTTTGTAGGGATAAATTTTCACAATGATTACTTTATCAAAACTCCAATGGGATTAGCTATGAGCAGCAGTATAATACAAACACAGAAGAGGACAAAGGATACCAGGTAGGAACTTAAGAAACACAAAGATTAACAACGCATGTTCAAAATTTTAGGGCACTCCTTGGTCAGTGGAGGAGAGGAATGGTCCACAGGAAGGACTTCGCTTTGGGTGGAGGAGTAAACAAGATGTTCAGTAAAGAACATATAGCCTACTTTCTCCTAAAAGCATGGGTATTGTTATAACTCTTTGTCCTTTTCAAGGAGTATAATTGAATGTTGGTTGTAGTAGTTTGTTGAAATACAACGTGCTATACGGATATTAAGCATGAATATGAGGTGCCCTTTGCTAGTGCTACCTCTGTAAAAAATTTCATTCAATTCGGTTTCACCGTGTTTGAATTAATATGGGGAATCGATTTGCACACATACATGGCCGCTATCTGCAAACTATTGGGCTGAAGACCTTGTAGTTCAGTCAAAAGATGCTTCCCACAAAAAGGTATGTTGTTGCAAAATTTAGTAGAGATCAAATGATTAGGTTGGTCGTAATTTGATTTAAGCTTTTAATATTTGGGTGGCCACCATTATGTTTCCGTCAAAATGGCGGCGATATAAAACATGGCACTGGAGTGGCCATTGCTAGTGCTACCTCTGTACCAAATTTTGTTCAATTCGGGCTCACCGTGTTTGAATAGATAGGAGGAATCGATTTGCACACATACATGGCCGCCATCCGCAATTAGTCAAAAGATTTTTCATACAAAGAGGTATAATGTTGCAAAATTTGGTAGAGATCAGATGATTAGATTGGTCGTAACTTGATTTAAGCTTTTAACATTTGGGTGGCCGCCATTACGTTTTCGTCAAGATGGCGGCGATATAAAACATGTGCCTGAGGTGCCCTTTGCTAGTGCTACCTCTGCACCAAAGTTCGTTCAATTCGGTTTCACAGTGTTTGAATTGATAAGGGAAATAGATTTGCACACATACATGGCCGTCATTTGAAAACTTGGACTGATGACCTTTTAGTTTGGTCAAAAGACGCTCGCCAAAATTTGGTAGATATCGGATGATTAGGTTAGTCGTATTTTGATTTAAGTTTTGAACATTTGGGTGGCCGCCATTACGTTTCCGTCAAGATGGCGGCAATATAAAACAAGACACTGAGGTGCCTGTACCAAATTTTGTTCAATTCGGTTTCACCGTGTTTGAATAGATAGGGGGAATCGATTTGCACACATACATGGCTGCCATCCGCAATGTATAGGGCTGATGATCTTGCAGTTTAGTCAAAAGATTTTTCATACATAAAGGTATAAGGTTGCAAAATTTGGTAGAGATCAGATGATAAGGTTGGTCGTAATTTGATTTAAGCTTTTAACATTTGGGTGGCCGCCATTACGTTTTCGTCAAGATGGCGGCGATATAAAACATGTCCCTGAGGTGCCCTGTGCTAGTGCTACCTCTGCACCAAAGTTCGTTAAATTCGGTTTCACAGTGTTTGAATTGATAAGGGAAATAGATTTGCACACATACTTGGCCACCATCTGAAAACTATTGGACTGATGACCTTTTAGTTTGGTCAAAAGACTCTCGCCATATGACTATATGTAGTTGCAAAATTTGGTAGATATCGGATGATTAGGTTAGTCGTAATTTGATTTAAGCTTTGAACATTTGGGTGGCCGCCATTACGTTTCCGTCAAGATGGCGGCGATATAAAAATGACACTGAGGTGCCCTTTGCTTCTCATAAGTCTACTTTCATTTTTTGCAAAAATCGAAAGTAGGCTAAAGGTGAGTGGAAATGTGAGGGCAGAGTCGGAGACACCTGATGTTTAGGTCAGGAACTTCCTAGGATTTGAATACCAGTTTATGAGCCACAAACAGGGAAGTAGTGTTATGGTGGCCACATAACTGCTTTGCTAATGATTCAGAGGAGCGGCTGATGTAGAAGACTGGGGAATGAATTATATGGTCAATTGGCTGTAATAAAATTATATTTATTAGCTATAAACCATTTAAATGTATGAATAAAAAAAAATTAAATGCAGTGTCAGTAAAATCTAGCCATCCCCAAATATTTTTATTTAATGTTTCTTGGTCAGAAAGAAATCCTGTGTTGGGATTCAAACTTACAAAGTGACAGGAGTTGGTCGCATAGCTGGCTGTTATTTGAAAGCATTTAACCACAATTACAGTGGTCCCTGAAAATACAACAGTTTATTCATTTCCATTTCAGCTGTGCAATCCAAGCTATTCATTTCCTTATTTTATCTCCCCACATTTCATACGTTTTCTTACCAAGTTGCAATTGGCTAGAACAACACTTGCTCAAGAAAAGTCCACCTCGAATCCACGATAGTACTTGTGTCAGCAGGTGAATATACTGTAATCTTTTGTTTCTGTATTGTCGAAGAGCTTATTAGCAATAAACAAAAAAAAATTGGGTCTGAAGTGAATATGGTGTATTGAAGTGTTTAGGGTTACTGAACATGAAAAGGATGCTTTAACTATTATGTGTACATCTCAACTAGGGCTAATGATCAGAAACGTATTTGGGATGACCCGATTAAACGTTTAAAACATCTTATAGAATATGTTTTTTGAATTTAACATTATGTTTAAAAGTTTCCTTAAGATAAAAGTTTAAATATTCTGTAAAGAAAAGTTTTCTTGAACATTCAGAGTTTCTTTTTAATCTTGACCCTATCAATGATTTTGCACTGAAATTTAATAATTTTTTTCTGATGACTGACGTTTTGACTGATTCTTAGGGAAGTGTTACGAAGGTTTTCAGTTCACAAGTCAAGTGCGAGGAAAAAGTGCCCAGTCTAGCAGTATACTGATATTATGTATTTAATAGCACCATCTGGTATGAGAAATACCAGTATATCGCTCGGGCTTAAAAGCTGATGAAAGGAAACAATAACACTCTTGTCAAACACGAAATACCATTATGGTGAGTTTATTAAATTAAGGAAACAAAATGGAACACATTGTAACAGTTTTGCTAGCCCACACGTTGAGCGACAAGTGTAACGTTAATTAATGCCCCATGTTGGTAGCGACAAATGTAGCAGTTTGACTGCCCCTAACTGTTGGGAGATAAATGTAACTGTTTACCTTTGCCTAAGCTATGTTGTTTTAATGGGCGCCAAGACCTCAACGCAATGTTGAAATCTAAATTTGTATTTAACAACGTCTAGCTCTGGCAGAACACATTCAAGACTCTATTCACTCAGATCGTGGTATGATTTGATCATTAACCCAACAAACAATTGTATCAGGAGAAGGAATTGGTCTATATCTAATGCTACCTACTGAAAGCAAAGATTGCATTGTAAAAGAAATGAATTTATTATATAAAACAAGTATAGCAAAATTAATAATAATAATAAGTATAAAATTTAAATTGGAGCGTTGTGCTTTGAATATTACCGATAGAAAATTACGTGAAAACGGAGTCTGATAAATTATTGATTTTACTCTTATTCCCAAGCTATGAAGTTACTGAAATATGAAATATAAAACCAAGAGAAATGAGAGATTGCGTATTTCTGCGTCATTCGCGCTTACCACTGGAAATGGCCAAAGCTTTTCCCTCGTACTGGATGATGCTGTGAGCTTCCCACAGTCTCCTGGACGTCTCCATCTCCGTCGATATTTGATGATATTCTGGTAGATTAGATAATTCTATGGTCCGTACATAGGACCCAAACACTCGTACAACCACACTGGTTAAGTTTTACAAAAGTTAGTCCTCCACTCCACGGAACATCGGAGCGACTCCCGCTGAACCATACTCGGCAAGTTCTACACTGATTGTCCTCGTTCCACGGAACACTGAACGATATATGCACCCGTCGCATCCCCACTCTTCATCCGACTTCTAGCTTGCGTGGTCCTCACTGATTGGCTGAGCACGCCGCTATATTCCCCTCCTCTGGCTCATTACACACGGCGCGCGAGAGGGAGAAGTCGTTTTCCGGTCCATATATCCGCCTTTCCTTGACGCTGCGACCCAGGATTGCGTCATGCTTTCCGACAAGATTAAGCCTGTATATGAATTTCCAGTGACTCATGTCTCTCAAAATATCCTAACTGACGAAAACTCCGTAAAATTCCGCAATCACATAATTTTCTATGATATTGTCGTTCGTAATAATTTGCTTGATAGCGTTTTCTAAGACATAGAAAACCTATCTGAATGCTAATAATTTTTATAAAATGCTCCGAAAAATACCTTAATAATAATTATAATAAATTAATAATAATAATAAATTAACATGAAAAATTCTCTTGGCTGAACAATTTGCCGCGTAAATAAATATAGAATGGCTTCCTACTGACTTATGCCAGTTGCATAAAAAACCCTCGAAAAACACGTTATAACATTTAAGGCTAAAGAAACAAATTTTCGTGAAAATTGGTATAAAAATTGATCTTGATTTCAGAAAACTACTTTTGTTAAAAATGTTATCATTTATTTTTTATTTAATTTAATAAAAAATTAAATCAATTGACATTACCGTACCATTTTTAACAAAAATTATTAATTAACCATTTTCAGAACTCTATTTTATAATTTTTAAGACAAGCGGCCTCGGTGGCATAGTCTGTAACATGCTGAACTTTGCACAAGATAGCGGGTTCAAACCCAGCTGTAGTCGTCAGATTTTTAAGAGCGTTAAAATCCTTCGGTATGCCTTCCTTCGGAGGGGAAGTAAAGCCAGTGGGCCCATGTCATAGATTTAAGGCATGTAAGAGAACTTACCACTACAATTGGTATTTTGTAGCTGGCTGGTTAGAAACGCTCTATCAAGTGCTAATGCTTGCCGCTAGGTGTCGGTGACATCTGGTAGCGAAAGTTGAAACTACTTGAAATCGAACTTGCTGGGAGCCCACGGGCATTCAATTGAAATACCTTCCTATGGCTATTGGCTGCAATTCATATAATTATAATATTTAAGAGAAAAAAAAACACGTTTAAACGTTCTACCCTCTTTGATGAAATACAACTCCTTGCGCCCAAGAGCTAGAAAAATGAGAGAGGCAATAGAGATACCTATGCATCCCAACAATTTCAACTTTGAGCAGGGCTTACAGCTCTCCCAAAGTCTGGAAAATGGCATTAAATCACCTTCCAGAAACAGCTCCAGCCAGCCATAGGTAGAGCCCTGCGCGGATAAACAAAACGTTATCCGCATCCGCACGTCTGTTATCCGCCCCGCAACCGCACGACTTTTATCCGTATCCGCATGTTGGTTAACCAAATCCGCTGACATTACAATTATATTTTTAATTCATTAGATAAAGTATTAAAGCATTACATTTAGACATTTGAGGAGAAATTCATTCTCCTAGGCTGTGTGTGAATCGCAAGACAATGTTGACTGAGTTTCATCCCTTTGAGTAACGGCATGTGGAACAGGGCTTAATCGTCGGAAATACCTACGCAGGCAAGCGCAGGTATACATGATTTTTTTTGGCATAATTCATCACAACACTAATTGAGGGTACTTCCATGACCGGCTTCTCTCACTTCTCTATTATTCTCATACAATCCGAGCGAAAGCAAATAGTTAAATAACAAGAAACGCTTAATAAAAGCTAAAATTATTTAAAAAATCCAGTTCAACATCGTATTATAAAATCTATCCGGAAATATACTCTAAACATTATCCGCAACTTATCCGCTATCCGCACAATCATACAAACTATATCCGCAAGGCGAAAAATTTTGCGGATATCCGCGGGTTTATCCGCATTCGCGCAGGGCTTTAGCCATAGGCAGCAAGAGGATCCCTACACGGTCCGATACTGCTGAATAAATATGAGGGGCAAGTCTCCTGCCAGCCAATCTGCTATGGTGGCAAAATGTTGGCAAAGAAGCAACTCTGGGCGTGGCATAACAACTAGAAACACTACAAGTAGCAGTATATTCTTCCATGTTCCTCCTTATTTCTCCTTTACATTTCTTGTTCCTTTCTTTCATTTCATCCTTTAATGAAGAAGTTAATAATAAAAAGCATAGTGCTGGTAATCACTCAACCTTAGATGACCTTGATGTTTGTCCCATTAAAGCAACAATCACTACCACTATCAATGAGTAAAACTCTCTTCATGTGATAGAGCCCAAAACCATATACTGGAGAAGTCAACATTATTTTGAGTTTTAAGGTATGTGTACACCCATAAATTGTTAAAAAGTCGCATTTTTTTCAATGGTCGCCTCTGTAGCGTAGCGGTCAGCATGGTTAGCTGCCGCCCCGGAGGTCCTGGGTTCGATTCCCGGCTCTGCCACGAAATTTCAAAAGTGGTATGAGGACTGGACCGGGTCTACTCAGCCTCGGGTGGTCCAAATGAGTAGAGGGGGTTCGATTCCCACCTCAGCCATCCTCGAAGTGGTTTTCCGTGGTTTCCCACTTCGTCTTCGGGAAAATGCCGGGATGGTACCTACTGTAAGGCCACGGCCGCCTCCTTCCCTCTTCCTAGCCTATCCATCCCTTCCCCCTGTTCGCTTTGCAGGTGAGGCCGCCTGGGCGAAGTGCTGATCACACCTCCCCAGTTGTATCCATCCCGACCAGATGTTCCAAGCTCCAGGACACTGCCCATAGAGGCGGTAGTGGTGAGTTCCCTCGCTGAGTCTGTGGGAACCACCAACCTAGAGGGTAAATTGACTAATTTTTTTTTTTTTTTTTTTTTTTTTTTTTTTTTTTCAATTTTGAATTTTACATTGTCTGGATTTGTTATTGTATTAGCTTTAATTTGGTGTAAATTATATAACACTACCTTAACTACTTTTTGAGATATTAGCATTTATGTAAAACAAGCTGTACCCGGCATGCGTTGCAATGCCAATCAAAGAAAGTGTTGGCGTTGAAATTCTGTTTTTTGAAGTGCTTTTGGATACACAACATGTTTTTCAATTTCCGTTAACTGCCCCTATGCTATCGTAAAATGGATTTTCTAATTTAGAATCAATCGTGGGAGCGTGCACAACAACTTTCAAAAGTTTCATCGCAATCGGATGAATGGTATATGAACGTATACGGGATTTTGTTTGAACGATTCGTGCGCTGTCACTCATTTGTTGATTCTACTCGTACGCTACCTATTGAGAAATGAATTTGCTAAGTCGAAACCCTACCCTGGCGTGTACACAATAACTCATCAAGGTTTCATCACAATCGAAGAAGGTTATATGAACCCAATATGGGATTTTGTTGAAACGCTTCGCGCGTCGGCACCCATTTGTTGCATCTACTCTTGCGCTACTTATTGTGAAATGGATTTACTAAGTCGAAACCCTTCCCTGGCGTGTACACAATAACTGATCAATGTTTCATCGCAATCGGATGAATAGTATATGAACGCATACCGGATTTTGTTTAAACGATTCACGCTCCGTCACTCATGTGTTGAATCTACTCGTGCGCTACCTGCTGTAAAATGTATTTACCAAGTTAGAAACCGTCACGTAAGTGTCCACAACATCTCACCCAAGTTTCATCGCTATCGGACTAATGGGATATGAAGACATAGGGGAGTGTATTGAAACGCTCCGCGTGTCGTCGTTCATTTGTCGAATCTACTCGTGTGCTACCTACTGTGAAATATATTTACTAAGCCAGAAACCTTCCTTGGAGTGTCCACCATATTTCACCCAAGTTTCACCGCTAACGGCAGAATGGTATATGACCTTATACGGGACTTTGTTGAAACGCTTCGCGCGTCGTCCCTCATTTGTTGAATCTACTTGTGCGCTGCCTGTTGTATAGTGGATTTACTAAGCCAGAAACCTTCCATGAAGTGTACACAACATCTCACCCAAGTTTCATAGCTATTGGACGAATGGTATATGAATGCAGACGGGACATGGTTGAAACGCTTCGCGTGTCGTCGCTCATTTGTTGATTCTACTTGCGCTACTTATTGTAATATGGATGTACTCAGCCAGAAACCTTCCCTGGAGTGTACACAACATCTCACCCAAGTTTCATCGCAATCGGATGAATGGTATGTGAACGTATACGGGACGTTGTCGAAACGCTTCGCGCGTAGTCACTCATTTGTTGAATCTAAACGTGCGCTTCGTATTGTAAAATGGATTAACTAAGCCAGAAACCTTTCCTGTAGTGTACACAACAATTCACCAAACATTTATCACTGTCAGACGAATAGTATATGACCTTATACGGGACTTTGTTGAAACGCTTCGCGTGTCATCGCTCATTTGTTGAATCTACTGCTGCGCTACCTATTGTAAAATGGATGTACTAAGCCAGAAACCTTCCCTGGAGTGTACACAACAGCTCACCCAAGTTTCATCGCTATCGGATGAATGGTATATGACCTTATATGGGACTTTGATGAAAAACTTCGCGCGTCGTCGCTCATTTGTTGATTCTGCTCCTGCTCTTCCTATTTTTAAAGGGATTTACTAAGCCAGAAACCTTCCCTGGAGTGCACACATCTCAGCCTAGTTTCATCGCTATCGGACGAATGGTATATGAACGCATACGTGACTTTGTTGAAATGCTTCACGCGTCGTAGCTCATTTGTTGAATCTACTCGTGCGCTGCCTATTGTAAAGTGGATTTAATAAGCCAGAAAATTTCCCTGAAGTGTACACAACATTTTACGCAAGTTTCATAGCTATCGGACGAATGGTATATGAATGCATACGGGACTTTTTTGAAACTGACTTTGTTGAAATGCTTCGCGCGTCGTAGCTCATTTGTTGAATCTACTCGTGCGCTGCCTATTATAAAGTGGATTTACTAAGCCAGAAAATTTCCCTGAAGTGTACACAACATTTTACGCAAGTTTCATAGCTATCGGACGAATGGTATATGAATGCATACGGGACATTTTTGAAACACTTTGCGTGTCGTCGCTCATTTGTTGAATCTACTCGTGCGCTATCTACTGTGAAATGTACTCACTAATTTGGAAACCTTCACGTAAGTGTATACAACATCTCACCCAAGTTTCATCGCTATCGGACGAATGGTATATGAACACATACGGGACTTGTTTGAAACGCTTCGCGCATGGTCACTCATTTGTTGAATCTACGCGTGCGCTACCTATTGTAAAATGGATTTACTAAGTCAGAAACCTTCCTTAGAGTGTACTCAACATCTCACCCAAGTTTCATCGCAATCGGTTGAGTGGTATATGAATGCATAGGAGACATACACACACACCCACAGACAAACTATCACGTAAGATTGATTTTTATATATATAGATGCTGCACACTGAGCCACGACCCCTTTAGTGGACACGAGGCAATTTCTTTGCTTTCTGCTCATGCTGATCATCTGTGACTTGTTTTCTTTCTAATTACTCATGTAAAATATTGAGTTCACTCCATAGTAACCCTGTGCTGCTATCTATGAGAATTGTTTTTAATTATTTGAATCAGCAGCTGTGAATGTTTTGATGTTTTGAGCACCCTTGCATTTTGTAGGCCTACGATTTATATTGATATACTTTTAGAAAGTTTTTGAGCAATTGTAATTTGTTTATCTTGAATATTGTTGTTATAACCATGGGTATCAGAAGAACTAAAAGGAGCCTGTAAAGAAGTTCCATGGAAACCAGTGAATCCATATGGACTTCCCTGTATCATTTAGCAGCAGACAGGAATGAGGAACTCCATGGTAAATGTCCCAAAGGTGAAGGCAGTTGGTGTTCCTTCCAAAATGCAGTGGCAACTGGCACACTGGATAGATATACGCCTAAAAATGGACTACCTGACGATGTACTTGAAGTTGTCAAGCCAGTGTGCTCCAAGTTGACTGATCCTGCCATGCTAAGGCATTGTCCCCATGGCAAAACACAAAACCAAAATGGAAGTTTTAATGGCATGATATGGAGAAGATGCCCAAAAGATAGTTATGTAGGACTGAAAACATTGAATTTTTGTTTTATGGATGCTATTTGCCATTATAATTGTGGCCGAGATGTAGAATTGGAAATTCTAAAGTGGGTGGGTGTTACTATTGGTAAACATACTTGAGCCGGTGTGGAGTTGGCTAAAGCTCTAAAACAGAAAAAGTATCACCTATAAAACATCCCAGAGCAGAAAACCAGGAGGAGGTACCTGAGAGGAAGAAGGAAGATGAAGGAAGACCAGAATACTGCATTAGAAGGGACATCATGAGGCAGGAGGTTTCTGAAACAGTTGTAAAACTTTGAGATGGATTTCTCTGAATAACAATTTTTAATGACCTCAGTATTTCCAAAAATCATAACATTAGACATAATTATCCTATTTCACTGATTATGTTTTTAAATGAAAGCCAAAAGCCTACTCCAGTGCACTAACCTCTGATATGTAACTAATGTAAAATATAATTATTTATGTGATTTGTTTATAAACACTCACAAAAAAAATTGTAATCATTAAAGTAATAGGATACCAGCAGGCACAATTTCATTCTAGGTTCACTACCTAAAAGTGTTGTGAACAAAATGCAAAAATCAGATTTGAGGAAAGTCAATTAATTTGGGAGCTATGATGTTTAAAACAATATAATACATTTTTAAACAAAATAATTTGTTATTAACAAATAATGCAACATTTTTAGTTCATATACATACTGATCTTTCTACTTTTTCTTGCTCTTTCTAGCAACCTAAATTCTAGACAGGTAACTTTGTAATTTAAAAAAAGAAAATTTTGGGTGTACACATACCTTAAATAATGTAGCACACTTTTAACAGCCAAGTTTATTTCGTAAAATCACTTATGATAGTTATCGAAGTATGTCTCTTAGTTTTATGTGAAGTAAGGGTCTTAATATACACATGAACTAACAAGAATACTCTCAGATATCCTCAGGTACAACCACATCCAAATATCTGATGATCTAACCCTGTCCAAAACTTTAACGCAAACTACTGGAGTACTACAAGGAGATCCGTTAAGCCCAATTCTATTCAATATCATGACAGCAGACATTACAAAGATCATTCGGACAGCTCAGCAACACTCATACTTTATGCAGATGATATGGTAATAGGCTCAGAAGATAAAGAAGAGGTACAAACGGTACTAAACAGTCTCACCTCATGGGCTCTGGAAAATGATTTCCAAATAAATCACGACAAAACTAAACAAATGATTTTCAGAAGAGGTGGAAAATTCTCCCCAAAGGAAACACTGACCCTTCAAGATAATCGTCTAGAAGTAGTTTCAAAATTCAAATATCTTGGAGTTGCTCTCCAAACAACACTGTCATCATTCAACACTCATGTGAAAGAAAGAGCAACAGCAGCGATAAAAGCAATTTACCTCATTCAACCGCCTCAAAAACTCGCAATAAAAACTGCTATGACATTATTTAAAACGGCCATAGCACCAATGGTGACTTACGGAATCCACATTAATTGGGACAAACTAAAAGAAAACGACCTATTAACATTAGAGAAAGTCAAAGCCCGCTATATGAAAAGAGTCTTGGGTATTGGGAAGACAGTGCTGTTCAGACTGACTGAAGTCTTCACAAAAGAAATTTTCTTCATAGAAGACATTAGACTGCAGATGCTACTGCCTCGTACCGAGGCCTATGCGAGTGCCCTTCAAATACTCGAAGAAAAGCAAAACACTATCTGGGATGATTTCTACTCAACTGACGAATGGAAACAGGCAAACTATGAACTCCGACACGTAATGACACGATACGCTACACATGGATTTGAGTACAAGTTCTGCTGAAACAAGAGATTCCATCCACCAACTGAAGAATGTGTGTGTGATCTATGCAGTGAATGCTGTTCTCGATACCATGCAAAGTATTGCCAACAAAGATATACATCAATAACCCAAATGGGATTAGAATAATGTAAAGTAGGTTACTCAGTTTTGTATTTTGCACATTGTGCGCTATTTCAATATTAATAATATACCTGCACTATTACAGTAGGTTGCATAGCTAGGAGTAACTTATATACGTCAGTGCTACCAACATGATTCTAAGCCTGCTGAGAGGTCCAATTTTAAAATGCATGTAACTCCTTCCCTGACCCGTCCTGAAAAGAAAATTACATGGCTCTTGACTGCATTAATAAAATTATTGGAAGTGTTGACAGGTGACGCAGTGGCGTGGTGGTGATTCTGTACATAATAAGAAAATATTAGCGAACCTACAACACCACTTGCGGACGAGTTGTCCCACGTAATATTTTCATAGTACGGCCAAACCGGAAAAATGTCTACGGAAGTTTTGAAGGCACCTTACACCTGGTTTCTCCTTCTTGTGCAAATAACAATCGACCAAAAATATTCTTTGCATTGTAGTGTGCTTAACCATTGCCATACCTTAAGTCATATAGTTACTGAACAAATTGAACGGTAGAGTTAACTATCTGCTGCTTCATCAGCTGCGTCAGTTGGGTAAGTTGTCAACACTTCTAATCAAGCCTAGCTTAACACAAGCTATATCGTGCTCACTCGGGGATTCCCACGGCATTCGGCGAGAAGTGTGAAATCTTAAATTGAACTCCTGTAATATATGAACAATATGAAATAATAATTATAAATACAGTGCGAAATATACAGTACCGTACTTACATTATTACTAGACATTATATAGCCTACCTGTTTTTCAATGGGCTATAATCTATAGGTAGGAGAAAATTGTGGATGAAATGGCCAGTATGCTCGACTCTACTGTCCTCCGCGAATTTGGCCGATATCTTATGTTTATGGCCTACTGCCATTGGTAATTCCTGGTATTTGGGTTGCATGATATTCTCGTTGTAGGTTAGGCTATTTATTATGACAGCCCTCCAGGACTTATCAAGTAAACAACCACCCAGTCAGAAAAGCAGCACGTGTGCATAGGTGTTTAAGATTTTGCTCGTCACCAATTGGAACCGCGAACTTCTTCTGTCCCTAGCTAAAGAGCCTCATCAAATCCTAAATAAAAATGGGCTTCACAGAGTCATGTTCAGACTGTATTCAGCGTGTGAAATTATAAAATTTGTAAGTAGGAATACAGAGTATATTTGTTGACATAACCTAACATTTCATTCTCTTCTCGATTATAACTGACAGACTACTTCCTCCATGCTGGCTACGTGTGAAGTTTATTAATCAATCCTGTAGTTTGAACGATAAACAAATTTGATTGTTACAAATGGTTGGAAATTTGCATAGTTCTTGGATAACTAGCCTATATGGGCTGGACAAACTTCCTTAAAAACGCCTCCTTGAATTTGTCCATCGTTACACCAAAGAAGTATTTTCTATCTAAATTGCATTTTGTAAATATTGTCAATTCAAATAACAGTACAGTAAGTATGTAGTTAGTTTTAGTTGTAAGTAGGTAGTTAGTTTGTCTATTAGATATATGTCATTGTTCTATTAGACTGTGGTGTGTGAGTGTGTCTGGTAGCAGTTGCATTGTTTATTAGTTATAGTTCATTGTTTCAGTAGACTGTGATGTGTGAGGGTGCATGTGAGTGTGCCTGATGACAGACTGTTTTAGTGGTAGTATTTGTTGGTGGAACTTTAGTGTTTTTTTTTTTTTTAGTAGAATTTTGGTATTTAATTGTTAGTACGGTAGAAGGTTAGTATTTTTGTTAGTAGAATTGTTCTTTACTTATTCTGAAAGGGAGTAGCAGCCTTTCAGAATAAATCAAATCTTTACTAGTCTTATAGACGGTTAAGATATTGATAATATAAGCCAAATAATGGCTACACCGCGTCCTGCTGCACGGCTGAAAGCAACGGGAAACTACAGCCGTATGCTATTCCCGAGGATATGCACCTCTCTATGCATAATTACATGTGATGATGGCCTCCTCCCTTGTAAAATTTCAATCCGGAGGTAAACTAGTCCCCCGTTCGGATCTCCGGGTGGGGACTACTCGAGAGGGAGTTAACATCACAGAAGTGACAAAGAGGAAATCTGACATTCTACGGATCGGAGCGTGGAATGTTAGAAGTCTGCTAGGAAGTGGAAGGTTAGAAAACTTAGAAAGGGAAATGGATAGGTTGAGGTTGGATTTGGTTGGGATTAGTGAAATGCGCTGGCAGGAAGAACAGGACTTTTGGTCAGGAGACTATAGGGTCATTAGCACTAAATCAAACAATGGCCAAGCAGGGGTTGGCCTCATATTGAGTAGGAAACTTGGACAGCGGGTGGAATATTATGAGCAATATAGTGAACGGATTATTGTAGCAAAAATCAATACTAAACCTACCTGCACCACAGTGGTACAAGTCTATATGCCTACCAGTCAAGCTGATGATGAGGATGTTGAAAAGGTCTACGAAGAAATTGACGAAATTCTGAGGTATATCAAGGGTGATGAAAATGTTATAGTAATGGGAGATTGGAATGCTGTGGTAGGAAAAGGGAGAGAAGGGAAGATAGTAGGAGATTTCGGATTAGGTGAAAGGAATGATCGAGGAAGCAGGCTGGTAGAATTCTGCACCGAGCATGAATTGGTCATAGCTAACACCTTATTCAATAACCACAATAGAAGAATATACACATGGATGAGACCAGGAGATACAGGGCGTTACCAAATCGACTTCATTATGGTCAAGCAGAGGTTTCGAAACCAGATTTTGGATTGTAAAACATATCCTGGTGCTGACATAAACTCTGACCACAATCTGGTTGTAATGAAATGCAGATTAAAGTTGAAGAAACTAAAGAAAAGTCAAAAGCCAAAAAGGTGGGCAATAGACAGACTGAAAGAGAAGGATGTAAACGAAAGATTCAATAAGAGTATAAAGGAAGGACTAATGAAAAACCCTAAACAAACTTCAATTGCAGACGAATGGGCACTTTTGAAGAATGAAATAACAAAATCCGCAGAAGAAAACATAGGTAGGAAAGAAAGAATGGGTAGAAAACCGTGGATCACTCAGGATATACTAGAATTGATGGATGAAAGGCGGAAACACAAGAATGTAAGAGATGAAAAGGGGAAAGCAGAATACAGACGTCTGAGAAATGAGGTTAACAAGAAGTGCAAGGAAGCGAAAGAAGAATGGTTGAAAGAGAAATGTGCAGGTATAGAAAATTGTCTGAAATTAGAAAAAGTAGACACAGCTTATCGAAGGATTAAGAATACTTTTGGGGAAAAGAAGACTAAGTGCTGTAATATTAAGGACACAAATGGAAAGCCTCTAACAGATAGGGAAGAAAAGGTTGAGAGATGGAAAGCTTACACAGAGAGTTTGTATAAGGGAAAGGAGATTGAGAATCATGTAATGGAAAGGGAGGAGGAAATTGATGAGGATGCGAAAGGAGATTTAATATTGAGATCAGAATTTGATAGAGCTTTGGAAGACTTAAGCAGGAACAAAGCACCAGGCATAGATGATATACCGATTGAGTTGCTATGCTGCATAGGAGATGAAGGTCTGATCAGGTTATTTCACTTGGTGTGTAGGATTTATGAGGCAGGTGAGGTACCCCCTGATTTCAAGAAGAATGTAATCATCCCTATACCAAAGAAAGTGGGAGCTGACAGATGTGAAGATTACCGTACAATCAGCTTGATTACGCATGCTTCAAAGATCCTGTCTAGAATAATTTACAAGAGGATTGAAAGCCAGATAGAAACGGAGTTGGGTGAAGACCAGTTTGGTTTCAGGAGAAATTTAGGAACAAGGGAAGCTGTACTAAGTCTTAGGCTGATTTTGGAAGGTAGAATAAGGAAAGATAAGAGAACGTTCATGGCTTTTGTAGACTTAGAACAGGCTTTTGATAACGTTGATTGGACTAAATTGTTTGACATTTTGAAATCGATTGGAATAAAGTACAGGGATAGGAGGGTGATATACAATCTGTACAGAAACCAGACAGCAGTCATTCGAATTGAAGGACATGAGAGAGAAGCTGGTATTCAGAAAGGTGTTAGGCAAGGCTGCAACTTATCACCCATACTTTTCAATCTTTACATTGAACAAGCAATGAAGGAAATTAGAGAAAAATTTAACGTGGGAGTGAAGATTCAAGGAGAAATAATTTCAACTCTGAGATTTGCTGATGACATCGTCATCTTGGCCGACAAGCCTGAGGATTTGAATGAGTTTTTGAATGGTATGGACTCCGTCTTACGGAAAGAATTCATGATGAAAATTAATAAATGTAAAACAAAAATACTGGAATGCAGCCGAAATAAATCAGAAACCTCTATGGAGATCAAATTGGCAGGTGAAAAGCTAAAGGAAGTAGGAGACTTCTGTTACTTAGGAAGCAGAATAACCAGTGATGGACGAAGCAAAGAGGATATAAAAAGTAGGTTGGCTCAGGCAAAGAAAGCATTTCTACAAAAAAGGAATCTGCTGACATCGAATATAGATTTAGGTATTAGGAAGTCATTTTTGAAAGCCTTTGTCTGGAGCGTGGCGCTCTATGGAAGTGAAACTTGGACTATTGGTGCAGCAGAAAAGAGGAGAATTGAGGCATTTGAAATGTGGTGTTACAGGAGAATGATGAAGATCAGATGGGTAGATAGGGTTACAAACGAAGAGGTATTAAGACGAGTGGGAGAGGAGAGATGTTTCTGGCGACTGCTAATGAAGAGAAGAGATAGGTTGGTAGGACACATACTAAGACACCCAGGAATAGCAAGCTTAGTTATGGAAGGAAGGGTCGAGGACAAGAACTGTAGGGGTAGACCAAGGTTAGAATATGTTAAACAGATTGCCTCGGATGTAGGGTGTCGGAGCTATGTAGAGATGAAACGATTAGCTCAGGACAGGGAGGCATGGAGAGCTGCATCAAACCAGTCTAAAGACTGAAGACTCAAACAACAACGCATAGCTAGCATATGCACATACTATTCTTCTCCAAAGCATATTCAATGCTGCTTGCTTCTGATTTTGCATTGCCAGACGAGAGTGAGTGACAACCTGAATGAATCATCAACCTGGATTTACCTGCTTCATACAGGAGGAAATCTTGCTCATAAGGAAAACACAACCACATCAGTGAACATTTTTGTCTTGTTTTTAACACTCAGCAGATGAGAGGTGATGCCATCCTTGATGTAGGCCATTGCATGCGACTGCTAACTCAACTTCAACATTACAAGATTTTATTAATCTTAAACGTGCCACATACGGATTCTTTTCGTTGGAAATTTGGTTCATGGTGTAGTCACGTCCTAGTTTGTGAACCATGGGTAACGGCTAAGTGGCCTAGTAAATGATCCTGACAGTCGGGATACCAGTTACTATGGAATAGGAGTGGGCATCTTGAACTAATTCCGAGTCATGGCCCTATTTGTGCTCAGGCTGCTAGGACTACCCAGCTCACTTGTCTGTTCACCGAGGTGAAACTCCTGGAACCCTGTGTAAGTAAGGCTACCAACCCGTTTCACTTTTTCTTCTTTCCTAGCATATTTAAGTAAATAATCACATTGGGACTCTTGTCTTCTCCCATTCGCATCATATGTTCAAACCATTTTAGTTTACTGATCTCGATCTTGTCTTATAACTTCGGGAATCCTGTTTTCTCCCTAATTTCCTTGTTTCATGTGCATTTTTTTTACAAAATAATGCTTGTTGATCATTATTTTAAGTATTTGTGATCTGTGTGATGTTACTTAAAGCTTTCAGCCATGCAGCATTTAATCGTGCTTGGGCGTCGAGAATGGTCTCGCCATCCGAAGTGATGAGAGAACCAATGTATTTAAATTTAGTGGTTTTATTGAGTTGATGGTCTTCAATTTTAATGGTACCATTGTCTGTGTGCCACATTGCAGATATTCAGTTTATCCTATGTTGAGTTTTAAACCATTTTTGCCTAGGTGATCGATCCAGCACAGAGCACGATTCTCGAGAGTTTCAAGGGTTTGATCAGCAAGAAATACATCAGCAGCATTTAAGATTTCCATGGGTGACGTGTTGGTATGTCTGCTGTTACTGTATCCATGCACAAAATGAACAGAAGGGGCGAAAGTGCAGAACCTTGATGAACTCCAACACTGATGGGGAAAGTAGGTGAAACTTCAGCTGGACAACGTACCATACTTGTGATTGTGACGTTATGGTAGAGGGACTGGATGCATCGAACGTAAGCTTCTGGGATCCTGTGAACCCGAAGAGATCTCCATATGAGCACACTGTCGTAAGCCTTTTCGAGATCCAGAAATGCTAGATGTACAGGTTGGTTCTCTTCTCTGTGTTTTTCTGTGAGTGTAGGCATGGATTGCTTCTGTTGTACCAACCCCTTTAACAAAACCACATTGACTTGGATCATGCAGCGTATTAGGCTGTCAGGAATACGCTCAAAGATTTTCATCGTGTGACAGAGCAGGCGAATTGGTCGGTAATTGGAACAGTCACCAACATATCCTTTGCCCTTCCAAATCGGTATGGTCGTACTGGTTCACCAGATTGTAGGCAAACATCCATCATCAAGGATACAGTTGAAAAGTGCCGTAAGGATTTCAGTGCCATATTGTCCAAGTAACTTCCAGATTTCAGATGGTATGTCATCTGGGCCGGTCGCTTTGCCATTTTGCATTTTACTTACGGCCATTGACACCTCTTCTACTTTAATTTTAGGGACAGGTCCTGCTATTGGATTACTGCTTGATATAGCTGAGTGCGGAAACTCTTCTTTGCACATTCCTTTGAAATAATCTCTCCATCGACGTCTGTTGGGTCTCTAAGAGTTTGGTGGTTAGCATATTTAATCTGCAGGACATGTCCAATATATTCCGTTGCTCGATGATGGGATCTTGCAAGGCGATAAACCTTGTTAGCACCTTCTGATATATCAAGCTGGTTATACAGTTCCTGATAATGGTCTTTTTTGCTCTGGTAACAGCTTAGCAGTTGATTTCAGAGTCTTGTACTGATTAAGATCTTCAGCTAGCCTTGTTTGGTTTAAGTCTTGAAGGCCTGCTTCTTCGCTTTGATGACTAGTTGAATGTCTTCGTTCCACCACCAGGTCTGTTTATCAACGAACAGCTTTTCCTGCTTTGTTACTCCGAGGTTTTGGGTTGCCACTGCATGTACATGGTCTGTGATTTCTCTCCATATGGCATCTGCTGGTTGGTCACCATTTACAGTGAGAGCATTGAGCTTAGATACAAATGTATTCTTCACTTCACCAAGCTTCCTGCTTCACTTGTATTTTCTAAATCGGCTAAAAATGTCATTAGCAAGCTTTGGACCCATGGGAGTGGTTACCGGAATGACTTCATCTGACATCAGCCAAAAGGTGATGTTTCCTTTAGCACAATCTTTGATATGTGAGGAGGCTTGGATGAGTAGAACTTCCAAAGTTTAGAGAGCTTTAAAGCTACTTTTCAGTATTGCATGATTATCAATTAACATGAATTTATGCCTAACCTGAAAAATCACATGGCATTAGGAAAGGCATCCAGCCTTAACCAAAATGATCCAGATTAGCTCCTGTGATCCCAATAAATTCGTACTGCATGGCCATCAGGTTTTTCGTTAACTTTGAATCAAATTCTGATCTGTGTACTTTGATGACCATATTTGCAGGCATTATTTTTCCTGTATTATTACAGACTTGTACCGAGTACCACTTTATTAATATGAAAGTTTCATTCACTCACTCTCTCACAGAAAGATTGGCATTTCATTCATTTCATATACTCCAATTTTTTGTCTTTAAAAAATTCTGTATAATTATATTTTATACAGTGGCCTATGGTACGAGACAAATGCAATATGTCCAACTTCACAACTTCAGCACATTTAAAGAAACTCAAGGAGCTAATACAGTCATCACAACACATCAGACATTCTAAACACACCTAAAGTACACGGGGCTACATGACCGTATTGTTGCAACCCCTAAACTAAGGAACCAACCAAACTCAAGGAGTATTTTATTGTTATACCTACAGTAATAGTACTTTCATCATACTCGCAACATTAAAGGAATAGCAACGAAAATGTTTGAGCCAAGACAAAGAAGCCTCTCAGATTTCAACTTGCACAGAAACATGTCAGGAGACATGTATGACTGCCGATGCTGAAAATAGGAAGGAGTGAAAGAAATCGAGGGGTTCTACTTAAAAATTCAAAAAGATGAGTACAGTACATTGCAATCAGAACCCAGAAGTTTTACTGCTCTCTGTGCGATTCATTGGAATCTGATTAATGTGTCCACTGGAAATCTAGGCAACCATTTATTTGGCCTAAGCTCACGTTAAATCTTAATATAATATGGTTTACAGTGATGACTTGACCAGGAAGTCGGTGGTCGACTATATACTGTATGAGAAAGAATTAAATAAGAACATCACCGACATCAAGGTTATACCATCGGAGAACCTGGATAGCGACCATCGATTGCTGGTAATGAACCTGAGAGGGACTAAGGAGAAGAAAGGGACTGAGAACCAGGAAAGACGTATAAGGATATGGAAACTGAAAGGAGATAGGAGTCGGGTATCTCAAAATGGTAAAGGAAGGAATTCCAACAGATGAAGAAAGAGGGGTGGAAGAGGAATGGGCTAGATTTAAGAAGACACTAGTAGGTGCAGCAGAAGCAGTATGTGGGAGGACAAGTAGTAAGAAGAGGTGGAAGGAAACACCATGGTGGAATGAGAAGACAAAAGATATATTAGGGAAAAGAATAGAGCCTTTAGGAGTTGGTATCAAAATAGAACGGTAGAGACAAGGGAAGAGTACCACAAAAGAAAGGAGGCAAAGAGAGTAGTGGCTGAGGTGAGAAGAAAGTGGATGGAAGAGTGGACAAAGATGATGGAGGATAGTGAAGGTACAAAAAAGGTCCTGTATGGGATGGTAAAAAATAAGAGGCGAAGGATCCTACGGATTATGTTAGAATGGTGGACAAAAGGGAAGAACTGAAGAAAATGTGGAAAGAATATTTTGAAGAACTTCTGAACCCAAATGGAAACCACGGCGAGGAGGAAGAAATCGGGGAAGAGGAAGATGGACTGCAAACAGAGAAGGACTTAACATGGAAAGAAGTGGAAGATGCAAGGAGGGAAGGCACCGGGTGTGGATGAGGTGAGTGTGGAGATGGTGAGAGCAGCAGGAGAGGTGGGGATACAATGGTTGTACCGAGTGATGGAGGACAGCATGGAAGGAAAGGAAGACCCCCGAGGACTGGAAAAAGGGAATAATTGTCCCAATCTTCAAGAAAGGTAGTAGAACAGAATGCAGAAACTATCAGGGAATAACACTGATGAGTCATTGTGCAAAGATGTTTGAGAAAGTTTTGGAAAGGAGAATTAGGACAAGGATAGAAGGAGGGATGAGGGAAGAACAGCATGGCTTCAGAGCAGGAAGGTCCACAGTGGATTTGATTTTTGCTCTAAGGCAGTTACAAGAACAGCACTATGAGTATGGAACAGATCTACTGATGGCCTTCCTGGACATTGAGAAAGCATATGACATTGTATACAGAAACAAAGTATGGAAGTCCCTGGAGGATAGAGTAGAAAAATGGACTATAAGGAGGATAAAGGAGATGTACAAGGGAAGCATGAGCTGTGTGAAAGTGGGAGGAGAGAGCTCGGACTGGTTGGAACAGAGAAACGGCCTGAAACAAGGAAGTGCACTGTCACCGTTACTTTTCATTGTGGTGATGGATGACATTGACCCGAGTGGCACAAGTAATTGGGGAAGGAAAGATGAAAGCAATGGTGTTTGCAGATGATTTGGGGAAACAAAGAGGAGGAGGTACAGGAACAGTTGGACGTGTGGGAAAGAATAATACAAGGATATGGGATGAAATTTAGCATAAATAAGAGTGAGATGGTGATCACAACAAGAAGGAAAGAACCACAACGGGAATAACAATTGGTGGGGAACAGCTGAAGAATGTGGAGAGTTTCATCTGGGAAGCCTGATACAAGATAATGGAAGAAACGATAGAGAAATAAATGAGCGGGGGAGACAGGCAGAAGTATTCCGGAGGAGTGTGAGAAGCATGTTGTGGAGCAAGGATGTCCCGCAGAACAGCAAAAAGATCATATATCGTACGTACTATGTCCCTATCCTGACGTATGCCTCGGAGACCTGGGTTATACTCTGGGAGCTGCCTGAATAGGATTGACATTTGGCCGGATGTTTCACCTCAGTCATCACCTCTCTGCCTCTTGACCAATCCATGATCGCATAGTTGATGTCATAATTCTCTGCGTTGCAATATCACAGCCCACGTGCGTCAGTGCATGGTTAGCTGTGTCTCTGACTTGTACAGTGTGAACGCTTGTTATTCTAACCGAGTGTTGGTGCTTTAATGATAATAATAGTGCTTTAATAATTGTTTGTGTAGTACTGTAGAGTAGAGCAGCAGTAGTTAAAAGTAATTAGAAACTTATATTTGTGACTTTATTCAGTTTTCATTGACATTAACAGTCTATTTTCTTATTATATTTTGTTATGTCGGAGGCGGGTACGTTGGCTAAGGGAAAGGGTAAACTGAAAACCACTGGGCGAGGAATCATTCTGCGAGGTCAGTCCCGTGAATTGGTATGTTTTTTACGGGAATATTTCGAGAAGGAGAGAGATAACGGCGGTCCTTTAGTGCCTTTTAGTAAAGTTACCGAGAGAACTTCTGATGCCCTAAACATCAATAAGAATACAGTAGTGAAGATCTGCAAGGAGAGATTCCAGCTCGAAGAAAGTCAAAATAAATGTGTCAAACTCCAATAACTACCTACCTGAACCTTCGTTTAAAATGACTAGTTGGAAATAACTCTACGGATACACCTGCAACGAGAATTTCCAGTAATGCCAGTCTTAGTGGGTCACCCATCATCTAGCTACCAGTGTGAAGGTCCTTGATGCTATCCTTCAAATGGTAAGTTTCCTTTTTTTAAATCTCTGAACTGACTGTTCACTTTTTGTGTGTGTGTTTTCTTAAACATGATTTTGCTTTGAGTAACAAATTCCTCTCTCCAAAGTTAAGGCGTAGCTTGAGACGTTAAGCTAAGTAGCCGACTTGATGAATGATAATGATGCCACAATGAAAACTAACAAGATTACTGACAGCGTTATGACTGGTGCGTACAGCAATAATGGTAGTAAGAGCTGATGAAATGCCGAGACCTTCTACTCGAACATACGGTACTTAATAAGCTGTAAGAAAAACACGTTGAAAGCATGTGAATAAATATTTCTCGGATTTAAGTGCAAACCTGGCCTAACTATTTCGTTCGCAATATAGGAGCAAAATCCTCTTTTAAGCCTAACGCATTAGATTGTCACAGAAAAAAATGCAGGCTAACATTATTGTAAGTTATCGAACTCAGCGTTTTCTTAAAGCCGTTACTATTATCGCAAAAAATAAGGAGATAATGTATATTCTACATCTGTAGCAACTATTCTAGATTCTAAATAATTCTGTAGCTTATCACTGAAATAATATTATTAAATATATTATAGCGAGTTGAATGTACTGCAGTAACTCATTTGCCCACGAGCGCGCGGTAGGAGTGAGCAGTTTGGCAACCTCGTTCTCAGACCACATGGCGAGGCGATAACTGTCAATCCCTTTCTGGTAGCTCACAGAGTATATGAAAGGAAGGGAGAAGAGCAAAATACAGGCCAGTGAGATGAGGCTCTTGAGAAGCAGTATTGGAGCTACAAAGATGGACAGAATAAGAAATGAGAGGACCAGAGAATTAATGAAGGAGGAACCATTACAGGATGGTATAGAGAAATCTAGACTTAGATGGTATGGACATGTAAAACGAATGGAGGAGAAGAGGATACCCAGGAGGATACACGAGACGAAGTGGGAAGGAAAGAGCTCGAGAGGTATATACAGATTACATTGTGATAATTGCCAAGCAGACTATATAGGTCAAACAGGACGTAATTTCAGCATTCGTTATGCTGAGCATTTAAACGCAATTAAACATAGGAAGTTTTCGGCAATGGGAACACATATGTTAGAGACAGGCCATAAATTCACTAACATTGAAAAAGATCTGGAAATTTTGCACTACGAGAATAAAGGATCCGTCATGAACATCCTGGAACAAATTGAGATAAACACGGCTCAAAGCGTCAATCCGTCCCATAATTTAATCGAGATTAATTTAGAAGCAAACGTCTTGTACGACACTTTGAGACCATTACAAACAAAAGAAATTAAGCCAAATCGGCTGAGCATCTATCCTGAAACTCATAATTATATATGTTTGAGTTTAACAGCAGCTGTTAACAATATTTATAACTTATTTCCGAGTCTGTTCTTCATGCAGTAGTTTTAGCACGAGGTTGCGCCAGTTCATTTGTAGCTACGACCTCGCATGACTCGAGTCTGGAGGTGAGTGAGAGTTAGCAGCTTACAGCAGTTTTCATGTTTTCCACTTAAACATTTAGGACAGTCACTTCAAATTTCTTTGTAGTTTCTCAGATTTGCTCGCTGTTTAATTGGGTTAACATCATATTAGGAGAGAACACACAACATTTTCAAAGTTAATACAATCAGGCATAGACCTACAAGCATTTTTTACACTCATATGGGCTTTGGTGTAATTTTACAACATAATATTATTTCTTCTTTGGATGTCGCAAAACTATCGTACTGTTTTATCTATGGAATATTTACAACATAATTTTATTTCTTCTTTGGATGTCACAAACTATTGCACTGTTTTATCTATGGAATATTTTCATTGTATGTATTTGATAGTGTGCATCATATTTGTTTATGTCTTAATGAATATTTGGGCTGAGGAAGTACAGACGACTGTACGAAACATGTACCCAGTTGTATAAATAGATTATTAACATTGTATTGAAAAGACGGACATTATTAATAGTTTTATTACCGAGACACAGGTGGCTGAAGGGGGTGGAAGAGGGCGTGAGGAAGAGAGGAGAAGACTGTACAAGGGTGGAGGCTGAGATGGTGGAAAGACAGAAGACGTTGGAGAGGCTTGTGTTCCAAACAGACCCAGCCAGTGGCTGGAAACTGTGCAAGATGATGATGATAATATGGTTTATATTAAGGCATATTCAATTCCATACTGTATTTCAGCCCACAATGACATAGCTTTTGATCCTTGCCTCCAGGAGTTTAGATAATCCTTGTCAAGAGAATTGGATGGTTCCATGGATAAACTTTCGAATCAGGAAAGAAAGTTAACAAACTGCATATATTTTTATTTCATGTGCTTTCCTTACTTTGCAAAGCAAATATCTCTGAGAAGATAATGTATTTACAGATGTACATTATTAAAGCTAATATCAATGTAGTTATGTACAATGAAACAAAATCAATGTTTATATACAAAAGTATTATACTTGTGGAAAGTCACTGCATGTATGTAATTATATAATTCTAATTAGTGTTTAAATACTTGGAAGCATTTTTATTACAATGGATAAGAATACACAACAACATTTCAATTAATAACGTTCATAAATATTCTACTTTTATCACTGCCTCTTCTTATTTGCTTTAATAGCTCTCGCTTTCTGCTTCTCTCCACCAGCAAAGAATGATGTCAGTACCTCAGACATTTCTGGCATATCATATTTCGTTAGGTTGTTCAGCTGTTCCATTTCCTGAAACACCAAATCCAAGTTTTAAAAAAATATAAGATTGTACAATGTTACTAAGTAGTTAAAGAAACAACTGCTCAAACCAAAGTTTGAGGTGTCTAGTTGAAAAAGATACTACTGTACTGCTTTCCTGTGTAACAATTTTATGTTCACCAAGTTTCATATAGCCTATTCGTGTCTTAAACATACAACATTATGCAACAAGTCTATAATGGCAATAATTAAGACACGAGGATGTTTATAAAATAAGCGAAGCAAGTTTTATAATTTCCGTATGAGTGTCTTAATTACAGTACCATTATAGGCGAGTTGCATACGACTGTTTATGTTCGACGGGTATTATAACTCTATTTTATGTTCGAACATAAATATTATTAAGACATCAAATCATCTCTATAGGAAACACAAGGTGGACATACAATCAATTGACAGGAAAAGGATGATAGAAACACAGATAAAGGACAAGCACAATGACAGGCAGGTGCAAACAGAGGCTAAGGATGGTGATAATCTTCATAGCCAAACACACTGCCATCTTTAAAGATGGGTATTCATGCCATCAATCCAGTCATAGCTATTCGATGCTGTGTCCCCTGACAAGCTTATTTCGACCTCCCAGTCTCATTAAGTGGGCACGCAACAACTAGTTCTTCTTTCACGCAAAACAAAGCATAGCGGGGGACAAACACAGGACAGGAAGACTGGGAAAACAAAGATAACAGGACATCTTCCCGCTATAAATTGTTTTTAGCAATTAGAGAACAGGTCGCTGCCACCCTTTTGATGGAACTGGGAGGTCAAAATGAGCTCGTTGGGGGATATAGCAACTGATCGGATTGTTGGTGTGAAGATGGCAGTGTGCCGAGCTGTGGAGTTTGAATTTGCCCTTTATCTATGTTTTTCCCTTTCATCTCTCGCTCCACCTGCACATGCCTGTCATTGTGTTTGTCCTTGACTCACGTTTCCTGTCCATTGATTGATTGGTGTCATCTTTGGACTTAAATCATGCCAAGTGCTAATTTTATGCTCAATGACTCAAATTATATTAATTTTCCAGTGGCATCCATTGCAATAGGCAGTCAAACCATACCCCATGCTCATCTGCACAACCATCTAAAACAAGGGTCTTCAACCATTTCTTACTCAAGGGCCACATTTTAATGATGGTTGTTCTAAGATTTAATAACAAGTGCTCTTTAAAACCCCTCATCACATAATTTTATAGATTTACCCCAAACTAAAGAAAGATTGCAGAAGAAACATCGATCATTACGACAATTTATTTCGCGAAATGCCCAACGAAATAGTGTCAGTTTTAACACCAAAATCAACAGTTCTATTTCACCAAAAAATAAGGCCCTTATCTATTATGAATGAGGAGGAGCTATTCACCACGAATATACCTAGGTAGAGCATATGAACAAATATCTTCAGATTGTTCCTCTGATAGTATTTGGAGCAAATTTCAGCTATTCCTGAAGTTTAGACCACAATTCAGTCTATATATTTTATATAAGTTTCTATATATTATAAGATTATAATTTGGAACTACAATAGTGGGTCACATGCAGCCTGAAAATTGAAAAGCCTAGGTCAACTTTAAATAATACTTGTACTTTATTTGGTGGAAGTGTACACGAGAGGAAAACTGTGAATCTAACATTTTAAATAGTATATTGAAGACTGAAATTCTGTCCGAGTGCTTGTGGTAAGTAGTAGATTTTTCAAATAGTTGTTAAAAAAATATGATAAATCAAGAGGCACAAATTTGGACAATCAAAGATGGGACCAACTGAAGCATGTCATGCACAGAAACCATGGATTGGCAACAGTGTGACAGGTATCAAAAGGACTTGAAAATGAGACTGCAGTCCGCATTCAAATCAGAATCTCCTGCTATCCGAGCAGGTGCACCATGGTCTGCAATCAGGACTAATTCCTGAATCTTAGATGAAGACAGCGCTGACAAACGACGTCTTGGATATCATAGAAATTACCGTGATCTTGCATATGACAACCAAAGCCATATGGATGCCAAAGTTGGAACCTGACTTGGAATTATTCAAAATCAGAGAAATGACTTACGGAAATAGCTCCCCTTGGAGTGGTCATATTGTTGAGTAATAGCACAATGAAGTCTGTCAAGTCAAATGACCCATGAAATATCATGGAGTTGCTCGCCCTACAGTTCTCAGTACCTTCACTGTAAAACCCAAAACAATGGGAGCATTATTAGTTACTTCTTTAATACAATTCAGTTTCTTTGACAGTATTAGTCTGTGAGAACTGACGAGGCCAAAGGCTTTTCAGTAACACTGTATGAGAAATCACTCGTACGATAAAATTTTCTGTAGTACTGAAATTAGCCAAATTACCTTTTCTAATGAAGTATAATATAGTAGTAATAGATGCTTATTACTTCGCTATCCATAACCTGCCTTCCTTCCCTTTTTTAGATCACGACTTATATAGTAAAATTCCAGCTGTACCCACCATTACGAGCGTGAATTATTGCCAAATACAGTATTGCGAACTCCATGCTTACGATACTACTGTGTAGATATGCGGTACTGTAAAAAAAAGTAGTGCCCAATTCAATTGATAGTGCGTAGAGTTGCATTCATAGTTCACCATGAATTGTGTACGTTTTTTTCACCACTGTAATTAGTGTCTTTTGCAATAGTAAAATTTGTTAATCCAGACCAATGGCTTTTGCCTAGACCAACAGGGCCGCATTAGCCATATATACACCCCTGGCTTTTGTCACGCACAGTGGAATAGTCACGCATCAATAATCTTTAATTGGTGTTTTCTTGTAAAAGTAAAATTTGTTGAATCCAGACCAGACTTGTGTGATGTATTTTGTATCCCACATGTAGGTAACTGTAGTGATGTCAATGGGTGCGTCTTGGTAAGTGGCAGAGACCTCCTGTGCTGTTGAACATGCCGTTGTTAAATGAGTAATACATAAAAACATATTTTTACGTAATTTAGCACATATTTCCAGCGCAGTAGTGACCAGGATCAATATTTCAAGAAGATGGAACAAGATAAGAAAATCATATATTATCGAAATGAAAGTGAAAAAGTTACGAGTGACATGTCATTCAGAATTAATGGCTTTTCTTGGTGAATTAGCAGGTAGGCTACATATCTAACTTAGGGCAATGACAGTGGCAATAAAAGTATAAAATGTAATCTATTAGAACAAAATTGCACAAAGTAGAAATTACAGTACAGCAGGGAAGAAAATACATCTACAATTCTTGGTACTGGTTATGGAATGTAGCCCAGTCAATTAAAGTTTTCAGATACCATTTAAAAAAAGCAATGAGTTTAGCAACAATTTACTTGTTATATTAAAAAATTTCATCCATACCTTCCTAGTCTCTGGATCATTCATCATCTTGGGAAGAATCATGATCAAGAGCAAAGGCAACACCATCATCAAAACCTGAAAATGGAACAATAAACATAAATGTAAAATCAAGTTTATAAATAACCCTATATATCCACTACCAATGAGTATGATACCTTACTTCCAGCTCCAATTGGAAGCCAACATCACAGAATCTTGTAATATAACCCCAAGATCCATTGTTGAAGTTAACAAGCAGATTTAGTATGACTGATTTACAGCAAGTTATACGGTATGTTCCAAGTTCTAAAGTGGGCCTGTTTTTCAAACGCTGAGTAAATTTTGGAGTAGGCCTACTGTCAAACGGGGTTACTTGCAACACTTTTCAAATTCAAACCTGTGTAGCATAAAAACTAAATGGGATAAGTGAAAAGTTATTTCACACACAGTTTGGTTGGTTCCTCAGTTTAGGGGCTGCGACAAAGCGGTCATGCAGCCCCGTGTACTTTGGGTGTGTGTAGAATCTGACTGATAACCGGTATTAATTGTGATGACTGTATTAGTGTGTGTGTCTGTTTTAATTCAAGTAAGGACTGCAGACATTGAATTTTTTCAAGTAGTTCCTACTTTTGCCGCCAAACACCACCGTCAACGACTACTAGTTCAGAACTTGGTTACCAGAAGCCACCGCAGTCGGCTCCTGATAACGATCGTAGAAACCTAAGAGCATTAGTAAAATGTTTTAATCTATAATTTAGCTTCACACAGGTGTAATTAGTGGAAGGTTCTTTAATGCGCCATAAATGTATGACATGGGACCGCTGGCTTTACTTCCCCTCCAAAGGAAGGCATATTGAGGGATTTTTAACGCTCTTAAAAAATCCGACGACTTCGGCTGGGATTGAACCCGTGATATTGGGCATAGAAGCTCAGCATGCTACCAACTACGGTACCGAAGCCGCTTCCACACACAGTTTAATAGTGGCATAGAAAACAAGCTAACATAACAAAGAAGAAAATATTTTGTACCTTTTTATTCTGGGTGCCAAAAATAGGTGTATTGCAACAGCTATTTAAATTGCATACAATATGTGAGTTTGTCAACAACTAGGGTTACTTGCAACACTTATTAATTTTTTCTAACATTCTGAAGGTCTTCAGTTACAAGAACATCAATACAAAAATGTTGAGAAATTATTTTAATGTATTTTATTTAATAGTTGTACGGTAATCAAAAATATTTATAAATTTTAAGTTAACATTGGAAACCTGCAAAACCCTCAAACTCTACTGTTCGGCAACATGAAAATATTCATTGAAAGAGTCATGTCCCCTGTTAAGTGTTGGAGACATCAAAAATTTTACAATGTTTTCCAGTTTCACGTCCATGACGTCATCAACCAAGGGAAAGATTAAATTGTTCGCAACCTTTTTAACTTACTTCTTCTCAAAAATGAACAAGTAATGTTCATCTTTTACCTGAGCTACGAACTACTTGAATTCTTTTCGGTTTCTTCCGACTTCTTAATCTAATTTTACAAGAGCAAGATTATGAAGTCAGAAGAAACAAGAAGGAATTCAATGGCTACTGTCTACTTTTCTAATGTATGCTGAGTGCTCACGGCATGGTACCTGATTACCAGCAGATCTGCAAATGAATGCAAACGATCAGTGTTACTACTATCAGATTTTTTATTATGGATACTCGAGTTTAGGCCTTAATTACAACCAAACCAACAGACCTATTGAAAAACGAGTTATACCAATATTTTCCTTGTTTAATTCTGCGTTAGACTATATAAGCCAATTATTTTCAAGTTTATTAATTATTTATTTATTTATGGTTGTATGAAAAATTGTCCGTGTTTTTGAAGTCTTTTCTAGGAACCGCTCACTTAAAACTATAGTACATGGAAAACTACTTGGCTGAGGGTAATGAAATTTTTATATCTGATAGGCAAAAAAATTGGTAGTGCAAATCTCAAGTTTCAATTATTTTCAACCACTCGATAAAAAGTTCTTATACTTTTTCTGACGAAACGTTTTCTCAGCTCAGGATAAACGTACAGAAGGAGACTTGGTTTTATTTTGAAGCTCTCATTCGTGATTATCAGAAACTATGACCACTGTAAACTTACAGTGTGATGACGAATTTATGAAGAGTAGGCCTAATATTAATGGGAGGTTTTGTGCGTTCTGGCCTGTGCGATTAAAAGCGAGCGAGCGGGCTTGTGAAATCCGGTGCAGCGTTGCCGCGTTAAGTTGCAGTCGTCGCAGCTCACAACGAACGAACACTGCTTTAAGTTTCCTATCAACCTTTTATTTTCTTTCCTCGTACAAATTTCATTTTCCATCACCTTTTTCACATAAGAGCTTTGGACCTTCAATGGCAGGTTTAAAAATGGTTTGTCTTCCTAATTTGGAAATGTCAGACTACACAATTTTACATGGGCTATTTACATTATTTACATAATATCTTCATCTGAAGAATGGCTCTGTTCCGATGAATCAGAACTGCTGTCATTCATGTTAATTATGACCGGCTCGAAATGAGGGACATTTTCAGACAGGCCATCTATCTCACAGTAGTGGTCTTCAATTCTTTTAGCGTGTTTAATACATTGTTTCCAGAGTTCAGGAGCAACGGTACGCAAGGCTTCTCAGCATAAAACATTCATTGCTTCCATACTTCTACCATTTTGTAATATGTTAGCGCAAGTTCGCCCTCAGACAATGGTGGTCTCTGAGGCATTTGGATGTGATGAGGCCTATAAGTAGTAAACAAGAAGACTTAAAATAGCATGTGGACATAGCCAGGTCACTCTCATTCCATTACACAACTGCCCGGCAACGCTGCACTCGAATTCAACGGCTCGCCCGCTTTTAATCGCATGGGCCAGAACGCATAAAACCTACCATTAATATTACTCTTCATAATTTCGTCATCACACTGTACGTTTACAGTGGTCGTAGTTTCTGATAATCACGAATAAGAGCTTCAAAATGAGACCAAGTTTCCTGCTGTACGTTTATCCTGGGCTGAGAAAACGTTACGTCAGAAAAAGTATAAGAACTTTTTATTGGGTAGTTCAAAAAAATTGAAACTTGAGATTTGCACTACCAATATTTGTGCCTATCACATATAAAAATTTCATTACCCTCAGCCAAGTAGTTTTCCATGTATATAGTTTTAAGTCAGCGATTCCTATAAAAGACGTCAAAAATACGGACAATTTTTCATACAACCACAAATAAATAATTAATAACCTTGAAAATAATTGGCTTATACAGTCTAACGCAGAATTAAACAAGGAAAATATTGGTATAACTAGTTTTTCAATAGGTCTGTTGGTTTGGTTGTAATTAAGGCCTACACTAGAGTATCCATAATAAAAAATACGATAGTAGTGATAGGTATTGATACTGTACTATTTTGATAAATACAGAGCCGAAAGCAAAGCTCCTAAATTAAGGACATCTATGTTGCAAGTTACCCATACATGCACTGCCAAACAATAAAAAAAAGTATTTCCATATGAAGTTTCAGAAAATGTTAAATTTCTTTTATGTCATTTTGTCAACAACTAAATGTTATAGTAGAACACTACCCAGAAAAAATATGATAAGCAATCATTTGAGCAAGATAAGATGACTATATTCAGCTCTGTTTTATCTCTAAAACTAAGGAGCAACTTGCCAGTACAGTAATAGAAAGACACCACAGAACAGCATACGACATCCATTAAAAGTACCGACACATGGTGTAACCGGCCAACAACAATGTTTTCAACACATCTGACTGAAGTGTAAACTTGCAGGCCTGTCAGTGTGAGAAACTAAAATGGTGGGAAAATGTTGCAAGTATGTTTGATGGTATAATACTCTTGGCACAACTCGCTAGTAATTGTAGTTTGTTTTCTTCAATGAAATGAAATGAAATGAAAATGAAAATCCACAGCCTGCTTCCAGTCTCCGACCGGGTCAGGAATGGAATGAATGAAGCCCCCATCTAGCGGCGAGGATTTGAACTGTGCTGGCTGCCGAGGCCTGACGCACTCCGCTGGGGCAATGATTAAATGAATGACAGATGAAATGAAATGATAGTGGAGAGTGTTGCTGGAATGAAATTGTGACAGGGAAAACCGGAGTACCCGGAGAAAAACCTGTCTGCCTCCGTTTTGTCCAGCACGGATCTCACATGGAGTGACCGGGATTTGAACCACGGACCCAGCGGTGAGAGGCCGGCGTGCTGCCGCCTAAGCCACGGAGGCTCTAAATGAAATGAAATGAAATGAAAGGAACAAATTTAACAGGCAGGTAGGCCACATTTTTTTGATACTATTTGTACTGGATAAACCTTTGGTGTAGTTGTTTTTATAAGCCTGGATATGCACACTGATGACACGAGTGTACAGCAAATGAATATTAGAAATATTAAAGACAGGAACATTTCTTATGAAGAACTGAAGTATTACAGGCTTATATACAGTGCATTCTTATGCTACGAAAATGAGAAAGGTAGACCAATGGGTGGTATAACATGCCTCCTCAATCCAAGGTTATGTCCTTCCCAAGTAGTTTATTAAACAGAGATAACAGTCCACCTTCTGGCATAGCGGCTGGCATTCTTTGCTGTTGCCCCGGGGGTTTAGGTTTGATTCTCAGCTCAGTCAAGAAATTTAATTTTGGTCTGAGGGTTGGAACAGAGCACATTCAGCCATCTTGGAAATAGTTTTCTTTTGTTTCTCCACTTCTACTCCAGGCAAATGTTGCGATGATTCCTAACTGAAGGCCACAGCTGCCTCCTTCCCAATCCTCAACTGAATTACAAATACACACACTACTGCAGATACCACAACACAGGTTATCAGACAATTTTTACATACTTTTTAAAAGATCTAAATTTGAGAGTTCTTCATTCGGGATCATGTCCATTACATTGATTATGCCCTCTGTATTCTGTGTCATTACTCATGATATCACTTGTGTTTGACTTCTTCGAAACATGCTTTAACGCCAGATTCCTTGAAAATGAAACAGTCTTATAGTAAAGCCCCTCAAAGTTCTGGATTCTCAGTGAGAATTCCTATTTTAAAGGCTTTGTTTCTGCTCACTGTATTTAGCTAATCACAAACCGCCTGTCCTTTTACACCTTTTTCTGCAAGGTGTGCAATTAGGATTTCCTCTTTCACTGAGTGATGTATAAGTCTTAATTATATATGACCAAGCCATTTGATCTCCAGATTTTATCTGGATGTCCCATTATCCCTGTTCCTGTGATACGGGTAATTTTCAACAGTTTCGCTGGTCGCCATATTTCCCATCATATCACTTGACATGATGCTGACCAAATGTACGATATTAACTGCAATGACTGGTGGTGTCTGTTTCTCTCTATAATTTTATGTTTTTGGCTAATTTTCTTCATTGAAATCTGATTGCGATACTTTCTTATTCCAGTGACCATCTCCAGTCAATTTGGTAGTTTCCTCTCTGTCAGTGTTTGACCTGTAGTTTTTCTTCTTTCCTCCTCCTGGTGGTGGTTGGGGAGCTTTCAATTTGATATTTGGTAGCATTGGCCAGTGATGCTGGCTGGCATTATCTTGACATTGTGTCAATATCCCCCCCCTCTGTTATTTTGTTTCAAATCCACTGGTTGTTCTCTGTTCTGTATAGTTACACAAGAGAGCTCCTTGCTTGTAATATAAAGGATGGTAACAAGTTTCTTGTTTACATCAATATGCAATTAAACATTGCGATGCAGCCGCGTTTAGGGAATTATTAAGGACCTCTGTGATGTCACGGCTGACATATTGATATTGGTGTGCTTTGGTTGCTGGGAGTTGGTTGTCACCTGATTACTACGTCAGTTCCGTGGGTAGTTTGGCACGGGAATTCGCTGAAGTAGCTTCGCCATTTTTGTCACTCGTTAGCGTTTTGTAAACGCAATATTAAAATAAATATTCCCTTGTATAATCTATTGAACAAGATTTTGATATTAGCAGTGATGTGTGCGCAGGTTGTGTTGGCGATTTGTAAGAAAATTGTTAATAGTGAGGCATTGTGTGGACGATAATTACTGCTTCTTCTTCTACATGGGGAATAATACGGCCTGTGGGATCCATTGGTGAGTTTTAATAAAGTTGTTCATATATTTCTTTTGGTTGTTGCAGTTAATTGAAAAGTTGCACTGTGTGGGGGAATATGCCTGGTAAAATAGGAATGGGTGGGTAAAATATAGGCAGAAATTGGCATTTACAAGACCACTTGTAAAAGAGATATGACAGTTTTCTATTAAACCTATATAGGTCATTTTTGACGTATCATACAGTATGTCAAAACACATTATTGACCACAAGGTTTTATAATCAAATTATGTTTTAGTTTGTGGTTGTTTTTGCGTATGTCATTGTGTTTGTGTATTTGTAGCCAACATTGGAAATAAAAAAAGAAATGACACAAAACCATTTCTTGCCATGCGGTGGGAGGGAGGGAGGGAGGGAGGGGGGGTGATGTCAATAACATTATTGACCACAATGTTTTATAAGAATATTAAAATGTGTTGTGTTTGTGGTTTTGATGGAAATTAATGAGACTGCCAGCAGCTATCGAGGTATACTTTTAGGTGGGAAATGTGTTTCACAATTACATTACTGCTTGTGGACAGATTACAGGGGTGTTAATGTATTGATGCCAACCGGCGATTATTACAGACCACGATTGTTTGTGAATAACATTTCAATAAAAACTAATTGGCAGCTTTTGTGATGTTATCAACGACTTACAAGTGGACCCTACCGCAATCGGATTTTTGTAATTTTTCCCACTTCGGGTACGTACAGTTCAGACCTCGAACAATAATTTCCCAAAGCCGTTCAAAGCCATATTCATAAATTCTCGATAAAATCGACTTCGAAGTTTTCCGAGAGCTTCATATCCAGTAAAGATGTTACAGACTTTGAGCAGGACGCGTGGCTCACCCGGTAAGGTTTGGGCCCAGTAATCGCTGGGATGCTAGTTCGAGTCTCGCTTTGGGTGCTATATTTTTGTTCTTTCTTTCAATTCATATAGTACTAATGCGATTGAAATATAAAAATAATCAAGTTTGTAATAATTCACAGATATGTAATTATAATTTCCAATGAAAAACTCACGTCTCATTTCTAATTATATCCTATTTCAAATTGCGAATAAGCGACAAAAATAATATCCAGCAATAATATTCACACCTTGTACAGTGTTGGAGTTGGTAGTTAACAATTTAAGTTGGCAGCATTGATTTTATATTTTAGTATTCCTTGTGTTGTTTGTGCCTTGTAGCGTGATGGACGTGTAAATATACGATCTACTATTTCGTTAACCAACTCTCGTTATTTCCACTGAAACTTGAAGATTAGTTAACAACAGGTTATGGGCCCAGAGCAGTGCGAAGTACATAGATCAGAGCGTGAATTACGGATTGTTGAGATTGAGATGAAATCTGAATTTTAAAAACAGATTGTGAGTGTTTGTGACTGAACCGGCGAACGTTACAGCGACAGTACCAAGATGGCTGACGGAGATGACAAAGACCTCGTTTCCATTCCAAAGCTAGAAAATGGAAACTACTTCGACTGGAAACTGCGAGTGAAGGCGCATATGATCGATAAGAACTGTTGGGTGGCGATTGAACCAGGCTTCGATGAGAACGAGTTGAATGTGGATCAGGCACGCTTAAATAGGAAAGCTTTGTCAGTATTATACAAATCCGTTGGGGATGATTTCTTGTTAGATGTGGAAGATTGTATTAGAGCGAAGCATGCTTGGGAAATTCTGGAAGAAATTCACGTCTCTTCTACCAAGTTTAATGCACTTCAGTCCTTGAAAGAAATGACAAATATTTCGAAGACCCCAAATATGTCGATGCAAGAGTATGCGGCCAGTATCCAGAGATTGAACAAAAAAATTGCCAGGGGTGGCATAATATTCGACGACGAGATGATGGCCAACTTCCTGCTAGTCGGGCTACCGATGGAGGAGTACGAGACCTTCGTCCAAAATCTACTGAGGGAGCCGGATCTTACAACACGGAAGGTTAAAGGATGACTTCTAGACGAGGAGCGACGCCGGACCCAGTTAGAAGCCGCGCAGGAGACTTCCGCATCAAGTGCACTCATCTCCAAGAAAGGCAAGAATGACAAGTTAGTGTACAAAAACAGTAAGAAGAATAGTGTGCAGAGTGGAAAAAGTGGTGATAGTAATAGTGTTAAATGTTACAAATGTCAGAGGTTAGGGCATATTAGCAAGTTTTGTCCAGAAGTTAAATGTTTTAACTGTCACGAGTATGGTCATTGGGCATCAGATTGTACCAAAATGAAATCATATAATGGAAAAAGGGACGACAATGGAAATTCCAATAAAACGGGGAAGACTATAGCCTGTATCAGTGTGTTCGCAATGGTGTCAATGAACAGTTCTGATGTTTGGTACCTTGACTCGGCAGCGTCAGAACATATGACGTCTAAAAGAGAGTTGTTTTCCTCCTATTCAGAGTGTAAGGGCAATGTTAAGATTGGACAAGGGCAACTCCCAGTTAGTGGAAAAGGTATTGTCAAACTTGCATTATCTGATAAGTGTGGTGGTAATGTGCTTGAGATGAGAAATGTTTTGCACGTTCCAGATTTAGCATTCAATTTAATTTCAGTTGGGCGCTTAGCCAAGAATGATGTATTTGTTCACTTTAACAAAGAAGGTGCTAAAGGTATGTATAATGATAAGTGCGTGTTTACAAGTCTTGAATCAAATGGGTTGTATTTGTTGGAACCTAATCACAGTGTAGCTTGTATATCGAATGCTGATGTCAGTGAAGATGAGATGAGTGATGAAATTGAAGCTGTAGCCTTGCGAGCAGTGAGTTCAGATTTGTGGCATGTAAGGTTAGGGCATCCACATGAAGCTGCTATGCAGAAAATTCCATATTTGTCAGGTTTAAAGAGTGAGAATAAGAGTTGTGATGTGTGTGTTCTGGGGAAGATGACTAGATGTAGCTTCCCGCAGAAGAGTGAACGCCAATGCAGTAAACCACTGGAATTGGTACATAGTGATTTGTTAACATCTCCTGTTAAATCAAATGGTGGTCATAAATACATGATGAGTTTTGTGGATGATTATTCCAGATTTACAGTTGTTAAATTCTTGAAAAGTAAAGGTGAGGCTTTCTCAAAGTTTTTGGAGTATCAAGCTGAAGTAGAGAAAAAATGCATGACTTGAAACTTAAATGCTTTCAAACAGATGGAGGTGGCGAATATTGTGGTAATAAATTCGAGACCTATTTGAAAGCGAATGGGATAGGTCATAGAAAGACGGTAGCTTATACTCCAGAACAAAATGGTATAGCTGAGAGGTTTAATAGGATTGCAGAAGATAAGATAAGGTGTTTGTTAGTGCAGTAAGGTTTGTCAGATTCGTTTTGGGCTGAAGCAGCCAACACTGCTTGCCTTACTAGGAATCTATGTCCATCTAGGGCTATTGGGAATCAGATCCCATATGAAATGTGGAAGGGAGAGAGTGCTGAAAAAGAATATCCAAGGTTACGTGCATTTGGTTGTAAAGCTTGGTTATTTCAGAAAGTAGGTAAATTTCAGCCCCGAGCAGTGAGATGTGTATTCATAGGTTATGAAAACAATGTGAAAGGGTATAACTTGTTTAATCTTGAGACTAAATCATTTGTGATTGGATATCATGTAAAATTTGATGAAAGTATATTTCCCATGGTAGAACAGGTTAGGCCTACTATTAAGCATGTTCAAACTGATGTTATGATAAGAAATTATTGTAGTGATGAGTCAGAGATTGAGATTGAAAGCAATGTCCAAGAGAATGATAAAAATGTGATTGAGGCTGAAAATAATGAGAATGTTTTGAGAAGGAGTGAAAGGTTAAGGAAGCGTAAAGAATGTTCTTGCTGTAATTTGTCGGTATATGTTGCTGATTATATCGAAGTACCATCGAGTGTGAGTGAGGCATTGAATGGGGAGTTCTCTGATGAATGGAGAGATGCAATGAAAAGCGAGTTAGACAGTATCCAACGTAAAGGGACATTTATTTTGGTTGACAGGCCTTCTGGTAGAAATGTGTTGGGTTGTAAGTGGGTTTTGAAACTTAAGAGAAATCCAGATGGTACTGTTAATAGATTTAAGGCGAGATTGGTAGCACAAGGTTTTTCCCAAGTGCCAGGGGTAGACTTTAATGAAACTTATGCTTCAGTAATTAAAAGAAAAACGATTCGACTGATGATGGCCATAACTGTCATTAATGGGTGGGTTCAGGAACATATTGATGTGCTCACAGCATATTTGCACAGTGAGTTGAATGAGGAAGTTTTCATGGAACAACCTAAATATTTTGAGGTGGATAAAAATAAAGTGTGTAAATTGCTCAAAAGCTTGTATGGGCTTAAACAAGGTGCTATGGAATGGCATTCGACCTTGTATATGAATTTGTCAGAATTAGGTTTGAAACCTCTGGTGAAGGATTCATGTGTGTTTGTTAACAAAGATAAGGATCTGTTCATTGGTGTTTATGTTGATGACTTGGCATGCTGGGGAAAAAGAGAACGGGTTGAATGGTTCAAAGAAGAGTTGGACATTAGATTAGAGATTAAGAAGTTAGGAAATATGACAAACTTTCTTTCTATGAATGTGGAGTACAGGGAAGGAGTAATGTCTGTTCATCAAACTGACTACATTAAAAGGGTATTGAAAGAATTCAAACAAGAATGTTGCAGACTTGTTTACGAAGTCATTGAATGGGCCAAAGACCCAGAGTTTCATAAAGATCCTCAATTTGGTTTAGTTAATAACAGGAACTGAATTTTTTGGTATTTTTGTTGAATTAAAGGATTGTCATTGTTTGAGGTTAACTACCAGGGGAAGTGTTGGAGTTGGTAGTTAACAATTTAAGTTGGCAGCATTGATTTTATATTTTAGTACTCCTTGTGTTGTTTGTGCCTTGTAGCGTGATGGACGTGTAAATATACGATCTACTATTTCGTTAACAAACTCGTTATTTCCACTGAAACTTGAAGATTAGTTAACAACAGTACAGTAGATAAAAATTTAAATAGAAGAATAAATTAATGTAAACAATGGAATGAGACAAAATATTTGAATATGGTGGTGTCTTCGGGATCTGTCATTATTCTGAATATCGGTTCTGCCTGTATCGTTTGCCTTTGTCACGTTTTTCTACAAGCGAAGTTGGCACAGCTGCTCTAGCACAAAGGATTTGTGGGTTATCCAGGACGGGTGGAAGGGATACATTCCACGTCATTCCCAAGGGATGCCTGTTCTAAGTAGCATTTGACCGTTGGTTTCCAGAGAAGCAGATAGTGTTTCTTGGCGTGGTGGGTGATTTTTTTCTAACATACGATCACGACGATCCGCCAGATGATGATTTTTATATTTCAATCACATTAGTAGTAGGCCTATATGAATTGAAAGAAAAAAATAGCACCCGAAATGAGACTCGAACTAGCGTCCCGGCGATTACTGGGCCCGAACGTTACCGGGTGAGCCACGCATCCTGCTCAAACTCGGTAACATCTTTACTGGATATGAAGCGCTCGGAAAACTTCAAAGTCTATTTTCTCGAGAATTTATGAATATGGCATTGAACGGCTTTGGGAAATTATTGTTCGAGGTCTGAACTTTACTTACCCAAAGCAGGAAAAATTTAAAATATCCGATTGCCGTAGGGTCCCCTTGTTAGCTTAATTAAAGATTCCGATGCATATAAAAAAGTCAATTTACAGTTATATTTTTAAATTTACGTATCAAAATCTGTTATTGGCCTTTGTAGTTCAATTACATATTCTGATTCAAATTGTAATTTATTTCATTTAATAATTACAAAAGATTTCATCGAAATTTTTATTGACCTGTGTAGCTCTATGAAAGATTTCAATGCAATGTTTATTATTATGAAATGAAAATAATTACGATATGTATCGGAATCTGTAATTGACCTGACATAGGCCAATTACAGATTTCGATACGGAAATTTAAAAATATGACCTGAAATTGCGAAATTTTCTATGCATCAGAATCTTTAATTGAGCTATGTAGGTCAATTACAGATTTCGATGCAATGTTTATTATTATGAAATTGAAATAATTACAATGTGTATCGGAATCTGTAATTGACCTACGTTGGCCAATTACAGATTTTGATACGAAAATTTAAAAAAATAACCTGAAATTGTGAAATTTTTATATGCATCGAAATCTTTAATTGAGCTAGGCTATGTAGGTCAATTAAGAGATTTCGATGCACATTCGTTTCGAAGGATTTTATTTAATGCAGCTTTGTTTTTTGTTTCCCCACCCAAAAACCCCTATTACCCAGGCTTTTCCCGTAAGCTTGCTAGAGGAGTATTTCGTGAAGTCGTTGACGACGTCACGGAAGTCGCCATTTTGTTTTAGGTGAATTTTATACGCAGCTGCTCCGCAATGTAAAATAGTCCCGTAATTTGACTGTACAGTATTTCATCTTGCGTGGATTTACCTACTTGCTACAGGAGAAAATCTTGCTCGCAAGGAAAACACAACCACATCAGTTTGTTTTTAATGCCCTGCACATGAGAGGCGGTGCCATCTTTGATATAGTTAATCGCACATGACTGCGTTCAAATCTTCGATGGGGCACATGTCGACGTTATTCAAGACTAACGACAGTTTGCGAGCTCCCTTCCGGCATGATGTCTGCCGAAACTTAAACTTGCTGCATATGGATTCTTTTTGATTGAAACTTGGTTCATGGTGTGGTCATGTCTTAGTTTGCGAACAATGGGCAATGGCTGAGTGGCCTAATAAGTGGTCCTGACAGTCGGGATGCCAGCTACTATGGAATAGGAGTGGGCATCTTGGGCATATTCTGAGTCGTGGACATCTTTGGGCTTAGGCAGCTAGGACTAACCCAATCACTTGTTTGTTGCCTGAGGTGAAACTTGTGGGGCCTTGTGTAAGTAAGGCTAGCAACCTGCTTCACTAATTGTATTTTCTAACTCTGCTAAAAATGCCATGAGCCAGCCTTGGACCTATGGGTTTGATGGAGTCCCACTCTCATCTCACAGATCAAAGACTTTGGAAACAAACAGGCAATAGAACTGGTATTCGATGGGGTGCTATTAATATCGAGGCTGGTTATGGAAGGAAGAAAGTAGAGCTAGCCGAGTCAGCAAGTACGTTGTGATTGGATATTACAGTAGAACGTCGTTTAACCAGACTAATTGGGACCGACAATATTCTGGATAATGATTTTTCTGGATAATCAAACATGCGTAAATTTCATAGGAAAAAAACACCATGCACAGTACATTATGGTGATAACCAGCAAGCTTCTCATTTAGCTGCAACACATTCTCACATAACAAAAGTCCAGAAATGGGACCTCCCTTACTTCTTGTCTGAATTAACCATAAGTAGCCTACGCCACTTCTTCCAATTTTTCACCCGTGGTTTTTCTCGTTTTAAACCCTTCTTCACTATCTAACTTCGATGCATAATTCAGAATTTCACCTTTTCGGTTCTTCAAATCATAATTTGTGCATCTTCCAACACAGTAAGTTTTAATTAGACTGCACACCGTTATCTTTATCCAGTTTATTGATTTCCACCTTCTTCTGAATCGATAAAACATGGCGATTTCGGTTTTTCTAATTGCCACTCGTAGAAGCCATTTTCACAACGTATAGAGTACACTCACATATTGTCAGTTAGTTATTGTTGTTTTAAGGGGCGGCACTACAAGGTCATCTGCCCCAACTCACATATTGTAATACGTTGAAACATTATAGAGTAAACAGACTGTAGGCGAAAATAATTGAAAATTGCTCGTCCGGATAATTGACGTTCCGGTTGTTTGACATCCGGATGAACGACGTTCTACTGTATAAGGATTAGTGAAGTTCAGAAACAGTTCCTACTGTGATCCTGCTTATAAATAAATGTTTGGTGAATATATTTCTTCGAATAACTTACCACAAAATTATGTCTAAACAGGTAATAACACAAATGGGAATGCTAATTAAAACAACAAAATCTTACCATTGGGCTAAATAGGAAATCCGTAATTCTCCATTGCTCTCTCACTTGAAAATAGCGGAATCGGGCAAGAGGTTTCAATTTCAAAGGATACGGCACTTGTAGAACTTGCGAAGTCTGAACATAATTCACTTTTCTGGCCCTAAATTTGCCTTTCGAATTTATTTCCACACGCACTGGTTCATAGGCAAAGTTTGGATTGGCAACTTCAACCACATAGGAACCTGAAGGCACATTATTTATTACGAATGTACCATCTTCCCTGCAGAGAAAAGAAAGAGAAGGAAATTAGAATCAATGATCTTCATAATGGGCTATCTTATCAAAGAAAACTGGGGTTACATGGAAAGTTTGAGGATCGGCCATTGCAGAGGAGTTAAGCTTTAAGTAACATCACACACATCACAAATATTAAAATAATGATGAACATGCATTTGTAAAAAAATGCACGTGAGCTGCTTACTTTAAAAATCCTATGTGTTCACCTCCATTAACCAATACACGAGTAAGTGCTTGCCAGTTGAGTAACACGTGAGAGTCTGGAGGATATACTTTTCCTTCAATACTGTATAATTCTGCAGTAGAAATTGTATCTCCTTCTATCTGAGATAATGTCACATCAATTATACAACAGAAAACCGCAATAAACAAAGAATTCGACAGAACATTCCTAAATCCGACTGTCACAAATTTCACCATTTTGGATTTTGCTAAGTCGATCAAAAGATAATCTTATTTGCTGGTAATTGCGACAATTCATTAAAGTGTAAAATAAAATATGTTAGGTATAAATAATAATAATAAACAGCGCGTACATAATTTCATATTTATATATTTTGGAAATTGTTCATTTCCGTGGTACATCAACTAAAAAGTAGGGAATATTTACGACGTGGAAGTAGTCAGCTGGCTGACTTGGAAAAAACAAATGATGAATGCATAGCGAGTAGTAATGACGTTTAGGCAAGTGAGAATGAACATAAATTGTTTCTTGTAAATTTAATCGCTAGACTGTAAACGTTTTCTTATTATTCTGGAATAATAAATTGAAATAAATGTGCAGTGCAATTCTTTGGTTGTAACCTCATATTGAGGCAGAAGTTGCTATATACGCCCATAACCAACATCAATACAACTTACGGTATCGGCCCAGTGTCGAAGAATAACCACATTAATTAAAATTGTCATGTCGCTGTCCATAATGTATTTGTAGGATAGAATGGCCAGTAATAAGTTCCCCACTTCACCAACACCTAGCCGAAGTTCCTCTTCGCTCGGCAGTAGTTTTAGGGCCGGATCACCTCTTCCTGTTCCAGTGGCTTACAGGTTAGTTTCTTTCCAACTGATGTTCTGCCCATTGTATTAATTTAGTCCTAATTCTTAGTGTGTCCCAATCGTAATTCTGCACGGCTGAAATCCGGAAATATCACTAAGTTACACACTTTCTCTTATATTTTACCACTTGAGTTCATAATTATTTTAAGCTGTTCGTATGAGCCGACTCACAGGTTGTGGGGCCATGTGAAGAGAATGGGGGAGGAGAGATTACCTAAAAGGTTAATAAGTTTGACTGTAGAGTGTAAGAGAAGCAGAGGTAGACCTAGGAGGTGATGGTTAGATTCAGTGTTAAACGATTTCAAAGTGAGAGGTGTAGAAGCAGAGACGGCCTCAGTGCTAACTGCTAATAGGAGTTCATGGAGGTGACATGTTCACAAACAGAGGCTTGCAGACTAGACTGGACACTGAATGGCAAAACAGTCTCAAATGAAAATGTATTATTTTATTGTCTTTTTGAAGCTTATTGAATGCAATGGATGTATTGTGACACTACTAATGATTTTCCCTGGCTATTTATGGTATATCTGGATGTTTTTGATCCTCTCTCTCTGTTTACTAGAATTTATCAATGTAAGTTAGTCTATTGCTGTAGCCTATTTGAAATCTAGAAACCCCTATTTCCTGACTGCACATTACGGTACGGTGTTTCAGCCATATACATTAAATCAAGTTGAACGATTTTCTAACCAACAATGTTCATAATTTAATTAGTTGTGAGATAATATAAGTTGGTTCTAATGCATTGTGCTATATTTTAGAACATTGATTGTAAGCTGATAACTTATACTAAGTTACCGGTAGCCAACAAATAATGGTAAAACTTCAGAAGAGGGTTTCACGATGGTTTTGCCTAGACCAATATTTTTGTCCAGACCAATGGTGGATTGATAGCGCGGCCCACAGGGCCGCGTTAGCTAATAGATAACACCTCTGGTTTTAGTCACGCACAGTGGGGGGAAGTCACGCATCAATAATCTTTATCCAGGCCAATAGTTTTGCCTTTTATTTCATGTCGTGAAACCCTCCGGTAAAGAATTAATCAAATAACTTAATAATTTTTGTAATTTATTTGGTTCCTTGTTTGACTTGGTACCTATCAAATTCATTAAAGAAACAAATTGAGCAAAATATAAATTACCTCGATGTAACAATCAAACGGTCACACAACAACCTGACATACTCGACCTTCCGCAAGCCCCACAAACATTGCACACCATTGATAATTGTTTAAACCACTCAGGCACACATAATCTAGTGGGTTTCAACTCGATGTACACAGGGAAAGTGAAGAAATTGGTAAGAGGATCCAACAAGAAAATGGGTTTTACCAGAGTGTGAGAGGTCTGCAATGTGGAACCGGGAAGTTCCAGAGAAATGTAAAATAATCTTGTATTCAACATACGGTATTACACACACCTATATTGACGTATGCAGCAGGCACGTGGACCACAACTAACTTCAACGGTAGGAAAGTAGAATCCAGGCAGCAGAGATGAAGTTCCTTAGAAGTATAATCGGAAAGACTCGCAGAGACAACATCAGAAACAAGGAAATTAGGGAGAAAACAGGATTTCCGAAGTAAATTCAGTAAATAATCGCATTGAGACTCTGTCTTCTCCCATTCGCATCATATGTCCATACCATTTTAGTTTACTGATCTCGATCTTGTCTTGTAACTTTGGAAATTCTGTTTTCTCCCTAATTTCCTTGTTTCTCGTGCATTTTTTACAAATGCATGTTAATAATTATTTTAAGTATTTGTGATGTGTGTGTTGTTACTTAAAGCTTAACTCCTCTGCAATGGCCGATTGTCAAAAAACTTTCCATGTAACCCCAGTTTTCTTTGATACAAGTCACGGGAAGGCGTCAAAGGGGAAGGTCGAGGATGAGGTGGATGGATACCTATAGTGAGTAAAGAGGAGTGAAAGTGGAAGATATACTGGAAGAAGGACGAGAGTGGTGGAGAGACAGAAAAGTATGGAGGTCCTTGATTCACACCCCGACCCAGATTACTGGAACCGGGAAATGAAGAAGAAATACACAGGGTCTTAATTATACCCATAACAAAAGAAAACTAGGCTACAACAAAGAAATTGAAACTATAAAGCAAATAGCTAAAAAAATAACCAATTTCGCACCCAATAAGGTAGATCGAGTAATACTAAGAGGATACATGAGATGCAGATGCAGAAGAAACGACCAAGGGGAAGACCAAGAGATAGATGGCTGAAAGGAGTGGAGGAATGTGTCAAGAAGAGAGGCGAGGACTGGACTAGAGTGACAGCGGAGAGGTGGTGGGAAGAAAGGACTAAATGGCGAGGCTTATGTTCCAAACAGACCCAGCCTGGGGCTGGAAACTGTACAAGATGATGATGATGAGTAATACTAAGGCGCCAGCCAAAAAAATGTAGATCAAACTTCGACCAAAAACAAGCTCGCGCATTTCAGTTTCGTGTACGCAAACACGTAGGCCTACAAAATTACCAATCTTTTCAAAAACAAGGAATCAAAATAGCATTCAGAACAAACGGTTAACTGTGTAACTTGAGAAGGCCAAACTCATTTCACGAAAGGAAAGGCACAGAGCAAACGAAATGTAAGATGGTCCCAGGGACCTCACTATGCTTGTACATTATTTAGGTAGATAAACAAACATTAATTGTATCACAATCTTTAAGTAATGACACAATTTTCTGTTTGGTTTACTTGGTTGAACGTATGATCCTTGATTAAATAGTAATACCTTTTAAATGCAATGTAATGCCTTGGTTACACAATAATTCTCCCCTAGTATGTCATATTTTGCTCATGCTAAGATTTCAAAGTAGGCGTAACTGTATCCTTCTACCTTGAGAATGCATCTAATTATAGCATGGTGGTCGTTGTTGCTGTATGGGATGGAACATTCAGGTCAACTGACCTCTCTATGTGCCACTGAACTGGACACTTCTAAGCATTAAGCGTGGACAAAAGCTGAATGTTTGCACAAATAGCAGATAGTTGGTCCCTCCGTTGTCCATACCCACTTCGTAAGCATTTACAAACAGGGGGGGGCGTGGTGGCGCAGCGGTCAAGCTGTATGCCTCTCACCAAGGTGGACCGGATTCGATTCCCGGTCAATGCATGTGAGATTTTCGAAGTGAAATGCCATGTCCCATGGTTCGGATTCCACGTAAAACGGACGTCCCGTGGCTTATGATCGCGAGATTAATGATCACGTTAAACTACAAGCTTTTTTTTTCATAAACAGGACCCATACTCTACATACCTATTATTGTGTCCAGAAACAAGATGTCAAGCAAATTACGTAGGAGAGGCTGGCAAGGGGATGGATACATGGTATAAAGAACACAGAAATGCAATTCAACACTGGAAACACTCGACACTGCGCGAACATGGTTCATTGAAATTGAAAAAGATATGAAAAATTCTGGAATTAAAACATATTCTGTAGAAAACAGAACTCTCTAAAACAAGTAACTCAAAAGGCAGGATTTCAGGAGAGAAAGAAACTAACAACCAGAAGAAATCGGTCTCAAGAAGTTGGCTAGTTCCTCAGTTGAGGAGCTGCGACAACGCGTTCGTGTAGCCCCATGTACTTTGGGTATGTGTAGAATCTGTCTGATAACCGGTGTTAATTGTGATGGTTGTATTAGTGTGTGTTATATGTAATTCAGGTAAGGGCTGCAGACGATTAATTTCAAGTAGTTCCTACTTTTGCTACCAAATGCTACCATCAATGACACCTAGCTGTACACTTGGCTACTAGATGCCACTGCAATCGGCACCTGGCAACAAACGTTGGAACTTAATAGAGCGTTAATCAAAGCCACCCTACAAAGTTAGCTTAACACAATTGTAGTTAGTGGAAGGTTCTTTTACATGCCATAAATATATATGACTTGTGCCCACCAGCTTTACTTCCCCTCTGAGGGAAGGCATGGACTCAAGAAGAATGAAGGAAATTTGGAATCAAAGAAAATCAAATACAAAGAAAAGTAGCCAAAGTTAATACCATACCCACAAAAAGTGTAATTCAGAGGGGGGGAGAAGACGGTGGCGGCAGCGGTCTACAAGTTAAGAATACAGTGGCGAGTGTATAATTGGCTGGTCATTTGTAGGCATGTGTCATCTTACTTTATGTTGACATTACATCATTTTTGAAGGGCTTTGTCTCTATGGTGGCACCCTATGACCAGTAGTGAAACTTGGACTGTTGGAGCAGCAGAAAAGAGGAAAATTGAAGCTTTTGAAATGTGGTGTTACAGGGAATGATGGAGGATCAGATTGGTAGAGAGGGTTACAAATGAAGAGATATTAAGACGAGTGGGAGAGGAGAGATGTTTCTGGCGACTGCTAATGAAGAGAAGAGATAGGTTGGTAGGATATTACCAAGACACCCAGGAATAGCAAACTTAGTTATAGAAGGAAGGGTCGGAGATAAGAACTGTAGGAGTAGACCAAGGTTAGAATATGTTAAACAGATTGCCTGATAGCTATGTGGTAGCTATGTAGAGATGAAACGATTACCTCAGGACAGGGAGGCATGGATTGCTGCATCAAACCAGTCAAAAGACTGAAGACTCAAACAACAAATGTTGTAATGCAAGGCTCAAACAACATCATCATACCCTGCCCATTGTATATTTAACCTGTTCCTAAAATGAATTGTTGAGTAAAGAGAGAAAGTCTTGGGTAAAATATATAATTCTTTACTGAATTGTATGCTAAATTTTTCTTGGAAAACTTGCCCCCCTTATTCATCAATTTGTGTTACCTTCAGAATTTTCTTCCTGGTGTGTAAACACACATATTACTGTACAATTCCTCTGTACGAGCCTATGGCTCTTTGGAATTAATTGAATAAATATCATTCATTCATACATATTAAGACATTGCGCATCTAAGTCTTTGACTCATTGACAAAATATAACAATATGTTACTAGCAATTTGTGATTATATAATAAAGCTGATAGTTGTGTGGATTTGGTGAAGAAACCAAACCTCATAGACCCTATCACTCATGCAGAAATTATCTGTATGGAAGAGCATAACATTTCCATATAGCTTGCAAATGTGGTTTGGCTTCTTCACCAACGATATGGAAGCTGTAACATCTTCTTTCTGAGATGGATGCTTTTTCTTCCCCTTGGGAAGTACAGCCCTAGAAATCATGTACCCGTACTGTAAGCTTTACCCGTCTTCTCTAACTTTTTCTAAATTCATCTAAATTGTACATACCGTATGTTGTTTAACAATTAGTTGAGGCCAAGTTAGGCCCCTGAATACAATAAGTATCATCATAATAATTAATTATGATCACTTCTGATGAGGTATAGCACAGGTTTGTACAATAGCTCAAGGTTCCTGCTTTATTAAAGCTATACACGTGGTATATAGCCGAAAGATTACAATATGTCTATAATATTCTAGGCCGTGCAAGTTAAGTACTTTTTTTTTAAATGCCTTTTCTATCATTGAAGCTTCCATTGTTTATTCTAGATTGGACTGCATGAGTGCTGCTGCGAAACGATATAAATATCTTCGCCGGTTGGTGAAATTTCAGCAGATGGATTTTGAATTTGCTTTTTGGCAAATGTTATATCTGTTCATTGCACCACAAAAAGTATACAGAAATTTCCATTATAGAAAACGTAAGTTTTAACAGAAACGTTTCTTACTTTATTTTATGTATGGGATGTGGTAAGGAAAATATTTAGTCTCTTAGACCTTGTCAGTTAGGGATCTGATGGAGGTATTAAAGAAATGATATTGTTTCTGCTCTGATTGAGAAATGTTTGTTACAGAAACAAAGTCGCAGTTTGCTCGAGATGACCCAGCATTTCTGGTGCTTTTAAGTTTTTGGCTTTGTGGTAAGTTATCGGAACATTCCTATTCACTGTATAAGTTAGTCATTTTTCTGTATTGACGTGTCTAAAATGTGACTGTTCAAGTCACATTGAGGCATAACGAATAGAATAAGAAGTGATATCACTGGCCTAGTACGCCTGGTCCGCCGCAGCGCAGCGCTGGCTCCGATCTGTGATGTAAGTTAGCATTGGCGCTTACGAGACTTTAAACCTTGCGATCTGTTTTACATGTTAAAACACCGCAAGATATCCTCATAGGCGCTAATAAGTTCGACATCTTCACTTACTTTACTGTGCCCAATTATAATTTAATAAGTCGTCTCCTGTAATAGTCCAGTTTCGACAATAAGTGAAGACAGAGAGCAAGTTCAAAATGCAATTAGTTTTGCCAGCTATCGGTAAATTTAAAAAAAAAGAACGGAAAAATTAACCTCGCTATCAGAAAGGATTTCTTCACATTGTTACACATTTTACATTCCCTTAACAGACTTGCAACACAGCAAAAAAAAAAGCCGTACGAACTCAACTTTCAACTTAACCGTAGATTACTATAAAATTCAATAATAACCATAAATTTCACTCCACAAACACCAAAATCAGTAAACTACCATAATTTCAGAAGAACTTAACATTTAACAGACATAGAAGGCACAGTCATGACCCCTTCTTAGAGTAGGCTATTGCCTAAAACTGATCACGCCTCCTTCAGCATTACGGTACATATATGTTTTTTAACTCAGTCTTTTTATTCTCATCCCTTTCTTCACAGAAGTAGTCTTTAATGGCATCAAGAACATTTTTATTTACACCATACTGGACAAATACTTAGGCAAATTAGGAAATATATGTGGAACAGAATAGTCTTTCAATCGCCAGTTGGTTCTTGGGAGAAGTACTGTAACGTGTTTTTCGAGGGGGTTTTATGCCACTGGCATAAGTCAGTAGGAAACCATTCTATATTTATTTACGCGGCAAATTGTTCGGCCAAGAGAATTCTTCATGTTAATTTATTATTATTATTATTATTAAGGTATTTTCGGAGCATTTTATAAAAATTATAATCATACAGAGAGGTTTTCTATGTCTTAGAAAACGCTATCAAGCAAATTCTTAGGAACGACAATATCATAGAAAATTAGGTGATTACGGAGTTTCGTCAGTTAGGATATTATGAGAGACAAGACTCACTGGAAATTCAGATACGGGCTGATTCTTGTCGAGAAGTATTACGCAAGCTTGGATTGCAGCGTCAAGAAAAGGCGGATAGTTGGAACGGAAATCGACTTCATCATCCGCGCGCCGTGTGTAATGAGCCAGAGAAGGGGAAGTAGCGGGGTGGCAGAACCAATCAATGGAGACCACGTAAGCTGGAGGTCGGTACCGAGGTGGGGAGCCGACAGGGGCATATATCGTCCGATGTTCCGTGGAATAGAAGACAATCTGTGTAGAACTTAACGAGTACGGTTGCACGCGGGAGTCGCTCCGATGTTCCGTGGAGTGGAGGACTAACTTTTGTAAAACTTAACCAGTGTGGTTGTACGTGTTGGTTCCGAGGTTCGGACCATAAATCTTCAAATCTACCAGTATATCATCAAAAACCGACGAAGATGACGACATCCAGGAGACTGTGGGAAGCTCACAGCATCATCCAGTACGAGGGAAAGGCTTCGGCCATTTCCAGTGGTAAGCGCGAATGACGCAGAAATACGCAATCTCTCGTTTCTCTTTGTTTTATATTTCATATTTCAGTAACTTCATAGCTTGGGAATAAGAGTAAAATCAATAATTTATCAGACTCCGTTTTCACGTAATTTTCTATCGGTAACTTAATATTAAAATCGCAACGCTCCAATTTATATTTTAAACTTATTATTATTAATTTTGCTATACTTGTTTTATATAATAAATTCATTTCTTTTACAATGCAATCTTTGCTTTCAGTAGGTAGCATTAGATATAGACCATTCCTTCTCCTGATACAATTGTTTGTTGGGTTAATGATCAAATCATACCACGATCTGAGTGACTAGATTCTTGAAGGTGTTCTACCAGAGCTAGACGTTGTTAAATACAAATTTAGATTTCAACATTGCGTTGAGGTCTTGGCGCCCATTAAAACAACATAGCTTAGGCAAAGGAAAACAGTTACACTTATCACCCAACAGTTAGGGGCAGCAAGACTGCTACACTTGTACGCTCAACGTGGAGCAAAGTGAAAACCATTACATTTGTCGCTACCAACAATGGGCATTAAATAACGTTACACTTACTTCCTTCCCTTCTATCACAAATTTGTCAAATTTAACAATTAAATCTTTTGAAAAGTGAGCATCACAGATGTAGGACTTTTTAGTAAGTTCCCTATCATTCCCTGGTAAGGCCCCTTTGCACTTGATAAAACGCTCCTTATCTTGAGGAGATTTGAAAAATCGTCTGACCTCTTACAGTCCCCATAGCTAGATCTGCATCCTGGTACAAAAGAGCAAGGCATCTTCACTACTCACATTAAGCACTCATGAAAATGTAAGGGCTAAACTGCTGTTTACTTACATTAAATAACAATAAAATTAACACACGAAGATAACGTCAACACACGACAAGAAATTAAATTCCATTTAAGTTAATGCTTCCTACAATAGCATTTCAGTTATTAATACTATGAAGTAATAGTGTGAGCACTTGTATATAAAAAAACGTTTGCCCAGAACACCACCAAAACACTCCGACCGATTAAATTCTTAATATATCGTACATAAACACATAAACATATGTGGAAATCAACAATCTCAAGTCGACTGTAGCGCTGCGTTGCGGCGAGTGCCAACCCGATCCGTATTCATTACATGCTATTGAGGGAGAAGAGATCACACTTTATATTCTATTCGTTATGATTGAGGTTTGAGGCTTGGCCACCTCTTGCTGGGGCACTACAGGGAGTTTAGTGCATTGTGACTACTGGATTCTTTGTGGTGACCTAGCAATGAGGTGGCGGGAGGCTTAGACCATTTAGATAGGTTACCATGGTGAGGTGTTGATAAAATGATGACTAGGATTTTGTTTAGACACAGTATAGATATCATTACAGTATGGACACTTAGGCAAAACCGGAAGAACAGATTTTCAAAAAAACAATTGATTAGGGGCAGCACCAATTCATCTTGAAGCCACTTGGTAGCACCACTTATGGACAAACACATGATAAACAGCTGGGTGCTGAATGTATATTTTATGTAATTTATTTAACTCGATTTCAACACACTGGCTCTCTTTATAATCAGATACCGTATTTTAAGAAAATAAGTAGCAAGAAAATAGGAAGTGTTAGTATTACTGGGTTTTAATTCTAAGAAGTGTGTAATTTAATGTTTAAAACCACATTCCTTCAGTCCTGTGGTGAATGTATATTTTATGTAATTTATTTAACTCGATTTCAACACACTGGCTCTCTTTATAATCAGATACCGTATTTTAAGAAAATAAGTAGCAAGAAAATATGAAGTGTTAGTATTACTGGGTTTTAATTCTAAGAAGTGTGTAATTTAATGTTTAAAACCACATTCCTTCAGTCCTGTGGTGTCGCATTGTGATTGCATTGTAACGATGAAAGGTTATAATTATGTTTTAAATTATTAAAATAACATGATATATTTAAAAGTGTGGGGGAAATGTGGTTTTTGTTTCTTAAACTTTTGTGGTCAGAGATAATGCAATTCAAGTTTTCTACAGTCTTCTTCTTCATTTCCAGTTTCCAGTTCCCTGGGTCGGATTGCGAATCAAAGACCTCCACAGTTGTCTATCCCTCCACCATTCATTTCCTTCATTCAATACTTCTTTTTCTTTTACTCCTCTTTTCTCTATGCCTTCCTTCACCGTATCTATCCACCTCTTTCTGGGCCTTCCTCTTGGTCTTCTTCCTGGTATTTTCTCCATAAATATTCTTTTTGGTACTCTATATTCTTCCATTCTCATCATATGTCCGTACCACTTCAGCTTACTGGTTTCTATCTTGTCTTGCAGTTTTGGGAACCCAGTTCTCTCCCTAATGTCCACATTTCTGACTTTATCCCTCCATGTCTTCCCAATTATTCCTCTAAGGAACTTCATCTCGGCTGCTTGGATTCGGCTTTCATCGCGTTTTGTTGTGGACCAAGTACCTGCTGCATATGTCAAAATTCGTGTGTAATAAATAGGGTCCGGACTTTTTTAAAATGCATATGCGCATATGCATATGCATATTTTGACATATTTTGAGGTTTAGTGCATATTCCGGTATATACGTCTGAAATTAATGACAATTACAAGAACTACTAAAATAAATCTGTTTTGTGCATCCCTAGCTAGTTGCCTATATTATGTGCATCCCTCACTAATTGGTGTTTTCGACTCTCTGTGTAACGGCACTTTACTTTCACAACTGACAATGGCAACAGATAGCTTAGGTATGGGTAGGCAGGCTGGCTGGACTTCCCGGAATTCCTTTCTCTACCACTGTAGATAATAATCTCAGGGGGTTGGGCAATTGGTCAGGACAGAAGTATCTTCAGTTCACTAGTTACGTTCCAGTTTAATTCCCTGCATCTGAAGTGTTAGTTTCTAAAAATGCCTAAGGAAAAGAGCAGGAGAAGAGATTTACTAAATCAGTGGGTGTCGGGTAATAGGGACTATTCAACAGATGGTGTCATCGTGTACTGTCAAGTTTGCTCGAAGGAAGTAAAATGTGAAAAGAAATTTCAGCTTGAACAGCATTCAAAAACAACTGCACATATTAAAGCATAGGAGGAGAAGAACAGCACACCACAACAACTACTTCTTACGCAGGTAAAGCCTAAGTCCAGTATTCTTAATACATTTTCAAATGATCTTTGTAGGGCTTTCGTATGCAGCAACATTCCATGGAATAAAGTAAACAATCCAGTTCTGCGATCATTTCTTGAGAAATATTGTGTAAATCAAAAAATACCAGATGAATCAACTCTTAGGAAGAATTACCTACCTCCGCTATATGAATCTACCCTGGAATTGATCCGTTCTGATATCGGAAGGAACTATGTCTGGATATCGGTGGATGAGACAACGGATTCATGTGGCCGTTACATGGCAAATTTCGTGGTTGGTAAATTACATCCAGACGAACCCGGTAAGCCGCATCTTCTTGCTTGTCAAGTACTAGAGAAAACCAACTATAGCACAATAGCAAGATTTGTAAATGATTCTCTGCGACTATTGTGGCCATCTGAAATTGAGGATAATTGTTGTAAAGTGCTTGTACTGCTCACAGATGCAGCTTCGTATATGTTGAAAGCAGCAAAGGCCCTCAAGTATTTTATCCGAAACTCATACACGTAACCTGTTTAGCGCACGGATTACACCGCATTGCAGAAGAAATACGCACACAGTTTCCAGCTGTTAACAATTTAATTGGATGTGGGAAGAAGCTGTTTCTGAAAGCGCCAGCTCGTGTCCAGTTCTACAAAAATTGTCTACCTGAAGTTCCTTTGCCACCTGAACCTGTCCTGACTAGGTGGGGGACATGGTTATCTGCAGTATCATTTTATCAGGAGAATTTTAATGAAGTGAAAGAAGTGGTTACAAAACTTGAAGATGAGCATATTGCGTGTGTCCGTGATGCAAAAGTTGTGTTTGAAACCACTACTGTTTATCAAGATGTGAATTTCATTCATGCACATTTTTCTAAACTTCCAAAAGCCATTGAGAGCTTAGAATCTTCTGGTACTCCCCTCCATGAATCACTTGATCTCGTTGAGAAAGCTGCATCTTCATTGAATTCCGCTCCAGGCGAAATTGGAGAGAAGATTAAATGCAAGTTAGAAAAGGTGTTGAATTCGAACCCAGGACTGAAGAAGATTAAGTTAATTAGTCAATACTTGAGTGGAACTAGGGTATCCTTGCCAGATGTATGCTCCGAAACTTTGGTGCCCGTGTATAAGTACTGTCCAATCACGTCAGTTGATGTAGAACGATCATTCTCAGCCTATAAACTCATTTTGACGGACAATAGACATAGTTTGTCTCCAGAAAACATTGAAAGACTACTAGTTACCTATTGTGATGCTTCTTTTTGCAACAAATGATACCTGTGAATAAAATTGCATGTTTTAAGTGCATATTTCATTATTTTCCGTGCATATATTCTAACTTTTTAGTGCATATTTGCATGCATATTTTCAGGTTTTTTAGTGCATATAAATCCGGGCCCTAGTAATAAATTGAGAATAGAACTTTCTTGCATTTCTCTGGGACTTCCTGGTTCCATACTAAACCTCTTACACACTGGTAAAACCCATTAGCTTGTTGGATTCTCTTTCCAATTTCTTCATTTATTGTACCATCTTCTGTGAATATGCTCCCCAAATACTTAAAGCTTTTTACCATTTCCAATGGATTTCCATTGACTTCAATATTCTGTCTTCCTTCCCTCTTGTTTCTTGTCATCACTACAGTCTTACTCTTCTCCACACTTATTTTCATTCCATATTTCTCTATCTCTTGATTCCATACAGTGGCTTGTTCTTGCACTTCTATTTCAATTTTCTTCCCATATTACTATGTCGTCTGCAAAGAGTAAGCCTTAGTCTCCTTGCTTCCCATTCTTCGTTTCACACTCTTGTGGATTTCATCCATGACAGTTATAAACTGTATAGGGGATAACACACTTCCTTGTCGAAGTCCTGTTTCAACACTGAACCAGTTTGTTTGTCCTAGCTTGGTCTTCACACTACTAGCACACTTTTTATACATGGCTTTGATCATTTGTATTTCTGCTCTGCCTACCCTGGTTTTTATCAATGCGCCCCAGACCCATCTTCATGGGACACTGTCATATGCCTTCTCAATATCTAGAAATGTCATCACCAAATTCTTTTTGAACTCCCATCTTTTCTCCATCATGTTTCTTAGAGCAAAGATTAGCTCGAAGGTTGATCTACCTCTTCGGAATCCATGTTGTTCTTCTTCCATTTCTGCTTCAACTTTCATTCTCACTCTTTTCTCTAATATCCTCTCAAAGATCTTTGCAGCATGGGAAATAAGTGTGATTCCCCGATAATTGTTACATTCTTTCTTATCACCCTTCTTGAATACTGGAATTATCAGACCCTTCCTCCAATCTTCTGGTACTTGTTTCTCCTTACATATCTCATGAAATAGTCTATACATCCAATGTAACCCTACTGGTCCAGCTGCCTTTATCATCTCTGTAGTCACTTCATCCACTCCTGGTGCTTTCCCATTCTTCATCTTCCTTAGGGCTTCTTCTATTTCCAACATCGCTATGTCTTCATTTCAGTTTTCTTCCACCTCCTCTTCTTCTTCATGTTCTTCCTCTTCAGCCAATTCCTTGAATTTGACGTTAAGTAATTTAGCGAAAAACTCTTCCCATCGCTGAAGTATATCCTCTCTTTGTGTCAAAATGCGTCCACTGTCCGTCTTCACAAATTTTGTTCCTTCTCTATTTCTCACTTTGTTTCTAACCAATCCATACAGAAGTTTCTTACTTCCTTTGACATCCCCCTGTAGGGTTTCTGTGAAGCTTTCCCAGCACTTCCGTTTTTCTTACAGTATGGTTTTCTGGCATGTTTTCTTTGCTTCGTGATACTTTTCCTTACTCTCTGAGTTTCTGCCTCTGATCCAGCTCCTCCAAGCCTTTTGTTTTTCCTTCATTGCATCTTTTACTGTGTCATTCCACCAGGGTGTTTCCTTTTCCTTCCTTTTCCCTGAAACTCTACCACATGCATCCTCTGCACATTTTACCATTCCTTGTTTGAACTTAGTCCATTCTTCTTCTACACTGCCAACCGCTCCTTTGGGAATTCGTTTTTTTACCTCATCTTGGAACTTTTCCTGCACCTCCTTTTCCTTTAATTTCCATACCTTTATTTTTCTTTCTCTTGTCTCTTTGAACCTAAGTATTTTACCAAGTCTTAATTTAGCCACCACAATTTTATGGTCTCCTTCAAAATCTGCTCTTGGCATAACCGTGACATCTTCCAACTGTCTGTGTTTCTCTCTCCCAACTAAAATCAGATCAATCATTGATTTTGTTTTCTTTTGCCCCCATCCATATCTTGTTATTTTCTGACTGTTCTTCTTTCGGAACTACAGTGCCTACAATTAGTCCATTCCTCTCACAAAAATCTAGTAGTAACTCTACTTCAGTATTTTTATTGCTATAACTGAAAGGACCAATTATCTCTTCTTTACCTTGCCTTTCTGTTCCTGTGTGTGCATTCATGTCTCCCATTACAATCACTTCTTTATCTTCAATGCACTTCTCCAGTTCTTCCAGAAATTCCTCAAGGCTCTCTTCAAGATTACCTGTCTGGGGAGCATAGACCTGAATAAAATCTTTCTGTCCACTCTCTAGGCCAAATCTAATTTTAATTATTCCATCATTTACCTGGTACACCTCTTCTATATATTCTACCAGGTCCTCCCTCACAATGAACCCTACTCCATTTTTGCAGTGCACCCTTCCACTCCAAAACAACTGAAACCCTTTGCTCAAATTCTTCTGTCCCTTTCCTTTCCACTTGGTTTCACTCATTCCCAAAACTGCAATGTCTTTTCTCTCCATATATTCTATAAGTTCCTCTATCTTGCCCTTGAGGGTCAAGACATTGATGGTAGCAATCTTGGTCACTGGTTGCCCACTTTTCACAGCTCCCCCAGGACCAGAACTCCAAGAGCTGCGCATCGCTTGTGGGGGACGCCCTAAATGTTTCCGAGGCCTTGATTCACTTTCACTCATTTTATAGGCTATTAGTACGATGGGTTCGCCACACCCAAAGGCATTTTATACCTACTGCCAGGTTTAAAATAGGCCGCCCCTAACACCTTTTGTAGCCGCTCCTCTGGAGTACAGACGCTACGGGTTTGCCTCTTCCGCCATCGACGCCGTACCAAAGCTCATCTTCTCCGCCACCGGTGCCAGCTATTATTCAGGCCGCCCCCTGGTGAACAGACGCCCTTGCACTCGCTCCTAACATGGGAAACAGACGCTGCTGATTGATGCTGTACTCGTACTATTCCCTGAGTACCGGGCTGCTCCTTCCGCAATCTCCACCGTTCCGAAGTCCATCCTCTCCGCTACAGATTCCGTTGAGTTCTTCACACGTAACCCTGTGCACGGGGCCTATGTTATACCCCATAGGACTGGGTTCTCACCAGAACTTAGCCATTACTGTAGTTCCATGGTATATTACAGTACCGTTGCCCACCCCCGTGACTTAGACACGCCTGGCAAGAATTATCCATGTAGCCAATTTTGATTGACCCATGGACCGGGTTAAAGGGCTGTCTACATCCAGCATCCAAGGTAACTATAAATAAGTGTTCATTTTTTATGTTCTCAACTTCCTAACGTAAATAACCAGGCATTGATATTTGTATTTACCGCTCCAATGCCTGAGGAAACCGGAATGCTGGTATGTCTGGTGTGATAAGAACTGCGCAAAAAAATACCGCACAGATGTTGGTTTTCCACATTTCTGCTATTGGTCAAATTGCAAAATTATATTTCTGAGTTTTTTTAATAATTACAAGCAATGTTTTCTTCAAACAAAATCGACAGGCCACACTTAAAAATGAATATGGGTAGACTGCTCTCTCGCGGATACATGGTGAACCGTCGTGCGTGCGTGCGTGCGGTGCTTCCGGTGACGGCCGTTTCAAAACCACGACAAAAAAATTGCATGGTAAAGGCCTGATGTGTCCATACTGTATATGATTACTATACTGTGGTTTAGATTAGATTGGGTTATGTTATGTTTTGATGATGTAGAGATATGCTTGTTGGAAAAGATGTGAATAAAAGAAGAGACGAGAATTGGATAATATGAAATGTATAAATCTTTGCTTGGGATGATATATAAAAATGCCATTATGAGAGTTATGAATATTGACAGTACGTATTATGAGATTCTGAAGATAGAAAGGTTAAATCAAGTTTTCCTTGTGTGCTAACACAATAAGCGGCCCCCAAGTAACCCCACCACCCTACTGATACGTTACAAAACTAAATATTAATTTTATCCAGCTATCAATACAAAATTTTGTCTTCATACTTTTAGTACAAGCCAGACGTTTGTTTTAGACAATTGCCCTTGACCTTGAAGCTTGCGGGTGAGCCTGTACACAGTCACTCTCTTGCCCTCTCGCTGCACATTCGTCACCACCAGTCTGATGTAATGGAATTCCCGACTTGAGCATGTGACGACACCACCGTGCAGACAGTACAGTCCACGTCGAAGTGTTGTGAGACGCGAGAGTACACGTTACATAGTTACGAACAGAACGCCATTATATTTGCCAATGACTGTACTTCAGCAGTAGCATGAGATAGCTTTGTCAATCATCTGACCACATGGGGCAGCTGACAACAACACAGGTACTGTAGTAACTCGCCTCCAGGCTTCCATTAAGATTTTTCACTCGTCTAAAACAAACGTCCGACCTGTAGGATGTGTTTTGATTAATATATTATCATCATCAGCCACATATTTATAACTCAAAGTCCTACATCAATAACATTTTACCTTAAACCCTTCAGCTGCCATCAATAACAAAGGTGGGTTCATATTAAAAAAAAAAAAAAAAACATTTTAACAATGGGCTAAAAATACTGGATTAAGCTGTAAACTTTTACAATCCTTTAGAAATGTAATATCTTTACCAATGCTCACTATTTTCACTTTTCGATTACCGGTACCATATCTGTTGGCATTTTTATAAGCCTGGTGTTCTTAAACATTCCTATAAGTTACATATAGTTATCAGAAGTCGTTATAACTTTCATCTGTAATGCTTTATCTGTTTATTCCAAGTGTTAAACTGACTTTTCATTGAGAAACAATTGCTTGTATCTTTACAAATAAATTATCAAAATACATGGACTAATGTATTGCCCTGCGGCAAGATGGCGTCACAGTGAAAGTGTAGTGAAATAGCAGCTAGTGAAAATATTTGATAAAAGTGGTAAAATATTATAACAGAGGTTTAAAATCTATAAAGTCACTTTTCTTAGGTCAAGTGAAATACTGAATATTGTTAGTATTGAGAAATTCTTATTGATAATTTAATAAACATAAACTAAGTTGTGGGAACGTGTATCCAAAGATTCGGTGACTTCTTCAATCACTGTTTGAACCAAGTAGAGCAGTGGTGCTTTTACGAGATTTCACCCGATTGGAAGATATAAATATTTCACATTCTTCTTTATCAGTTGGTAATTAGATTCAATCATTTAGGTACGGTAGTAATAATTAAAATAAATTTAGTGAAATTTGGTGTAAACATCTAGGCTAACTTAGATCTCTAGTATGGCGTCAGTAAACAGTGTTAGTGTCTCGTCAGGTAGTGTAACCGTTACGGATTTATGATCATCGTGCAAAATAAAAGTAAAAAATGCAAATAAGATCATCACAAGATCTCAGGTAAAATTGAATGATAAGAGTGAAACCGATTGACGTAATGTACCGGAACCGTCATGTGAATGTCATAACCTGAGAAACGAACTGTCCTCAAAAGATGAAATTATAAAGTTGCTAAAGGAAGATATTGCTAAGTTATTGGAAGAGATGAATAAATTAAAAGGAATCAGAGAAGAAAGCAAGGAAACTTGGTCAACAATGGTTGCTGGTAGTGTAAGATCGAATAAGCCTAGGCCTAAAAATGGAGTAAATGAAATTCCCGCCTCAAATTCATATGGAGCGCTCGTCGAAGAGAATGGTGACTTTCTTCAAGAAGAAAAGAAGAAAGTGAAAGATAAAATCCAGGAAGATGCGGATATTTGCGGATAGTCACGGGCGAGATATAGCAGCAAACGTTTTGCAGAGAAGCGGAAAAATGGAGGTCACTTCGACAGTAAAACCAGGAGCTCCAATTGCAGCGGTCACAGACGGGATGGTAGGAGAGTGTGCATCCCTAACTTCAAAGGATTATGCAGTTATCATCGCTGGAGCAAACGACATGTACAGAAACGAGAGTAAAAAGGTAATCAAAGATTTAAAGGGTACATTGCCATCCATGCATAACACAAATGTCATTATGGTAAACATTCCGCATAGATATGACTTAATTCCCAAATCATGTGTAAATGTAGAAATAGAGGCCACAAATAGAAAAATTCATAAAATTTTTAAGAGTTTTCCAAATGTCCAAATTATAGATGTAAGTAAATTAGACAGGAAGTTCCACACTCGGCATGGCCTACACTTAAATAGGTTAGGAAAAGAGTATCTTAGTGATGAAATCTGAAAAATTGTAAATTCAAATGGTAAGAATAGTTCAACAGTAATATCTTTAAAGTGGAAGCAGGGAAACTGGTAAAAGAAGCCAAACGTGAGGTTTGGCATTCAGATCTTTTGATGTCAAATTTAACTGAGTGCAACAATGGTATTTCGGATTTGTCTAGCAACAATAATAATAACAATTATGATAATATTAATGTAAATAAATCACCAACACAAGCTTGCAAAAGTAACAAATTTGAAATCTACCACCAGAATGTTCAGTCTCTCTATAATAAAATTGATTACATAAATCTAATGCTTAAAAATGAACTTAAAGACATCTCAGCACTATGTATTTCAGAACATTGGCCGAAAGAGGAACAACTCGAAATAATTCAATTCCCAGGGTTTATACTAGCTAGTAAATACTCTAGATCTAATATTAGCCATGGTGGTACTTGTATCTTCTTAAGAAATAATTTAGATCATGAACAGTCAACAGCTTATGATTATCTAATTATGGAACAGGATTTTGAATTCTCTGCCATAAAAATACAGCAGTTTAAGTTAATAATTGTATGCGTATACCGTTCTCCGTCAGGAAATTTTCGTTTATTTATAGATAAATTAGAATTGTTACTCAATAACATGAGCACAGTAAATTGAGATATAATAATTTGTGGGGATGTAAATGTGGATTTCTTAAAATGTGATAGAAATTTTGAATTATTAACACATTTACTAATTTCCTATGGACTGAAACCTACAGTAAATACCCCAATAACAAAATTTAGTAAAACCACTCCTGATCAAATTTTTATAAATACAGATGAAAATGAAAATCCACAGCCTGCTTCCAGTCTCCGACCGGGTCAGGAATGGAATGAATGAAGCCCCCATCTAGCGGCGAGGATATGGACTGTGCCGGCTGCCGAGGCCTGACGCACTCCTCTGGGGCAATGATGATTAAATGAATGACAGATGAAATGAAATGGTAGTGGAGAGTGTTGCTGGAATGAAATTTTGACAGGGAAAACCGGAGTACCCGGAGAAAAACCTGTCTGCCTCCGTTTTGTCCAGCACAAATCTCACATGGAGTGACCGGGATTTGAACCACGGACCCAGCGGTGAGAGGCCGGCGTGCTGCCGCCTAAGCCACGGAGGCTACTATAAATACAGATAAATATCACCATTCAATAGAAGTCTATTGTCTGGGTTTTAGTGACCACCATGGACATACTGTATACTGAGTTTTGAAGTACCCGAAACAATCCATAATAATGATAATGGAATAAAATCAAAGTGCAGGTCATTCACTGAAACAAATGTTACATATTTCAATGACTTATTAAATAAGGAAATTTAAACTAGAAAATGTAAATGATAAATTTAATGCATTTAACAGTACCCTAAAACACTATTTTGAAACAGCATTCCCCTTTAAACAAAGAACTATTCAAAATAACAAAACTAGCAATTGGATAACAACAGGGATTAGAAATTAATGTCAAAGAAAGAAATTTCTGCACAAATTATATAAACAATACCACACAACACCTGAATTCAATTTATACTACAAAAAATACACTAGCATATTAAATAAGGTAATAAAACTAGCAAAGAAAATGCATAATGATAATTTTATTTCCCAATCATCTAATAAAAACAGGGCTATGTGGTCTGTGATAAAGAAAGAAACTGGAAAATCTGCTAAAATACAAAGGAACATTACACTGACCAGCAATAGTAAAGTGATTAATAATCCAGAGGAAATAGCAAACACTTTTAATGACTATTTTCTGGAAATTCAAAAAAAAAAATTAAATAAATCACAGGTAAATACACTAAATTCTAATAATAAAATAAATATATGCAGTGATTCTTTATTTATAAATCATGTCACAAGTGAAGGGGTAAGAATAGTTATAAAAGAGCTAAAAAAATAAATTCTGTGCTGGCATTGATGGCATCCCTGATGCAATTTTAAAGAAATGTGCAGAAAATATAATAAATCCACTTACGCACTTAATAAACAGTTCAATTCTCTCAGGAACTTACCCGGATATTTTGAAGTTATTAAAAGTAATTCCAGTGCACAAAAACGGTTCAAAAGATGAATTAGGTAACTATCGTCATATTACCTTACCAACTGGTATTGCAAAAATTGTGGAAAAAATCATGTATAAGAGACTGATAAGTTTTATAGAAAAAAATTAAATACTATCAAACTCACAACATGGATTCAGAATGGAAAGATCTACACAGACAGCTATTTATGAATGTAGTAATAGTATACTAAAATTAATTGACAATAAGGAACATGTAACTGGCCTATTCTTGGATTTATCGAAAGCATTTGATGTTGTTGAGCATAAAATCCTCCTTACAAAACTAAATCAATATGGTATTAGAGGTCTAGCTAATAAATGGATAGAGTCTTACTTAACAAGGCGTAAACAAATAGTAAGCTTGAGACACAAGGATGATGGAACCAAATTAATGAAACATTGTCCAATGATGGAATGATTAAATTTGGAGTACCCCAGGGATCGGTTTCGGGCCCACTACTCTTTCTTCTATATATCAATGATATAACACAGAACGTTCGTTCTCATAAGGAAATTTTGTTTGCGGACGATACAACACTCATAATAAAAGGTGAAACTAAGCTGGTCTTACAGCAGTCTGCTGACTCCGTTACAGAAGAGTTAACCAAATGGTCACAAGATAATCGCCTCATAATAAACTATAGAAAAAACAGTATCTCTAAATTTCCACACTATACAGGATAGGAATCCTGCGAAGCCCAATATAACATTAAATGGTCATAAAATAGAAAATAAATCAGAAACAAAGTGTTCAGGACTATGGATATAACATGACTTGAAATGGAATCAACATATACAATATCTGAAAACTGAACTCGATGTGCTTTGCGTTATGTATTTTGAAAACTTGCACAAGCATGCACACATTAAGAAATACTTATTTTGCTTATTTCCATTCATACTTAAGATATGGGGTCATGTTTTGGGGTAATTCACCAGATGTACTAAGCATGTTTAGGATACAAAAGAGGACAATTAGAATTATGGCAAATGTAAACACTAGAGATTCATGCAGACCTCTGTTTAAAGATTTAAACATTCTCCCACTGCCCTGCATTCATATCTTTGAAAGTATTATGTTTTTTAAAAAGAATTTAATGAATAAAGACGTTTTTCTTAAAACAAACAATGATGTTCAAAGGCATAACACAAGACAAAATCAAAACATTCATATTTCACACACACAAGCATATATCAAAGAGGAACTTTTCACACAGGAGTTAAATTATACAATAAACTACCCCAATATATAAAATTTGCCCCAAAAATAAAAACCTTTGAAAGACTGTTGAAAGCTTATCTGCAGTGCCATTGATTTTACTCCTTAGTAGAATATCTTAGTGTATAGGACCGATGAAATCTATAATTATATTTTAATTTTCTATTTTAATTGTAATACCTAGCTCTAAGTTGTTGTATTTATAGAATTAAGTTTTCATATTGTGGTAATAGAGTGCGGTGTAAATTGTTGTCCAATAAGATTGTATCTCTTAAGATCTGTTATTATAATAAGTTATAAATAGTTATTGTATTAGTAATATATACCTGTAAGTTCTTTTATTTTATAGATGTAATTACTGACGTGTCCTGTATCAAAAATGTATTGTATACATGTAATTGATCAAATGGATAAATAAAAATCTAATCTAATCTGTTCCTTATTTGACAATTTTGTGTGTTTACAGCCTCATCTGTGGGATTCGCCTTCGTATTGAAACTGGGATTTTGGGGATTCGTTAAGTTCCTTTTGTACGTAGTATTTGTGGATTGCATAGGTGTAGGACTTCTAATTGCGACCTTCTTTTGGTAAGTAACGTACTGTAGTTAAGACAGTTATTTTATGACAGTTTATACATTATAACTCTAAATCGTATATTCATAAGATATATTTTTTAGGTCTTAGTAGCATTTTGTTACATTGTTATTTTTTGTTACTGTTATTTAATATTTATTTTTTAGGACTTGCCAGCATAGTATTTTATATCATTTTGTTAAAAAATATAATTTTAATTGCTTATGTATTCTTATAGCTTAGAATTTTATATTCTTTTGTCCCGTATTTATTGCAGTCAGGATGTCAATTCCAACTGTACGGTACCGTAGGTAGGCCTTTTTTTGTTTGACCTTTGTAAAGCTAGAACATTTTACTTAATTTGTGTTTTCTTATCTTACTTTATAATAAAATTTGTTAAGCTGTGTAATTAGCAACCTTGTAAGTAAAGTAAGTAAGAATAGAAATTGTTTCAAGTGTGGGTCTGCAATAGTTTTCATTGCTTATTTTGGTAGTGGTGGCAAGATGTAACATCAAGGTTAACATCCTCATAGGATTGGTTTTGATTAGTCTTAAAATATACAAAGAATCTTTAGAAAATTATTTTTGTCTCTTTTTCATTTTCAGGTTCATTACTAATAAATATCTCATCAAGCCAACATGTAGTGACCAAGATGTTGAATGGGGTTATGCATTTGATGTACATTTAAATGCATTTTTCCCATTACTTATTATTCTTCATGTATTCCAGTTATTTTTTTACAATGGTAAGTTTGTTATTATATGTATTTTGATACTATAGACCAGACGTTCTCAACCTCTTTGAGACTGTGAACACCACCCTCATGCCATACCAAGTGCCAGAGCACCATTAAATCGAAAATATTGATAATAATAATTCTCTCTCTTCCTTTGAAGTGCTGTAATAGCTAGGAATTCACCGCTCACCAGACATACTGCAACTGATTCCATGACTCGCGCAGATACATTAACGTGTGGACAGTCAAGTGAAATCAGCCTCGTTCTTGTTTCTCATAAAACAGGGATGTCCAATTATTTTTTACTGTAGATTTAAAAAAAACTATTTCACAAAATGATAAAATTTCTGGCTGTCAAAACTTGTAATGAAAACTCTTATTATTCCGGTTCGTGCAAGAAAATGTGTACCGTATTGAAGAATGCATCAGGGGACCTTGTGCTCACGAGCATTTTCTGGCTCGTATGACGAGCACCAGGTTGAGAACGCCTGCTATAGACAGTCTTATTCTTGCACACAGGCATTACAAACTCATATTGTGAAGAACTTCTAAGTAAATCCTACTCCTTTAATGTTCTTTCTAACCACTGCCTCATTGATTAACAAGATGAAGTGCATAGCCTTCCTGATTAGGAATGTGATAAAACATGCATAAATCGAAGAAGTCAGTTGGTTGCCTGCAGAGTTGGGCAGTATCGAAAATACATGTATTTAAAATACGTATTTTCGATACTTTTGTATTTTGTATCGAAAATACATTTTTGAACATGTATTTTGTATCTGTATCGAAAATACTTTTCATGAGTATTTTGTATTTTCAAAATACATAAAATACAATCAAAATACAATCACTGCATTAGGTAATTTTCAGTTTTATCTTCCATTATTTTCGCTTTTAATAATTTAAGTCAATTGGTAGACATTAAGTTTTAGATCAATACAACTCTTCCAGCAATAAAGCGACCTAGTAAGACCATGTGCAATGCTATTTATTTAGGATGCATTTAGAACAAAATCTCCGAAGGATGTCTCCCGATGTTCTGTTATCAGTGTGTTTGATCTTGGAAACCTTTCCACAAGCAGTAGCCTCAAGCTACGTAGTATGAAATTCCCAAACGCATGAGGTTGTCTGAACCTGTTAACTAGTATTGTTCGAAAATTCCTGGAAGTGCTCACATAAGGGCTGTACAAAATGCGGCAATTGTCTCCCGTAAGAGTAGTGTAAGAGTTGTATAAAACTTTGAATTGACAAATAAGTTGCTGTTCTTTCATTTGACGAGCTTGTATCACATCGTGATCATTTTGTCCCGTGTACTTATGTGTGTATGTATATATATATATCATTCATAACCGTGTTATTGTGGGTCAATGTTGTAGTAGTACCGTAGTGGGTTTATATTTAATTTGGGGAAGGAGACGGCAGTGGCCTTAAGTTAGGAACCATCCCGGCATTTTCCTGAAGTATAAGAGGAAAACCACTTCCGCTCTTCGCAGGTTTGCTAGCCACTGCACCACGAGCCAGACGAAAATAAATATGATGGTTGTTGTTAATAAATCTTGATCATCAGCCCGATGTATTTGGGTGTGTGTTAAATATGTCTGATAACCTGTGTTTGTGTGATTTTTGTAGTAGTATGCATGGCTGTATTTATTATGGTCTAGGATTGAGCAGATGCCCTGTCAGTGCCAGAAAAAGAAACTTGGATCTCTGTATTTGTCTTGAATACAGTAGTTGCATACGTTAAGGATGGAAGGAAGAAGGAAGATTGTAGTTTTACGTGACCGTTAATCTCGAGATCATGAGCCACGGGACCTCCTTTTTACATGGAATCCGAATCACTGAATATGGCATTTCACAAGCATTGACTGGGAATTGAACCCACTCCGCCGTGGTGAGAGGCCAACAGCTTGACCGCTGCTCCACCACACCCTCTACGATAAGGATGGATGACGATGTATGTCTACCCCTTACTTTTACCTATTTAACGGGATCGGGGATGAGATGCGATGAAACGCTATGTGGCGGATGTATTTACGACCGGATGCCCTTCCTGACACCAACATGAGAGGAGTTAATGAGAGATCTAGATGAATGAAGCTGGGCAAGGATGTGGAAGGAAGCTGCCGTGGCCTGTCAGAAGGATCGTCCCAACATTTGCCTAGAATTGAAAGTGGGGAAACCACGGTAAACCATTTCCAAGATGGCCGACGGTGGGGTTCAAACCCACGTCTACCAAGTCCACATGGAGCATGGCCACATTGCCTAGCGCTGTGCGTTAGCGGGTGACCGCTGTCGGTAGTGATAAGATGACCATAATAATACGGTAATAATAACTATAATGCGTATGATTCCTGTTTCAACTGGGACGGAAATGAGATAATATATATTTTCGCGTCCTTATGGTGGATAGTTTATACAGTCGGATGTCATTCCTCTCGCCAACCTCATTTTTTTTAGCGTATGGCTTTTAGTGCCGGGAGTGTCCGAGGACATGTTCGGCTCGCCAGTTTTTGTAGCTACTTCGAGACGGACACCCAATGGGTGAGTTACAAGTACCGTTGGGGAGGAAAGTGGGAATGTACAAGGACGAGGAGTTGAGTTGGAAGGTAGCGGCTGTGGCCTATAGTTAGGGACCAACCCCGGCAATTGCCTGGAAGGAAGATGGGAAACCACAGAAGACCATCTTCAAGGTTGCCGGCGGGGTATTCGAACCTCCTCGCCTCCCGGATGTGAGCGACTGCCAGCAGTCATGCCGAAACGACCTCGGCTAACTCATCCGGTGCCAACCTCATGAGAGGAGTTAATGAGAGATGATATGAATGAAGGTGAATGAAAATAAGCACGGATTTGGAAGGGAGCGGCCGTGGCACATTCGAAGGTGCCGTCGCAGCATTTGTCTGTAGTTGAAAATGGGAAACCACGGAAAACTATTTCACGGACGGCCGGCGGTGAGGTTCGACCCACGTCTACCGAGACCACAGACATCTGGGCACCAGCTGCCGTTGTTGGTTGGTTGTTAATAATTATAAATGACCCAACTTCGTTCATTAATTATGTTTTTTATTCTTTTGTGGCATACCGGTACGGTATTACTTACAAAGGATAATTTATAACGGAATGTACAAATTAAACATGTTGAGTCAATTGACTGTAGTGTCCCGTGGTGCTGATTTCTTACATCACCATTTTAGGATATCAGAGAGTAGTCTGAATGAAATGCCTCACTGTTTGCCTGACAGCGCTATAAAGAAAATATGAACAGACGGACATATAACTAGGGCATACACCTTTTTTTTTAAACATCTCAACTAAGAAACAGTTCTAAATAGTAGGAAATATTATTTTATGGATCCTCAAGCAGTCTTACCATCAATAATTATTTTATTATGTTCATTTTTAAGTATAACTCGTATACAATTTTAATACCCATTGATTTAAAAAAAATGAAAATAATTTTACAATATTTACATAGTGAATTCAGAATAAACAAGAAGTTCCGTGAAGAACTATACATCCTACTTTTCATGCCAATGATTATTCTACAGAATATGAACCTATCTAGAATAATGACGAAATTAAGTTGCTAATATCGAAATTTCCAATTAGTTCGAAATACTGTATACCTGGCATAATGTATCCTAATAGAGCACTACAGTTGGCAGCCCTGATGACTGAATATATTCTTAGTTCCGTCTCTTAAGGTACTAAATACAAAATTTGGTTGAAGTCCAATGAATAGCATGGACGTTACATGCAGTTAAACATTGGATCTAACAGCGCGCGTAAAATCATGTTGGCAACAATGTCATGCATGTATTGGTCAGAAATAATCTGAAATAATATGATCTATTGTTGTGCCAATTTTGAATGAAATCCATTAGTTAGTATAGAAGTTACATGCATTTTAAAATTGGACCTATCAGCAGGCTTAGAATCATGTTGGCAGCACTGACGTATATTAGTTACTCCAAATTCGTCTAGAATGCCAGGTACTATACGTGTGCAACGTTTAGAGCTATTGGCTTGCATACTTTCTGATATATTGATATTAGGGTAACAAAAATAGGGACAGCACATATTAACAGTTGGCAGCCCTGGTTGCTCCTTAGAATACGCATAGTCATATCTGTTATGGTACACATAGCACATACGAAATTTGGTTGAAATCCAAATGATAGTATGGATGTTACATGTATTTAAAGTTGGACCTGTCAGCAGGCTTAGAATCATGTTGGTAGCACTGACGTATATAAGTTACTCCAAATTAATATAGAATGTCAGGTACTATATGTGTGCATAGTTTAAAGCTGTCGGCTTGCATACTTTCTGATATATTGGTATTTGGATAAAATAAATTAGGAGCATTTATTAACAGTTGGCAGCCCTGGTAGGTCTTAAGAATACGCTCAGTCATATCTGGTTATGTACACATACAACATACGAAATTTGGTTGAATTCCACTTGATAGTGTAGAAGTTATATGCATTTAAAAATTGGACCTATCAGGAGGCTTATAATCAGTTTGGCAACACTGCCATGTTTGGCCTCCTGGAAATTAAACTGAAATATTATGATCTGTACGTGTGCCAATTTTGAAATAGCTCCCATTCATACTTTCCAAGATATCCAACATGGAGCTCAAATTTCAATTGCGATATTTTAGCAGTTGGTAGCACTGACATCATTTTAAAATATGGCCGTGAGATATTCAGGTATAGATCTTTACTCCTACCAAATTTTGTTTCGATTGCTGCAGCCGTTTAGGAGTTGATAGGGGGGGACACACACACAGCCAGTCAGACAGACAGAAGGACAGACAGACAGACAGACAGACAGACATTTGCCCGATCTCATAAGTCTACTTTTTTCTCATTTTTGCAAAATGTGAAAAGTAGGCTAAAAATAATTGATATTAACTTGCAAAAGGGACTGTATTGAAATAATTTCAGTATTATCCTGTGATAGTCTCCTGAAATTTCTTCTTGCTGACAAGGGCTGAATTGATGTGTGTTTTTCTTTTTTTATTTCTTTTTTAACGACATTTCTCTTATGTTTGGCGGTTTCCAAATGTTCAGCCACAGAAAACTTTCCAGAAACTCCCTACATTTCCTTCACAAATTTTACAATAAAGGACACTATCGTCGGTAGAATATAATTCATTCCCAAATGTTTTCAAAAAATTTCGCAACTTAACAACGACGTTAGCTTTTATTGGAGTCATACCTCCGTGCTTGCTGTGGTTGACAGTAAGCAGCTTGGTATTTCACTGAAGGTTGGAATTAAGGAATTTGAGATAATAGGTCCAGGTAATATTTGTGGAAATCCCTGGTCATTCATAAGCTGAACCCCTATTGTGAACTGGTGATAAATGAATGGAACGAAGGTATTTCAGTTGTTGGAGAATCCGGTTTTTCCTTACTGGCAATGCAGACTACTAGTTATCAGAATATACAAATACTCGGGGTGATTTAAGGGAGGTGAAAGCAACTTTATCATTAACAAGGAAATGTTCAGGTTTGACTAACCAACCAAGAAACTCTTGGAGTCCGAATAGAAATATACGACTGAACATGAAGTAACAAAAAGCGCTTCAAAACAATAGGAAATTAAAATATACACTATTCTCCAGCATAGATATGCACTTAAACAGGCAAAGGAGAAGAATATGATGCATTGTGCCAAAATAACCAAAATATGCATAAATATGCAAAAATATGATTTTGCATGATCTTCCGGGCCTTAGTTATTAAGCTGCACACCTATTATCTTGGCACGAGAGCTATTTATCCGACTACTTCGTGGTGCAGTGGCTATTATTCTTGGCTGTCACTCCTGAGGTCGGTTTCGATTCACGAATCTGTCAAGAAATATAATTCTGGTCTGAGGCAACTCAATTATCCTGCAAGTGGTTTCCCACTTCTACTTCAGGCAAATGCCGGGATGGTACCTAAATTAAGAGCATGGCCGCCTCCTTCCCAATCCTTATCTGAAATACAAATAGGCTACACACACTAATATAGCCATCACAATAACACAATTCATCAGACAAATTCCACACACGCCCAAGTACACGGGGCGACATGAACACAATATCGCAACGACAACTAGCTCTTTATCCGAACTGGTGCACAGTATTCAGTGACAGATTATACGAAGTCAACAGCTGAACAACAGAGAATATTGGTGTTGGACCCTAAGTGGAACGACAAAGCTTCCACAAAATGTCATTCTACGTCTTGCGGTTGTCAGCAGTCTTTGTTAGATAATCTTTGAATGATAGCGTTTTCTCAATAGTTTCATCCTGTTTAAACAGTACACATATACACTATATATATATAAGTTCGACGTGTTGCGTAGTGGCTAGCACTCTTGGCTGTCACCACAGAGGCCCGGGCTCGATTGCCGACTCTGGCAAGGAATTTATTTCTGGTTTGAGGGCTGGAACGGGATAAACTCAGCCTCGAAGGCAAAACTGAGAAGAGGTGGGTTCGAATCCCATCTCAGCCGTCCTGGAAGGGCAGATGTGGGCATCACCATGCTGCAAAACTACCAATATCTTTGTTAGCATCAACTGTGGCAGTTGTATAGCCAAGATTGACCAATGCGAGGGTGGGGTTATAGTTTCAAAATATTGTGTGGTGCTCATCATTATACCATTATAAGGATTGGTTGGTTCTTAAGTTTAGGGGCTGCGACAACGCGGTCATGTAGCCCCGTGTACTTTGGGTGTGTGTAGAATCTGTCTGATAACCGGTGTAAATTGTGATGGCTGTATTAGTGTGTGTATCTGTTTTTTAATTCATGTGGACTGCAACTTCGATTTTTTCAGATAGTTCCTACTTTTGCCGCCAAACGCCACCGTCAACGACTACAAGGCCTAGTTCAGAACTTAGCTACTAGACGCCACCGCAACGAACGTAGAAACCTAAGAGCGTTGTTTACATTCGTAACCTATACAATTTAGCTTCACACAGGTGTAATTAGTGGAAGGTTCTTTAACATGCCATAAATCTATGACATGGGACCGCCGGCTTAACTTCCACTCCGAAGGAAGGCATACTGAGGGATTTTTAATGCTCTTAAAAATCCGATGGCTTCGGCCGGATTTGAACCCGCTATCTTGGTCATAGAAGCTCAGCATGCTACCAACTACGTCATCGAGGCCGCATCTCCACGAGGTAGCTTAGGTCATACGATAATAATAATAATAATATCAAGGATGATACAGCACAACTAAACACCAAATATGGAACGATAAACCGTGTTAATAAATTTAAATATCTTGGGGAATGGATCCAGCAAAATGGCCTTGACAAGGAAGCCATAGAAGCAAGAAGCAAGAAAATGGAAGTCGCTTTTCAAACCACCCGCAACTTATATAACAAAAAGTGCTTTTCTATGAACACAAAAATTCGTCACTACAACACTGTCATCAAACCAGTACCGCTATATGCATCTGAATGCCTTATCCTACCCGAGAAATATTTACTCGCGAAGTTAGAGAAAAAGAAAGAATGATCCTACACATCATACTTGGCCCGGACTACAAAAATGGCATCTACATCAGAAAATCGAGGCAAGAAATTTACTCGAGGATAGAGAAGATCACAGATACAATGCGAAAACGCAGAGTTTGCTTTTACGGTCATATACGACTGATGATCGACTCCCGATTGACGAAACGTATCTTCAGTATATTCGACTCAAAACCAAAAACGACAATGCCAAGGTATGTTAACGTCCAGAAAGATCTGAAAGAAATGGGGATACGAGCAGAAGATGCACAAGACCGAAACCTTTATAGAGCAGCCATCAAGACGTTTGGGACTTACCGGGACGAAAAAACGGACAACTGGTGCGAAATGGACAGAAGAACGTCGTGCTAAACACAGTGAGCTCATGAAGACAATGTGGATCAAGCGAAAAGTGAACAAATACCAGAATGTAAGATGAGGCTTATCGTGGTCCCTAGTTGGCCGATTAGGGAAATTGAGTGAATGAATAATAACAATTCCTATACCGTATATATTTCCCATGTTGTGGGTTCGAGGACAAAGTGAGGTAAATTTCTATGTGGCAGTGGTTTTCACGGCTGGATGATCCTCCTGACGCCATCCTCAACACAGAGCTGGATGGGAAACGAAATGACAACAGGGCAACAGCGACCAAGGCCCATCAGGAAGTACCATTTCATGGAGGCTGACGGTGGGATTTGAATCCTTTGGCCTTGCACGTTAATGCACGCACCCGTCTTGATCACCGATAATAATAATAATAACAATAATAATAATAATAATAATATTAATAATAATAATAATAATATTTTGAAAAGTTTGAATGGAAGAGAAGCATATTTTACTAAGTATTTTGTATTTTGAAATGTATTTTAAAATACTATTTTGTATTTTGTATTTTCAGGAATTTTATAACTGTATTTTGTATTTTGTATCTAAAATACTTTTTTGTGAGTATTTTGTATTTTGTATCGAAAATACATTTTGTGAGTATTTTGCCCAACTCTGGTTGCCTGCACTTTCATCAAGGGCTTCCTCCAGTATGTGGAGATTGCTTTATTGTTGGAACTGCATTCTACTTAGCAGTTTTGGAGTTAATTCCTAAAAGTTTACTCGTCTACACTGACAAAATTTCTAAGTTATAATGTTATCAATACACCTTGGTAGTATTTCCCAGTAATTAATTTTACTCAGCCAAGCTTTATATCTGTTGGACAACCTGTCTGTTAGGGAAGAAAAGAACTGTTAGAACACATGTAAACACAATAACAAGATGGCATGATTTCAACGCTACTTCACTCTCATGGAGCGCCTCAACTGTGAGACAACGCAATAGTGGTTCGTCGCACCATTAAGACTGGCACTGCCAATCGTGACATCTTCTTAAGGTGGTCCCCTGTACAATATCCAAAATTTCTCAATAACCAGACATGACATTGTATTTTATGCATTATTATTTTCTCTCTTATGATCTGTGGACTTTCCCATGATATGTGTTTTGAGCTCATAGCTCCTTCAATGTGTTCCCCATGTTTTTTTTAGCCTATTTTCAATGTTGAAAAAAATAGGCTTATGAGATCACCTTTTGTCCATGTGTGTGTGCGTGTGTGTGTGAGGTGTTTGCGTGTCCCCCCCTAATAAATTCTGAACGGCTGCAGCGATTTCAATGAAACTTGGTAAGTTCATAGCACTATTCCGGACGACCACGACCGTGCCCTTCAAATTTTGTTACGTCTGACCGATCCAACATGGCGGCTGTGCGAAATATTTCACCAGAATTCAATATCTCCGAAACTGTTCCCGATATCACCCTGGAATTTTTTACGGTGATAAAGGGAACTACTAGAAGTTTACCTATGTGACTTTTGAAAAACTGGTAACTACAAAACCAACATGGCGGCCACGTGAATTTGCGACTTTTAAATAGACGTTTTTCGCGATTTAACCAACCAAACACAATAAAACCTGGTACACTATATGTTTATACACATTGTAATGCACAGACATCTAACTTCGTTCAATTGTTTACATAACCACAAGATGGCGGATGTGCGAAATATTTCACCGGCCATCTATATCTCTGAAACGATTAGCGGTATCACCCTGAAATTTTGTACGAAGATAAGGGACACTACTGGAAGTTCATCTATAAGACTTTCAAAAACCGGTTAACTACAAAACGATCATGGCGGCCAAGCGAATTTGAAAATTTTAAATAGACTTTTCTCGCGATTTAATGTTCCAAACGGAATGAAATCTGGTACAGGAAATGTTTATACACATTGTAATGCACTGGTATCTAATTTGGTTCAATTGTTTACATAACCTCAATATGGCGGCTGTGCGAATTTTAAAATTAAGTTTTTATTTCTTGTGTCGTAATCATGCGATCGAAGTGAAAGTTTGAATAATGAACCTACGCAATAATTTTCCTTTAATGGTACATGACTCTATGGCCTATACATTTAACAATCCAACATGGCGACCATCCAAAATATTTAGACTGCTCTGAATATCTTCGAATCTATTATAGCAATCAAAATGATTTTTTTTATGTTCATAGGGGCTATCCCACCCATAGCGCCTAAAAGCGCCCGTCTCTTGACTTATCCTTCCGGTCCTTAGCGCCCAAAAGCGCCCGGTCGCATTATCTGCTCACGTCTGCCATCTATGCGTCAGGTTTGTAGTTTTCTCAACACTTAAGTGTTTATAAAGCATTTACGAATGTGCAGTACAATCCACAAGGCAGTGAAAACAAAACAATAGCATAAATCTATCATGAACTTCCATGCACATTGATCAGGTGTTTCGTTCGTAAACATGGCGGGATTGAGTAATGCAGATAATGAAACCGAGCTCAATATAGGCGAAGAAAGTGATGCAGAATGATTTAGTAGTGGTGAAAGTGAGTTTTTAGTCAGTGAAGAATGATGATAATTTCAATGATAATAGTGATGTAAGTGAAAACGGAGACCAAGAAATCGGACCTGACGGCATGCCCCGGCATTTCAGGTAACACAAACATTTCGTTTTTTTACTACGAATGAGTTTTTGGAGAAATTATTTTGTAGTTTCATTTGGTTGTGCTAGTAAAAGGAATATTCCAATCATTAGTATCGATTCTTTAAAAAAATAGAGTAATAAGTTTATGCTTATACCGGTGTTGGTTTATATCGCGCCGGCCTTCATTTCTAGTATTTAAAACTGAAAAGTACGTATCGTGATATGAATAGATAATGTTTGTTAGGCGGTCTCCTCACTTTGGGAAATGTTGTATAATATAATGAAAGTATTCTCTACTATGTGAGAGTTATAGGTTATGTTTACATGTTGTCTGGCGATTTCTCCAGTATCACCAAGATACTGGTTTGAACCAACAACCTTAGGACTCCAAGAAGGGAGATATGGATGTGATGGTATGTTTTCTAATATTGTTGAAAATTTGAATACATTATGGTCAGTCGTTTTCATTATATTATACTTTTTCTGAAACAATGTACTTAGGTTCATTTCTTTCTAAATAATAGGGTAAAACCTGGGGATAGGCAACCTGAAAATATGGGCGGGAAAAGGTTAAGTTCACCTATAGGACTTAAAATAACCTGGTGATCACAAATCCAACATGGCGGCGACACGAAGTACAAATATTCACATGGACGTTTCTCGCAATTTAACCATCCGAGTGCAGTGAAACTTGGTACAGTAAATCCTTATACGAATGTTAATCCACTGGCATCTAATTTATTTCAATTGTTTCCATAACCACAAGATGGCGAAATTTTAAAATCTCGTTTTTACTTCTTGTGTCCTAATCATGGGATTGAAGTTTGAATGCTATATGTACACAATAATCTTCATGTAACAGTACATAACTCTAGGACCTACATATATAAAATCCAACATGGCGACCATCCAAAATATTTAGTCGGCTCTCAATATCTACGAATCTATTACAGCAATCAAACTGAAATTTTGTATGTTGATAGTGGCAATTAACATGAGTAGGATATATGAAAATTGGCTGTATAGTTCTTCACGGAACTACTTGTTATGTATCCAATAATTCTATAATAGATTTTGGTTCACTCAACACAACCTTTTTGTAGAAACTGTAATTTTAATGGAAAACATACCTACAAATAAGTTATACTGTATCGACAAACTGACTCTTTTAATATTATTAATTTTCTATTACCATATTTTTTAAAAAGTGTTATTCACCATACTCTTCTATCATTGTACCAACATCATCACACATTTCATTTCTCATTTTCACCACCTCACCACGGCTTTAATGCTGTGCATATCAAAAATAATCACCAGTCATACCAATTTATTTTGACCAAGGACACATATTTTAGTATGAATTGGTGAAGAAGGTACCAATACAGCCCAAAACATGTGAAGTTGTAATTTTCATTGCCGATGCGGAGCAGTAAATCGTATTTCTTTTAGAAATATGTTTGTCGAATAAATGTGCTGTGAAGGGTATATACTCCAGCAAGCCCTGCACCCTAATTTTTGGAAGTAAATTTTCATTTAAAAACGTTTTTTTTTTTTTTTTTAATAGTTTCCACTAATGTTACATACTGCATTTAAAAGAAACATACTGAACTACCCAATGATATTTTAATTAATAAACAAAAACTCGTGGTGCTACAGCCCAAGTAAGGCCTACCAAGCGACCCTTCCTCAGCCATTTGGCCTGCAGATTATGGGGTGACACGTAGTCAGCGTGTCGGGTCCTCTCAGCCGTTAATCTTGATCTCCGTGACCGGAATGCTGCCTCACTGTCAGACAGCTACTAAATCGTCCTCTTGCGAAGCTAAGTACACCCCCTTCCAGCCCTCGCATCAGTTTCTAAAATCCTTGACGGAGCGGGGAATCGAACCTGGAGCCTCCGGGTCAGAGGCAGGCGCACTGACCCAACACCACAGGGCCGACGATATTTTAATTGCCTGGACCTATAACTTTTTTGTTGGAAAGAGCATATCAAAATCTCGTGAAGTAGTATCCAGCACCCTGCAATAGAAAAGTAGAAAAATCTTGGTTGGTGACCAACCTGACCGTTTACTAACCATTACAGATTACCACACTAAACAAGTAAACTTGAGGGTCAACAGCCACTAACAATATCATACAAAAATCACATAAAACTAAAATATCTTGATAAGTTGCTCAAGTTTACAATAAACTTCTTTAACTAAAATAAATATCTTCACCTACATATTTGTAGACATAAATTTAATAGCCTGAGTGTAAGGGAATTTATTCATCATCATCTACAGTTTCCAGCCCCTGGTTGGGTCTGCTTGGAACATAAGCCTCTCTATCGTTTTCTATCCTCCCACCACCTTTCGCTCTTCACTCTGTCCCACTCCTCTTTTCTGCACTCCTTCCTTCACACCCACAATCCACCTATCTCTTGGTCTCTCGCCCTCCACTTACATCTCATGCATCCTCCTTGGTATCCTGCCATCCTGCATTCTCTTAACATATCCGTACCAACTCATTCTTGACTTCTCTATGTTCTCTTGTAAAGGTTTCTCTTCCATAATCTCTCTCACTCTCTCATTTCTTACTGTATCCCTTCTTGTTATTCCTAATCTGCTTCTTTGAAATTTCATTTGGCAAACCTGGATCCTGCTCACCTGTCTCGTATTCATAACCCATGTTTCTGATGTGTAGATGAGTATTGGGGCATAATACGTTCGATAAAATACACATTTGCTCTTCCTGCTCAATACCAGACCTCTCATGCTCCACAGGAATCCATGGGCATGCCTTCCTCCTTCACTGATCTCCTGTCATTTCTACCACTTTAAAATTTTAAAATTCTGTAAGAACATACCTATACCTTGGAGCTGTCGGGCTGAACATTTTTATACTAGTTCCAATTACACTTGAAGATGTTGTGAAACCTATCACTTCTCAAACATGCTAATCTTAACTCGTTAATTTGTGCAAGCTCCATGCACTTTCTTTTCAATACCTCAGAGTCAGGAGAAAGCTCGAGTCATTTAAATCATTCAAATAATTTGAGTCACTGTTATTAGTTAAATCATTTACTGTATATAATTTGAATCTTATAGACATGATCTGGACATTTGATGTTGTGGACACAAAACACAAATTGATCATGTTTTAGTCCTTGCCTGAACAGATGTGTGAACACTCAAATTGTATTATGAACAGTCCGACACAACTTCAGCGCTCATGTGATTCATATACTGTACTACTGTGCATTAACTGGTATTGTCTATGGGCAAAATCACAGCATTAATTAGCAACATAAGTCTGGACATGTTTACAGTAGTTTTTGTTTGGGTTATTTCAGTTTACTATGAAAATATAGGCTATTGTCACTTCAAAAAATCATCAGTGGCAGAGTTGGAGATGGAGTTTTAAAGCTTCATTTTAAGGAGGTTTCAAGTTACACTGAACAGACAAAAGTTATCATGAGTTAGTCAATAGTGCAGTTTTCATGTCGAGGCAAGAAATGCCTTAACTGTTTGGCATATCCTGCTTGACAGTGATGACGATGGATTCGTGGATTATAATTCTGTTTCCATTGTGTCACAGAAATGTTTCTTGGGGTTCATATTTTGGAGGATCATGGGGTTCAAATCTTGGATAAGTCAATGGAATGCTCCATGAACCTTCAAAGAGTGGATACATCTTCTGTTATTTACAACAGAATTTCCAAATGTTCTCATTTCAAGCATAGTAGTGATAGTTTTTAAACCATGTTAGAATACCATTATTACTCATAATTCCAATACACTTTTGTTTTTATAAACATTTATTGCAGCCAATGGCCAAAGAACATAAATACTATTAACTTTGATGCACTCCCTATTTGCTCATCGTGGTTGAAAATCAGTGCTTTAATATTAGGTGATGTAAATGTGGTCTATACTTAGTAAATTTTATCTAATGTACAGTGTGAAATAAGGGTTAATTTCTAATTTCTGTGATTTTGTTTCAGTATTAATTAGTCAAGACTGGTTCATGTCGAGATTATTTGGTAACACATTATGGCTCATAGCTCTGGGATATTACATCTATGTTACATTCCTGGGATACAGTAGTAAGTATATTTGATCTGTTACTGTCTATAATATCTACAGTAAGATTAATGTGCATAATGCATGATTTGTGGATCAATAGCGCCCAAGACACCATTTACAGAGAGATCTAAGAAATGGTAAACTTCCTAACTTCCCTCACGAGTAGAAAGGTAGGCTGAGCTGGGTATGAGGATGGCTTGCACTGAGTCTTGCCTAATCAGTCAGCCTCAATTCCAGTTATATGGAGTGTTAACAATCTGGTGGTTTGTTTTGTTCTTAGACATTATTTGTGTGTGTCGTTGCCTCTTCCTTCTCTGATCTTCTTGGTCAGTTTTTTTTTCTCTCCTTACCCAAACTCAAATAAAGCAATTGAGGGGCAGTGTGTCCTTCATTTCAGCCTTTCATGACAATTCATTTTTCCTCTATGGATCAGTGGCAGAATAACCTCACCGGATTCCAAGACTGTGTGTTTGATTCCTGATCAAGGAAGTCAAAGTTTTGAAGAATGGAATAAATCCACGGCACCCCAAGTCATATGATGTAGGATGCTTAAAGATCTCTTGTGATTACAAGACAAAATGGAATCTCACACACAGGTCACACAATCGAGTTCTGATTCTGCACTAGGTGGCAGTGCAAGCAGAATGTCGAAGTTGGGATCAGATTGGCTAAAAATTTACACCAAAGAGCTGAGACCATATAGTTATTATTATTTTCATATTTTAAGATTAAATGTACGGACATTAGAGACTATGTTAAACTGTTACACATCATAGGAGCCTTCTTTGCAGTCCAGTATCGTTGCATTTGTGCCCTGGCAGCCTGTCTCCTTTCTACTGTCCACCCACTGTTCAGCTTGCCTACTTCATGAAAAGGCCCTTGAAGTTATAGACCTCCTGCCAGTACTTGTTTCTGTTAGCGATGTCTTTGCTTCTCGTACCCATTTTTTCCAGATCCTTCCTGGCCTCCCTGAACCACGTATGAGAGGTTTTAGGTGTACTATCCAGTGCGGTGAACTTTTTATCATCATCATCATCATCATCAAACAATTTGGAATTAAAATAAAATACCTTGGCACATAATTATGATGTACCTACAGGAAGTATTTCCACAAATCAGTGTTCATTATGAAATAAATCTCCTTGCTATGTGGCATGTGTCCATGATAATGGCCTTCTGATTTAATGTAGCACAACTGCCCATCTGGAGATCTTGAGGTGTGAGGTTGTGGTGACAGTGCAAGCAGAATAACGAAATTGGAGAGTAGATTGGCTAAAGGACTCCAATCAAAAGATAAAAGAGCTGAGGTCATATGATTATTATGTGGTGCACCTAATCTATTAATTATAGATTATTAGATATTTCTGTTTAAGTTTGACAACCTCCTATCACATGATTAATTATTTTGTTTGCAGTTCTGCATCTTTTGCAGTTCACACGATTCTTTGTTGGGATGAAACCTGTTGTGTCTCAATCCCAAGATAGGTGGCCACGGCATCTGATCGATTCCCTCTATGTCTAGCCCAATGTGGGTGATTGCCATGAGGAATCATTTCTTTCCACCTTACCAGTTCTGTTTCAACGATGTGATTACTATTAATACAGTATTTAGCTTTCAGTGTCTCTCACAAAAAGCATTCCAATTACTGGAATATGTGAAATAAATTACATGTGATTAACATTTATATACAGTACTGTTTGTAGTAAGTGAAACACCCAGAAGAAATGGTCGGAGACACTCCCAGAACAGGGGTCGTGTAGGCCTGCGGTACCATACTAAGTGATTGAAATGGCAGAGAGATGGCATGCACATTGGCCCACCAGCGCCCTCTGTCGTGAGACCAGACTGGTCGGTGTTCCGCACAGCTCTGTCGGCGTGGGGCCGTCATACCAAGTGGAAACATGTAAGCAAGTGACACGATGCCTCGCCGACATCACAGGGTGGACTATCAGCATGCGAGTGCAGTTGAATGGGGCAGAATGCTTGGGCTCCAGGAGGTGGGTCTGTCGTTCCGGTACATTGCAGCTCGTACAGGGCACGCTGCGTCAACAGTAAGGCATATGTGGATCCAGTGGAGAGAGGAGGGCCGTACACAGTGATGACAGGGTACAGGACGACGCAATGTGATAACAGGGTGAGACGACCGCCATCTTCTCCGCATGGCCGTATCGGACAGAACAGCGTCGTCCTCGATGTTGAAGCACTGCAACGGGGGTGGAAATGTCTGCGTCGACAGTGAGGCGCCGTCTTTTGGGGGCTGGACTGGTAGCACACCTGCCACTGCGTTGGCTTCCATTGACTGGGAACCACCGACGCCTCCGATGGGCTACAATGGGCACGTGCAAGCCGACACTGGCAGGCTGAGTGGCGAAATGTAGTGTTTTCGGATAAGTCCCGCCTCAATCTGTCCTAAAGTGATGGCCACATACGCGTTCGCCGCCGCCGTGGAGAACGCTATCAGGCAGACTGTATTGTTGAGCGGCATAGCAGACAAACACCAGGTGTAATGGTTTGGGGCGCAATTGCCTATAACAGGCGATCGGGCCTCGTATGTCTTGCGGGCAATCTGAACAGTCACCGCTACATCAGGGAAGTTTTACAGCCCGCGGCACTGCCCCTCTTGCAGGCTGTTCCACAGGCCATATTTCAGCAGGACAATGCCTTCCCGCATGTGGCGAGGAATGTGCAAGCCTTCTTCGCAGAACGACGGATACCTCTGCTTCCCTGGCCTGCCCCTTCGCCTGAGCTGTCACCCATCGAACATGTCTGGGATATGGTCGGTCGGCAACTTATTCGTTCAGGTCCACCTGCCGCCACTGTTGATGCTTTGTGGTCGCGCCTATAAACCGCGTGCGATGGTATTCCCCAGCAGCGTATTCAAGCTCTGTATGATTCCATGGCACGACGTCTAGCGGCTCTGAGTGCAGCACGTGTTGGCGCGACGCCGTACTGAAGATCGACAGTCAACGTGCATGTACCGGACCGTCCTTCATTAGATCCAAATAAGCAAGACAAAAATAGCTCTACAAAACACTACCAAACCTACAGTGACACCCACAGACAGTCTCTGTCCTCCAAAAACCAAATTCAAGAAAACCTGTCAGAAACTTAGTAAGTGTAGTAATTATTGCTGATAAATATTAAGGCATTAAGAAAGCACCGAAAAAGAACTATTTATTTTAATGTTGCAAAAACTTAGAAATGACTATCCCATCAACAAAAACCAGTGTTCCTCCCCCCAAAACTAATCTATTACTGTTAGCGAGAACAGAGTCATGATTAGCTAGCTTTAGTAAATCTAGACCATCATCATCTAACAACTGAATCATTTTCCTTTTCTTTCTTTAGTAATGGGGATATATTGGCAATGTGTCCTCTTAATCTCTAAGCAGACCCGGTCAGGGGTTGGAAACTGTAGAAGATGATGATGATGTCCTCTCCATCTGAATCATCTTCATCAAATGATGTCATTTGTTGGAGCATTGTATATGTATACCTTTACATAAAATTAATCTATGATGCCCAGTGATTGATTATACATAGAAATGCTTCATATATGTTTCTGTTTAAGTTGCAGAACATCAGGGTCATTTTAAGGGAAGCATTAGGCATAGGGCACTGCCATGCCATGTTGAACTCATGTTGAAGGAACCCCTTGACCTCTGTCCAAATCTCATTAGTAGTGAGCCCCTGGGAGATAGATTCTGTAGCTAATATCATGCTGATGGACTTGTTGTTAAGCCCCATAAAGTCAGGTGTCAAATACCTTACTTTGCTCATTCAAGAAACTTGATATGACTCTACCTAATCTTCTGTGGTTGCTTGATACCATTTTTTTCCCGCAGAGCTTTGTAATATTGAAGTGGTATTTTCTGTTTCAGGTCTTTCAATTCTTCACAGGACACATGTGTTGTTATATCCATTGACTGCTTTAGTGATCATCTTTATAGTGATCATGACTACAGGCTGGAACATTTCAGTGACTGTGATGAACTTCTACAAGTATCGAGTCTTGTGAGATCTAGTGGAGTGTAAATACTACGAATGCCATTTAGAACTGACTTCTAAGGACAGCTGTTACAGTAACAGGTTTTTTATATACATATGTTTTTTAACCATTTTGTTAGATTTGTCTCATCCCAGTACCCAAAGATTGTATAATATTTAGGAAACAATTGTTTGATGATGTGTGTGATGTGTATTATGGCCTGGAGGATAACAAATCTGTGGGCAAGTGTGTTGATTCAATTTAGTTCTAGTGTACAGCATATGTCATAAAATTTAGAGATGGAGTTCTTGGTTTATAGCATTCAAAATGCAAAATTAGGCTGACTGCGTGGCTCAGCAGTAACATTCTCGCCTGCTGTTCCCAAGTTTGCAGGATCGAATCTTGGCACTTGAGGGTGCGCAAATGCAAGGGAGCCATGTCATTAGATTTACTGGCACGTTAAAGATCTCCTTCGGGGCAAAGTTCCGGCACCACGGCATCTCTAAAAGGCGCAGTAGTTAAAAGGGACGTAAAACCAATAACTTCATTATTAACATGTAAAATTTAGCATTTTGTTGCATCTATAAATTATCGTCTTGTAGCAAATGTGGGTTTTATACAAAATTACATGCATTAATTAGGACTAAAGTAATATGTTGATCTATGTATTAATATGGAGCAGAATGTTTTCAAAAAGAACTGCTAAATCTGTTGTGTTCAGAGTGGTCACAAATTATAGCTCTTGGTCTGTAAATATGCCAAGTGTCTTTAAAAGAAATGTGCATATGTTTTTAAATTAATGAAGAAGATAGCGTTCGTATATGCTGTCATGGACAAACATCATTGCCGACACACCAATACCACCTGGACGAAGACTACTGAACTTCATGGGGGGCAGTGGCCAAGCTGTTTACCTCTCACCAAGGTGGCCCGGGTTTGATTCCCAATTAATACATGTGAGATTTTCGAAAGTGAAATATCACGCCTGGTGGCTTTTCTTACCGTACCGTACTTCCTCCACTTGCCACTAGAGTACTGCAGTGCTTTCTTTGGTACAGCAGTGAAAGATATTTTATTTGCATGCAATTGGTGAGCTAAATAAAGTAATTATTTGGAATATAAATATAATATTGCATGCTTGGTATGAAATGAAGACAGAAAAGAATACCAAACCAAGGTATGGTACTGTATGAGGCTTATGCGCACAAACAAGTACAGTGTGCACATTAAAATAATTTATAAAACTTTTTACCTCTGTATATATACAAACTTTCATGTAACTATGGTTATTAGAATTTAACGTTATGGTAGTTGACAGTGTTGAAGTTAATGCTGTTCAGTAGGTAAACACGATTGTACCTAATTATAATGGGTGTTTCTTTAAACATGATAAAAATTTACTTGGGATTAATAAATAAATTCACTTGGATGTCCAGTTTCGATCATCAAGTGATCATCACCAGATCCTTTACACTTAGGCCATTAAATCTATGTCTACAAGTATGTGGTGATGGTCTACAGTTGAGTGTACACAGAGGAAGTGGTAGCAGTTGCACAAGAACGGATCCCACATCGCTCATACAATAAGTTAAGTTCATATTCAATTCCAACCTGACTATTCACTAACATTCACAGATATCAAACTTGAAGGTCAGTAACCACTAACAATGTTTTAACAAAAATCACATAAAACTAAAAAATCTTGGCAATAATATATGGTGTAACGTTTGAAAATTGTACAAAAATTATCCCGCCTTGTCAATACTTTAAAATATATTATGTATTCAAAGGATCACAATTGGTACATGTTTCGGGACCTAATTGTGTTTGGCACCCTTAATCAGCCTTGATTAAAGTATCTAAAAACTAGCATAAAAAACTATGATACGGTGTTGATGTCAGTTTTAAAAATCACAATTAAAAGAAAGTTTGTTATGATGAATGACGGTTTTAATATATTTTAATAACTTTTATATTTTAATATATTATTATGTAAATGAAAAGTATTGAATAGACGGAAAATTTTATCAACAAATTATCAAAGAATATATTATATAATCGTCAATACGGAACCATGACAACTTTAAAAGTCCTGCAAATCTTGACAAGTTGCGCAAATTTATAATAACTGCTGTAACTAAATAAATATACTTGTAGACCTAGATTTAATGCCCTAGGTGTAAAGGATCTGATGATGACCACCTTTACGATCGAAACTGGTCATCCACGTAAATTTATTAATCTCAAATACCGGTAATATTTTTTTCAGGCTTGGGGAAACACCCATTGCAATTGGCTACAATCGTGTTGACCGACTGAAAAGCATTAATTTTAGTTAACTAAGGCAACACCCTTCCAACACGATAATGTAGTTGAAAGTGTATGGCTGGCTGCGTGGCTCAGGGGTAACGTTCTCGCTTGCTGGGTCCAAGGTTGCAGGTTCGTATCCTGGCGCAGTCAGCTGGCATTTGAGGGTGCGCAAATGCGAGGGAACCGTGTTAGTAGATTTACTGGCACGATAACGATCCCCTTCGGGGCAAAATTCCGGCACCCCGGCGTCTCTAAAAGCCAGAGTAGTTAAAAGGGACGTAAAACCAATAACATTATTATTATTATTATTATGAAAGTGTATGAGATCTTTTCTGTTAAAAATTACCAAGCACAGTCGGTCCAAAAAGAACTAGGAATAAATATTCTAATATACTGTACTTTATTTTTCTTATTTTCAAGAAGAAATTAATATGTTTAAAAAAATGCAAAACATTGAGGTTGCTGCATTTATTTAGTAGACAAAGACTGGCTCTACATATTGGAGCTGATAAAAACACATTGAAAACCTCTGAAACCTACAAGTTGAAATATTTTAATGAATTATGACGAGGTCTAAAGAAGTTTTGCATTCATCGCTAATGCTAAAAACCATTAACTCTATTGTTTATTGTGGTCTACTTTACTGTGTAAAAGGCAAACTATTAGTAAGGAGAATTTAAGAACAGGGAAGCTCCTGACATTATAGAGGGTGTCTGAATATAAGAAGGAGAATTTATGGGCATGATATTCTCAATAATGTAGGATCTGTCATCTGTGTATCTTTTTTCTTTCTTTAAACTGTATGGTGACTGAATTCACAGCTAAGCTGTAGCAGTGAAGTGTGTTTATTTTCCCAAGGAAAATCTTTACTTGTGGATAGAATGCAGACATGAGCATAAGACTGAGGACTGCACAGTATCAACTGTTTACATGTGCTGTACAGTTGGTGTGGCTCAGTGGACAACTAGGGAATTGGGAAGCATTTCCTATCAGGATCTTCCTTTAGAACACAAGTCTGTGCTGCTCTGTGTTACTCCACTCTAGCAAGGTTGCGTGTGACCAAACGACTGGTCAGTGCCGTACGATAGCATATACTTCAAGCTTATCGAGCACTACTACTCGGCCAGACACGTGCTGTATAGACTGACAAAGAAGTTGCTCATGATTAAGTTTATATTTCTTTGTTGATTTTCTGGTGAAATTTTGCTTGAAAGACATAAGAAATGTTGGAGGTTGATTTTTAGTTGAAAGCATTGTCCTCTTACAATTTCCATTACTTATTTTCAGATGCCCTGTGTAAGCACTTACGGCTAATGGGAGTGTAGGTGTGTCAGTCTTAAAGAAAAGTACATTTTTGTTTCTTTTCTCATGTTTCATGAATAATTTCAGTTTTTTAATTACCTGTTTTCCATCGGTGTTTAACTTGATATTCTGTCTACCGGGTCATCCGTTTGGGATGTCAGACAAGTAAAACGCTATACACAAGAAACTATGCACATATATTGCTTGTTAATGGTACATACGTGTTAAGGAGAGTCTGGAGTTTGTGTCATAGCACATTAGCACTCAACATGTACACCATCGCGCACGCGGCACAAATGATACCTCGAATCCATGTTGCGCCACGTGGCACACAGCATTTCTGGAGTGATTTGCTGAAAGGCCGCTGTAATCTCCCTCCGTAGGTCAGCCAGATTCCGAGGTCTTTGTGCGTACACTGTCGACTTGACGTAGCCCCATACAAAGAAATCTGGAGGAGTTAGGTCAGGGCTATTAGGAGGCCATGGGATAGGTCCATCACGGCCGCACCAGCGATCGTTGAATATGAGGTTTAATTGTTCCCTCACCATGATAGCCCAATGCGGTGGAGCACCATCCTGCTAATAGATAATCATGTCCAGTATCCCATCTTGCTGTAATTGAGGGACCACATACTGCTCGATCATGTCAAGATAATTGATGGCACGAACAGTCTCCTCCGCAAAAAGGAATGGTCCGTAGACTTTCTCAGAGGTCACTCCGCACCACACATTCACTTTAGGGCTGGCTCTTTCGAGTTCGTATGAGACATGTGGATTTTCTGTTCCCCAAATGATGCAGTTATGCGTGTTGACTCGGCCACTCACATCGAATGTGGCTTCGTTCGTGAACATCCATCGTTTTAACCATTGATCGTCACCTTCCTGCTGCTCACACATTGTCGTAACAAAACTGAGCCGAGCTCCGTAATTCAGCTGTGTCAATGCTTGCAGGTGCTGCATACGGTATGGACGCATGTGAAGATAACGCCTAACAATCCTGTGACATATTGTGTATGGTGTATTCTGCTCTGCTGATAAGCAACTGAGTGACTTTCATGGACTCTGCGTCATGGCTTGTCGAATATCTTCCTCCTTGTTGCTATCACGCCGCCTTCCACCTGTGTGAGGCATCTGCAATCCATTTTCCAAAAACATGTTGTACCATTTAACAAAGTCCCAATGTGATGGGACATCCCTAACGTTGTACTGACGCCTGAAAGCTTGCTGGGTCTTCACTACACTCGAAAATTTGGCATACCATACGACACACTGAATGCGTTGTTGTGGTGTAACGACCATCTTCACTCAACTCTGAAACAACACTGAGCACTGAGCGCGCGATATTGTGAACCTCTCTGTACTTGACATGTGGTGATTGCACTATGAACTACACTGCTGCGTTGTCTCGCGGAAGTCATTATTGCAAAGAGAATCATTGTTAATTCCCATCATTGTCACGTACATTACAGAAAATTGCATAGATATATTGCACCCCCGCTGGAAGACTGCCACAAGTCAAAAAACTTGAATTTTGAAGTATTTGGTACTTGTAAATGCCTATGATCAAGTCTATGTCCTATAAAACTGCCACAACTCAGATCCTATAAATGGTAATTCTACGGCACTGAATAGAAAACTGCCATAACTGAAAATTATTATTTTTATTAAAACACATAATTATAATCCATGAAAGAACTTTGTATGTTATTGTATAACTTAGTACTAGACATTGTTAGAAGTTAGTAATATGTTACTTTCACTTTAATTATGTAAATATTATATTTTTCCCATTTGCTCAATATCTTTAAACACTTCTCCTGAAAATGTGTCCTTTTTGACTTGTGGCAGTCTTCCAGCGGGGGTGCGATATATGCATTAACATAATAGCTATAACGTTATACTTTTCTGATATCCCAAACGGATGACGCTGTATTTTATATCTCATCAACCCATGCATACTTGTGATGTCTCAGTATTGTATTTATATGCTTTTGTGTATTAAAGGGTTGTAAATAATTATTCTTTATGGTTGAAAATGCAAATTGAAAACAGTATGTGTTTAAATTACTTGTCATAAATTTCATTAACCATGGATATTACTGTATATTGGAATCTTGATGAGTGCTTTGCCATGTTGTGTGCAAAAAAGTGAACTAAGAACTCCTCGCTTTCTCAGAAGCATTTATTTGTAACGGTTACATTCTTGTGAGTACAGTAACCAGAGGCCACAGATGTTAAAAGGTATGTTCACCAATATTATCATTGCTGGGAACCCTCATATTATGGACCTAGTTCGAGGGATCGGTTATAACCGGCATCCAGTCAGCCTCAAGTACAGCAGACATAGGGCCGAAATATGCAATAAATGTCGAGTACTGTGTTTCTTAACTCGCATTTACTGTTGTAATATCAGCAAGAAAATGACTGAAAAGAACACACAGGTGTAACTTGTCCATTCTTGCTGCTACCATCACCTTAATACAGCCTGTTCTGCTAGCTCACACTATGGCACCGTGTGTATATTGGTAGCTTACAGTTCCGACTAGAATAATGTCCAACCTTGGAAATTTGTCTGTTATAACCTATGTCCATAGTCAGCGGAGTCCATTGTATGAGGGTTGACTGATATATTATTATGTGGCCAGTTCCTTTCCTTGCCACTATATTCCACATTATTAGGCTGTTTCCCAATCGGTTTTATGAGACTGGTAATCCCATACCAGACCACATCAAGAATTGAGCCTGGTGCCTCCGAAAAATAGGCCTAGTCTGTTACACTAACCACTACACAAGGGGCGGGGAAGATAAGTAACCATGTGTGTATGTTGCCAAGGTAAAATTTAATAAATAGTTTTGAAATCGTATGTATTTTTATTATTGTTGTCTTAATACAGACAGGCTCTATATCTTATGAAGAATGGTAAAATTCATAGAGGAGGAAGGTGATGAAGTTAATTACATGAGTGTACTTACGGAGAATCATTGGACAGAGAAGGAAAGACAGAAATATGGAAAAGGGACAAACACAATGATTAGTAGGTGTGAGGGAAAGAGGAAGAAAGAAAAAAAAAAAAAGGAAAACACAGACACATATAATGGACTAGGTAATCTCCGCAGCCTCACCATCTTCGAAGGTGGACATTCACTAGATTGTTGACATGTTTTTTCCTTTTTCTCTCCCTCCGCCCTCACCCAGCTATCATTATGTTTGTTCTTATTTTATGTGTTTCTTTCCTACATTTGCTCCCCAATTATTGATTGTATGCCCATTGTGTTGTATCTTCCTGTATTTCCTATATTCACATGAGAGTGTTAATTAACTGTTACCCTGCGGCATAGCGATGCATGTTAAATCGTTCACATTACCATGATGGTGAACTGCAGCAAGTCTGGAGATTGGAGTTGTTACGTTATATTATATTATTTACGCTACCCATGTATCTGCAGATTCTCAATGTTTAGTGAATAAATCTCACTTCGGTGACAAATCAGGGTTTATTGCAAGGCTGCTCAACATCACATCACATAATATAACGTAACATGAGTTTCAAATCCAGTGACTATCTTGAGTGTGGTTTTTCCACACTTAATCCAGGCAAATAGTACCTTTCTTTAATGTCCTGGGATACCTACCCCATCCCAACACAGCTACATACACTACTACTACTACTACTACTACTACAGAAACATAGGTTTAACAACATTAACATTAACAAATTGTATTCAAAAGTGGAAAAAATTGTTAATGTTATTATTTCACTGCGGACAACTAAATAAAAATGGTAATCGTCTTTGATATAGAAACATAGGTTACCAGACAAGTACATGGGGATGATTGAAGTGAGAAGGTTGTCTTGACCACTACTGGAGGGAAGATAACGTGAGAAAAGGAAAAAGGCTTAGGAATCAAAGTAAGATTAGGCAACAGAGGAGCAAATCCAAAATAAAATAAAATTTATTTATTCAAATAACTAACAAACAGAACTATCATTGGAACAACCGCTAAAAAAAAAAAGCTGATAGAAGCGTGAAACGTTAGGATAGAACAAGGCTAAAGAACCCAAGATGGGAACACAAACACTAGCCTAAGCAATAAAAGAAGTTAAACTTTAATTATAAATAGGATATGTTTCAGAAGAAAATGGGTTAACTATAGAAAAAGAAATGCTAAAAGCATGATTAATAAACTTAATAAAGGGAACACAGTCTTGCTTACGCATAAAGCAACCAAGAGTGTATATCAACAAGTTGCAAATACAACTTTATGAAAAAGTGCAAAGAAAATTGAAGATTAATGAACCTGCAGGCACTCACCAAGTGCACTATCCCTTCCAGACAAGAAATAATGATGATCAAGATGTCTCTAGCCCCTAAAATAAAGTACAATAATTACTTGTTGAGTAAGATTTGAAAATGACTGTAGTCGGGATCTGAACGTGAATCTCCTGCATTCTGGGCAGGCGCATTAATAGACTACACTACCATGGCAGCCCCCTGACCGGAACCCATTTGCAAGTCAAAGATGATGATGGTACTGCAGAGCATCCTACTGGATATCAACAAACAAATCATTATCTTTATATATAACACCAGTGCTATAGTTGGGATCTAATTTTAGTATATTTAGAATCATAGAAATACCTTTCAAGACCTCAGTTGACTCGTTGATATCCAGTGGGTTGCTCTGCAATGCCCCTTTCATCCAAGACCTGGAAACGAGTCTGTGGTCTCATGAGAATGATACATGGGAATTTTGCCGATTATTAAGGAGAAAGATTTCCTGTTGGAGATGTCCAAGGTATGAGCAATGACAAATACAGTTCACTCGTTTCTAATAACAATGTGAATAGAATGTTAAAATATAAGCTCTTGTAGAACAGAGTTACATAACGTGGGGATAACCCTTAACTTCCCTTTTAACAGTTGCTGCTTTACAGATTCTGAGAAATATCTGTCGAGAGCTTCTCAAACTCCCCTGTAACATTACTGGCATGGGTGTGTTTCATTTAACCTTTTCAGTGCTATGTTTTATATGTATAATTACTCCCTCTGTGCTGTTTTTTTTTTCTTCTCAAGAATATGCGATTATTGAAAAATAGCTTTACTAGTTATTAACTGACTTTTTAAGACAATAAATTGAAATTAAACATAAATTATCCGAGTCACTATCAACTAAAACTGTTCAATTTCATCATTGCCAAGGAGAAAGATTTCCTGTCAGAGATGTCCAAGGTATGAGCATTTAAGGATCAGAACATCAAGGTCATCTCTACCCTCAAAGTGGTGAGCTATTCACAGTAGTTTATCGTGGCCTCATTGCCATTGCGGTGCAGCCATTTTGGTTGTTGTGGTCGGAAGCATAGAAGGCCTGTATTTCATCATTGCTAGGAAACAAAATCCTTACATAAATGCGCGGAAAAAGTAAACTCTCACTACTTTAGAACTTCTGGCATGCCATTTGAACTGATCGGACTCTGCACATATTTTTACGGGCATAGCAAAGTGAGCACTGCACGGAAATGTATAATTACGGGTTTAGCACGGGCGGCTTGTCATCGCACAATGTTTATTTACGGGTTTACCATTGAAAGGGTTAAACACCCTTGTATGCCAACTCATTGTGTTGGGATTTAATCCCTTAAGTTTGGCCACAGGTGGTGACCACCTCAGCCTCTGACAATGAGCCACACAGCTGAGTATGGAGATTGAAACACAGGATATGAAGACAGTTTGATGTTGGTGATGGCAGTTGTTGTTTCAAGGGCTGGAACATTGAGGTGAAGATGGCGCAAGGTCACTTAAAGTGAAACTTTCAGTTCATATTTGACTGGGGATCAAGCATTTTGCACCTTAGATGGAGGAAAACATGGAATGGGTTTGGATAAGATACTGTTTGTGATAACTGGGACCTTGGGAAGTACAGGAAAGCCTTATAAGAGGTGGTGGTGTTTTAAGGATCAGAACGTCATGGTAATCTACCCTCTAAGAGGTGAGCTACTCACAGTAGTTTATCGTGACCTCAGTCGCATATGCAAATAGCACAGTTGCACACACTGGATTGGCATTGCGGATAGATGGGGAGAGACCAATAGGACGACCGAGTCAGCATTGGCATGACACACTACATGACGATTTAAAATTGCCCAACTTCATCCTGACATGGCACACAATCGAGTAATATGGCGGCAGAGAATTAAGAAAGCAGACCCTGCTAATTTGTGGGACAAATGCTCAAGAAAAAGAAGAAGAAGACACCAGCATTCTGTGATGTATTTATTTTAATTTTATGGTCTGCATAGGACCACTTTAGTCAAGTTTATCTTATTTTTATCTGCCCAATACTTCCTCATCCTCTCTGAGCGTAATTTATTTCCTTCCTCTGGAATCACTCTTCATCTGTAGCATAGTGTGTTTGTCTTTCAATATCTTTAGTGCGTCGGTCTTTTATTTTAAGTCTTCTATTGTAATATGTAACTCTCTCCTGTGTTCCTCAAGTTCTGTGATCCACCTATTGTTGCTCTTACTCTCCCAAAATTCTTCTATTATTTTCCTACTGATTCTATTTTCTGGTGACCTTATTAGACGCCCCAAGAAAGATATTTGCTTCTTTTTCATAGTACTGTTATAGTAGTGGAAAAATAAATTAAATTTTGAGTACTGGATATATCAGGGATTGTACATGGTTTAATATTAAAGTTGAACATGAAATAATATTTTTTCTGTGAATTTCTTTGCTATCAGAAATATAGAAGACATACTGGTTTCCCCTTATTGCACATGTTGAGACTTTCCCCAACCTTTTAAATCCCCCCCATTCCAATGAAGCAAATTTTCCAGTGGCTCTACCCCCTACCCCCTCTAACTATTTCTTTCTCAGTGTTCCCTTTTCCATGAAGATAAAATCTGGGGGCGTGGTGGCACAGCGGTCAAGGTGTTGGCCTCTCACCAAGGTGGACTGAGTTCGATTCCTGATCAATTCATGTGAGATTTTCAAAGTGAAATTCCATGTCCTGTGGTTCGGATTCCACATAAAACGGCTCATAATCACAAGATTCGCGGTCATGTGAAACTAAGCTTCCTTCATTCACATAATGTTGGTGGTGATTATTGTTGCAACCAATAGGAATAAAGAGTACGAGTGCAAATTTATGCCATGGGTTTATTTTATTCTTCAAGACTGCAGCGTGTAATTAAAATAAAAAAGATTATTTAAAGGTTTTCAATTTTTTCACCACCTTCATAGTATTTTTGTTAATTTGCTGTTTAAAACTAAACTGTTAAAATATTAATGAAAATTATTGTTATTATTATTATTTTTTTTTTTTTTTTTTTTTTTTAAATTAAGAACAGTATTGAGGATCAAAGGGAAAAGTTTGTATAGTGTTGTAGGCTTTCATGGACTTCCTTTCAATAGGAAAGAAGAAGGGGCAAATTCAGAGGCACCCATTTCTCAAATTCGCTATACCTCTATTCATCATCTTCATTTCCCGTTTCCAGCTTCCTGGGTCGGGTTGTGAATTAAAGACCTCCATCGTTGCCTGTCTCTCTTCCACTCCTCTCCTTTTTCAAGTACATCTTCAGGTTTTCTTCCCCTCTTCTCTATGCACTCCCTCTAAACAGGAGGTAATTAGCAATGCTTGCAGGAATTTGTTTTATTCAAATTAGCAGGTTCCGCCAATCAATACTTTAATGCTTTTACATAAACCCTAGGTGCAGTACATGTTTCGAACCATTATCGGTCCTTCATCTGCTGACTTAATGTCTTGTCACAGCAAAATACATAAAAACACTGAGCCTTGACACAAAGATATGCATACACGTTAAAATATTCACAATCATTCATTAAAATTCATTAGAAGATATTCAAGCTTTAAAAAGATTTAAAAACACTGCAAGTTCAATTGTTCCTGTTAAATGATGCTAATTCTCTTGCTTAGCATCTTGTCAGTCCATTTAGTACTCCTGTTCTCTTCACACGTGAGCGGCGAAGTCGTACAAATTGTTGGGTTGCCATATATAGGGAGCGAACAAATGGATAAAAACTGTCCCAATTGCGCGGCTCGAAGCAAATGAAAATAATTAATTGATCCAGGCAGCAAAGTAATCCTCTGTTAAACAAGAAAAGAAAAATAGACTTGCGTTCAGTGGAGAAACAAGAGAGAAAACTCAGCAAATGTTATAGTCTACGAGAAGCCGCTATTGAAAGTGAAAGTGACAACTATACCTCATAATATGCGAGCAGTGTACACGCCGGCTGAGCTGACAGCAACAACTGAGGTGCTATTCTGAGCGAGGTCAGGTCTGTGAAAGGGAAAGGAAGGAGGGGAGCGGGTGTGACTAGCGGGATGGGGAATGAAAGCCTCGGGAGTAGGAAAGGAGATGAGTGGAAGGAATACGGGAGGGGGGCAGTGAAATCAGGTATATCTCTATGGGGGCTTTGTACGTCTCCTATTAGTGACGTAGTTCGTCAGTGTTTCGTACAGAATGTTGGTGTCATAATTAATATCATTAAGGTTGTGCGAATGATTATTCCTTAGGGCCTGTTCTATTTCTATTTGTTCCAAAATGTTGAGCATACACCCTTTGCTACAGTAGTGTAGAATTTCCAGATCATCTTCGATTTTCGAAAAATTATGATTGAACTCCTTCATATGATTACCAATGGCCGAGAATTTTCTGTGTCTTATCGCGTTAACATGTTCATTATATCTAATTTTGAAGCTGCGTCCGGTTTGCCCTATATAGTCCGCTTCACAATTTTGGCACCTTATCCTGTAGATTCCTGATTTTTGAAACTTATCTTGTATGTTAACAGACTTAGAATTAAATAAATGTTTCTTAGTGGTATTGGTAAGGAATAATCCTTCGCACAAACTTAATGATATTATTTATGACACCAACATTCTGCACGATGTATAACACAATTTACACTCGCCAAATCAATACTTTACTTTACTAAAAATACTATAGGTACATGTTTCGGAAACTTGATATGTTTCCTTCTTCAGCCCATATGTTGGTGTGAAACATCATATGACATCGAAATCCTAACCAAATATAAAAATACAGTTCGTACTTTTTCTCTTGTTCTTCATTTGTTGAGCCTGTGTCATTAGACATATTAATGTCAACCATGGAATAAGCACTTATTATTTGAAGTGATGAATGAGTTACGTGAAACGTTAAATATTTATTCCTTGTAAGGATGATTGGGTGTGGTGTCAAGAAATTTTGATCAAGTCAGGATATATGTAGGAATTAATCTATTACGGCGGGGGTTGAGGAGGCAGTTTTCTTTTTTTGTTATTTAAATGATCTGCTAATGTATCAAATAATACGTTAGTCTCAAAGTTAATCTCGTTCAGATTATTGCATTCATTAGATCTCTGATAAGTGTTGATATGAATATTTTCCAAAACATTCATATAGCTGCCTTTCGATGCGTAATGCAAAATTTTGACATCATTATTTATGTCCGTGAACTTATGTCCCGTTTCTTCCATATGTACCGCCATGGCTGAGAACTTCCTGTGCTTTATGGCCGAAACATGCTCAGCATAACGAGTGCATATGCTCCTACCTGTTTGTCCCGCGTAGTTTGATTTGCAAAAATTACATCTGAGCTCATAAATTCCCGATTTTAAATGTTTATCAATACTGTTAACTTTATTTGTGTTAAAAAATTTGTTGAAGTTTGAATTATTTGTTTTAAAGGCGATGCTCATATTGTGTTTCTTGAGGATATTGGTTACTGTGTACACATTTCGATCCACGTAGGTGAAGGTAGCAAAAGTCTTCTTAGATGTTTCCGAAACATGTACCTATAGTATTTTTAGTAAAGTAAAGTATTGATTTGGCAAGTGTAAATTGTGTTATACATCTTGTAAACATGGTCAATACGGAACCTGGAACGAGTGCGGTTCATAACCAACATTCTGTACGAAACACTGACGAACTACGTCACTAATAGGAGAAGTACAAAGCCCCCATAGAGATATACCTGATTTCACTGCCCCCTCTCCCGTATTCCTTCCACTCATCTCCTTTCCTACTCCCGAGGCTTTCATTCCCCATCCCGCTAGTCACACCCGCTCCCCTCCCTCCTTTCCCTTTCACAGACCTGACCTCGCTCAGAATAGCACCTCAGTTGCTGCTGTCAGCTCAGCCGGCGTGTACACTGCTCGCATATGAGGTATAGTTGTCACTTTCACTTTCAATAGCGGCTTCTCGTAGACTATCACATTTGCTGAGTTTTCTCTCTTGTTTCTCCACTGAACGCAAGTCTATTTTTCTTTTCTTGTTTAACAGAGGATTACTTTGCTGCCTGGATCAATTAATTATTTTCATTTGCTTCGAGCCGCGCAATTGGGACAGTTTTTATCCATTTGTTCGCTCCCTATATATGGCAACCCAACAATTTGTAAGACTTCGCCGCTCACGTGTGAAGAGAACAGGAGTACTAAATGGACTGACAAGATGCTAAGCAAGAGAATTAGCATCATTTAACAGGAACAATTGAACTTGCAGTGTTTTTAAATCTTTTTAAAGCTTGAATATCTTCTAATGAATTTTAATGAATGATTGTGAATATTTTAACGTGTATGCATATCTTTGTGTCAAGGCTCAGTGTTTTTATGTATTTTGCTGTGACAAGACATTAAGTCAGCTGATGAAGGACCGATAATGGTTCGAAACATGTACTGCACCTAGGGTTTATGTAAAAGCATTAAAGAATTGATTGGCGGAACCTGCTAATTTGAATAAAACAAATTATAATTGTCAATACGGACCAAAAATGGAAAATTTTCCCAATGCTTGCAGGAGCCAATTAATTCGAGCCAATCAACAGTTGACACAATCTCCTCTTTCCCATGTACCAAACCAGAGACCGACACACTGAAAATTGCAGACTGTTCTGAGGATGCTTACATTAACTACCAACACCACTTACCAAACATTCTTCTACAACAGACTAGGTTAACTCTCAAGCAACAGACAGACATCACATTTAGAGTTATACCAGTAGATCAGGAAAAGACCAATCTTGAATGATGCCAGTACAGCTGCTATACAAAGTATCAAGAAGCAGGCTCAAATTTAACTACTGTAGGTCCGATATTAAAAAAAAAACTGTTCTGCATGCGACAATATTTGAGTAAGAAGGGACAGTAGCAGTCCTTGCCAAGAGTGTAAATATCCTTAAGCAGACTTCTTCATTTTTTTTACTATTGCTTAAAACTGATCTGCTGTGCACTACTCTTTTTGGTAGAGCGCCATTGCTACCTGTTTGTACAAAGTGTCTAGCAAGCTTGTTTATGAATGTAGTGTTCTTGTGGACTCAATAATGTCAGTCAAGAGTTTATTGACGAATTCATTTTATAGGTGAAGTGAAGAAGAAAAAGATGGAGGTGGATCATTTAAAGAGACAAACACCTAATCTGATTATAAATCAGAAAGCAAAGATTGAGAAAATGTATGTGTACCATAGAAAATTTCATAGGGCAGTGCACGAAAATAGTTGGATATGTGGTTGTGAAAAGCAATAACATTCACCATGATAGGTAATGCAAGATAGGTTCCACATTGACTTACAGATTCTTCTTAAAAATAATACAATTCATAAAACATTTATTTAATTGAAGTAAGTTATATGTTTTCACCCTTTGATGGAGTCTTCTTCAACTTATATCTAAGGCAAAATCTATTCTTTGGAGTAAAAATAATTAAACTGTAAATAAATGAATGAACCTGGGGGGAGTCCTTGTGGCTCTGTACAAAAGGGAGTGAAATGCGTCGTTGCCAGCCATCTGCAATGTAACATATTGGATTCAACAAGAGAATCCAACTAGCCTCTTTCACTCCAACTCCAGCACGTAACCTGCACGAGGTGTCCCTCCTAAACTGAGCAACCCTGTGAAAGGTTGGGTAACCAATCCCAGTGGGAAGCTGGGTCAGTGAACCGATCAGTGCTGGGGGCTTCAGGGCTTACAACCCTGATAGTTAACAACTCGTTACCTTTGGGTGACCTAACCTAATCACTTGTGTGATACTGTATCAAACATGAAGTACAAACTTAATGAACATAATACCTCAGGTGGTAGACAAACCACAAGTAGGTCATCGGAGTCTGGGGGACCTACACCTTCATGTGACCCAGTCGGATCTAAACGAAACTTTAAAAGGAATATTACGTACCTAGCCACAATCAATATAAACTCCTTGATCAAGACCGGAAAGCTTAAGCATACGCTTGAAGTACTGAACGACAAGAACATAGTATAGCAGCTCTCCAAGAGACTAGGTTTCCGGACGAAGAAACCATAGAGTCTCAATGATATAGAATATATAAAGGGAAACCTGGTAATAGAGTAATGGAAAATATACCATTCCTTGGAACTGGGTTTGCAGTACACCGTCGACTGGTTACAAGCATTCTTGACTTTTCCTCACCAAACGATAGAACATCGGTACTTTCCTTCAGATGTAAGAATAGAGGATACTCTATGATTAACTTCCACACTCCTACCAATGACTAACAGGAAAAACCCAGAAATGACAAACCATTACTGGGATGCCCTTGAGGAAACCTTAGACAAGGTCCCAGATCACCATACGACTATAATGTTAGGAGATTTCAATGCCCAGATCGGTAGAGAATAGAAACACCAGAAGATTGTAGGAAGATATCCTGCCCATAAGAGAACCAACACCAATGGGGAACAATTAATCAGTGTCTGCACCAAGTATGGATTACGTTTGATGTCTACAGTTTTCAAACACCTTCCCAGGAAGGCCATGACATGGCGATGCCCAAATAGCATGTTGGGTGAATTCCAAATCGACCACGTAGCAATAGACAAGCTACACCATAGGGATGTTATGAATGTCAAGGTGCTACGAGGAGCCAACATTGACTCTGATCACTACCTGTCTCTGGTTAAGACGAACCTGAAACCACTAATAAAGACCACTGGTATGCTAGCAAAGAACACGAAGATCCCTAGGTTTGATATCACCAAATTTAAAGAAGACAGCACTAGTTACCAAGAGAGGCTGATTCATAATACCAACAGGATTAACACATCTACAAAATGGGATCCACTTAGGGATGCCATAACAGTAGCGGCTCAGGAAACAATCCCCAATAGACCTAAAGGGAACAAGCATCCGTGGTGGTCCAGCGAATGTGATAAAGCTATAGAAGCCAGGCGACTAGCGTGGATTAAATGGAATGTACATAAGAACGAAGCTAATTTACAAGCCTTTATTGCACAAAGGAAAACTACGTCGAGCATCATAAGAGGGGCCAAGAGGAAGCACAACCAGGAACTGATTAAGCAGGCAGAGGAGGATTTTGTAAGGAACAACTCTAGAGATCTATACAAAAGCCTCAAGCAACAAACAACCCAATTCGCGTCCCCTACCTTACACCTCCAGAGACCAGATGGATCCCTGTGTCTTAATGACAGCGATTGTACCAAGACCCTAGCTAACTACTTCAAAGGACTCTTAAATGCAGAAGAACCTATTGAGCGTCTCCAAGTTACAGAACCAGCTAACCCTAATACTGAGTATATCGCTTCTCCAACCTATGAAGAAGTCAGAGGTATAATTAACTACTTAAGAATAATAAAGCTTCTGGGGAAGACGGGATAGTAGCAGAAATGCTAAAACATGCCGGAGAACACAGCTTCAGGAGCATACATAAAGTAATTCTGGACATATGAACTAGTGAGAGGCTCCCAGATGATTGTACGTCAGCCATTATCCATCCAATCCACAAGAAGGGAAGCAAAACAGATCCCAGTAACTACAGAGGAATATCACTCATTGCTGTTACCTATAAGATATTTTCCAAGATTCTGGAACGCCATGTAACGAGACAGCTGGATAAAGAGTTAGGAGAATATCAAGCAGGGTTCAGAGCATCGAGGTCCTGTACCGAGCAGATACACAATCTGAAGACCATCCTTCAATACAGCAAGTCAAGAGCCAGACAAAGGGTAGCTATATTTGTCGACTTCCAGAAAGCATACGACTCTGTGGACAGAATTACTCTTTTTAACACCTTGAGAGAACTAGGACTCAACGACAAGATCAATAGGCTGGTGCAAGCCACCCTGCACAACACCACAGCCAGAGTAAAGTTTAGAGGACAGCTCTCGGAGAGTTTCACCATTAAAACAGGGGTGAGACAAGGAGACGGCATCTCATGCATATTATTTAATTGTGTTCTGGAAAAGATGGACGAGCATCCTACCAGAGAATACTGGATTACGGATGGGGATTAAAGCTGACAACCTAAGGATTCCATGCCTAGCCTTTGCAGACGATCTGACTTTATTGGCAAATGACATACAGGAGGTTACTACTCTGCTCCAAACACTGCACTCAATAGCGGCTAAAATGGGTCTTTTGTTTAACATAGGAAAGACCGAGTTTGTTACTAACATCAAGGATGCCCCTAGAATGATGAGAGTCGGTGATAACATCTACATCAAGAGAGTCAAAAGTGTAAAATACCTTGGGGAATGGTTTTCAGAGGACCTCAGCGAAACAGTGGCTCTTGAACACAGGAGACTCAAACTAGATAAGGCTTACCATGCCTGTAGAAAACTATATGCTTCAAAATTTGTCGATGAATGTCAAACTAAGACACTACAATGCAGTAGTCAGACCTTCAGTCCTCTATGCAGCAGAGTGCCTATGTCTAACTAAGAAGACCCCATTAAGAGCCCTCGAGGTACAAGAAAGAAAGTTCCTGAGACGGATAGTAGGACCAAGAATTCTAGCAGATGGAAGCCGATGGTATCAACCAAATCGTGAGCTATATAAACACCAAGAAAATCTCATAGATGCCATCAGAAGAAGGCGACTGGCTTTTTACGGACATCTATTCAGAATGGACTCAAACAGGTTATCCCATAGGATCTTCAAGGCTGCTAACAAGGGCAAAGCTACTGGATTCTTGTGGAAGAAGCAAGTGGAGAAGGATCTTTCGGAACTCCATATAAATGAAAATGACATAGCCGACCGGAGTAACTATCATACAGCTCTTAAAATTAAATCCTTCGTAACATCCCTCACAGAAGTTACCCACAGACCAAAAGACGAGACTAGGAAATGGTCTGAGGAACGTAAGATTCAATTTAGCCGGAAAATGAAGGACTACTGGGCCATCAGAAAAGCTCGAGGTACCAACATGAAAGCAGGTTTTTAGGGTAGGGATGCAGTGTACAACATTGGACAATATGCTCAATGGTCCTCTCTTCTCCACAGTCGCATGCTGCACAGTCCCTCCCTCTACTTATGACAAAGGAAAAATATGAGTGAGGTAAAAGTGTTTTGGGGTTAGTGTTTAGGAGCCCTAATTTGGAGCTACTAAGGAAACTTTTTCTACTAACATGTATAAAATAGAATTAATAAATGATAGTTACCTTGATTACAATATGGCACAGTACAGCTAGAAGAGCACCAGATCTGGCAGCAGGGGCTGTTCTAGGGGAAGGCGAGGGGGGCGACCGCCCAGGGCCCCGCAGTCCAGAGGGCCCCGCGCCACGGATTCTTTTAAATTTAATTAATTAATTAATTATACTTTTCAAACTAATTTATAATTCATATTCCTTTTTTCAGTGCAGCTATGACCTCCCGTGACCGTTTAAGCAAGTTTAGATTTCAGTGAAATAATAGAATATTTCATAGTTTACATAATCTTCTACATGGGGACATAAAGATTTCTTTCATATTATTAAGAAAATGTACTGTAGTGTATTCAGAATATTGTAACTATTCTTTATTTTATTATTATTACCAAACTATTTTCCATTTGATTTTATATTTTTTTATTTCCTATTGTTGTGGGCCCCACCTTATCATATCGCCCAGGGCCCCGCAAGGCCTGCATCCACCTCTGTCTGGCAGTGGAGAGCAAAGTGGACAGAAATTCTTGTTTGTATTGAAACAACAGATGCAGCTTGGAGTGTATGTTGCCTGTGATCGTATCACAATTCTACTTTATTGTATTCACAATTCTACTGCAGTGTTTCAAGTTGCATTTCATCTCAGTTATAAATGCTCGAACTAAGCATCGATCGCACAATTATTGTAATGTCCTTGAAGGATTATTGTAATCTGTTTGATTTTGGAATAAAAGGGAAGGTTGATTGTAAAAATTAACAGCCTGATTGAGATTATTGTATTATTCCATTCCACCCTAATCTCGTATGATCATCCCTATATTAGGTCAAATGGGATTTGAAATTATGATTGTACAGTGTTTAAGAACCTGCAAATAAAAGACAGATAATTCACAAACACTATTAAATTTGATAATATAATCAAAGATATGATGACACTGTTCAGGTGCTAGATAAAATATTGGAAACTCATCTTGTTGCAAGGAAATTTTACTCTCTTGAACTGAGACTGTACACAGCCTGTCAAATTTCAAAACAGGAAGAACTAATTATTTTTCATAATGTCCAGAGTAATTGTACCATTTAAAATGAACTCCTGGTTCAAGAAGAAAGAGAACCACAAAATCACATGGTACAGTGATGACTTGACCAGGAAGTCGGTGGTTGACTATATCCTGTATGAGAGAGAATTGAATAAGAACATCACAGACATCAAGGTAATACCATCGGAGGACTTGAATAGCGACCATCGATTGCTGGTAATGAACCTGAGAGGGACTAAGGAGAAGAAAGGGACAGAAAACCAGGAAAGACGTATAAGGATATGGAAACTGAAAGAAGGAGCTAAAAGGGTCGAGTACCTCAAAATGGTAAAGGAAGGAATTCCAACAGATGAAGAAAGAGAGGTGGAAGAGGAATGGGCTATATTTAAGAAGACACTAGTATGTGGGAGGACAAGTAGTAAGAAGAGGTGAGGAAACACCATAGTGGAATGAGAAGACAAAAGATATAGTAAGGGAAAAGAATAGAGCCTTTAGGAGGTGATATCAAAATAAGTTGGTAGAGACAAGGGAAGGTTGGTTGGTTCCTCAGTTTAGGGGCTGCAACAACGCGGTCATGTAGCCCCATATACTTTGGGTGTGAGTAGAATCTGTCTGATAACTGGTGTTAATTGTGATGGCTGTATTAGTGTGTGTATCTGTTTTTTAAATTTAAGTACAGACTGCAACATAGAATTTTTCAAATACCGTAGTTCGTACTTTTGCCACCGTCAACGACTACTAGACCTAGTTCAGAACTTAGCTACTAGACACCACCGCAGTCAGCTCTTGGCAACGAACGTAGAAACCTAAGAGCGTTGTTTACATTCTTAACCTATCCAATTTAGCTTCACACAGGTGTAATTAATGGAAGGTTCTTTAACATGCCACAAATCTATGACATGGGACCGCTGGCTTTATTTCCCCTCCGAAGGAAGACATACTGTGGGATTTTTAACGCTCTTAAAAAATCCGACGGCTTCGGCCTGGTTTGCACTCGCTATCTTGGGCACAGAAGCTCAGCATGCTACCAACTACGCCACTGAAGCCGCAGACAAGGGAAGAGTACCAGGAAAGAAAGAAGGAGGCAAAGAGAGTAGTGGCTGAGGAGAGAAGAAAGTGGATGGAAGAGTGGACAAGATGATGGAGGATAGTGAAAGTACAAAAAAGGTCCTGTATGGGATGGTAAAAGAGAGAACCACACAATCATATGGTACAGTGATGACTTTACCAGGAAGTCGGTGGCTGAATATATCCTGACTAGGATCTGACGGATTATGTTAGAATGGTGAACAAAAGGGGACAAGAGATAGAAAATAGGGAAGAACTGAAGAAAATGTGGAAATAATATTTAGAAGAACTTCTGGACCCAAATAGAAACCACGGCGAGGAGGAAGAAATCGGGGAAGAGGAAGATGGACTGCAAACAGAAAAGAACTTCACATGGAAAGAAGTGGAAGATGCAGTGAGGAAGATGAAAGGAGGGAAGGCACTGGGTGTGGATGAGTTGAGTGTGGAGATGGTGAGAGCAGCAGGAGAGATGGGGATACAATGGTTGTACCGAGTGATGAAGACAGCATGGAAAGAAAGGAAGACTCCTGAGGACTGGAAAAAGGGAATAATTGTCCCGATCTTCAAGAAAGGTATAGAACAGAATGCAGAACTATCGGGGAATAACCCTGATGATTCATTGTGCAAAGTTTTTGAGAAAGTTTTTGAAAAGAGAATTAGTACAAGGATAGAAGGAGGGATGAGGGAAGAACAACATGGCTTCAGAGCAGGAGAACGTTTTGGAAAAGAGAATTAGTACAAGGATAGAAGGAGGGATGAGGGAAGAACAACATGGCTTCAGAGCAGGAAGGTCCACAGTGGATTTGATTTTTGCTGTAAGGCAGTTACAAGAACAGCACTATGAGTATGGAACAGATCTACTGATGGCCTTCCTGGACATTGAGAAAGCATATGACAGTGTATGCAGAAACAAAGTATGGAAGTCCCTGGAGGACAGAGGAGTAGAAATATGGACTATACAGAGGATAAAGGAGATTTACAAGGGAAGCGTGAGCTGTGTGAAAGTGGGAGGAGAGAGATCAGACTGGTTGGAACAGAGAAATGGCCTGAAACAAGGAAGTGCACTGTCGCCGTTACTTTTCATTGTGGTGATGGATGGCATAATGATACAAGTAATTGGGGAAGGAAAGATGAAAGCAATGGTGTTTGCAGATGATTTGATGATTTGGGGAAACAAAGAGGAGGAAGTACAGGAGCAGTTGGACGTGTGGGAAAGAATAATACAAGGATATGGGATGAAATTTAGCATAAATAAGAGTAAGATGGTGATCACAACAAGGAAGAAGGAAAGAACCACAACGGGAATAACAATTGGTGTGGAACAGCTGACAAATATGGAGAGTATCAAGTATCTGGAAAGCCTGATATAAGATAATGGAAGAAACGATAGAGAAATAAATGAGCGGGGAAGACAAGCAGAAGCATTCCGGAGGAGTGTGAGAAGCATGATGTCCCTCAGAACAGCAAATAGGTCATATATCGGGCGTACTAGGTCCCTATCCTGACGTATGCCTCGGAGACCTGGGTTGTTAAAGGAAGGGAGAAGAGCTAAATACTGGCCAGTGAGATGAGGTTCTTGAGAAGCAGTATCGGAGCTACAAAGATGGACAGAATAAGAAATGAGTGGACCAGAGAATTAATGAAGGAGGAACCATTACAGGATGGTATAGAGAAATCTAGACTTAGATGGTATGGACATGTAAAGCAAATGGAGGAGAAGAGGATACCCAGGAGGATACACGAGACGAAGTGGAAAGGGAAGAGACCGAGAGTCAGGTGGCTGAAGGGGGTGGAAGAAAGCGTGAAGAAGAAAGGAGATGACTGGACAAGGGTGGAGGCTGAGAGATGGTGGGAAGACTGAAGACGTTGGAGAGGCTTGTGTTCCAAACGGACCCGGTCAGTGGCTGGAAGCTGTGCATGTCTGTCTGTTAGGTAGTCAGCCCGAAGGCTGGTTGGATCCTCAAAAAGTACCGCCGTTACGTTATGTGAGTAGATACCCACAAAAACCCAAGGCAGCACTATTTTGAGTCGTTCTAGGCAAGAAGAGGAGTGAGGTAGTTTGCCATTGCTTTCCTCACTGAGTCAGAACAGTAGTCCTAACCCTATGAGTTGAACCTTTCACAGCATTCACAGGCACTGACTGTGCCCCGAATGCCATTACTAAGCCCCACCCATACCTCAGTAGCTTCCATATAATCACAGCCATGAGTGAGACTGAGACATCGGTGAAAAGCCACCTTTTACTCTAGCCTATGCCAACTGACAAATGCAAAAGTACTGTATTCATCAAGAGATGGCAAACAGGCTGTGCATGCTGATGATGAAAATGAAATATTAATTTTGCATTAGAAACTGGTTCTCCAAGTTAGGGGATGAAGCCATATTAGGCCTAGCAAGCCAATGGTGGATTCTGAAATTGCTTTCAACACTAGAACAACCCTTGGATGGAATATATCAAAGAGAAGACATCTCGTTAGTGCATATGATGGCTCACAAGAGCCCGAATACTGCCAGACATGTCATAAATGCAGAGTTGGAACTCTGAACTGCTGTGCCCAAGATAGCGGGTTCAAACCCGGCTGAAGTCGTTGGATTTTTTAAGAGCGTTAAAAATCCTTCAGTATGCCCTCCTAACAATAATTATGGGAGATTTCAATGCAAAAGTAGGACATGGATCTGAAGGCATTATTGTAGGTCAATATGGGCTTGGTGAAAGGAATGAGAGAGGAGATCAACTTTGCGCATTTGCAGGAGAATGGGGATTTGTAGTAACCAACACATTCTTCACATTACCACCACGACGTTTGTATACTTGGAAGTCTCCTAGAGATTCAGGTGAAAGAATTATAAGGAACCAAATTGACTATATTTTGATAAATCAAAGATATAGGAACAGCTGTGTCTCAATGAAAATATATCCCGGTGCGGACATTCATTCCGATCATATCCCTCTAGTTGGAGTTTTTAAAATCAAAATGAAAAAGATTCAAAAGAGTAGAGCCATAAAGTATAATATGCGTAAATTAATTGAATCTTCAGTAAGACAAAATGTAGAAGAGCAGCTCAATGATGAACTTGGATCCCTATCTGATGGCTTATGTACCGATGAGAAAATTAAAACATTAACTAATACCGTTGAATCTATGAAGAAAGATCACTTAGTAACAGATATCACTAAAAAGAAACCATGGATGACTGAAGAGATTCTTAAAATGATGGATAAGAGAAGGAAAGCAAAGGTTAATCCTGATGAATATAAGAACATCAACAGGGAAATCAGGAAAGAAATAAGATTAGCTAAGGAAAGGGACATGCAAGAAAAATGTAATGAAATAGAGATGTTACAATTAAAACATGACAGCGTCAATATTCATCGAAAAGTTAAAGAAGTGACAGGGAATTATAGAACTAGACAAGGAAATAGATTGGTCAATATTGAAGGAAAACTAATTGTTGGAAAAGAAGAGTTTAAAGATACGTGGCAAAGATATATAGAACACTTGTTTTATGATACTCGACAGGAGCCACCTCGAATAAATGGTGAAACAGGACCCCAAATTCTGGTAGATGAAGTACAAACTGCGATAAAAGCCATGAAGGATGGTAAAGCCACTGGCCCTGACAATGTGAATGCTGAATTTTTAAAGCTTTTGAATGAAGATAATGTGAAATGGTTGACTAAAATATTCAACGAGATTTACAATCCTGGGAACATTCCCCAGGAATGGCTTAAATCAGAATTCATCACACTACCTAAAAAACCTGGAGCTAAGTTTTGTAGTGAGTACCGAACAATCAGTCTCATGAATCACATCTTGAAGGTATTTCTGAAGATCATTCATCGTAGAACATACAAAATATGTGAAGAACAAGTTTCTTCTACACAATTTGGTTTTAGAAACGCATTTGGTACACGTGAAGCCCTATTTAGCATTCAAGTATTGTTTCAAAGATGCCGTGATGTAAACTGCGATATATGTGCCTGCTTTATTGACTATCAAAAGGCTTTTGATAGAATAAGACATCATAAGATGATAGAAATTTTACAAAAGAGTGGCTTAGATGATAAAGATTTACGAATAATTGTGAACTTGTACTGGAATCAATCTGCTTATGTGAGGTTGGGTAACGAGAACACGGAAGATATAGATATTCTAAGGCTGTATATTGTCTCCATTGTTATTTAACATCTATTCGGAATATATCTTTAAAGAAGCTCTAGAGGATGTTGAGATGGGAGTGCTCTTAAATGGTAACTGGATAAATAACATTCGATATGCCGATGACACTGTGATTTTTGCGGATAGTCAAGAAAGCCTGCAACATATCATTGATAAAGTTATCAAAAAAAAGCCATGAATATGGTTTAGATATAAACCCTCAGAAGACAAAATTGATGGTCATTAGTAAAAACAAAGTCTCTGCATGCAAACTAAATATAGACCAGAAACCCATTGCACAAGTGCATAAGTATATATACCTTGGCACCACCATTAATGACCAATGGGACCCTTCTGATGAGGTGAAGTCTCGAATTGGGAAAGCCCGGACAACTTTTAATAAGATGCGGAATTTGTACAAACATCATGGGCTGACAATGACTGTGAAAATCAGGCTTTTGCGTTGTTATGTGTTCTCTACTCTTTTTTACGGTGCTGAGACATGGACTCTGACAGAGTCTTTATGTAAACGGTTAGAGGCCTTTGAAATGTGGCTGTACAGAAGGATATTGCGGATACCATGGACAGACCATGTCACAAATGTTGAGGTTCTCCAAAAAATGAAAAAAAACTAAGGAAGTATTAACCACCATGAAAATCAGGAAAATCCAATACCTAGGACACATCATGAGGAATACCACCAAGTACCATCTCCTACAGTCTATTCTTCAAGGAAAAATACCAGGGAAGAGAAGTGTTGGACGAAGAAGAATATCCTGGTTAAAAAATCTCACAGCCTGGACTAAAAAACAGCTACTGAATTATTCCGAGCTGCAAGTGATAGGAACAGCACAGTCAAGATGGTAGCCAACATCCGGAACGGATAGGAACCATATGAAGAAGAAATGCCCTCCTTCGGAGGGGAAGTATAGCCGGCGGTCCCATGTCATACATTTATGGCATGTAAAAGATCCTTCCACAGACTAAGCTTTGTGTGAAGCTAAATTGTTAGGTTAGATTTCGTCGGAACGCTCTATCAAAGTTCCAACGTTCACCAATGACCTCAGATCATTGATATCTGGTAGTGAAAGTTGGAACTACTTGAAATTGAACAGAACTTGTAGCTCACCCTAAGGGTGTCCGCTGGAAGTAGCTACAGACTCAGGTAAGTCGAACATGTCCTTGGACACCCCCGGCACTAAAAGCCATACGATAAATAAATAAACCAGCAAAACTGAGGAATTTGTAGATCTCATGGAATGGAGGAACCTGTCCATCCTAGGGCTGAGTGAAACCAAGTGGAAAAAGACAATAATAAAAACATTGAGACATTACTACAAGTTGTGCTCGTGTGGAAATGAGAATGACATGAAAAATCGAATGGGATTTATACTACACAAAGATTTGGATATCCAAATCCTAGTAGAGTTTGTAAGCAAGAGAGGAATCATATAGTGGCACTGTAGGTATGTGTATCTTAGGCAGGTTGTCCAAAAAACAGACTATGGGAAACTAATTGTAATTGGGTATTTTAATGCTCAGACAGGGAAAAACAGAATGGGTTGTGAAGGTGTACTAGGATCTCGTGGTTTTAGAAACTGGAAAGTGGGAGGGGATCACCTTCTTGACCTCTATGTGAGAAATGATTGGTAATCAGTACCAATTGGTTTCAAAGAGAGAATTCCACAAAATAATAAGATAAAGCTGAGGCAGAAAAGAAATTAGGCATAGCAATTGATTATACTAGCGGACTCGTGTGAGAACTTGCGCATAATGGATTGTGTGCGCTCCATGTCTACAGACTACCCGCTCGACTCTAGTGCTATGTGGGCTTTACGCGACAGAGTTCTGCTAGGAGCAGTCTTTTCAAGAAATGCAGGACTTTTCCAGTACTCTTGAGATGATTTGGAAGATTTTGGTACAAACCACACCTTCTAACTCCCTCTGGTTTAGGAGCTTGAGTTTTGTGAAACATACACATCAGCATATTATATAATAAGATATTGGTAGATAAGCAAGTGTGGAACCTAATGCATGAAGTGAAGGTCATCCCATGTGAACATCTAGATAGAGATACTTGCCTGCTTGTTTCTGATATACAGAAAAAAGATGCCAAGGAGATACAAAAAAGAATAATGGTACAAAAAATGTAGTCACTGAACATCTCTTGAGAGAAAAAAGCATGTATGAAGCCAATAACATAATGCATAGATGAAATACAATCAGAAAATGAAGAATAAATAAAACTTAAAACTGTGATTGCAAACACTGCTGAAGAAGCCTGTGGGAGACAAAGTGAAACAAGAAAACCTAAGGAGACTTTCTGGTGGAATCAGAACAACAAGCAAGGAATCAAAGAAAGATAAAGATGATGATAATTGTGGTTTTAAGGGGCCTAACATCTTGGTTATTGGTCCCTGAATCAAAGAAAGAATAATCACTGCTGCCAACCATTGGGAACATTATAAAATAACGATTAATTCATGCAGGAATGCGTGTCCAGTGTGCTGTGTTTATCTGTATAGGTTTATCTCTGTATCTGATTATCTTCATCTACTTACCTCTCTCTTATCTGCCTCAGTATGTGAGTATGTACCGTAAAACAAGGTGAATAGGATCACCTGGTGGGGCGAAAGGGATCCAAACTTTGTTGGTAAATATAAACGTATTACATGTACCACATAAACCGGAAGGCGGTTGTTAGCAGTTGGTGTTACTTGTGTTGGTACGATGCTATGCTAAAACATGTTTTCCAATTTTTAAGTTGCCAGCACTTAACAGTATACACATTCAACCAGAAGCTACGTCCGGCTCCGTGACTAAATAGTTAGTGCACTAGGCTTTGGTCTGAAGTGCTCCTGGTTCGATTCCCGGCCAAACCATCAGGGATTTTAATCTCCTGGAATTATCATCTTCATCATCACTTCATCCTCATTACGACGTGCAGGTCGTCCACGGGCGTCAATTAGAGAGACCTGCCTCGGCCTCTCCGGAGGCCACACAATCATCATCATCATCAGAAGCTACAAGTTTTTCGAAATTAGCCTGGTGAAATAACTTTGTGTGGAACATGTGCCTGCACTAGCATTTGCAAAATTTGTTTTTTATATTTGGATAAGGTATGTTTAGTGAATTCATTTCAAGTATCATCTTCAGTTTGCATATTATCAGTTGTGATAAAATCTTATTTGTTTTGTGTCCTGCCTTATTTTTCTGACTGGCAGGTGAATAGGATCAGATACTTTGATGTTAAGTTTGAGTATGCCGTGGCACTACAAACCAGATCCACACAGCAAGGTACACCGCATAGCTGACCTAAACTCTATAGAAAGAGGTAGGTTAGCTATAAGGAATAAGGACCGAGTATAGAAAGGCGACAAAGAAATTTTCAATTCCATGAAGTGCTGAAGGAGACTGGGTCCTAGTAAGTTTTTCTCCAGATACCAGGAAACAAGGCACAAGCAAGGTGCTTTATTTTGTAGGCTAAATTTTGCAGTCTGTATACAGTAAAGATGAGAAGAAATTCGAAGTGACGTTTGTTAGATGCAAATCCACAAGAGACTTCCAAGGACGCACCTATGTGTTTCCAGCAGTGGAGGACATCACTTGCTTCTCTTATGAGCAAATAGTTGGGAGAATGAAGGGCCTGGAAGTTATCTATAGGGGGCAACGTAAGTTTGCATTCAATTATCCTATAGTTGTGTTTATCACCAATTTTATAATTTATGTAGTGAATACGTTGTCATTCAACTAAATATCTTTATTTTTTAAGTAATAAATTGTTTACAAGTTTACAGTTTTTTTCACTATCGGCAGTTTTATTTAAATATGATCTGATATTTCTAGAAGTACGAGTCCTAAATAATGGTCCCTTTCACCCTACAGTTCATCGGAATAGGATTAGTCATAGAAATGAAAGAGTGATCATATTCACCCTACCAGTTGGGGTGAATAGGATCATGCACTTAATTAGGTATATGCACTTAATTTTTGGGATAGAGGCATTATTTACTAACAATATACAATCTACTAATGCGGTCTCATGTTTCAATTAAAAGAACCCGAAATAAAGTTCAGAGGTTCAAAAGTTTTAGACTGTCAAAGTTCAAAAGTGATCCCATTCACCCAGGGCCGTATTTCTAAATAGGCTGAGTAGGCTGCAGCCTAGAGCGGCAAATTTTCAGGGGCGGCAGTTTGGCAATTTATTCAAAAGTTAAAATGAAGTATTTCAGGCGTTAATAATATTATCCGTACGAATTAAAGAATACATGTTACTTAAACATATGTTTTAGTCCTTCTACAGTTTTTCCTGCCTTAGAAGAGTTAAGAACTATCTGCGAACTAGTATTTCTGAAATACGGTTAAACTCACATTCATTACTTTGTATTGAGGCAAATACAACAAAAGCACTTCCATATGGAGACATTACTAACGAATTTGCCATTAAGAAATCTCGTTAGAAAGCTATGTAAATTTGAACATCAAGATTACGTTGGGTGAGTTGTTGTGGAGAAGTTTGTATATTTTTCAACAAAATAACTAGTAATTAACTACATTTTGTGTGATTCCATTTCACCACGTAAGACAATTTAATTCAAATTGATCACAGTTCTTCAATTACGCAAAAAATAGTCATTAACATTAAAATATAAAAATATGTGTAAAATAGTGATCACTGATCTCCAAGAACAAATTAATTAAGTAGGTTCGAGATCCATTTCTTTTTTAACGAATCTTAAAAGAAGTAAGTAAAATATACAAGTAGATAACTAATTTCATTACATAATTTATTATGTAAAATTGTAGTTTTATCTAAACTAAATGAACTTTATGTTTAAAGAAGATGAAAATGACAATGAACTCTTTCCTTTTGTTGTATAAAACAATTGTATTAAGCAAATATGAACTATAGAGGTGGCGGCAAATGGACTTAAGTCTATAGGCTGAAACGTTATTTACTTAGGCTGGGATGATAAGTGAAACGGTATTTACTTTGCTCCACGTTGAGCGTACAAATGATACGTTTTGCTAGCCCCTAACTGTTGGGTGATAAATGTAACTGTTTACCTTTGCCTAAGCTATGTTGTTTTAATGGGCGCCAAGACCTCAATGCAATGTTGAAATCTAAATTTGTATTTAACAACGTCTAGCTCTGGCAGAACACCTTCAAGACACTATTCACTCAGATCGTGGTATGATTTGATCATTAACCCAACAAACAATTGTATCAGGAGAAGGAATTGGTCTATATCTAATGCTACCTACTGAAAGCAAAGATTGCATTGTAAAAGAAATGAATTTATTATATAAAACAAGTATAGCAAAATTAATAATAATAATAAGTACAAAATTTAAATTGGAGCATTGTGATTTGAATATTACCGATAGAAAATTACGTGAAAACGGAGTCTGATAAATTGATTTTACTCTTATTTCCAAGCTATGAAGTTACTGAAATATGAAATGTAAAACAAAGAAAAATGAGAGATTGCGTATTTCTGCGTCATTTGCGCTTACCATTGGAAATTGCCAAGGCATTTCCCTCGTACTTGCTGATGCCGTGAGCTTCCCACAGTCTCCTGGACGTCGTCATCTCCGTCGGAATTTGATGATATTCTGGTAGATTAGATAATTCTATGGTCCGTACCTCGGACCCAAACACTCGTACAACCGCACTGGTTAAGTTTTGCAAAAGTTAGTCTTCAACTCCACTGAACATCGGAGCGACACGCACTTCCAACCGTACTCCGCAAGTTCTACACAGATAGTCCTCGTTTCACGGCGCGTCGAACGATATATGCACCTGTTGGCTCCCCCACCATGGTACCGACATCTAGCTTACGTCGTCCTCACTGATTGGCTGAGCACGCCGCCAGTTCCCCTCCTCTGCCTCATTACACTCGGCGCGCGAGAGGGAGAAGTCGATTTCCGTTCCAACAATTCGTCTTTTCTAGACCTTGCGACCCAGCCTTGCGTAATACTTCTCGACAGGAATCAGCTTGTATTCGAATTCCCAGTGAGTCATGTCTCTCAAATACCCTAACTGACAAAACTCCGTAAAATTCCGTAATCACATAATTTTCTATAATATTGTCGTTCGTAATAATTTGCTTGATAGCGTTTTCTAAGACATAGAAAACCTATCTGAATGTTAATAATTTTTATAAAATGCTCCGAAAATACCTTAATAATAATTATAATAAATTAATAATAATAATAAATTACCATGAAAAATTCTCTTGGCTGAACAATTTGCCGCGTAAATAAATATAGAATGGCTTCCTACTGACTTATGCCAGTTGCATAAAACCCCTCGAAAAACACGTTACATATTCGCCTCGGATCATCGGATGATTTACCGTGACGACGGTCCATTATCCGATTATCCCAGACACGTTAATAAACCCCATCCAAAATACATAACGAAATCACCCTAAATTACAGATATATACACTCATATTTTTTCTTCACGCACTTTGCGTCAAAGTTTGTTGTCACTATGGATTGCACTTTGCAACCAGTCCAATGTTTTACATATGGAATAGTGTTCCACGGATATTTCCGCCTCTCAAATTTCTCTATGTTGGAGAAATAGACATAATTAATGTGTGAGCACTATGTATTTATGATGTCATATCACACGCATTGAAGGTGTTCTGATATATTTATATCACCATAGAACTTCCTAATTTCACTGGAGGTTCCTTCCTTATGGTGAAATTTAATCTCACTTATCACTGAGCACACGATCACACTATTGTGGCAGCGCCTCGTGACCATAATACTTAATCTCTCTTTAAAGTAGATTAAATTAAGATTGACTTCTGAAAAAAAAACAGTAAATGCGCATTACATATAACACCAAATATTTCTGTGCCGTAATCGCCCTGTCTTGTTAAGTTCCCGTTAACCATATTCTACTTAATATTAGTTCTCAACACAGAAATAATACCATTGTACAAATTACCTTAAATTACACACTTACAAATCTTACATGGCGAGGCCGTAAACAGAAATCACGTGTGCTGATATGTATGAGTTTCATGAAGGACTGTCTCGCATTCTGATGGCCCATCTTTTGCCTCGTGGACGCCTTAAGCAAAATTACCATGTACAAGCGCTCACCCATCTCTTGGAGGCAAATGGGAATTCACCAGCGCTACCAAATTCTGGCCTTGGTGTATCGAGACATTTTAGTGCTCAAGAGCATCCGACAATCCCGTCATATTTCCCTGTACCTTAAAAACTCTCATTTACTTACATATTACCCCCCTGTGTGACTTCTGATACGCCTGCCTTGAAGACCAGATCCTCCACGCACCAAATACCACACTTACTCATTTGATAGGCTGGCTCGCCAGCTAAACACACTCACTTTATGACACATATTTTCGTAGACTATGTATATTATACGTTCCGTATAATCTGTTTCCCTCACTATTCTCCAGCACATATGCTGTTTTCCCAATACGTCTGGAAACTATAAATGTTTCTGTGTCACCTGCTTCCAACCTTGCAAGTGGCTCCCTTAAATGAACGTCATCACGTTGCTCTACCTAGCATATTACTCAGTGTCTGTAACGATGCCCTGTTGCTACTGTCCACACCTGCTAACCCTACTTTCCTCTGGTGTCACACCTCTACTTGACACTCTATGACCTAAAAATGTCACTTCTGACTGACAGAATGACGACTTAGACAGCTTCAAAGTGAGCCCTGCCTGATCTAACTTCTGAAAAACTATATCTAAATGACGTAGATGCTCCTCAAAACTGCATGAACTAATTACCATATCATCTATGTAAATGGTTACAAAGTCTCCTGTGTCATCCCCTAATGCGATGTTTAAAGCCCTAATTAAAGCTGCTGAACTACTCTTTAACCCATAAGGTGTTCTACAAAATTGATAAAGGTTATATTTATGACTAAAAGCTGTAAATGGTCTATCTTCGTACATAAGTGGCACTTGCCAAAAACTGGAACTCAAATCTACACAAGTGAAATACTTCTTCCCCTCAAATGTTTGCATTAATTCTTCTATTGACATAGATTTCAGCTGATCTGAACTAATTCTACTGTTAACCAAACGAGCGTCTAAACAAATACGAACAGTGCCGTCGGTCTTGGGTACCGTTATCAAAGAATTAACATACGGACTGTTAGAGTGCTCAATAATCCCATCTTCAAGCATCTGATTAATTTGTGCCTCAACTGCACTCTGATAAGCGAAAGGTACAGGATATCTATGTCCTGTGAATACTGACCTATCAATAACGTTCAATGAATGTGTATAGCAATTGGCCATACCAATGCGATCCTCAAACACTCTCCTATTACACCATAACACATCATAGAGCCGAACACACTGTTCATCCTCTATATTTCCCTGAAATGCAGCCTCACGTAACGAGTCCTCTAGACTTCCGTTCGTAATCACACTGCCCACAAAACATGGAGAACCCCGCTCTACGGCTGGCGATATCTCATTTAAAGTACAAATCACACCTACAACACTACTTCTCTGAATTTGGTCATTGAACGCTACTTCTACTTCAGAATCTCCCCATTTAAATTTCAAACTCCCTACATCATAACATAAGTTACCAGACACTCTACTTAGCCACTCTGAACCCAAGATAACACTGAATACTAAATTTGGAATTACAAGGCAAATCTGCTTCTCTACATGATTATTAATTTTAATGTCTACTAAAACTTGCTTAGAAATTACTTTAGACCTCTTCCCAACAGCTGTGATAACAAAAGTGCTTTTAATTGGCATCTCCTCAAAATTTACTCCAGTTCCTTTCATTTTATCATAAAATGCACTACTTATGCAACTCTTCATACAACCACTATCAATTAAAACATCTGTGTACGCCTCGGACACGTTAAATTTAACTATGGGGCTCTTACTAACCACTTCCTGAATAATACCTTCATCATTTAGTTCATGTAATAATTCATTTCTTACATTTAGGTCATAGGGTTCCTGTATAATTGTATGGACAGGGCATGCTACAGACTGAGATTCTGACCTTACTTCGCAGCCTGGTTCGCGTTTAAAGAACCGCTACAGCTGGCCGTAGTACTACTAACTACTAAACTGGTCTGGTTGTTCTGGGCTGTGTTGTCATTGTTTGGCTGTATATTACTACCACTAGGCTGTCCTCTTCCTTGACCCCTATTCTGGTTGTAATTATTGTCATTATAATTTCTCCCTTGATTTCCCCTGAAATCATTGTTTCTCCCTTGATTTCCCCTGTAATCATTGTTCCTCCCTTGATTTCCCCTGAAATCATTGTTCCTCCCTTGATACTGATTACCATAGCCATTTCCTCTGTTCTGATATAGCTGATTATTATTATTTCTATTTTGAGCGTTGGCCCCTTCGCCACCGTTCCCTTGAACTTCTTGATGCCTGGCTTCATTAGGTCTATTATTATTATTACCCTGGTTCCGATTGAAATTGTCCTCATAACCCCCTCTCCCTAGTGCATCAAATGTGCTTAACAAATGTTCTACTTGTGATATTGTCTTTACATTCTGGATACAAGCAGCCTCCTTGATCCTATAGGGAAAGTGCCTAAGTAGCAACCTTACCACATCACTTTCCTCCTTCAAGCCATCCAGATATTTACACACTAATACCTGCCCTAAAAAGTATTCGGTCATGGTGGAGCTTCCTTTAGGGTTATATTTACCACACACTACTCCCTCACGATGCTGCGACTGAATAACCTCATTCCAGAACTTTTCACAGAATTTCATTTTAAAATCATTAATATCAGTAAACTTGTCTCTGTAGACAGCAAACCAATTCCTCGTTTCCCCCACAAATACTTGTTCTAAAATTTCAACTACCTGGCACCACTCAATACTACCATTTTCCAACCTCTCCCCGAATTTATATAGTGTTCATGAACTCCATTGGGCACCCCTGTCGATTGCTGAACTTACCCAGTTCTACCTCCCTGTGTGTGCTATTCACAAAAACTGGCCTATTCTGACTATTTTCTTGCCTGATCCTAGCTTTTAATTTTAATTCTAATTCTGCGATTTTCTCCTCAGCCTTCCTCTCAATACTGTTTACTGTTAATTTAATGTTTCCTTCTGATTCTTCTACTTTATCATATAGCTTTGCTTGTTTCTCCTCAATCTTGCTAATGCTCTCTCTATTACTCTCTCTTAAATCATTTACTTCTGCAAATATTTGCGAGTGGACTTTCTCAATTCTACCCCCCAGCTGTTCCTTAACCTCTTTAGTTGCTACCTGAATTTTGTCAATTTCTCCCCCCAATTGCTTTTTGACCTGCTGTGTTTCCAGTTGCACTAGTTCTTTTAAATTTTCAGCCTGTGTACTGATTCTAATTTCTAACTCCTCCTGTACTTTTCCTAATTTCTTGTCTACATCTGCAATGATCTCTTTAACCTTCTCTTCCATTACTCCTCTGATTTCTCCTCTAATCTGCTCCATTTTCACACTAATTTCCTTGTTGTTCTTATCTAATTTTGCATTATTCTGTTCTAATTTTGCATTTAAAGCTTCTGTACTTTCTTTATTTTCCCTACTGTTTTGTTCTAATTTTGCATTTAAGGCATCTGTACTTTCTTTATTTTCCCTACTGTTTTGTTCTAATTTAGCGTTGTTTTGTTCCAGTTTAGCATTTAAAGCGTCTGTACTTTCTTTATTTTCCCTACTGTTTTGTTCTAATTTGGCGTTTAAGGCATCTGTACTTTCTTTATTTTCCCTACTGTTTTGTTCTAATTTTGCATTTAAGGCATCACTACTAACTTTGTTCTGATACATGAACTCGAGAAGTAAAGTTTTTAATTCTGGTTGGCCGCCTACACTCCCTGTTTCAGTATCGGGATTTACATCCGCTACCCCGGTACTACCATCACTCGACATACTGCTCGTATCATCACCCTCCCGTTGATGACCACTACGTAACCTCATCTGTCTTTCTTTCTCATCCCCCATAATGATATACACTGATACCGACAAATAACCCCTAAAATACAGGCACAGAAATATATACTCCTTCCACAAATGTTATTAGGTTTTCAGCCCCAAGTTGTCGGCGACAAATGAAACGTTATCTACTTAGGCTGGGATGACAAGTGAAACGGTATTTACTTTTCCCCACGTTGGGCGCCAAATGAAACGTTATTTACTTAGGCTGGGATGATAAGTGAAACGGTATTTACTTTGCTCCACGTTGAGCGTACAAATGATACGTTTTGCTAGCCCCTAACTGTTGGGTGATAAATGTAACTGTTTACCTTTGCCTAAGCTATGTTGTTTTAATGGGCGCCAAGACCTCAATGCAATGTTGAAATCTAAATTTGTATTTAACAACGTCTAGCTCTGGCAGAACACCTTCAAGACACTATTCACTCAGATCGTGGTATGATTTGATCATTAACCCAACAAACAATTGTATCAGGAGAAGGAATTGGTCTATATCTAATGCTACCTACTGAAAGCAAAGATTGCATTGTAAAAGAAATGAATTTATTATATAAAACAAGTATAGCAAAATTAATAATAATAATAAGTACAAAATTTAAATTGGAGCGTTGTGATTTGAATATTACCGATAGAAAATTACGTGAAAACGGAGTCTGATAAATTGATTTTACTCTTATTTCCAAGCTATGAAGTTACTGAAATATGAAATGTAAAACAAAGAAAAATGAGAGATTGCGTATTTCTGCGTCATTTGCGCTTACCATTGGAAATTGCCAAGGCATTTCCCTCGTACTTGCTGATGCCGTGAGCTTCCCACAGTCTCCTGGACGTCGTCATCTCCGTCGGAATTTGATGATATTCTGGTAGATTAGATAATTCTATGGTCCGTACCTCGGACCCAAACACTCGTACAACCGCACTGGTTAAGTTTTGCAAAAGTTAGTCTTCAACTCCACTGAACATCGGAGCGACACGCACTTCCAACCGTACTCCGCAAGTTCTACACAGATAGTCCTCGTTTCACGGCGCGTCGAACGATATATGCACCTGTTGGCTCCCCCACCATGGTACCGACATCTAGCTTACGTCGTCCTCACTGATTGGCTGAGCACGCCGCCAGTTCCCCTCCTCTGCCTCATTACACTCGGCGCGCGAGAGGGAGAAGTCGATTTCCGTTCCAACAATTCGTCTTTTCTAGACCTTGCGACCCAGCCTTGCGTAATACTTCTCGACAGGAATCAGCTTGTATTCGAATTCCCAGTGAGTCATGTCTCTCAAATACCCTAACTGACAAAACTCCGTAAAATTCCGTAATCACATAATTTTCTATAATATTGTCGTTCGTAATAATTTGCTTGATAGCGTTTTCTAAGACATAGAAAACCTATCTGAATGTTAATAATTTTTATAAAATGCTCCGAAAATACCTTAATAATAATTATAATAAATTAATAATAATAATAAATTACCATGAAAAATTCTCTTGGCTGAACAATTTGCCGCGTAAATAAATATAGAATGGCTTCCTACTGACTTATGCCAGTTGCATAAAACCCCTCGAAAAACACGTTACAAGGCGGCATACTCTTAAATCCGGCCCTGCATTCACCTCGTTTTATGGTATCCCTTCCTCCATTCCTCCATCTATCCAGTCAACAGTGGTGTGAACTGCTTTCAACAGTTGGGCTAGTTCTAGTTCTTGACAGTAATCATGTAGCTACCATACCTATTCATAACAATGATTTAAAAAGTGCAGCATTCTTCTAATAGAAGCACCGTGTTTAAATTAAAGGTAATTAATGTTATTGGTTTTATATCCCTTTTAACTATGTACAGTGGCTTTTAGAGATACCGGGGTGCTGGAAGTTTGCCCCAAAGGGGATCTTTAACATGCCAGTAAATCTACTGACATGATAGTTGCCTGCTTGTTTCTGATATATAGAGAAATATTGGATATTTTAATGCTCGGACAGGGAAAAACAGAACGGGTGTACTAGGATCTCATGGGTTTAAAAACTGGAAAGTAGGAGGGCATCACCTTCTTGACCTCTATGTGAGAAATGATTGGTGATCAGTACCAGTTGGTTTCAAGCATTTGCGCACCCTCAAATGCCAGCTGACTGCGCTAGGATTCGGTCCTGCAACCTTGGGCTCAGCAAGCAAGAATGTTACTGCTGAGCCACACAGCCAGTCAAATTGAATTAAACTACTCTCACTCACTTACTCACTCAGAAGGCTTCTATGGGACACGAAGATCCCGCGCCGATCTCACAAAATGCCTGCACTGAACTCTGTTTTGGGCGAGTTCTTTCCAGTTGTCCACATTCAGATGTCTACAAAGTTTGGAGATTTCATTTTTCCAGGAACTTCGTGGTCTTCTTACTGGCCTTGTTCCTCGTGGTTCTTCTTGAAATATTTGTAAGACCATCCTATCATCTCCCATCCTTAGTAAATGACAAGCCCATTGAAGTCTTCTGGAGTTAATGATGTTGAGTATTGGTGCGTACGTCTTTATTTGATCGTTTTTTGCAGCTTTGAGATGCGGAGTCGAAAATTGGTCCAGACATTTACCTATACAGTTTATTTTCGAAAACCTGTAACTGGTGTTCTTCCTGTTTTGTTAAACTCCATGATTCTGCACCATAAGTTAGAACTGGCCTAATGATGGTATTGTATATTTTCAGTTTTGTATTTCTCATCAAAAATTTAGATCCGAATAAAAACTGCAGAGAGTAGTACATTTTGTTAGCATTCTGTATTCTAACCTTAATTTCCACTTCTCTATGATTCTGTTCATCAGGCGGCTTCGGTGGCGTAGTCGGTAGCATGCTGAGCTTCTATGTCCAAGATCGCGGGTTCAAATCCGGCCGAAGTCGGCGGATTTTTTAAGAGCGTTAAAAATCCCTCGGTATGCCTTCGTTCGCAGGGGAAGTAAAGCCGGCGGTCTCATGTCATATATTTATGGCATGTTAAAGAACCTTCCACTAATTACACCTGTCTGAAGCTAAATTGTATAGGTTAAGAATGTAAACAACGCTCTTAGGTTGCTACGTTCGTTGCCAAGAGCCAACTGCGGTGGCGTCTGGTAGCTAAGTTCTGAACTAGTAGTCGTTGACGGTGGCGTTTGGCGGCAAAAGTAGGAACTATTTGAAAAATTCAAAAGTCTGCAGTCTTGAATTAAAAAACATATAACACACACTAATACAGTCATCACAGTTAACACCGGTTATCAGACAGATTCTACACACACCAAAGTACACGGGACTACATGGCCGCGTTGTCGCAGCCCCTAAACTTAAGAACCAACCCAACCATCTGTTCATCAATCATGACTCCTAAGAATTTGAAATGTTCAACCCACTAAAAACTAAGCTTGCCAATAAGAAGACGTAACCGATTCCTGGACATGTCAATATTCCTCTTCATTACCATGTACTGAGTATTTGGTTCATTAATTCTAAGGCCTAATTTTAAAGCTATCTCCTCAAGTTTATTTTAATAACTTGTATATTTTAACAAATAACCATTGAAAATTACTCACTAACATTCATAGGAATTAATGATGATAATACAATGCTCCAACACAACTTTCATTGTTGCCAATAGGACTACAATTTATTGTAACATCAATGAAAATTAAGAGTATTTTATAAATATTACCAAGACCCAAATAGAGCCTTCATGAGTCTATTTCGTAAATGACCATTGTATAATCTCTCTAGATAAAGTAAACTTTCTGTCTGAATATTATGAATTTTTGTCTAGAACTTTGTACCTATCCTGGATGAGGTGCATAATGTCCAAATAAAGCTACCCTCGGTTTAATCTTTGTCTGTTTGTTATGGATTCGCATCAAAACTGCTGGAGTGAATGACATTAAAGTATGTAGCCTAAGTTGAAGACATCCCTAATATGAAACTAGGCTACAAATTATTCATGTAATGGAAAGGGGGGTGATGGGGATAAGAAGAAGCCTCAAATTTGGACACTTAGGCAATTGTGCAATTCATATCTCCTGACATGCAGCTGTAGGCTCAGAATGCACCCAAGATGGCTGCAGATCAATCATTGATATTACGATGAGGTGAGAAGCAAATTATGCTGACATGCATGTGTCTCAATCATGCTTTAAGTGATATACTGTAGAGTATTATACATTCTACAGGTACAGAGTAAGTCCACATGCACGCTACCTAAACTGTCTATAGACTGGCTGCGCAGCGCATGTCATTCTAGTATGTTTCAAATTCATCCAGGCATCATCAATGCTGGCAGGGGAAGAGTAGGGTAAGGGCTGAAACAGAATCAAAATCTGGGCTCTCATACCACTGTTAAAATCTGGCAATGCAATGTTATTCTTGGCAATGTTTAGTTGTTAGGTAGATCCCATTGTATGCTCTATATGTATGATATACATGATAATGCATGATATATGATATATGCTGTATGATTCAAGCGACTGTCACTTGTTTTTGTACCCATGGATGAGGTGAGTTTGAACAATTTCATTATTGCCGATCAGCTGTACTCATACTTGACCAATGACATGAATCATTTGAATGTGGTTTAGTGGAAGAATATAGGAAGAATAAATGATTTAACATTGTAACATTACATACAGAATTTTCATTTATTTCTTTATAAGGACATGAATAAAATATATTCAACGAATATCTGTATACTGAAAGGGGTTTATCCAGCCTGCATATGGTTAGTAGTTTTACAAAATTGTGCTAAACAGTGAGTTGTTAGATATGCTGAGAGAATTTACACAAAGATCAGTGGAAAGTATAATAACGTATTATTTTCTTTACTTTACAATTTTGAGTTGTGTTCCCTGATATTGTTTTCATCAATGTCTATTCTAATTCTATGGCCATGTACCCACTAACAAGCTGTTGCATGCAAAGTAAGCCTAACGGCTACTTTAACCAAATTCAGTTAGTAGAGATGTGGAACCACGGTTGGGAACATGCGGTACTGCGAGAACACACTTTTGTTTTTTTCTGCAAACACAAAGGATGTCGCAATAGGCCATTTATAATACACACCCTTGGGTAAGGGGGTAAATTTGATGCAAACCAGTCATTGCATTGAAAGCAAAAGCACTATGCAGTGGGAAGATCCAAAGTGTCTGAAGTTAATTGGAACATACAGAAACAAACTGATACCAAGGGCCCCGAAGGACTGGAATTACTTTAAGAAGCATTTGACTGACAATGCATGGTCAGAAATTGGTGTTGTGTTGAATATGACCAGTGAATGCAGCAAGAAAACAATGACAAATTTGTGAAATGTATATCACCAGGATCATCATGGACAGTTATACTCAGCAGTTAAGTTGTGTACCAGGATATATGCTGCACTAGCAACTAACTCAGGCAGTACTACAAACATAGACAAGTTTTTGTAGTGAACTCGCAGCTTGGTACAGGCCTACAGTACTATGGAAATGGTATCAATACAATGACATGATTTTAGTAACAATTATGTTACATGCAACAGTTTGCTACCGGTAGTGGATATGCAACCTAATAGTTAATTATCAAATAGTATACATTTTCATATAAAATTAACAAATATAATAAATATATTTGGCCTCAATATTTTTCATCTAGCATTTGCAGTGAAAATTAATGTTTAAGATTGTAAAGCATACTATTCTAAGCTAACTCATTTGTTCTTAACTTAAAAAGAAGTGCAGGTACAAAATGTAGAAAATTAAATGTTACAGGACTTGAAGTATTAGAAGCGATTTTTTTCAGCGTTGCCTAAATAATCTATAAGTAGAATTGATTTTCAGTCTGTCGACATGAGTGTACCCGATTAGGTTGGGTGGGGAGTAACATTTAATTGAATCACCTAGTGCCTGAAATAAATACATTTACAGTATAAATACCATACATAAATAATACATACCCATATACAAATACAGACATACATACCCAAACACATAAGTAAATACATTTATAAATAAATAATAGGCTACATACCCAAAGACATAAATAATGCTTACTGGTACCCAAAGGAAATAAATACATAAACAATACATACACAAAGACATACATAATACATACCCAAATAAATAATACATACCCAAATACATAAGTAAATACATTTTAAATACATAAATAATACATACTCAAAGACATAAACGAATACATTTAAATACATAAATAATACATACCTAAAACGTAAATAAATACATTTATAAATACATAAATAATACACACCCAAAGACATAAATAAATACATTTATAAATACATAAATAATATATACCCAAAGACATAAGTAATTACATTTACAAATATATACCTATAAATACTACATACCCAAAAGCATGAATGAATACAGTACATTTATAAATACATAACCAAATAGATAAATACATTTACATTTGTGTGAGAAGTGTTTTAATAATTGCATAAATAATTTAAGTACGGTATTTATTTCAGGCACTATGTGATTAAATGAATTGTTACTCCCCGCACATCTTATTAGGTAGACTCATGTTGACCGACTGAAAAGCAAATCTATTCATATATTACAGGACTTGAATAGATTTTTTTTATGCCAATGTCTGTTTTTCCATTCATACCCTTACCCATAAATAATGTATGAATTTTCAGAAAAATGCCTGCTTTCATATGGGGTTATAATAAGGTAAATATCATAAAATAATTTAATGTTTATTTACTGTACATTATATGCACTGTAAAACATATCAGCAATTACATAAATTCATAACAAACATTTAAAGGATGTAAATATCCAGAACCTGCAGACTTTATTACAATAAAAGGAGTGAAAAGAGAGTACAGTACTTTGGTTGATAGTATAACTTTTATCACAATTATTTACTATATTCTAACAATATATAATTATATTTATAATCACTTTGATATTCTGATGTTTCTCATAGCTGGCCTCTGCGAAGAGCTGTCTGTGCATGAGGAACTTTCTAATTTGAACACTGGCTTGAAAGAGATGATGAACACACAGCAGTTTTATTAAAAAATATAAGATTTACTCTTTGACTGTTTGTATGCCACAGAAATAGATCAATATACCACTGAATCATTGTAATCAGTAATGATGTAATATGAACTCTAAAACAGATACCTAAATTAATGATTTCCCGATATGTATATTGGATAGAAGTTGGATGAATGAAAATATTTTACAAAAAAATTATTATTCTTGAAAGAAAGAAAGAAAGAAAGAAAGAAAGAAAGAAAGAAAGAAAGACATAAACCATTTTGTTTGTTGTGACGTAACTCGAGTATAGAAATATTATCCGCCATTTATATATTGTTGTCCTTATGCAAACTGTGCAAGTCAATTGGGCACAATAACGAGTTGACTGACTCAAAAGTGATTCTTTTACTAGTAAATGCTATTAATCTTTGATATAGTACATCATGTTTGCTGTAATTTCTTGTTACCACCTTCATTCTTAGTCTTAGTGAAGTCTAAACTGATCCATTCTCTCTTACCGTTACATTTTGTGATATTCAACCTTCTTTGTCATCGTCATGGATTCTCCACTCCAGGTGTGTGAGAATGAACAAGCCCCTTTCATAGCTGTCTGTCCTGGCACCATTCTTCTTCCACCACTGTCCTCATTTCCACTACGCTCCTCTTAGTCAAAGCTCTGTGGACCTGCTTCATTCACCCATCTCGAGGACTCCCTGTTGGTCTCTGGCCAACTATCTCCCTTTCGAAATAGGCTTTGGGTGTTCTACTAGAGGGCATCCTCATCAGATGAACGAACCATTTCAATGTCGACTCCTCGAATGTCAAGCACACTTCTTTTCAGTCCTAGCTTTAGGCGGACTGACTCATTTCTAATTTTGTCTCGTCTAGTCTTCTGAATTCTTGATCTTAGAAATTTCATCTCAATAGCTTGTATCCAGCTGTTGTCCTGGGGAGTCATTGTAGCAGCTTCTTTGTAATAAAAGAAATTAAAAATCTGTAGCAAGACAGTTTATGTCTTTCAACATTAATTTCAAATATGTTTCCACAATGAACTATTCAATATATACTTTAATAAGTATTTAAAGAACCACAATACTGTTACGACAAGCTGTTTTCATACAAATCCATTCTTTAAAAAAATCCCAATTTTTGAATAATTTTCTAATTTAAATGAATGCTTACCTTAAATACATACCATACTAACAATTCTGTTTGGAATTGCTCAACAAAGACAAATTATTTTGACAGCTTAGATAAGTTCAACAGTTTTCAACAATCAATTCCAGCCCACTTCTCCAAGGAATCTTTTATCTCTGCAGTGACAGAGTAATCCTTAATGTGAATAGTTTGACCCTAATGGCTAGTAAAATTTTTGTATTACCGTAGTTGATTTTTAACTTTAATGGCAACAAAATGCTCTTAAAGTCAATGGAAATTAAATTACAATAAAACAGTAGAATTTATCACTAAATAGCAGCCTCGTTGTGATCCGAATGATCACAAGTTCAATCCTGGCCAAAGTAGTTGACGTTTTGAAGGGCTATGTTGGCATGTAAAAGAACTCTCTTGTGTCATTGGGTATCCAGGTACTGGTAGCTTAACAAAATTAAATCTCAGCCACAGACCACAGTTCTTGATTTCAGAGATAGATGGCACCAACAACAAAGTGGCAAAACTGACCTCAAACGACTTACACCAAGAAGCTCAAGCCATACAAATTATCATTGGACATACAATTATCACACCAAAAACAAAATCACAATGATAATAGCTACTGTATACATCCAAAGCAGTGTTTTGCAATAGGCAATTGCACATTTCCTCCTAGTAGGGTTCATTTTACATAATTGACTATAAAATTCTGCACCATCAAACAATGTTCTTATCATTGGGATTCAGTCAATTTATCATCTTACCAAAAGCAAGAAAATTACTTAAATATTTCCATTTTAGTCATAGAAGTTGATTATTGTTTTAAGGATGTAACATTTTTACTTGCTAAAATATTGTCAAAAAAGGGTAGAGCAGTACTTAACATATTCTAAAGGGAAAGAAAACAAAAATTAGTGAATCCTCTTCTCTTTACATTGATTAATGCTTGAATTGAATTGGTCACCCTTGTTTTGTATCTTATTAATAATTAATTTATTAGTTATTTTTAAAAATTCGAGCTGTAATTTATTTTGAAAATTTGTTTGTTTGTTTGTTTGTGGGCACTGTTGATGAGGGAATAACATCTCAGTAAAACCTGTTTGTTGATGATGTAATTGTGTACAGGGAGATGTCAATGAGTCTGGCACATGTGAAAATTAAAATAATATTTTTAAATATTAATAATGATACATGGCCTCCAAAGAGGCCTGGTGCAGGTCTTTCTAGTTGCTGTCCTTCTGTTATAGGCTAACACAACAATAAATAGCAGTCAGTTCAGGTATACCTCGGACTTATTTAATTCAGAAAGGGAAGGTTTTTATGCTTTTCTAATTAACTGGCCAGGTTCTGTACATGCTACTTTTGTCTTTGTGTCTGATAAGTAGGCTGTAGCAATTGGTAACCTTCACCAAGGGCAGCTGTTCTTAGAGGGATTTTCTCTCTGGGGTCATCTACAAAGAATACTGTTTCTAAAAGATAAAAATTATTTAAAACATTTATCTTTGGAATATAAGTTAAGTCTCTGATAGAAGAATTTGCTGTATTATTCCAAAATCCAGGAACTGCTTTGGATGTACAGCTTTAGGAGTACTATTTCTGTGGCATTTGGGCATAGTTTGAGATCATACGTCCAGATTATGGAAGGTTACAGCAAACAGATAGAAGAAGTGATGCTATTGTCACTGTAAACACGAGTCCTGCTTCTGTCATCACTGCTGCATTACACAGTTTGTAGTCACACTTGTAAACTTCTTCTTCATTCAGACGTGTGTCCTTCTTGCTGTACGCATAGTTCTCTTCGTTCCTTGTATAACAGTTACGATAGAACATCTCGATCTCGCCTGAAACATACAACAACTGTGTTACATATTTAAATATGTGGACATTTTTTAAAAGAGCTTTCATAATATACAGGAGAAGGCAAAATAAGAAATTAGATTTTGCCCCAAGTTAGTGAAAATTTAATGAGCATCCATGTGTGAACCCTTCTGTAAAAGAATAGCAGACAAACAAATAATAATAATGTTATTGGGTTTACATCCCTTTTAACTACTGCGGCTTTTAGAGACACCGGGGTGCCAGAATTCCACCCCGAAGGGGATCCTTAATGTGCCAGTAAATTTACTGACACGGCTCCCTTGCATTTGCGCACCCTCAAATGCTAGCTGACTGCGCCAGGATTCAATCCTGCAACCTTGACATAGTAGCCAAGAACGTTACCGCTGAGCCACGCAGCCAGTTTAGCAGACAGACAAATGGAATGAAAGCTCAGGTGATCTAGCTAAAAAGGCTGATAAATTAACAATGGAAGTTTTATATGAAATAGCTCCTATCATCATCATCATCTTGAGCAGTTTCCAACCGCTGGTCGGGTCTGCTTGAAATAGCTCCTATATGTAATCTAAAAGAAAATATCTAAGACTACATAATTCACCAGTGGATAAACATTTGGACCACAATCTCGAAAGGATCTGTTACGATAGAAATATCTTTTCCTGAGATTCAAAGTAAAATACTTGTTCCGAACTTCGTGCTTAATGAATTCTTATTTGAACTTGTGAAATTCAAATCATACTTTGAGAGATTTCATATCACTGTTCTAAATGATTATACATAATTTTGTGGATCCTCCCAAACTGTGCACCACCTGCGTTTTGACTGCCCTGCTATTGAAAAGAGAAATATATACTATAAAATATCACTTAAGCTGCTGCAATAATGAACTGACAAAATCTCTGTATCCTATATTTAAAAATCACATTGTTATTCATATTTTCTGACATTCATCCATCATACCTTCCATAAATTGTCATTATAATGTATACCTATAATAAGCTGTGAATTTTCATATTGTCAAACTTCAATAGTGTCCCAAAGTTAAGCATAATCACTAAACGAGGCCATACCTCCTGATAGGAATGTCAGATGGATTGCTGAACAAACGGAAGCTGAATCACACACCATATGTCACCCAACTTGTCCAAAAAAACAGTGTCAGAAATGTTCTGATAGCTAAGGTACACCTTTGACAACAACAACTAACAAAACTTGGCAATGTCTTCCACAACAAAATATGCTGTTAATAGGGTGTATGGTTACCCCTAACGGCTACACATGCTTCGCAGTGACGTGGCATGCTCTCTATCAGATGGCCCAAGAGCTCTTGTGGCAGTCGATCCCATTCCTCGGTAAGGGCAATGCAAAGGTCTTGGGAGGGTCCTTGGTGGAGGCTGATGGGATGCAATTCGCCACCCCAATGCATCCCAGGCATGTTCTATAGGATTCAGATCTGCAGACCTCGCTGGCCAGTCCATGCGATGAATGTCTTCCCCAGGCAGAAATTCATCCACCAGAGCAGGGCGGTGTGGTCGGGCATTATCGTACATTAAGAGAAAGTCTGGACCAACAGCACCTCTGAAGAGTCGAACATGTGGTCTCAGTACTTCATCTCTGTATCTCCGAGCGTTCACAGTATTCCTTGGACCACGCATGAAGATGTGCAGGTCCGTACGGCCGTTCAACATGATGCCGCCCCAAACCATGACGCCATCACCACCACCATACTGGTCCCGTTCCACGATGTTCCTGTGGTTGTATCGGCTACCCGTTTCTCTCCAGATTAATATCCACCGGGAATCGTTCTGCAAACTGAAGCAGGATTCATCTGTGAAGAGCACATGCCTCCATTCATTCATGGTCCAGTTTTGACGTTGACGGCTCCACAATAAACGGGCCCGTCTCTGTGCTGGAGTGAGCGGGACGCATACCGCTAGACGTCTGGCAAACAGCCCTGCTGTTCTGAGCCTCCGGTACACAGTTTGGCGGGAAACGGGCGGCTGCAAGCCCCGTCGACTTTTCTTGCAGGTGCACTCCGATTTCGTCGGACGGTTAAGGCCAGATATCGGGTGGGGTGGTTACTCTTGGTCGACCTGGTACTGGCCTACGACTAATCTAATCTATCTATCTATCATCTCCTGTGTCTCGAAATCGTCTCCAACGCTTGGAAATGACACTTTGTGGCACATTCAAGGATACAGCGACTTCAGTCTGTGTCTGGCCTGGTTCCAGGCGGCCGAGTGTTCTACCCTGCAAAACTGGGTCCAAATGGCGTCGTTGTGCCATTATGTTGTCATGTTCACCATGAGGTTACACTCCGCACACTATAACAGGGCAAACACGACTGAGGGAATATGGGGCGCAGGGACTGGCTGTGTTTACCTTGCGGTTACGCCGCTAGTCAAAGCAGGAAATATTCCTTTCCTATACAGAGCGAACACGTAAGGTTGGTAGGTGCATATGTCGTGCGATTTGCGGTCTATTTCCTGTTGCCCTGCTTATTCGTAACTTATGCTTAACTTTTGGACACTAGTGTATAACCCTAATATGCTAGGCAAATTAGGGTTCCTTCTATGTATTTGAAAATCAATAATAATAATAATAATAATAATAATAATAATAATAATAAAACGTGCCTACAACAAGAGCCAACTAACTCAAATTGAGCTAGACTTTCAGAGGAACAACACAAGGGACTTCTACAGAACCTTCAAACGCAATCTAAGCAAATACAATCCTCCGAGTCTACAGTTCAAAGACTCAAATGGGAGACTAGCTTACAGTGAGAGAGAAAATTGCCAGATTCTAGCGAAATACTTTGAATCCCTCCTTAATTGTGAGACTCCCAAATCCACTTTCTCATTTGAAGACAACGTACAAGTCCACCCAGATTCATCCCCTCCAACGAAAGAAGAAATCAAACAGATTATCCAGTCACTTAAGAACAACAAGGCACCAGGTGAGGACTCGATAATCGCCGAATTGTGGAAGTATGCTGGTGAAAAGATGATTGATAAATTGACTGACATTATCAAGGAGATTTGGGAAACTGAGAAACTTCCACGTGACTGGACTTCTGCCTTGATTCATCCCCTGCATAAGAAAGGTGACAAAACGGACGTTAACAACTACCGCGGCATTTCCCTCCTACTGATAACTTACAAAATTATTTCAAAAGCTCTGCAGATTAGGGCAGAACAACAACTTGATCCACAATTAGGAGAATACCAAGGAGGGTTCAGGAAAGAGCGCTCATGTGCAGAACAAATTATGAATCTGAAATCCATCCTTTTCTATCTGAAGCAAAGGAACAAGAAATTTGTGGTAACCTTCGTCGACTTCAAGAAGGCCTATGATTCGATTGATAGAATAGCTCTTATTCAAATTCTAAAGGAATTTGGATTGGATAATAAAACCAGGGCAATCATTCAACAGACCTTAGCTAACACCACCTCCAGAGTCAAGTTCAGAGGAGAAATTTCGGACTCTTTCGAAATTAAGACAGGAGTTAGGCAGGGAGATGGGCTTTCACCCCTGCTCTTCAACTGTGCACTGGAAAAGGTCATCCGCGAGTGGCGCAAAGAAATGAACGATGGGGTCCAAAATGGAGTACGACTGGGTTACAAGAACATGAACCTTTCTATTGATTGCCTCGCTTTTGCAGATGATCTTGCAATTTTCTCCGACTCTTTAGACATGGCCACAAAACAAATTAACCAGCTGCAGGTACAGGCAACAAAAGTTGGTCTTCAGATCTCTTTGGAGAAAACACACTTCATAACTAACATCAAGCCAGCACCAAGGGAGCTAAAAGTAAACCAGGGGAAAATCAAACGGACAGATAAGTTTAAATATCTTGGCGAGTGGATAGAACCCAACGTATGTGAGAAAGAAACCTTCACTTCGCGCATGAACAAAATGGAAATGGCGTACCAACTCACCAAGGACGTTTACAACAAAAAGTCAATATCCCTGAACGCAAAACTTAGGCATTATTGCACTGTCATACGACCAGAGGCTCTGTACGCAGCGGAATGCCTCACCATGAACAAGAAAGGCCTGGTAGAAAAATTGGAGATCAAGGAAAGAAAGATCTTGAGGAAAATTCTTGGCCCGATTAAAGACAACGGTGAATATAGACGACGGCATAACTATGAGCTGTATATTCATGTCCAGAAGATCTCTGATGTAATGAGGAAAAGGAGGATTGCATTTTATGGCCACTTGCTTAGAATGAAACCCACACGATTGACGAACCGGATCTTTAACTATTTTAAAAATAAGAAGACCAAGCCAGCCTGGTTCGAAGAGGTAGAAAGTGACCTGCAAGAGATGGAAATTACCTGTGAGGATATTCAAGAACGCAATCCCCTCAGGAAGAAACTACACGACCACCAGGGTTTTCAAGAAAAACCGAAGTTGAAGACGGGAAAGATGTGGACGGAAGAAAGAAAAGAGCAACACCGGCAACGTATGAAGGAACACTGGGCAAACATCAAAGCCCAGAGAAGCCAGTTGAAATAACGTGGTCCTTAGTTGGCCGATACGATTAAAGAATAATAATAATAATAATAATAATAATACATGGTCAATTCCATTCGGGAGTGGGATCATCGTCATTAGGCTGGTGGGCCGCATAGAGAGTAGCACAGCCTCTTTGGTAATATACTTCATTTTTAGCCTATTTTCATTTATGAAAAAATAGGCTTATGAGATCACCTTTTGTCCGTGTGTCGTCTGTGCGTGTGTAATTCGTGTGTGTGTGTCCCTAATAACTTCTGATCGGCTGGAGCGATTCCAATGAAACTCGGTAAGATCATAGTACTATTTGGGCCGACCCCGACCGTGCCGTTCAAATTTTATTACATCTCTCCAATCCAACATAGGCCTAGTGGCTGTGCAAAATTTTCACCGGCATTCTATATATCCGAAACTATTACTGACATCCTGAAATTGTGTACGGTGCTAAAGGACACCACTAGAAATTCACCTATGTGACTTTTAAAAACCTGTTAACTACAAAACGAATATGGCAGCCAAGGGAATTTGAAACATTTAAATAGACTTTTCTCGCGATTTAACCATCCGAACAAAATGAAACTTGGCACAGCAAATGTTTATGCACATTGTAATGCACTGGCGTATAATTTAGTTCAATTGTTTACAAAACCTCAAGATGGTGGCTGTGCGAAATATTTCACTGGCATTCTATATCTTCGAAACTATTACCGATATCACACTGAAATTTTATACGGTAATAAAGGGCACTTCTACAAGTTAATCTATGTAACTTTCAAAAACCTTTAAAGTACAAAACGAACATGGCGGTCAAGCAAAGTTGAACATTTTAATAGATATTTCACACGATTTAATCATCTGAGTGCAGTGATATGTTGTACAGTAAATGATTATACATTTTGTAATGCACTGGCATCTAATTTCGTTATATTGTTTACATAACCTCAAGATGGCGGCTGTGCGAAATTTTAAAATTAAGTTTTTATTTCTTGCGTCGTAATCATGCGATCGAAGTGAAAGTTTGAATAATGAAGCTACGCAATAATTTTCCGTTAATGGTACATAACTCTATGGCCTATACATATAACAATCCAAATGGCGACCATCCGAAATATTTAGAAGGTTCTCAGTATCTACGAATCTTTTACAGCAAACTGATTTTTAGCCAACTTCAATTTTGAAAAAATAGACTTATGAGATCACCTTTTGTCCGTATGTGTGTGTGTGTGAGTGTGTGTGTGTGTGTGTGTGTGCGTGTGTGTGATGGTGAGTGTGTCCCCCTAATAATTTCTAAACGGCGGGAGCGATTTCAATGAAACTTGGTGATTTCATAGCACTATTCCGGACCACCCCGACCGTGCCCTTCACATTTTGTTACGTCTTACCAATCCAACATGGCGGCTGTGTGAAATATTTCACCAGCATTCAATAACTCCGAAACTATTACCGACATCACCCTGGAATTTTTTGCGGTGACAAAGGGAACTACTAGAAGTTCACCTATGTGGCTTTTGAAAAACTGGCAACTACAAAACCAACATGGCGGCCAAGCGAAGTTGCGACTTTTAAATAGACGTTTCTCGCGATTTAACCAACCAAACGCAATAAAACTTGGTACAACATATGTTTATACACATTGTAATGCACCGTCATCTAACTTCGTTCAATTGTTTACATAACCTCAAGATGGCGGCTGTGCGAAATATTTCACCGGCAATCTCTGAAACTATTAGCTGTATCACCCTGAAATTTTGCACGGAGATAAAGGGCACTACTGGAAGTTCATCTAGAAGACTTTCAAAAACCGGTTAACTACAATTTGTACATTTTTAATAGACCTTTCTCGCGATTTAATGTTCAAAACGCAATGAAACTTGGTACAGGAAATGTTTATACACATTTTAATGCACTAGTATCTAATTTAGTTCAATTGTTTACATAACCTCAAGATTGCAGCTGTGCGAATTTTAAAATTAAGTTTTTATTTCTTGTGTCGTAATCATGCGATCGAAGCGTAAGTTTGAAGAATGGACCTACGCACTGATTTTCCTTTAATGGTACATGACTCTATGGCCTATACATTTAACAATCCAACATGGCGACCATCCGAAATATTTAGACGGCGCTGAATATCTACGAATCTATTATAGCAATCAAACTGTTTTTTTTATGTTCATAGGGGCTATGAACATAAGTTCACCTATATGATTTTCAATAACCTGGTGATCACAAATCCAACATGGCGGCGACGCGAAGTATAAATATTCACATGGACGTTTCTCGCAATTTAACCATCCGAGTGCAGTGAAACTTGGTACAGTAAATCCTTATACAAATGTTGATCCACTGGCATCTAATTTATTTCAATTGTTTCCATAACCACAAGATGGCAGCTGTGCGAAATTTTAAAATCTCCTTGTTACTTCTTGTGTCCTAATCATGCGATTGAAATTTGAATGCTACACGTACACAATAATCTTCATGTAACAATACATAACTCTAAGACCTACATATATAAAAATCCAACATGGCGACCATCCGAAATATTTAGTCGGTTCTCAATATCTACGAATCTATTACAGCAATCAAGCTGAAATTGTGTATGTTGATAGAGGCAATTAACATAAGTAGGATAAATGAAAATAGGCTGTATAGTTCTTCACGGAACTACTTTTTTATGTTCCTAGAGGTTATGAACATAAGTTCACCTTTAGGACTTTCAATAATCTGGTGAGCACGAATCCAACATGGCGGCGACGCGAAGTATAAATATTTAAATGGAAGTTTCTCGCGATTTAACCATTCGAGTGCAGTGAAACTTTGTACTGTAAATGCTTATACAAATGTTAATCCACTGGCATCTAATTTATTTAAATTGTTTTCATAACCACAATATGGCAGCTGTGCGAAATTTTAAAATCTCGTTTTTACTTCTTGTGTCCTAATCATGCGATTGAAGTTTGAATACCACATGTACACAATAATCTTCATGTTATAGTACATAAATACAAATCCTACATGGCGTCCATCTGAAATCCTTAGACGGTTCTCAATATCTACGAATCTATTACAACAATCAAACTGAAATTTTATATGTTGATAGAGGCAATTAACATGAGTAGGATACATGAAAATAGGCTGTATAGTTCTTCACGGAACTACTTGTTTCTTATGGAAACATATTACATATTAAGGGCTTATGAGTACATTTGATTTATATTATTTATTGAGATTTTGAACTGTAAAGGAATTTATGTTTTTTTCTTTCTTACCACAAGGAAGTATAAAAAAAAGAGAAGATGTATTGCTTGAAAAATGATTCTTTTATGGGGTTAGCATTTTTTAAGAATATAGCGCAAGAGAGAATCAATTTCTAATCGAGTAAATTGAAAGCCAACATTATTTTTGGTTGTTGGTTGGTCCTTAGTTTAGGGGCTGTGACAACTCGGTCATGTAGCCCCGTGTACTTTGGGTGGGTGTAGAATCTGTTTGACAACCGGTGTTAATGGTGATGACTGTATTAGTGTGTGTTATCTGTTTTTAATTCAAGTAAGGACTGCAGATGATAATTTGAAGTAGATCCTACTTTCGCTACCAAATGCTACCGTCCACGACACCTAGCTGTGAACTTGGCTACTACTAGACACCATCGCAACCAGTGCCCGATGACGAACGTTGGAACTTAAGAGCATTATTCAAACCTAACCTACAAATTTTGCTTCACACAAGTTTAGTTAGTGGAAGGATCTTTTACATGCCATGATTCTATGACATTGGCCCCGCCGGCTTTACTCCCCCCCCCCACGGAAGGAAGGCATAGAGTAATTTTTAACGCTCTTAAAAAATCCGACAACTTTGGCCAGATTTGAACCCGCAACCTTGGACATAGAAGCTCAGCATGCTAGCAACTACGCCACCGACGCCACCAACATTATTTGTAAACGGAGATAGATTACTCGCTTGGATGAAAAGAAAATTACATTATAAAGCCAACTCGCTGGTGGGATAAAAATAAAGAGAACTGGAAGTAGTAAGTAAAACACGAGTTCTACGGCTATTTTAACTGAGTTCATTTTATTCAAACACCTATAGATTTCTTTATTACGGAAACAGGCGGAGACGCTTGCTCGCTGAGATTTAAAAAAGTACGACATATTATATCAAATGAAGTAATAATACCAACTCGCTGGTGAACTTAAAGAATAACGTAAAGGATGTAGGAAGTTTTAACGTGTGATTTACGCTCTTTGTTTCTCCTCGGAAATGAAGCTTACTCTTTTGGATGAAAAGAAAATGACAACAGCCAACAGATTGATTGGATAGTAGAAAAAAAAAAGGTAGCGTGGGGTAAGTTTAACACAAATTATAGGTTTTTATTTTATTTATATTTAAGTGAGTACCCTATATTTTATACCAACACCTACAGTATATATTTAAAAAAAATGTGGAACATAATGTGGGTTGTCTCTCCCGCAGGTGGATGCTTCTACAACTCATAATCACCCGTAACGAATTTAATTATCAAACCTATAAAACAATCTGTAAAAGTTACAAATCTGTCTAGCTATAAAGCTGCCTGTAAACTATTTACCATTAAGAATATAAAATTTAAAGCAAATGCAAAGATGAAGACAAGAACATTGTGGACAGAACAACGGAAACAGGAGCACAGTCAAAGGATGAAGAGATTTTGGAAAGAGAAGAGGAATAAGGGAGAGAAGTGAAAATTGTGTCATCATGACATATTTAAGTTTAAACACCGTCCATAAGGGAAAAAATGATGTAATAATAATAATAATAATAATAATAATGATTTACCATTCTTGTCTCTCATGCTGACAGTCTCGCAGCCCTTGTTACACTCGTGGACCACTACTCGGTCAGGGTTGAAGTACTCTGGTCTACAGGTGTCGTTGCTGTTGTCGTTCGGACTCCAGCTGCATATATAGCATTTCACTCCTTCAGCATCTGTGAACATATTAGTGATATTGCAAATGTATTTATGTTCGACGATGTCGAAATTTAAGTATTATATGTCAGAAAACTGTATCATAATGAGGGTATAACACTATTTTTCATTATGAAACAGTTTCTCCCACCAATCAGCGCTCAAGATACAGTTGTGTGACCAATTAGGTGAGGATAGCATCGCACCTGCGCTCACTTCCACGGCCTTTTATTTTGGTTGGTTCCTTAGTTTAGGGGCTGCGACAACGTGGGTGTGTGGAGAATCTGTCTGATAACCGGTGTTAATTGTGATGACTGTATTAGTGTGAGTATCTGTTTTTTTTTAATTTCAAGTAAGGACTCAAAAACAAAAGTCAACTCCTGGCACTATACAGCCCATGACGGGCTAAGGCTGACCAAACGACCGCTGCCCAGCCATTTGGCCTGCAGATATTGGGGTGACGCGTGATCAGCGCGTCGGGTCCCCTCGGTCGTTAATCTTGGTATTCGTGATCGGGGCGCTGTCTCACTGTCAGACAGCTACTCAATTGTCCTCACGAGGCTGAGTGCACCCCGTTCCAACCCTCACGTCAGTTTTAAAATCCCTGATGGAGCCGGGGATCAAACCCGGGGCCTCCGGGTGAGAGGCAGGCGCGCTACCCCAACACCACGGTGCCGGCCAAGTAAGGACTGCAACTTTGAATTTTTCAAATAGTTCCTACTTTTGCCGCCAAACGCCACCGTCAACGACTACTAGGCCTAGTTCAGAACTTAGCTACTAGTGTAGACGCCACCGCAGTCGGCTCTTGGCAACGAACGTAGCAACCTAAGAGCGTTGTTTACATTCTTAACCTATACAATTTAGTTTCACACAGGTGTAATTAGTGGAAAGTTCTTTAACATGCCATAAATCTATGACATGGGACCGCCGGCTTTACTTCCCCTCCGAAGGAAGGCATACTGAGGGATGTTTAACGCTCTTAAAAAATCCGACGGCCTCGGCCGGGTTTGAATCCGCTATCTTGGCCTTTTATTTTAAATTTCACTGCGTGGCTTCTAGTGTCATAGTGGGGTATTCCAGGAGGCCATGGCATTCTCTGCGTCCCAAGCACTCTGTTCAGTACATAAAAATGGCGAAATTTCGACAGATATTTATGAATATTTATGTTCGAACATAAAATAGTTATATAATTATCGTCGAATATAAACAGTCGTATGCAACTCGCCTATAACTCGCTTCACTCGTTTCATAAACATACTCGTGTCTTAATTATTGCCATTATAGGCTCGTTGCATAATGGACTATTAAAAACATTTTAGGCCAATCAGTTCAAACACGATATGCTACATATTATAGCAGGCTAAGGTTAAAAAAAAAAGGGGGAATGAATTAAAATTAGTGTCCTCAGCTCTAATTCTCGTATACTATGAGATTAGGGAGCTTGATGTTGTTGATTCTTCAGGGGCTTTGCAACATCGTGGTCATCTTGTCCCGTGTGTGTGTGCGTGTGTGAAATTTGTCTGATAACTCGTGTTATTGTGATGGTTGTATTTGTAAGGAAGGAAGCTTGTAATTTTACGTGACCGTTAATCTCACAATCATCAGCCACGGGACCTCCTTTTTACGTGGAATCCGAACCACAGGACATGGCATTTCACTTCGAAAATCTCACATGTATGGTGAGAGGCATACAGCTTGTCCGCTGCACCACCACGCCCCTCCCCCGGCTGTATTAGTGTGTGTATTTGTAATTAAGATGAGGATTGGAAAGGGGGCGTCCGTGGCCCTTAAGTTAGGTACCATCCCGGAATTTGCTTGTAGTGGAAGTGGGAAACCACGAAAAACTACTTCCAGGATGGCTGAGGTAGGAATCAAACTCACCTCTTCTCAGTTTTGCCTCACGAGGTTGAGTATACCCCGTTCCAGCCCTCAGACCAGAATTAAATTTCCGCGGTGACAGCTAAGAATGCTAACCACTACGCAACGAGCGGACATAATTATATTGGGGAGCACTGGCGGATCCAGCAGGGATGTAAGGGCCGACCACCTCCTCTGAAATTATTATTTACCCGGTACTATAGACTTGAAGTTACAATAAAAGACCCGATCAAGGACGTCAGCCTTCCTACTTCAGTAATATATTATGCTACAAGAGGCATTTGTATTTCTTAAGTTAGCTCTTCAGGCACTGGAAAATACACTTCTGTGGTTATAGCATTATTTTATTAAAGTATGTGCTTGCCACGGTGGGCGAGTGGTTAACGTGTCAGACTACTGACCCGAAGCTTGCAGGTTCGCTCCTGGCCGTGGTAAGTGACTTTTGAAAGGCGCAAAAATCACGACACGCATGTCATACGTTGTTGGCATGTTAAAGAACCCATTTGAATTCCATAGGCCGTGTTCATAATGGCAAAATTATTCTCGTGATTTTTCGCCAACACAAAGTTCCTCCATTCTCTACTAGAAGGCGCTATAGTGTCAAGGAGCTTAGATATCTAACCTCCTTGACCGGTCCGGACCCTAGGCACTTGGAGTACCCTACCTTGAGCACATCATTGAGGGCAAGGTAGGAGGAAAGCTTCCTTCAAAAATACCATCTTATAATTTTAGTAGTTTTGACAGTGAATTCATTGATTTTGACTTATCAAAATAAATAAGTTCAAATCTGGAATGTTATGATGATGATGATGATAATTGTTGTTTTAAGGGGCCTAACATCTAGGTTATCGGCCCCTGATGGTTTGGGTGATCGTGAAGATGAAAATGAAATGTAAACCTGTAACTAAAACTAACTACTAACTTATATACTAGAAGAAGAAATGGAAAGCAAAAGGAGAATAAGGCAAATAAAGGACAGGAGGAAAAGAAATGCCCTCAACCCTCGAAGAATGCGGATTGAGGGACATGAAAGGAAGGAGAGCCATGAAAGGCAGATAGGAAAGTGAAAGAGGAGAGGGTTTAACCCCGCAGGTAAGGGACAAAAAGAGGAAACCGGACCCAGCTCAGGAATCCCTCGGGGTCGCCAACTCCCGAACTCACCAGCCGTGAGCCCATGAGGGTGTAGCAAGTTCTAGGGTGCACCAAAAGTGGTGGGGCTACATACTGCCTACCTCCTTGAGGGCCTTAAGCAGAAGGCAGGAGATAAGTTGAAAAGAAAAAGAAGGCTGACCCCTCGCAGAAGGAGGGTGTCAGAAAAGATGAGACAAGTGCCAATTAAGGCGGGAAAGGAAAATACTCCCTAGGCCTCGGATACCCTAATACCGTCGGGGTCGGAAAAGAACAAGAGTTGACCAAGGGAGGTCGACAGGAAAGAAGACAGAGAGGAGCCCGGCACAAGTAAGTGAAAGCAATGCCGGACTCAGCTGTGGTCCCGTAGTCGCCAACCCAAGTCCTACTAGATGTGAGACCCTGGGGAGACTGGAATGTTAATAGACCTAAAACTTCAAATGTTTGATTTTGTGTGTAGGAGGGGGCGGGGGCAAAAATTGATTACAAAGAGGATTTAGAATCAAACGCAGAGCAAATTACTTTTACGAGACGAATTTTACGGGGTAATGAAAATAATGTTTTTCACGATATGCAGCACCTATTATAAAATAGGTATCTCGCGCCTCAAATGGGAGAGGAGGGGCAGACATTAAAAATTATACCCTGTAAGTCTAAAATTTCCCGTTACAACAATTTTGTTGAAAGTGAAGGTCGTTGATTCCGATCCTTTTTTTTGTCGTGTGGCCTCCTGAGAGGCAGAGTGCAGGTCTTTCTAGTCGACGCCCGTGTGCGACCTGCGCGTCGGGATGAGAGACGGACTGGAGGAAGATGAATGAAACTGGGCAAGGATGTGGAAGGAAGCAGCCGTGGTCTGTCAGAAGGTACCGTCCCAGCATTTGCCTGGTGTTGAAAATGGGAAACCACGGAAAACCATTTCAAGGAGGGCCGACGGTGGGACTCGAACCCACGCATCTACCGAGTCAGCAGAGAGCTTGGCCCCATGACCTAATGCTGCGCTTTAGCCAGCGTAGCCACTACTGTCGGATTCCGATCCTGAAAAGTTTCTATTCTTAAGACTGAAAATGTTATAATCATTGCTTTACGAGGTACCGTCAGATTGGGACGGGACTTGATTTTTTTTAAGCGAAGTTTTATGGGGTGTGCTCAGCTGAACACTGAACTGTATTCTTTGGTTAGGTAGTGAAATATCAGCTTCCCCTTGTTATCCACAAAACTTACGGAAGGTATGAGTCAGTCGGGAAGAACCAAGCAACAAGGACCGGTCTCCCAAGAAAAGTGATCGCAATCTGGACGCTGGAATGTTTATAGTTCTTCCCTAAAATGAAAGTGACCGCAATCTGGACTACTAATGAGGTGAACGCAATCTGGAATGACCACAATCAGGACACAACCATCATAACAAATCGAAAGTTGTTGACAATTGTGAAAAAGAGGATAGGCTACATTTTCCATGGTGGCAAAAGTCTTTGTAAGGAGTTTGAAAGGCATAGGATTAAGATGAATAAAAAAATAATGCAGAAGCAGAAGATGGATTTTAACGGAAAAGCTTAAATTCATTCAGTGGTGCTACAGATACCTAGTTAAAGAATCGGGTAAAACAATATTTTATTTGGATAAGGCGTGGTGGACAGTAATATTACCGTAAATAAATGTTGGCAGTTGGAAGATGTTTTCGGTGTTCCGCAGAACTACTGTATAGTGCAGGCAGCCGTTTAATACTTTTACACGCTGGAAGTGAGGGTGGCCTCGTAAATGGCGCAAAACATCTGTCGGTGGGGCACTACAAGTGAGGATTGTCCACTTCCTGGTGTAGCGGCTAGCATTCCTCGTTGTCGCCCCGGAGGTCTGGGTTCGATTCCCGGCTCTACCAAGGAATTTAATCCTGGTCTTAGAACAGGAACGAGGTACTCTCTGCTTCATGAGACACAGCTAAGAAGAGGTGGGTTCAATTCCCCCTCAGCCATCCTAGAGTGGTTTTCCTTGATTTCTCACTTCTACTCCAGGCTAATGTCGGGATGGTTCCTAATAACAGCGGAACCACGTGCATGGAAATGAGGCCCAACATGGCTGGCAGCAAAACAACCTGAGGCAATACTGCAACTAGTACTAACATCAGCATGTGCCAAAGGTTGCAGGATGGACTCCTGGTGCAGTCAACTAGTATTTGAGGGTGCGCAAATGCGAGGGAGCCGTGACAGTAGATTTACTGGCACGTTAAAGATCCCATTTGGGGCAAAATTCCGGCACCCTGGCGCGGCAGCGTCTCAAATGGCCGCAGTAGTTAATAGGGACGTAAAACCAATAACGATATTGTTACTAGCATCTGCTCTACGAAACATAACTGATAAGAGATTATAGTACTGTATTTAGAATTTCGCGGCCGTTATCGTTACTGAAGGTAGTTATTGTATATTCTGACCGTGTAGATATTGATTAACAGAACTTTTGCCTTCTCCTGTGGAGGGTATTTTTCAAGGTAGATTTCACAAGTGGATGATGCAGAGACTGATGTGGGTTAAGCAATTAACAAATACACAGCAAGCATTCCCAGATAAAAACTTCAATAACTGATAGGGACATTTATCCAGTACTTGACATTTTGCGGTCAGCAGTAGGATGGTTTCTTGTTCAAGCGAGTCTCTCAATCCTCCCGTCTGCGTGGTTTGATTGTTCCCACATATAACTCATCTACGCAATCCCGCAACGCAGCTGTGTATGATGGGCTGTCTGTCAACTACGGAAGGTCTGGCACGACGCCTGACAAGTTAGCCAGAGAAAATCTCCAGCAGCAAACAATCACGTCACCCACATGACAGATTCTCAATCATTAGCAGTAAATGCCGCTTGCAAAAAGGAAAATCATATGTGGCATATAGCTCCAATTTCTCATGTTTGAATGGTCAGAACAGAAAGGCAAAGAGAACAATTATGCTCCAATTTCGTGACTTTCTTAGACAGGGTTTACAGCTGAATACACAGTTATTTTCAAAACATGATATCTTAATAAAAAATACTAGCGTTGAATACAGAGTTATAATATCCCTTGGAAAAAATGATGCTTTTATGCTATTAGGTCGTACAATGCACAAAGCCATATACAGTCATTATTGCAGTCGTGAAAAACCAATTCTTAAAAAGTCCCTTGGTTTTTAAATACATAAACAAGAGGTTAAAGTTTATTAACATCAGACTTCCTTATTCCCATCCATACAACAACAATTTAATTACCAACTTATTCAGTTGTAGATAGTGTCAACTGCCGATATCTGAAAATGTAAACATATTAGCCTTCTGTCAAAACTGGGTCATCCTGATAAATTTACTTCGGGAACGTAACGACACTTATGAAAATACCTTGAAATAAATAAATAAATAAATAAATAAATAAATAAATAAATAAATAAATAAATAAATAAATAAATAAATAAATAAATAAATAAATAAATAAATAAATAAATATATAAATAAATAAATAAATAATGCCCTTACGAAGCAGGATGTATGTAGCCCTCAAGGGCTCACGGCTTGTGAGTTCGGGAGTTGGCAACCTGGAGGGATTCTTGAGCTGTGTTCGGATTTTTCCCTTTTTCCATTGACTTTGGGGCGGTCTCTCCTCTTTCCCTTCCATAACTCTTCTTCCTTTCAAGTCCCTCAATCCTCATTCTTCAAGAGTTGAGGACATTCCTATTCCGAGTCTTTTATTTCCCTTATTAGTTTTATTTCTTGTTCCAGTCCGGTGTGCAAGTTTATTGTAAGTCCGTAATTAATAGTACTCGTAGTTTCACCCGGCATCCGAGGCCATACGATATTATTATTATTATTATTATTATTATTCGTAGTAGTAGTAGTTGTAGTTTTTCATTCCATTCACATTTTCGTTATCACTGAAGGGTAGATGACCTTGATTTTTCTCCCCTTAAAACCCCCATAACCAGCAGATGACCACTCAGTGTATTTGTGTTAATCTATTTAGGGGTCTGCGATCAATGCTGAGCGACTATTAAAAGTTTTGGAATTGGAAATCAAGCACCTACTTGGACAGTTTCCTGGTTCATACGCATTGTTACTGTTACTTCATTCATGGGCTCGGTATAGAGTGGCTATCGGCCATGTTTGTGAAAACATTTTCACAATAAAAAAAAAGAAAATAAAGTTAACTCCTCTGGCCAAGTCTTCTCTAAATTCGCACCACTTGAGTGACTTGCGTGTCAATTATACCATTATAGTACTTTAAACCAACATTTTATCGGCAGAGTCGGGATTCAAACCCGTGAATCCAAAGTAAAAGTCAACAACGTTAACCTCCACACTATCAGGTGTAGTCTACATTGCTATAGTACGGACGGTATGTGGAAAGGTTTCAAGGTCCAGCTGACCACTCTGGGCAGACAGATTTCCAGCCACGTTTCAATGGTGGGGTAGTAATAATAATATCGTATGGCCACGGGTGCCGAGTGCAAGCTTTGCTATTTGACACCCAGAGGGTAGCTTGCATGTCGAATTTCGTTGTTCCTTGACTATGAAAGTCAAGGAGGTTAGATGTTAGATATCTAACATCGTTTGACATGCGTATCGTATTTTTGCCGCCTTTCAAAAAAATATCACTTACCACGGCCAGGAGCGAACCTGCAATCTTGGGGTTAGTAGACCGACACGATATCCACTCACACACCGTGGCAAGCTAATGGTGGGGTAACAGCGACAGTAGTCACTCGTTGTTCGCCGTGATGTCGACATCGCGGGTTAATGCTTAAAATCTGTGCATGAAATTGTCTTGAGCTCGGCGCAGTTAAGTGAGGGGTTTCTCCTCCAGCGCTCCGGCTCCCCACCACTCATACTGTACCGCGACATTGAAGTCTCACCACATACCGCCTGTACTCTACAATGTGCAGATAACATTAATAGGCTATGCCATGAACTTAACGCTATAGGCTTTTGGAGTTTTATAAAGATCAAAATATTTCACACAACAAATGACAATTTCATTATTATTATTATTATTATTATTATTATTATTATTATCATCATTATTAATACAGTATGTTGATATAAGAAAATGAACGCCCTGTACAATCAAAGACACATGCGGATTTTGTGAGAGGGCGGACTTCATAAATCGCCTACAGAAGGCAAATGTTCTCCCTCTACCTGGGTAGAATTAATCTTTGATTCATTTACTGTGCCCAATGGGACACGGATGACTAGCATCGAACCGGGGTCTTTATCACAAGGAAGACCAGGCCCATGATTCTGCGAAGAATCGAATCAGTATTCTCTGAGGGGGAACAGCCACAGTGAACCCGAGGAACGATGAGTTATAACTGCATATAATTATAACAGCATGATTTCACGGCCAGAACGGGAAAATTATAGCTTTAAAGGTGGATTATTGCAGAAAATACAAGCCTATGTACGTTTAAGATGCTAAGAGCTCAAGAAATCGGGCCAACTTGACAGTTGACAAATCGTGGTTAGCAAGGGGGCGTTACTAGGTGACGCCAAGGAACTATTTCTCGTCTGCACTGGGGGAGCGACCAAAGATTAATGGCTTTGGGAACCACAGTCTTACAAGGCAGGGAAGCGGAGTGGGGGTGGTCGCCCACAGAAATTAATTAATTACGGCCAAATGGAGCAATGAATTGAGATGAAACTTACACCCAGATGCATGTATTCTAGGAAAGATAATTTAGCAGTGTCCTCACGCCTAAATTAAAGCCTGCATCTATAAAGGAACTTGTGTACAGACCTAATCCGCGGCAGAGTCAGGATTTGTAATGTAGCAATAGGGGAAGAACCGGGGTAGCATCATGACACCGTGGAAGAAAGCAATTCATTATAATTAATTGGCCGAAGCAATTGCCTGCACGCGAGTAAATTTGGAACCTCCATGAATAGACGAATAAGGATCACACTTCACTTTGACTGAAAATGTATTATTTTAAGAAGAGAGTCGCTCCTGGAAATCCAGTGAACTACTTTTTATCAGGAAGCTTTATATGGGGGAAGCTGGAGCAGAGAGTCAGTTCTTCTTGACTCAACTCGTGTAGTGACACGCTGTCGGATCACGCAAGAAAGTGCGCGGAATTTATAAAGTATTGACGCTCAAGTGTATTAGCAGTGAACAATGAAAGGCACACCATGCAGCTTAATAACAGTAATTCTGCATCATATAATAATTAGTCTACAGCAGACGTATAAGCAACAGTATACGCGAGTATAGAATCAGTACAGCGTAGAGATAATTTAGGATGATGTTTACAGACAATGAACATAACCAGAGGAAGTGTTATCATGGGTAAAATAACATACTATTGTAATGAAAACTACAGTTACGGGAACCTGGAAGGCATCACAAGTAGTTGTGATCTAGGATTGAACAACTTTGCAGTAGAGGAGACATAAACTGTAGGTGACGGGAGACGAACACACACACGCAAGACAGACTTTCAAGGAGACCAGCGGTTGTCAGGAGTTAGCTGCATCGCATCTCTGAGGTCAGGCGATAGTGGGAATCCGATCGAGGATCCGTGTGTGAGAATTATGTATAAAGTTATATTACAGTGATCTTTAAAAGTGTTTATGTTTATATGGTAAAAGAATGTGTATTGTGTTAAAGTGAAAATGCCAGTAGTGAAAAATATAATTACCATGTGTAAAGTCTATGCAATGTGTCGTGTGAAAAATATCATGATGGCTTAAAACAAGCATTATGGCAGGCTGGACTAACCCAGCTAGAATGAAAGTGAGTACAAATTTAATATGTTGATATGATTTAATAGCTCACCATACAACGAAGCATTCCCTCACGATTAAGAATTAACAGTCATTGGTGTACGAGATCACAACCCTCCTATTTTGGTAAAAAATATGGCTTTGAGGATGACACGCTTACGGCCATTTAGGCGTAAGACATTGATGAAAGTAACGGCAACGTTAAATAATAATAATAATAATAATAATAATCTGGGGTCGGTAACAATAATAAATATATAAATCGGCATGTCAGGCCTATAGTACGTGCAAAGTGTGTCATATCTAGCGTAAGAATAATGTGTTATTGTGAAAAGTAAGAAAGAAAGATAATATCGAGATAAAGAGAGCTTTTCAGTGTCACTGAAATGTTAAATAAATGTTTTATTATGGTATATTCTACAGGGTTGTATTTGAGAGCCATTAAGATAGTCAATGTATGCCAGTAAATTTATACTTGTTTTGGAGCTACGTAGAACTTTGGCTTATGAGTAAATGCATAGAGGACGTGAGTGCTTTAGGAATTGAGTCATCTGTAAGAAATATTGTTTGAGCCGCGATCAGCGAGCATGTAACGTAGAATCAAGAGATTTACGTCAATAAGTTGCGGGGATCATCCGAAAATAGTTCGCGCGTTGTCGAATCTAGTCGGCTAAATCTTCGAAGCTACGATATAGTATTGCCTTAGAGCATACATGTGTATTCGCAACAGAGTTGGGACAGAGTCTGTCTGTATCCACTGTTAGCAGAGTCGTCGCCACTAGGAATAACTGCTAGACACCCTAGGTAGGCCAATATTAATTGATCTGCCCTTAGAGGTAAGACAAATGGTTCTTCGTGTAGGAAACGTTGATTTCCTCTTGTTATATGCATGCCCGTCCAGTGAGATAACAGTGAAACTCCGCTGAGACGCGCGCAAAGCCACTGATTACGACCACAGAACGGCGAAGCTATTTCGTGATCCATCCCTTGCCTTGAATAGTAATTAGGAGCCGAGATGATCCCATTAAATACTCTAAATGTAGGTATTAAATAATTAGATTGACTCAATTCGTAATGACACGATCCATTCAGGGTACCTCTAGCACAGCTGCACCATTGAGTGAACACATGACCGTGAAGGAAGTCAGGCGGGGTAGCAGGTATAATCCACTAACCCGGCAGCCATCTTGCATTGGACGGCCCGTGACTAATCCATTTTTCGCACGAAAGGAAGTCAATAGACCAGATCCTTTTATTCTAAGATTATAGTGGGACATTGAAGAATCTCGATATTTCGAAAAGTAATTAAGATGTGCTTGATATGATGGTATCAATTAAATTAGATGCACTGTTTCCATACATATGCAATGTTGGAATGAAGTAATCCGATAACATTTGGCCCAGTTATTCTCTGAGGAGAAATTAACTGCACCAAATAAACAGAAGCATTTTTGTAAAGAGTATTTACCCAGTTCACACTAATTTATTCATACGGGTAGCGTAATTTGATTGATATGACACGTTTGTAACGATAATGTTTTGACCAGACCCAGAAAATCGTTGTATGGTGAAGCTATAAAATATCTATAATTATGTGTATTTTGGAGAGAAAAGTGTACCACTTCAGCGTTTGAAACTTATGGGAAAAGAATACGATTCGCGCGGAAAGACAACACTTATTAAACAAGGCATAAGCTAATGAATCAATGTTATTTAAAGTAAATGTTCCGTGTAAAACGGATAAATGTTTAATAAATCTTTAATGTCATTTAAATGTAATTTATGTTTTTTGTGTTGTGATATTCCGATTTGTGTTAAATTGTGCCACGTGAAGAGCAATATGGACACTCGCAAATGTCAAAGAGTATCAACAATAGGATGTTTAGGATAGACACGAGTGCGGTGGAGCACCAATCTTGATGTCAAGAGACTCACAGATAATTTTGATTTTTGTTGTGGGAAATAAATGTAAAATATTTGTTTGTGTTTTGTGTTGTTTTGCCATGAATTACTACCATTAAATGTTATACTTAGGAATATGTTGTTTCTTTCAAGAAGAGTAGTCACCTGACAGACTCAAATCCTGAATATGTGCTCGTATAGTGGGTTGAACGCCCCATGCCTCGAAAGATCGTGAGTTAGCTGGGATACGAACACATGTTCCATATGATGACGAATGGGTACATTACTTAGGTTTGTTTCGGAACGTTACCCTCTGGATTGAATAACTGTTGTTGTTTCATTTTAGGAGCTTGGATATCGTGGTTATTCAGCCTCAGGTACTTGGAGGTCTGTGAGGAATTTTTTCTGATAACCTGTGTTATTGTGATAAGCTCTATTAGTGTGTGTATTTGTAATTCAGGTGAGGATTGGGAAGGAGGCGGCCGTGGACTTATGTTAGGATCCATCCCGGCATTTTCCTGGAGTAGAAGTGGGAAACCATGGAAAACCTCTTTTAAGATGGCTGAGGTAGGAAATGAACCCATCTCTTCTCAGTTTTGCCTCACGAGGTTGGGTGTACCCCGTTCTAGCCCCCAGGCCAGAATTAAGGTTTTTGACAGAGTCGGGAATCGAACCCGGACCTCCGGAGCGACAGCCAAGAATGCGAGATAATCAAGCTGGAAGGCATGAGTGCATTGCCTTTGAAATTCGGGAATGTATAATACTGTAGTTTAGGAGAAATCTAGTCTGAACACAAAGGCTAACGAAGAAAGAGTCTCAAAATTACAGAAAGCTTACAAACTTAGCTGGTCCCACTACAATAAAAATAATGCATCTCTACGGCTGCAAAATTACGACATTATAAAACGGTAGTCTTGCCGGAAGCCTTATACGCATCAGAAACCACAAGCACGAAGGGAATGGCCAAAATTAAAGACATTGAAAATCAAGAAAGGAAAATTCTGAGAAAAAATTACGGCACTGTTTTCAGAGATAATTTCTGGCAAAAAAAAAAAAAAAGACCAATAGAAGAATTATACAGAAATACTGAATCTATCACGACACTCGTCAGAAAACGCAGAGTGAAGTTCTTTACACGTATCGCCAGAATGAACGACACCAGACTGACCAAAAGAATATGCAACATAATTTCTACGTCGAAATTGGGTACTTCTTGGTACAAAGAAACTATGGAAGGTTTACAACAATTACACATCAACATAGAAGACATTCACGACCGCAACATTTGTAGAGAAAAAATCGGAAACCAGAAATTTGAACTTAGATCACAACCCAAAAAAATTGGCGTAAATGGACACATGAAGAGAAGAAGGAACACAGTGAACGGATGAAAGGTTTTAGGTAAGATAAGAAAAGAGCCACCAACAAAAGCTAGATTTTTGTGTTTTTAGCGCTCTCCTTAAAGGGAAATGTACGCAAATAATAATAAAAATAATAATGAGGTGGATCATTTTAATTACTTAGGCTGTGTAGTATCTCAGCATAGTGGTAAAGTGAAAGTAATAGAGTCAAGGTGTAGAAAGGCCAATGCAGTGAGTTCTCAGTTTCGATCTACTCTACTCTGCAAGAAAGAAATTAGTGTAGCGACAAAACTCTCCCTACATCGGTCAGTATTTAGACCGACCTTGCTGTATGGGAGCGAGATCTGGGTGGATTCAGGATATCTCATGCATAAGCAGGATATAACTGATATGAGGGTAGCACGAATGATTGCTGTGACAAACAGACGGAAGCAATGTCTGGGGGGTACCGGTACTCGTAATGAAGAATAAAGAATAATTTAGAAATGAACACTTGAGACGACCTAGGAAGCGATGGTTATATTCAGTGTTCAACAATATTTCATAATGAGAGGTGAAGATGCAGAGTGGGATGGAGTGCTAACTGCTAATAGGGGATCATGGAGGTGATTTGTTCGCAAAGAAAGGCTTGCAGATTAAACTGGACACTGAAAGGCAAAACAGTCTCAAATGAAAATTAATAATAATAATAATAATAACAATAATAATAATTTACAAATGTAAAAAATTAATAAATGTAAAACAAAAATATTAGAATGCAGCCGAAATAAATCAGAATCCTCTGTGGACATCAAATTGGCAGGTGAAAAACTTAAAGGATGTAGGAGACTTCTGTTACTTGGGAAGCAAAATAACCAGTGATGGACGAAGCAAAGATGATATAAAAAGTAGGTTAGCTCAGGCAAGGAAAGCATTTCTACAGAAAATGAATCTGTCGACATCGAATATAGATTTAGGTGTTAGAAAGTAATTTTTTAAGGCCTTTGTCTGGAGCGTGGCACTCTATGGAAGTGAAACATGGACTGTTGGAGCAACAGAAAAGAGGAGAATTTAAGCGTTTGAAATGTGGTGTTACAGGAGAATGATGACGAACAGATGGGTACAAACGAAGAGGTATAACGACTAGTGGACGAGGAGAGATGTTTCTGGCGACTGCTAATGAAGAGAAGAGATAGGTTGGTAGGACACATACTACGACACCCAGGAATAGCAAGCTTAGTTATGGAAGGAAGGGTCGAGGACAAGAACTGTAGGAGTAGACCAAGGTTAGAATATGATAAACAGATTGCCTCGGACGTAGGGTGTGGTAGCTATGTAGAGATGAAACGATTAGCTCTGGACAGGGAGGCTTGGAGAGCTGCATCGAGCCAGTCAAAAGACTGAAGACTCAAACAACAACCATACTGACATAACCAGCTCGTTGAAGAAAGAAGATTACTAAGTGGGGGACTTAGGTTCATGCATTAAAACAAATAACAGTTAAAGGTATTTGTGTACATTATCTACCCATAATTTTTCATATTATGAATTACAGAACCTGCACATATAAACAATAATGCCTTAAATAAAGCAATTTTACTGGTGGTGTGGACTATGTTAAGAATACGCACCTTTGGCCAGGAAGACGAGCACGAGGCCTGTGAACACCAGAGTGCTGGAGACAGGGACCACGCCCATGGTGGAGATAACCTGCAAGACAACACAGGATAGGGTTAATGGCTGAGTGGGTGGGGTCTCAACATTAATGACACCCTCAATCATAAGTCACACTCAAGTAAAACTTACGTGTTTCTACATGTTATTGTATACAGAAAGAAATGACCACTACATTCATGACCGACGAGGATGAGGGGAGAAGAGGGGGCAAATTCACCCCTAAGATCCACATTTTCTAATGGTTTTAACATTTAATTATTGCAACTTTTTATTTGTCGAGATGACTTTTGGTTTTCGTTATTCGAGTATTTTATGCCATGCCTATTTTACCAATAGACCACCTCGAGCTGTAGCGGCTAGCATACTTGGCTGTCACCCCGCAGGTCCGGGTTCGATTGCCAGCTATGACAAGAAATTTAATTCTGGTTTGAGGGCTGGAACGGCGTTCACTCTGCCTTGAAGGCAAAACTGAGGTGGGTTTGATTCCCACCTCAGCCAATTTGGAAGTAGTTTTCCGTTGTTTCCCATGTCTATTCCAGGCAAATGCCGAGATGGTTGTTAACTTAAAGCCACGGCCTCTACGTTCCTATCCGCATCTGAATTACAAATACACAATACCATAGGTTATCAGACAAATTCCACCCACACACACTAGTAGACGGGGATACATGACCACGATGTCACAAAGCTCCTAAATCAATCAACAAACCATCACGCGGAAACGTTCAGAGAATTGTCTATACTTTTCCTTATTTCTAAATAGTTTATCCATACACAGAGGAAAATTTCCTGACAAAACAGGTGAATGTTCAGGCCTACGTGGTATTAATTAACCCACACAAGGATCCATGTATTTTCTTTGTCTCCATCCCCATCCTGTACAACCCTCGCCGCACAGTTGTCAAACGGGCTTCCAGGTGATCGGTATACCTGGTGAGGTTATTTTGCTTAGTGTTTCTTTGTGAATCTGACTACTTCTGTACTTATTACACACAGTATATAGAGGAGCGTTTATTACACTCTAGTTGGAAGTAATATTGGGGCATGTGCGGGCCGAAAGTTTAACATCATAGAAGACGTATTCAAATTATGCAGTATTCTAACCCAATTTTAAAGAACCTCGGGAGAACTTTGCGTGAGTACAATAATACTGATTGAAGGATTGCTGAAAAAAAAATGGTATTAACTATAACAGAATCTTATATTATTTTTTTAAGGGAAGAAATTTCACCTTTCATTAAAACTGAAATATCTTGACAAGTAATTAATACATTGTGCTACGATGACGTTTGTTGGCTTGAGAGAATATGCATCTTACGCATTGTCCACTGAGCAACAACTTGCTTGATTCTGTCATCATTGCACCAAAGTCACGTTTCACCTTTTACTAAAACTGAAATGTCTTGACAAGTAGGGTGCTAAGAATACGTTTGTTGGCTTGAGACACTCTGCACATTACCGGTACGCATTATCAATTGAACTCCAATTTATTTGATTCTGCCATCCGTGTCATTGCGAATATTCATTTTACCAAGACTATTTTTCTGACCAAGCTGTGTGCTGGCCGTAGTGAGGGGAGGAGCAAGTCAAGTGTTCTGTAACACGCGTGCGTCCAGGAGCCAGATGGCTTGCCCCGCTGCAACAAGCAAACGCTCGCAGGCTGGCATTTTGTTTCAGCATTCGTTCTTAAGAGGTTGTGTGTGCTGTCAACACCTCGCTGTACCGCTCATTCAAATAAAAATAACTAACTTCCCTGCTTTCATCTTTGGCCCATATTTTCTCGGTGCTGTGTACATTTTCTCAATTAAGATATTATATTCTTTCATCTTTAGTGCATATTTTATCATTTCTGAGCATATCCTCAGGCTACTTAATGCACTTATTAAGAATGATCAATACTTTCTCGCTTTTGGTGTATACTATCCCCATGCTGTGTATATTGTTTAAACTTTCAATGGGCTACATACTTTATGGCTCTTTGATGCATATTAACCTACTACTGTATTTGGAGCACATTTGAAGTGTCTTAGGGGATTACGATCTGGACACTATTCATAAATGAGAAATTCTCTGTTACAAAGGACGAGCGTGTTCCGTCCAAGCTGCGTCAGGACGTTTGATTTCATAGAACGTAATTAGCTGGAGTAATAAGGGTGTGACTGGTCTTCAAACTGAATGCGGTAAATGAACGAGACCAGTACTGAGGTACGACAGGGCTATACCATTGACTGTGAGCAGTACATACACACATCAAAAAAAGTTTTGCATCACCTCGGTTCCAAGAGTTCCGGAACCGTTAAATACAAAGGGAATAGAGATCAACACAAACAACATTTCAGCTCGTTTTATTGCTCATGAGACCCACACATTGCATGTTGTACCATCATACAGCTAGACTTTCAGCATTTGTGGTCCAGATTGCAGTACACACCACTACCTCTAATACCCAGTAGCACGTCCTCTTGCATTGATGCATGCCTGTATTCGCCGTGGCATACTATCCACAAGTTCATCAAGACACTGTTGGTCCAAATTGTCCCACTCCTCAACGACAATTCGGCGTAAATCTCTCAGAGTGGTTGGTGGGTCAAGACGTCCTTAACAGCCCTTTTCAACATATCCCAGGCATGTTCGATAGGGTTCATGTCTGGCGAACATGCTGGCCACTGTAGTCGAGCGATGTCGTTATCTTGAAGGAACGCATTCACAAGATGTGCACGATGAGGTCGAGAATTGTCGTCCATGAAGACAAATGCCTCTCCAATATTCTGCCGATATGGTTGCACTATGGGTCGGAGGATGTCATTCAGGTATCGTAAAGCCGTTTCGGAGCCTTCCATGACCACCAGTGGCGTACGTCGGCCCCACATAATGCCACCCCATAACATCAGGGAACCACCACCTTGCTGCACTCGCTGGACAGTGTGTCTAAGACGTTCAGCCTGACCAGGGTGCCTCCAAACACGTCTCCGACGATTGTCTGGTTGAAGGCATATGCGACACTCATCGGTGAAGAGAACGTGATGCCAATTCCGTGGGGTCCATTCAGCATGTTGTTGGGCCCATCTGTACCGCGCTGCATGGTGTCGGGGTTGCAAAGCTGGACCTCGCCATGGACGTCGGGAGTGAAGTTGCGCATCATGCAGCCTATTGCGCACAGTTTGAGTTGAAACACGACGTCCTGTGGCTGAACGAAACGCATTATTCAACATGGTGGCATTGCTGTCAGGGTTCCTCCGAGCGGCAATCCGTAAGTAGCGGTCATCCACTACAGTAGTAGCCCTTGGGCGGCCTGAGCGAGGCCTGTCATCGACAGTTCCTGTATCTCTGTACCTCCTCCATGTCCGAACAACATCGCTTTGGTTCACTCTGAGACGCCTGGAAACTTCCCTTGTTGAGAGCCCTTCTTGACACAAAGTAACAATGCGGACGCGATCGAACTGCGGTATTGACCTTCTAGGCATGGTAGAACTACAGACAACATGAGCAGCGTACCTTCGTCCTGGTGGAATGACTGGAACTGATCGGCTGTCGTACCCCCTCCGTCTAATAGGCCCTGCTCATGCATGGTTGTTTACATCTTTGAGCAGTTTTAGTGACATCTATGAACAGTCAAAGGGACTGTATCTTGGATACAATATACACAGTCAACGTCTATATGCCGGAGATCTGGGAACCGAGGTGATGCAAAACTTTTTTTGATGTGTGTAGATTAAGATGACGATTGTTGTTGTTGTTTTAGCTGCATAAACTTACTGCGTGAATAAATCCCGCTTAATAACTTGCGTAGCGTGTTGACCAGAGCGTGGATCATGATGACAAATCATCTTTTAATTGGTTCCCCACAACCATTGATAACTTATACAGATTTCCTGATCATAGTTTCCACTTTGTAGAAATACTAATTTATTACGTCATCTTTTGGTCATTCTTTTGTCGTTTTTATTTTTGCCATTTTCTAAAAGTAGCCTATACATCATTATTCGGTCGTTTAATGGAATTTATTTGACTATTTTATAATTTTTGAGTAATTTTCTCATATTTTAAGGGTTTTGATGCATTTTTGCGTGTGGTATTGGATATTATTGGAACTTGAAGTGAGGATGAATACAGGAACATGAGAAACTTCTCAACTCATAGTCGATCTGAAGATTAAAGTAACTTTGTTCCGTCCTTACTTCTTGGAAATATCCACATTCCTGGAGAAACACCTGCACTTGTAACTAATTCTGGAGCGATGTTGAAAGCGAGGGTAGCAGGACAGACTACAGTGGACTCAGTAATGTCAGTAACTCAGTGCAACCATACGTGTGCTGACTGAATTTGTGTTGTCAGCTGCGATTGTTATTTCGAGTGTATTTTAAAATGCCGAAGTTAAGGCCATCTAGGGCTTTTCTTTTCAAATAAATTACTGTATTTCAGAATCAAACATATTTTTTCTATCGATGGTGATGATGGCTCAGTGAGGATTGCAATGGAAAACTACTTCATTCTCTTTCTTGTATAGTATGCCTCTTTATAGCGCTGTCTAGGGTTTTGGAGTTGCAACTACATAGCCTACGGTGGTGCTCTTCAAGGATCCTACCATACTTTGGTCCATTAACTTAACAGATTGACCACCTCGTGCCGCAGTGGCTAGCATTCTTGGCTGTCACCCCCGAGACCCGTGTTCGATTCCTGTTGTTTGTTGTTGTTTAAGGGCAAAACGACGAGTTCATATGCCGAGATGTAATTCTGATCTGAGGGCTGGAACGCGGTTTACTCATCCTTGTGAGATAGAGCTGAGAAGACGTGGGTTCGATTCCCACTTCAGCCATTCTAGATCTGGTTTCCCCATTCTACCTCAAGCAAATGCCAGGTTGGTTCCTAACTACGGCCACGGTCGCCTCCTTCCCAAATCCTAGTCTTAATTACAAATTCACACAGTCACACACTACTACGGACATCACAGTAACACACACTCAAGTAGACGGGGCTAAATGACCACAATGTCGCATGTCCCTAAATGAATTAGCCTAACAGCAACTGCAACTAACAGACAGATTGCGAAACGTGCCTTGTGACTTACAATAAGGTACTACCTCGACTGAACTTTCGTGAGAAGTGAATAACAAAAGAGAATAAACCACATTCAGGATGGCCACCATAGGTCACCGGGTTCAGACTAGCCTTCTTCTGTAAGAATGCCTCAGAAATGAGGATGACTTGGTGTTCGTCATGTGGTGTGACGTATCCGAGTTATGCAGTGGGTGGGCGGCCATTTAAATGCCACGTAGGCTCAGCGGAAGGCGACAAACTGACAGATTAAATCCCGAGATGAGAATAAATCCTTCGCGCCACACACGCCTCCACTGCTCCTTAGGGCGGTCTTCGGCCCACACGACATGCCTGGTGAATGAACTGCCGGTCAGGCCCACTGCTGACACAGTAGTCCCAATTAATAAATCTCAGCTTGAAATTACGCTAAAATAAGCCATTTTAATTAGGTTTTCATTTCTCTATTTAAACCTCTACTGCAACATGTTGCCTTATGGCAACAAAACATAAATTGCATCTTTTATGCAGTCCATCAATGTAATTGTTTGACAAATTATGTTACGTTCTTCCTAAAGTGGTAGGTATTATAAATATAAATATAAATATAAATGTGTGTCCGACAAAATTCTAATAAAATCCATGCAACGCATCCGAGCTACAGACCAGAATTGAATTTCTTGGCAGATCAGGAATCGAACCCGGTCTTCCGGGGTGACAGCCAAGAATACTAGCCGCTACACCACGAGGTGGTCTTAATTACACATTAAGCCATGTGAAAATGTCGGCAGTTAAAAGGGAACAATACTCACTTAAAGCTGAATAAACAATAAGCTGCAAGCGGGAGATAGACTGACAGCAACTGACTGCCGACATTAAATTTACGTCAGGAATAGTCTGGCTGCGCATGCGCACAGTCGAAGCCCCCACTTCCGGTCACAGCTCTTTGAACTGACTTCTCCTGGCGCGCAGTCTATACACTTGTGAGATATTATATGGACCACCTCGTTGTGTAGTGGCTAGCATTCTTGACTGCCATCCCTGAGGTTCAGGTTGGATTCCTAGCTCTGTTAAGATATTTAATTCTGGTTTGAGCGATGGGTCAGGATATACTCAGCCTCGTGAGGCATCTCTGTCACCTTAAAAGTGTGTTTTCGTGATTTTCCCACGAAATATTGGGATGGTTCTTAACTTAAGGTCATAGTATCTAAACGAATCAAAGCAACAACAACAACGACGACGACAACGATGACAGCAGCAACAATATCAAAAGCCCACCCCAGACTCGAAGTTCTCACCTGCGTGGTTCCAGTGACTGTTGATACAATGTACGCAACTTGAACCAGGCGGTGTGGAGGGGTGTATTGATTGCAATCAAGTGCTCCGTTCGTTGTAGAGAATTTATCAATTTAACAATGGGAGCCCATCCTTCAAACGCCGTAATCTCGGCTAATTTTAACCTCCATAATTCATTCTTAATGAGGGAGATGCTATTAAATCTGTTAGCCATGCTTTATTAAGAAGGAGGAGAGGAATCAGTTGATAGAAGAAAGGATGAGAGCTGTGACGAATGATGGGAAAGAGTCAAGGTGAGGACTTACGATCATATCTAATCTCTACTCTTCTATACCACTTCCGACTGGAGAGCTCGTTTTGCACCTGAGATATCCATGGTTCCAATCCAGGCTTCAGCAATTCAAGGGTGGCTTTTCTGTAAAAGTAGGCTACGGTACTTTATTTCAAGTACCAAGGTATCTTTCTCAACGTTAGTCTTATATTTACACATAGGCCTATATCTAGCGCGTTCCTAAGGGGTGAAAGAGAATTTAGGGAATATATTACCCCTCACGCGAAAAACAAATTAAAGATGCAAAACACAGGTTGTGGAATGTGTGAGAAACATGATTTATGTAAAAAAAATAAAAATAAAAAAAAAAATGCAGTAAATCTTCTGAGTTGAAGCCATCTAGGTGATCTACTCTGTAATTCCAACATTCCATTTGCACTGCCTTGGTCAGAATCGAACCCGCGATCTGCCGACGAACCACCGAACCACCGAAGAGGTAGTAGAAGTAGCCAAAGTAAGACTTCAGCACATAGCTCCCGCAGTTCATGGATTAAGTTATGTTTTCTTTTATAATTTTGTCCGTCTTGTTACGTAGTGGCTAGCACTCATGGCTAACATCGCGGAGGCCCCCAGCTGGGCGAGAAACACATGTATAATGCTTAGGATCAATCGCATACCGATTCGCTTGAAATCGCCTAGGACTCCGTTAGCTGTCGAGACTATACCAGGCTGTTTTATATCCTTCGCCGCTGAAGTATAGTCCTCTCACTATCCTCATTAACGGCTGGCTCGCTTTTAAAACCTAGCTGTTTACATTCCATGTCTGTGCGGAGCCAGGGCACGCCAACATTGTAACCACATCGAGCCACAGTGTTGTCAACTCTCCATCTTCAAGTTTGCTTTCTTAGTGTGATTATGAGATTGTTATTAAATTGTCAGGTAGGTATAGACTGTGAACTTACTGCTCGAGTCCAAGCTCCGTGAACCTGAGAGGAATATGGATCGTGGACGACGCGGATGAGTGATGTGCGAGGTTCCCGGTCCGTGCGTAGTAACAGAACCAAATACTGTACATTGATCGGTGACTCTCTCACTCATTCGCAAAACCACAGTGGTTTAGGCAGGAGTTCTAGATAACACGGTGGGCTGTTGACAGGCCATTCTCTTCCTGCCTCCCACGTCATCTCACCCCTCAAGTTCACAAAGCTTGGACCCGAAGAGTAGCTGTATGCAGTACCGGATTAAGGTAAAATGAGGCCCAAGGCCCTCAGATTTTTGGGTCCCCTTTATTTTTTTCAAATAATTTTTATTTTTTAGCATTTGTAGTGTACATTTAATAAAGTATATACAAGAGTTCTTTTTCTCAAGATGAATAATACACTTTTTATTAAATCATACATAGGCCTACATATTACATACTTTTCAATTGAAACTATCATCGTTATTTGAAAACACTTCAGATGATTTGATCAACAATTTAACAAATCATACTATTTTTTACTTCTGTAAAATGTACCGTAATCATTTTTTTTCTGTTCTTTTGGTCAATGAAATCTTCTACAATGCCATCAAAATCAATTTCCCGCAGAACATCTGACTCGTTATACATTAAACTTAGCATGTCTAATCGTACCTGTGACATGATACTTCTTAGCGCACTTTTGATCCGTTTCAATTTTGAAAACGAGCACTCCGCAGGACAATTCGTTATCATGAGGGTCAGGAAAATGCGAAAAGCAATTTCAACATTCGGAAAAACAGACTCAAGCTTGTCTCGAATAAGAATTTCGTCAAGTTCAGAATGAGCGAACTCAGCTTTTAAAGGACATTTAATATAATGCTGGAGCTGTCTCAGTTCCGGATAAAAGTTTTCTAAATCTTCGGAATAAAATTGAACTAAATTACAAATTGCTTGGGGGCCCCAGATAATTGGGGGCCCTAGGCCTGGGCCTAGTCGGGCCTAATGGGTAATCCAGCACTGGCTGTATGGGCGATGTATGGTGCGTTTCGGCGCAGCGGGCGCAGCGGGCGCAGCTACCAACACTACTGCATGCACTGAATCATTTAATAACACTCTCACAATCACACTAAAAAAAGCAAGCAAACTTGAAGGTTAATCACCACTATCAGTAACTTAACCAAACAAAATCACATACAACAAATTCAGATTAGTTGTGCTGGTTTTATTACTGCTGCAACTAAATAAGTGTTATATACTGTAAAAACCATCACCCATACTTGTAGACTAATTGTAAACAGGGGCGTATATACAATTCTTTTCGGGCGGAGGGGGCCTGACTATGCTGGAAAATTGTGAGTTTTCTCATGGGATTTTCACCGCAGAATACCTAGAAATATCAACCAATATCTTAAAGCATATAACTTTGTATAATTATTTTAGATAAGAGTAAATTGTAAAATTCTAAGTTTATATAGCCTACGATTAGTGGCAATACAAAAAATTTGTAAAATACAACACAATAGACACGTACAATTTTATACTTAATGAATTTTCTATTATGGCCCATGAAGTATGAATGGCAAACATCTCAATATTTGTCACTTTATTAAGCACGAAAGTAAACAGTTGTTTTTGGACAAATTGTTAATTTATTTCTCAAAATTACCGTACTTTGGAATTCTCAGTTTTGCATCACAAGGCTGAGTGACCCTCAGGCCAGAATTAAAATTTCTTGGCAGAGCCGGGAATCGAATTCGGACCCCAGGGGCGGCAGTCAAGAATGCTAGCCACTACACCACAAGGTGGTTTAATTTCAATCTTAATATTGTTTATAACTTAGCCAATAAGTTAAGATTAGTAGTATTGGCTTTTTCGGGGGGGGGGGGGGGGGGGGCTGGAGCCCACACAGCACTCCCCACCCCCCTTCCCCTTATATACGCCCCTTATTGTAAAGGATCTGATGATGATCGCTTGACGATTGAAACTGGTCATCCAAGTGTATTTATTGATTTCATATAAATTTTATTTCAGGATTAGGGAAACGCCCATTGCAATTGGGTACAATCGTGTTGACCGACTGAGAAACAATGCATTTCGATTCTCTTGTGCAAAAAGCACGTATCACATGCTATTGAAATCAAACATGAAAGCGAAAATGATTAGTTTCATTGATATCGGGGGCGTGATGGTGCAGTAGTCAAGCTGCTTGCCTCTCACCAAGGCGGACCGGGTTCGATTCACAGTCAATGCATGTGAGATTTTTGGTTTCCACGTATAATGGAGGTGCCGTGGCTCATGATCGCGATATTAACGGTCATGTAAAACTACAAGCTTCCTTCCATGCTTTCATTTTGCCCAAACCAGCCGGCCCCGTGATGTTGGATTGGCGCCCCTGCTTCGCACCCGGAGGCCCTGGGTTCAATTCCCGGCTCTGTCAGGGATTTTAGAAACTGACGTGAGGGCTGGAACGAGGTGCACTCAGCCTCGTGAGGACAATTAAGTAGCTGTAGGCCTAGGCCCTCCATGAGCTGTAGCGCTAAGAGGTTTGGTTTGGCTAGCTCAAGACTCCCCTCGACCCAAAAGATTGACTCCTCTTATTTCCCTCCAGAAGCAAATGCTAGCTAGATACGCCACTGCTCCGACTACAGAATTGTGCTTGATACTTTTAAACAAAGAATAAAGAAAACATTAGGGGAGTGGACCTCAGAGAGAGCCATGAGCTGGGAATTAAAAAGAGAAAGTTACTTTCAAAGAATCACGGGCTACTTTTTGCCACCTGCGTTATTACATTTAGCAGATTTAAACTATTTCTTCAAGTATCAAAGACTTAAGTGCCTCATACACCTAAATATAAATTTTAAAAAAGTTAACTAAATAAAAGGTCGAACAGACCTACAGTATAAATTAAACCTCTACACCTACAGTAGGCTATATTCCTTAATCCATCATCGAGGTCTCAATCTTTCCTTTTTGATGTGCAACATCTTTCCGCTCGGTTGCTGGATATTTTTAATGTGTAACATCATTCCACTCGGTTGCTGTATATTTTTGTGTGGAGGTGATTTTGGAAAAGGGACGGAAGTGGGACGGAAATGCAACGTAAACAATGAGCGCGATGGCGTAGATTGGTACAACGACATACTGACGTCCATGTGACTATGTGGAATGTAAATCGCATACGGTTTACTTCAAGGTTTGGAGGCCCCATTACAGATATTCCTACAATAAATCAGCTTCAAACTGTCGTTCTTTGGCGTGAAAATATTCATTAAATCATATTTGCTGAAAACAATTATGATTTATTAAATCTTACTACTTTTGCTGTGTTCTTATTTAATGTAAGCACTTAGGTACTGTCGGCCAAAATACAGCACTATTATATCATATTTGCTAAAAGGACTTGTAACTGGAGTTTTACAAGTAGTTATTACAGGAATAATTAGTAATGGCGTAGTTGGTAGCATGCTGAACTGCTATGCCCAAGATAACGGGTTCAAACCCGGCCGAAGTCGTCGGATTTTTTAAGAGCGTTAACATTTTCAGTATGCCTTCCTTCGGAGGGGAAGTAAAGCCAGCGGTCCCATGTCATAGATTTATGGCATGTAAAAGATCCTTCCACAGACTAAACTTGTGTGGAGCTAAATTTCTAGGTTAGATTTCGTTGTAACGCTCTATCAAAGTTCCAACGTTCACCACTAGGTATCATTGATATCTGGTAGCAAAAGTTGGAACTACTTGAAATTCAACGAAACTTGTAGCTCACCCTAGTGGTGTCCGCTTGAAGCAGCTACATCCTCTGGCGAGCCGAACATGTCCTCGGACACTCCCGGCACTAAAAGCCATACGATAAATAAATAAATAAATAAATAAATAAATAAATAAATAAATAAATAAATAAATAAATAAATAATAACCAATGGTAATAACACTAAGGAATCCTTCATGTTTGCTGGCAAGAGGTAGCACTATGATTTCATTCTTTAAAAAATGAGAGCAAGTAATATGGAATTATTCGAATAACATGTCAGATGTTACACATCATATGCGACTACTGTAAGGCTCATAATTTTATTTTTAGCCTACTTTCGATTTTTGCAAAAAATGAAAGTAGACTTATGAGATCAACACAGGGCGAAAAAAGTGTGTCTGTCTGTGTGTGTGTATGTGTGTGTGTGAGTCTGTGTGTGTGTGTGTGTATGTGTGTGTGTGAGTCTGTGTGTGTGTGTGTGTGTCTGTGTGTGTGTGAGTGTGTGTACTCTGAATGTCTGTCCCCCCCTATCAATTCGAACACGGTGAATGCGAATTGAACGAAATTTGGTACAAAGGTAGCACTAGCAAAGGACACCTCAGTGTCATGTTTTATATCGCCGCCATCTTTACTAAAACTGAATGGCGGCCACTCAAACGTTCAAAACGTAAAATCAAATAACGACTAACCAAATCATCCGATGGCGGCCGTGCGAATTATGAAAACTTTATAATCCATATCATGGGACCCACCAGTTCCGATTATCGAGCCGAGAATCGTTTTAACTGTTCTAAAGGAAGAGGCACGTTCGAAATTAAAAGTTTATTTTGTAATACTATAGTGCAGACGTGATTTTAAAAAGCTGAGCTGATTCAGTAATAAGACAAGATGGCAGCGGATATCTTGTGCCTGACTTATATTTCACTAATTTGAGTATTGCATGCAATATAGCGTACTGATACAAAATAAATAAACTTTGTATGAAATGCTTTATATATAAATAATATACTCCAGTGATGAAATCGTTTAGTATAAATCATTATTTGCTAACAAGTTCTATGTAAGTCATTTTATAAAGAACGATATTCGTTGACACAATTAGCTCAGTGGCAGAGCGTTAGCCTATCGCTCTAATGCCCATGGTTCAAACCCGATCGGAGCTAGGTTTTTTGCTTGAAATGTTATATTTTTATTGTTTTGTAATGACTCAGATGTTTTAAAATTAAGCGTTATATTGTGCATATTATGGTGTAAAATATATATTTAATTAAAACATAATTCGCCAGCAGATTTACTCGAGACATCTAGCTGCCAAAAAGGTACTTATTAACTTCCAGATTTTATTGAAAAGTTTCTTCTTCTGGCCGCTAGAATGCACTCGCTCTGTTAGGATTATATTGTTCGATATTTCAGCACTAGATGTCACGACTAGTCTACGTGGGGCTCCATTGATTAATATACCATTGGCATTCTATGCGCATCGAATTTGAAGAATGACAAGATGATACTACGATACATGTTTACTTTTTATTTTAAAGGCTTTGTAACAGCCTATTTTGCGTTACTTGAAAATGTTATTTGAAGTAAAGAACAAAACGATTTCACATAGTAACTGAATTGAAGCCGTTGATGTTAGTTCAGGTTATTAATTACTACTTTTATTTCAGGCAAATAGCAATCGAAAATATCCACATAGTTTGTATACACACGTCTCTGTAGGGTCATGGAAAGATTTGTTAATTCAATTAGGGTTGTGAAAGCCATGCACAACCAGACGTGTAAAGACATGCCTCAACTCAAAGTTGGATGTTGCCCACGGCAGGTCATATATGTAATAATAATAATAATAATAATAATAATAATAATAATAATAATAATAATAATAATAATAATAATAATAATAATAATAATGTTATTGGTTTTACATCCCTTTTAACTACTGCTGCTTTTAGAGACACCGGGGTGCCGGAATTTTGGCCCGAAGGGGATCTTTAACGTGCCAGTAAATGTACTGACACGGCTCCCTCGCATTTGTGCACCCTCAAATGCCAGCTGACTGCGCCGGAATTTTGGCCCAAAGGGGATCTTTAACGTGCCAGTAAATGTACTGACACGGCTCACTCGCATTTGTGCACCCTCAAATGCCAGCTGACTGCGGCAGGATACGAACCTGCAACCTAGGGCCCAGCAAGCGAGAACGTTACCGCTGAGCCACGCAGCCAGTCCGGTCGATTATGTCTCCAGATCCATAACATTCTTGATATACTTCTTATCTTTCTTTCTTTCTTTCTTTCTTTCTTTCTTTCTTTCTTTCTTTCTTTCTTTCTTCAATGATGGTAGCAGTTTTTATCTAGGTTGTGGCGTTTGGTATAGGTAAATCGTTTCTAAGGTCTTCAACAAAGAATAGTTCTATTATACTCTTTGATAATAACAACGAGTTATAACTATACTCATACATTTAGGAGAAAGTAGGCTATATGTTCTTTACTGAACATCTTGTTTATATATGAACTCTTAAAATAAATTACGCTGTTATCCCTTCAAATTTGATCTTCGGTTACGGCGTACTGCTGACAGGAGAATCTTTCTCCTTGTTGCGAGCGGATGCAGCCACAACTCCGGGAAATGCCACACATGTACTATAGCCTGCTCGCTTCACATCCGTCTAATAAAGCCCGATTGTACTTGAACATGCTTACCCATTAACAAAGAACGTGATTCTAAACGTTGTAAACTGTCTCAGAAAGTTCTCGGAAGAAAAGGAGGCAGGACTTCTCCAGACAAGTAGGCTCAAGTAATTTGTTAAATAACGCTTGTATTTGAACGTGCTAGAGATCTTGTATAAGAGTCAGAGTTGATGAAGTAAGTGGCGGGCCACCTTCCAAGGTCTAGGGAAGCCACGCGACGGTGCAATGCAAAGTGCAACCAGTGTTCGTCTGTTGGCTCTGCCCAGTATGGCTATTAAATGGAAATGAAATATATGGATTGGAACATTCAACACATACCAAAGGGAACAAATAGTTCCGTGAAGAACTATACAGCCTATTTTCATATATCCTACTTAAAGGAAGGAAGATTGTAGTTTTACGTGACCGTGAATCTTGTGATTATGAGCCACGGGACCTCCTTTTTGCGTGGAACCCGAACCACAGGACATGGCATTTCACTTCGAAAATCTCACATGCATTGACCGGGAATCGAACCCGGACCGCCTTGGTGAGAGGTATCCTACTTGTGTTAATTGCCTCTATCTACATACAAAATTTCAGTTTGATTGCTGTAATAGATTCGTAGATATTGAGAGCCGACTAAATATTTCGGATGGTCGCCATGTTGGATTTTATATATGTAGGTCCTAGAGTTATGTACTGTTACATGAAGATTATTGTGTACGTGTAGCATTCAAACATCAATCACATGATTAGGACACAAGAAGTAACAAGCAGGTTTTAAAATTTCGCACAGCTGCCATCTTGTGGTTATGGAAACAATTGAAATAAATTAGATGCCAGTGGATTAACATTCGTATAAGGATTTACTGTACCAAGTTTCACTGCACTCGGATGGTTAAATTGTGAGAAACGTCCATGTGAATATTCATACTTCGCGTCGCCGCCATGTAGGATTTGTGATCACCAGGTTATTTAAAGTTCTATAGGTGAACTTAAGTTCATAGCCCCTATGAACATAGAAACATTCAGTTTGATTGCTATAATAGATTCGTAGATATTCAGAGCCGTCTAAATATTTCGGATGGTCGCCATGTTGGATTGTTAAATGTATAGGCCATAGAGTCATGTACCATTAAAGGAAAATTATTGCGTAGGTTCATTATTCAAACTTTCACTTCGATCGCATGATTACGACACAAGAAAATAAAACTTAATTTTAACATTCGCAAAGCCGCCATCTTGAGGTTATGTAAACAATTGAACTAAATTAGATACCAGTGTATTACAATGTGTATAAACATTTCCTGTGCCAGATTTCATTGCGGTTGAAACATTAAATCGCGAGACAGGTCTATTTAAAATTTTCAAATTTGCTTGGCCGCCATGTTCGTTTTGTAGTTAACCGGTTTTTGAAAGTCTTATAGATGAACTTCCAGTAGTGCCCTTTATCTCCGTACAAAATTTCAGGGTGATACCGCTAATAGTTTCAGAGATATAGAATGCCGGTGAAATATTTCGCATATCCGCCATCTTGTGGTTATGTAACAATTGAACGAAGTTCGATGTCGGTGCATTACTATGTATATACACATATACTGTACCAAGTTTTATTGCGTTTGGTTGGTTAAATCGCGAATAACGTCTATTTAAACGTCGCAAATTCACGTGGCCGCCATGTTGGTTTTGTAGTTATAACGGAACAAGTTAGATCTGAACCTTCCGATGCGCATGTGCGTCCAGTTGCATTACGTCATCCCCCCGCCTGGATTCCTTGTCAACCAGTGAGCGCATACTTCATCACGCGCTGGTTAGATGTTGCCAAGTAGTTATTATTCCCAGAACCTTGGCAGGGTACAGATGCTGTCAAGGCATGCGAAGCAAGACTGAGCGGCTCTGTTCTTTGGCAAGCATGGCAACAAGCTTGCTGTCAGGAGTGTGTGGAGTGGGCGCGCACTCAGTTCATTACCACCCATACCAATGCTATGTCACTGAGAATGCTCCTATTCGATACTTCATGCTTGCATAATATAACCACGACGAGCAGCGAGCAGCCCCAAACAGTTGTTGCACCAAAGAGGGGAAATCGCATTTGCGCCTAGTGATCCCACTACTTCCCCTCCTAGACGAGACTCCGCCATGACAGGCCAGGTCTAACTTGCCACGCTATACCAGCTTTTCAAAAGTCACATAGGTGAACTTCTAGTAGTTTCCTTTATCACCGTAAAAAAATCCAGGGTGATATCGGTAATAGTTTCGGAGATATTGCATGCTGGTGAAATATTTCGCACAGCGGCCATGTTGGATTGGTGAGACGTAACAAAATTTGAAGGGCACGTTCGGGGTCGTCCGGAATAGTGCTATGAACTTACCGAGTTTCATTGAAATAGCACCAGCCGTTTAGAAGTTATTAGGGACACACACACTCACACACACACACATACGCACACACACACACGGACAAAAGGTGATCTCATAAGCCTATTTTTTTTTCAAAATTGAAAATAGGCTAAAAGTAGCCAAGATTATCGGCCGAGTGGACCCGATTCGCTGACCACGCGTCACCCCGATATCTGCTGGCCAAATGGCTGGGCAGCGGTCGCTTGGTAGGCTTAAGCCCTTCAAGGGCTGTAGTGCCAAGGGTTATATAATCTACCTTTGATTTTTTTTTCAAAAACTTGTAATTTTACTAAATTTGGCTTGGCATTTTTAACTTAACCACTAATAATCACTTGGCATCAGAACGGTAAAACAACGCCAATGATTAGAGCTGTTAATAAAGTCTCATTTTTTAAAATGAATTTCGAAAGCATTTTCGGAGGGGTCTACTGCCCTTCTTCCTCCTCCTCCTGATACGTTCCTGCCAATTGCAGAACACAAGGTACATTCGTTAAGTCACCTTGTATCATAAGGAGTAAAAGTTTAACATGTTCCAATTGCAAATCCATTGAAGTAATCTGATATTCAGGGAGGTTCAGCCAAACACCGAAAATCAGATTAAAGAAGGAAATAAAAGTGTAGAAAATTCAAACGATAACAATAACAATAAAAAACAAGATGTTCCTAAATGTATGGGTACAGCCTTGTCCTTATCAATCCACACACACACAGACACACACAGGCAGACATATAAGCTTTTGGCCCGTGCAGATCTCATAAGTCTACTTTCATTTTTGAAAAAATCGAAAGTAGGCTAAAAATGGTCCCACGTACTTTGGTGCGCGTAGAAAGTATCTGATAACGTATGTCATTGTGGTTTCTGTAGTAGTGTGCATTTGTAATTCAGGTGAGGATTGGGAAGGAGGCGGCCGTTGCCTTACGATAGTTAGTAAATTGTTGTTTTAAGGGGCGGAACTACGAGGTCTTACGTTAGGAACCATCCCGGCATTTGATGGAGTAGAAGTGGGAAACCACGGAAAACTACTTCCAGGATGACTGAGATCGGAATCGAACCAACCTCTTCTCAGTTTTGCCTCACGAGGCTGAGTTGATCCCGTTCCAGTCTTCAGACAAGATTTAAGTCCTTGGTAGAGGCAGGAATCTAATCCAGAACTCCGGGTTGACAGCTGAGAATGCTAGCCGATACAACACTGGTTGAAAATAAACTGTCTTTATAGGTTAGTTTTCTAGGTCACTAGAGAACATGACGGCGTGCTCGGTGCGGTACGGCGGAACGAAAGTAAGCCACGAGCGGAAGGTACTCATTATTCGAGGTGGACTGACTCATCGCTATTTTGCTGCAGGGAAAGTGGAAATAATTATCGCTGGCGCACTGATCCATTATATGGGCTACTGCTGGTATTCTGATGCCCAACAGTCACGACCTGTTACAACTTTGTGTCACGAAATCTCACCTTCGTAACATTCAATAATGGCAGGCAAAGGAAGCTTGTAGTTTTACCGTACGTAACCGTTAATCTCGTGATCATGAGCCACGGGACCTCCATTTTACGTGAAATCCGAACCACAGGACGTGATTTTTCACTTCAAAAATCCCACATGCATTGGCTGGGAATCGAACCCTGTCCACCTTGGTGAGAGGCAAGCAACTTGACCACTGCACCATCAGTCCCGGCAAAGGAAGCATCATACAACAAGTTAGAAATATATATTCAAAATTCTAATTTTTGTATAGTGAATTACAATGTGGGTTCTCCTATTAGCGTAGTTGTTGATTCATTTATGGGTTTTGCGACATCGTGTTAATGTAGCCCAGTGTAATTGGGTGTGTGTGTGTGTGTGTGGGGATTTGTCTGATCACATCACAGTACCACAGGTTATCAAACACATTCTACACACACCCAATTAAACGGAACTATATGACTACAGTGTCGCAAAGCCCGTAACGAAACAACACTCAAGTACACGGGGCCAGAAATGACCATGATGTCAAAGCCCTTAAATGAAACATCATCAACAACAACAACAAAACTGAACGCTGAAAGGAAAAACAGCCCCAAATGAGAATGAATGAGTGAATTTATGTATTCACAGTCGAACTTCTATAAGTCGAATTTCGATATCTCGAAGTAATTTTAATTTCCCGTCGAAGTCCTACACAATAGGGATATCTCATGCGAAACTTTTCCGCCAGATGTCATAACTGTTCTATGTGTGGACTCCATTGATTTGCCTTCAGTTGGCATTCTATACGAATAGAATTTGAAGAATGATAGAAATGTTGATTCTGAAGCGTTTGTAACAGCCTATTATGTGTTATTTGCAAATTTTATATGAACTGACGAACAAAATGATCCCACACAGTACCTGTGCGCCATCTGTTGGTGCTAGTTCAGGCTATCACTATTTATGTCATGTTTTTCCTATAAATCGAAATTCTATTTTTTGAATATTTCGATAACTCTAATTAATGATATTGTGTTCCACAGAGATAATCTTTTTGTCTTTATTCCGAAGTTGGGGCGAAAAAACAGTTGAATTACGTTCCTCAGGTGTGAAATGGGATTTACAATATGGATTGTTGAGTAGGGTAGCCTACCTGGACTGTGTATCTCTGTCAGTAGCTTATTATGCTATTTAAGGCTGGAAGACTGGTTGAGGTCAATATGCTCCTCAGACAGTGAGAGTAAGTTGCAACAGTTGACTAATTATATACTTGTAACGTGTTTTTCGAGGGGTTTTTATGCAACTGGCATAAGTCAGTAGGAAGCCATTCTATATTTATTTACGCGGCAAATTGTTCAGCCAAGAGAATTTTTCATGTTAATTTATTATTATTATTAATTTATTATAATTATTATTAAGGTATTTTCGGAGCATTTTATAAAAAATAATAAGCATACAGATAGGTTTTCTATGTCTTAGAAAACACTATCAAGCAAATTATTACGAACGACAATATCATAGAAAATTATGTGATTACGGAATTTTACGGAGTTTCGTCAGTTAGGATATTATGAGAGACATGACTCACTGGAAATTCAGATACAGGCTGATTCTTGTCAAGCAGTATTACGCAAGCTTGGGTCGCAGCGTCAAGAAAAGGCGGATAGTTGGAACGGAAATCGACTTCATCATCCGCGCGCCGTGTGTAATGAGCCGGAGAAGGGGAAGTAGCGCGTGGGGAGCAGCCAATCAGTGGAGACCACGTAAGCTGGAAGTCGGGAGTGGAGTGGGAAGCCGTCGAGGGCATATATCGTTCGGCGGGCCGTGAAGCAAAGACAATCTGTGTAAGACTTGACGAGTATGGTTGCGCGTGAGAGTAGCTCCGATGTTCCGTGAAGTAGACGACTATCTTTGAAAAACTTAACCAGTGTGGTTGTACGAGGGTATGGCTCCGATGTTAGGACCATAAAGTCACCAAATCTACAAGTATATCATCAAATATCGACGAAGATGACGACGTCCAGGAGACTGTGGGAAGCTCACAGCATCATCCAGTACGAGGGAAATGACCCGGCAATTTCCAGTGGTAAGCGCGAATGACGCAGAAATACGCAATCTCTCGTTTCTCTTTGTTTTATATTCAATCTTTCAGTAACTTCATAGCTTGGGAATAAGAGTAAAATCAATAATTTATCAAACTCCGTTTTCACGTAATTTTCTATCGGTAATATTAAAATCGCAACGCTCCAATTTATATTTTAAACTTATTATTATTATTATTTTTATTAATTTTGCAATACTTGTTTTATATAATAAATCCATTTCTTTTACAATGCAATCTGCTTTCAGTAGGTAGCATTAGATATAGACCAATTCCTTCTCCTGATACAATTGTTTGTTGGGTTAATGATCAAATCATACCACGATCTGAGTGACTAGATTCTTGAAGGTGTTCTACCCGAGCTAGACGTTGTTAAATACAAATGTAGATTTCAACATTGCGTTGAGGTCTTGGCGCCCATTAAAACAACATAGCTTAGGCAAAGGTAAACAGTTACATTCATCACCCAACAGTAAGGGGCAGTCAAACCGATACACTTGTCGCTCAACGTGAGGGCCAAACCGTTACACTTGTCGCTCAACGTGTGGGCTAGCAAAACCGTTACACTTGGCGCCCAACGTGGGGATAAAACCGTTACACTTGTCGCCGACAACTTGGGGTTGAAAACCTAATAACATTTGTGGAAGGAGAAGGGTATATATTTCTGTGCCTGTATTTTGGGGGTTATTTGTCTTTATCAGTGTATATCATTATGGGGGATGAGAAAGGAAAACAGATGAGGTTACGTAGTGGTCATCAACTGGAGAGTGATGATACGAGCAGTATGTCGAGTGATGGTAGTACCGGGGTAGCGGAGGTAAATCCCGATACTGAAACAGGGAGTGTATGCGGTCAACCAGAATTAAAAACTTTACTTCTCGAGTTTATGTATCAGAACAAAGTTAGTAGTGATACCTTAAAAGCAAAATTAGAACAGAATAATGCAAAATTAGAACAAAACAGTAGGGAAAATAAAGAGAGTAATAGGGAATTGAGCGATAGTTTAAACGCCAAATTAGAACAAAACAGTAGGGAAAATAAAGAAAGTACAGATGCCTTAAACGCCAAATTAGAACAAAACAGTAGGGAAAATAAAGAAAGTACAAAAGCTTTAAATAAAAAATTAGAACAGAATAATGCAAAATTAGATAAGAACAACAAGGAAATTTGTGTGAAAATGGAGCAGATTAGAGGAGAAATCAGAGGAGTAATGGAAGAGAAGGTTAAAGAGATCATTGCAGATGTAGACAAGAAATTAGGAAAGGTACAGGAGGAGTTGGAAAGTAGAATCAGCACACAGGCTGAAAATTTAAAGGAATTAGTTAAATTAGAAACACTGCAGGTTAAAAAGAAATTGGGGGGAGAAATTGACAAGATTCAAGTATCAACTAAAGAGGTTAAGGAACAGCTGGGGGATAGAATTGAGAAAGTCCACTCGCAAATAGTTGCAGAAGTAAATGATTTAAGAGAGAGTAATAGAGAGAGCATTAGCAAGATTGAGGAGAAACAAGCAAAGCTATATGATAAAGTAGAAGAATCAGAAGGAAACATTAAATTAACAGTAAACAGTATTGAGAGGAAGGCTGAGGAGAAAATCGCAGAATTAGAATTAAAATTAAAAGCTAGGATCAGGCAAGAAAATAGTCAGAATAGGCCAGTTTTTGTGAATAGCACACACAGGGAGGTAGAACTGGGTAAGTTCAGCAATCGACAGGGGTGCCCAATGGAGTTCATGAACAGTATAGAAAATAAATTCGGGGAGAGGTTGGAAAATGTTAGTATTGAGTGGTGTCAGGTAGTTGAAATTTTAGAACAAGTGTTTGTGGGGGAAACGAGGAATTGGTTTGCTGTCTACAAAGACAAGTTTACTGATATTAATGATTTTAAAATGAAATTCTGTGAAAAGTTCTGGAATGAGGTTATTCAGTCGCAGCATCGTGAGGGAGTAGTGTGTGGTAAATATAACCCTAAAGGAAGCTCCACCATGACCGAATACTTTTTAGGGCAGGTATTAGTGTGTAAATATCTGGATGGCTTGAAGGAGGAAAGTGATGTGGTAAGGTTGCTACTTAGGCACTTTCTCTATAGGATCAAGGAGGCTGCTTGTATCCAGAATGTAAAGGCTATATCACAAGTAGAAAATTTGTTAAGCACATTTGATGCACTAGGGAGAGGGGGTTATGAGGACAATTTCAATAGGAACCGGGGTAATAATAATAATAATAGGCCTAATGAAGCCAGGCATCAGGAAGTTCAAGGGAACGGTGGCGAAGGGCCAACGCTCAAAATAGAAATAATAATAATCAGCTAAATCAGAACAGAAGAAATGGCTATGGTAATCAGTATCAAGGGAGGAACAATGATTTCAGGGGAAATCAAGGGAGGAACAATGATTATAGGGGAAATCAAGGGAGAAACAATGATTTCAGGGGAAATCAAGGGAGAAATTATAATGACAATAATTACAACCGGAATAGGGGTCAAGGAAGAGGACAGCCTAGTGGTAGTAGATATATACAGCCAAACAATGACAACACAGCCCAGAACAACCAGACCAGTTCAGTAGTTGGTAGTACTACGGCCAGCTGTAGCGGTTCATTAAACGCGAACCAGGCTGCGAAGTAAGGTCAGAATCTCAGTCTGTAGCATGCCCTGTCCATACACTTATACAGGAACCCTATGACCTAAATGTAAGAAATGAATTATTACGTGAACTAAATGATGAAGGCATTATTCAGGAAGTGGCTAGTAAGAGCCCCATAGTTAAATATAACGTGTCCGAGGCGTACACAGATGTTTTAATTGATAGTGGTTGTATGAAGAGTTGCATAAGTAGTGCATTTTATGATAAATTGAAAGGAACTGGAGTAAATTTTGAGGAGATGCCAATTAAAAGCACTTTTGTTATCACAGCTGTTGGGAAGAGGTCTAAAGTAATTTCTAAGCAAGTTTTAGTAGACATTAAAATTAATAATCATGTAGAGAAGCAGATTTGCCTTGTAATTCCAAATTTAGTATTCAGTGTTAACTTGGGTTCAGAGTGGCTAAGTAGAGTGTCTGGTAACTTATGTTATGATGTAGGGAGTTTGAAATTTAAATGGGGAGATTCTGAAGTCGAAGTAGCGTTCAATGACCATATTCAGAGGAGTAGTATTGTAGGTGTGATTTGTACTTTAAATGAGATATCGCCAGCCGTAGAGCGGGGTTCTCCATGTTTTGTGGGCAGTGTGATTACGAACGGAAGTCTAGAGGACTGGTTACGTGATGCTGCATTTCAGGGAAATATAGAGGATGAACAGTGTGTTCGGCTCTATGATGTGTTATTATGTAATAGGAGAGTTTTTGAGGATCGGATTGGTATGGCCAATTGCTATACACATTCATTGAACGTTATTGATAGGTCAGTATTCACAGGACATAGATATCCTGTACCTTTCGCTTATCAGAGTGCAGTTGAGGCACAAATTAACCAGATGCTTGAAGATGGGATTATTGAGCACTCTAACAGTCCGTATGTTAATTCTTTGATCACGGTACCCAAGACCGACGGCACAGTTCGTATTTGTTTAGACGCTCGTTTGGTTAACAGTAGAATTAGTTCAGATCAGCTGAAATCTAAGTCAATAGAGGAATTAATGCAAACATTTGAGGGGAAGAAGTATTTCACTTGTGTAGATTTGAGTTCCAGTTTTTGGCAAGTGCCACTTATGTACGAAGATAGACCATTTACAGCCTTTAGTGATAAATATAACCTTTATCAATTTTGTAGAACACCTTATGGGTTAAAGAGTAGTTCAGCAGCTTTAATTAGGGCTTTAAACATCGCATTAGGGGATGACACAGGAGAGTTTGTAACCATTTACATAGATGATATGGTAATTAGTTCACGCAGTTTTGAGGAGCATCTACGTCATTTAGATATAGTTTTTCAGAAGTTAGATCAGGCAGGGTTCACTTTGAAGCTGTCTAAGTCGTCATTCTGTCAGTCAGAAGTGACATTTTTAGGTCATAGAGTGTCGAGTAGAGGTGTGACACCAGAAGAAAGTAGGGTTAATAGGATACTTAACGCAGAGGTTCCACAGAATGTTAAACAGTTAAAAACATACCTGGGAATTTGCAACTTTTTCAGGAGGGTCGTTCTTAAATACTCAGGGTTGGTAGAACCATTCAGGGAATTGCTTAAAAGTGGGACTCGGTGGAGATGGGAGTCCAAGCATGATCAGGCATTTAGAGCGCTGAAGGACGGTTTTGAGAAAGCTGTAGTGCTGAAATATCCTTTAAAAGATAAGGAATATGTGGTTATGACAGATGCTTCACATATAGGCATTGCTGGAGTATTATGTCAGAAAGATGATGAGGGTAATCTGTGCATTGTATCTTTAGCCTCGCGAGGACTGACAGCAGCAGAGAAAAGATACACGATTACGGAGTTAGAGCTTTTAGGTATTGTTTTCAGTTTAGGGAAATTTAGAATGTATTTAGTAGGGGGGAAATTTGAGATCCACACAGATCACCATGCATTACTGTATATGAGAACTTGTAAACTCAGTTCTAACAGAGTTAGTAGGTGGATTCTTGCTCTGCAGGAATACGAATTCACAGTAAAATATATTAAAGGTAAAGATAACATTCTTGCAGACATGCTATCGAGGGACACTAATTTATGTAGGGATAATCCTGTGGTTAAAGCAGAGGACGGTATTTTAATATGTGCATGTGTGGACAGTAGCAACAGGGCATCGTTACAGACACTGAGAAATATGCTAGTGGAGCAACGTGATGACGTTCATTTAAAGGGAGCCACTTGCAAGGTTGGAAGCAGGTGACGCAGAAACATTTATAGTTTCCAAACGTATTGGCAAAACAGCATATGTGCTGGAGAATAGTGAGGGAAACAGATTATACGGGACGTATAATATACATAGTCTCCGAAAGTATGTGTCATAAAGTGAGGATGTTTAGCTGGCGAGCCAGCCTATCAAATGAGTAAGTGTGGTATTTGGTGCGTGGGAGGAGATGGTCTTCCAGGCAGGCGTATCAGAAGTCACACAGGGGGGTAGTATGTAAGTAAATGAGAGTGTTTAAGGTACAGGGAAATATGACGGGATTGTCGGATGCTCTTGAGCACTAAAATGTCTCGATACACCAAGGCCAGAATTTGGTAGCGCTGGTGAATTCCCATTTGTCTCCAAGAGAAGGGTGAGCGCTTGGACAGGGTATTTTTGCTTAAGGCGTCCACGGGACAAAAGATGGGCCATCAGAATGCGAGACAGTCCTTCATGAAACTCATACATAACGGCCACGTGATTTCTGTTTACGGCCTCGCCATGTAAGATTTGTAAGTGAGTAATTTAAGGTAATTTGTACAATGGTTTCATTTGTGTGAGGAGAACTGGTCTGTGTTGAGAACTAGTATTAAGTAGAAAATGGTCTACGGGAACTTAACAAGACAGGGCGATTACGGCACAGAAATATTTGGTGTTATATGTAATGCGCATTTACTGTTTTTTTTTCAGAAGTCAATATTAATTTCGTCTGTAATAAAGAGAGATTAAGTATTATGGTCATGATGCGCTGCCAAAATAGTGTGATCGTGTGCTCAGTGATAAGTGGGATTAAATTCCACAATAAGGAAGGAACCTCCAGTGAAATTAGGAAGTTCTAGGGAGATATACATATATCAGAACACCTTGATGCGTGTGATGTGACATCTCATATACATAGCGCTCACACAGTAATTATGTCTATTTTTCCAACATAGAGAAATTTGAGAGGCGGAAATATCCGTGGAACACTGTTCTATATGAAAAACATTGGACTGGTTGCAAAGTGCAATCCATAGTGACAACAAACTTTGACGCAAGGTGCGTGAAGAAAAATTATGAGTGTATATATCTGTAATTTAGGGTGATTTCATTTATGTAATATGTATTTTGGATGGGGATTATTAACGTGTCTGGGATAATCAGATAATGGACCGTCGTCACGGTAAATCATCCGATGATCCGAGGCGAATATGTAACGTGTTTTTCGAGTTTTTTTTATGCAACTGGCATAAGTCAGTAGGAAGCCATTCTATATTTATTTACGCGGCAAATTGTTCAGCCAATTCTAGCTGTATGCCTCTCACCAAGGCGGTCCGGGTTCGATTCCCGGTCAATGCATGTGAGATTTTCGAAGTGAAATGCCACGTCCTGTGGTTCGGATTCCACGTAAAAAGGAGGTCCCGTGGCTCATGATCTCAAGATTAACGGTCACGTTAAACTACAAGCTTCCTTCCTTTTGTTCAGCCAAGAGAATTTTTCATGTTAATTTATTATTATTATTAATTTATTATAATTATTATTAAGGTATTTTCGGAGCATTTTATAAAAAATAATAAGCATACAGATAGGTTTTCTATGTCGTCAGTTAGGATATTATGAGAGACATGACTCACTGGAAATTCAAATACAGGCTGATTCTTGTCAAGCAGTATTACGCAAGCTTGGGTCGCAGCGTCAAGAAAAGGCGGATAGTTGAAACGGAAATCGACTTCATCATCCGTGCGCCGTGTGTAATGAGCCGGAGAAGGGGAAGTAGCGCGTGGGGAGCAGCCAATCAGTGGAGACCACGTAAGCTGGAAGTCGGGAGTGGAGTGGGAAGCCGTCGAGGGCATATATCGTTCGGCGCGCCGTGAAGCAAAGACAATCTGTGTAAGACTTTACGAGTATGGTTGCGCGTGAGAGTAGCCCCGATGTTCCGTGAAGTAGACGACTATCTTTGAAAAACTTAACCAGTGTGGTTGTACGAGGGTATGGCTCCGATGTTAGGACCATAAAGTCACCAAATCTACAAGTATATCATCAAATATCGACGAAGATGACGACGTCCAGGAGACTGTGGGAAGCTCACAGCATCATCCAGTACGAGGGAAATGCCCCGGCAATTTCCAGTGGTAAGCGCGAATGACGCAGAAATACGCAATCTCTCGTTTCTCTTTGTTTTATATTCAATCTTTCAGTAACTTCATAGCTTGGGAATAAGAGTAAAATCAATGATTTATCAAACTCCGTTTTCACGTAATTTTCTATCGGTAATATTAAAATCGCAACGCTCCAATTTAAATTTTAAACTTATTATTATTATTATTATTATTATTATTATTAATTTTGCAATACTTGTTTTATATAATAAATCCATTTCTTTTACAATGCAATCTTTGCTTTCAGTAGGTAGCATTAGATATAGAGTAATTCCTTCTCCTGATACAATTGTTTGTTGGGTTAATGATCAAATCATACCACGATCTGAGTGACTAGATTCTTGAAGGTGTTCTACCAGAGCTAGACGTTGTTAAATACAAATTTAGATTTCAACATTGCGTTGAGGTCTTGGCGCCCATTAAAACAACATAGCTTAGGCAAAGGTAAACAGTTACATTTATCACCCAACAGTAAGGGGCAGTCAAACCGATACACTTGTCGCTCAACGTGAGGGCCAAACCGTTACACTTGTCGCTCAACGTGTGGGCTAGCAAAACCGTTACATACTTACTAGCAACCCTCCCCGTCTTCGCCCGGGAACATACATACATACATACATACATACATACGAGTTATGAATGCAAGGCGATAGGCTACTTTTAACCGAGGTCTTATAAGATTTCCTTGTATACGACATTAGTCGTTTTCCATCCAGCAGTGAACACGAAATCTAGCTCGTAAACTGTCGCCTCAGTAATTGAATGGAGATTGTTGGAAGAAATGGAAACGTAAAAATACTTATAGTGGACGATGTATTGAAGATGCTCTCGCGGACTTTTTGTAGAACTTTTCATGCTGAACAATTCTTACACTCATAGTAGGTATATAACCTATATATACTTTTAACTGTTTGACCAGCGTAAGCTTAAAAAGCGCACGGAAGCAATTTTTTCGACCTTTTCACTGAAATCATTACTGCTTGGCTTCCTTTGATCATAAATAAATTATTTTCTACAGAAACCTTCCTCAAGATATCCTTTACAGAATGGTGAAAACCGCATCAAAATCCATCCAGTGGTTATCGACATTACCCGTGACATCCAAGAATCGGGGTCTTTGTTTTATACGAAGGCTGTTTTTTAAGTAAGGGCCGTTCTTTTTAAATTAACCGAACATTTTATTTTGAAACCACATTTATTTTTAGGCTTTACATACCTTCCTCTATTTTTCTACATGGTTGCCTTGTTTATTTAGGCACTTGTCATACCTTAAAACTAAGTTCTGAAATCCCTCTGCATAAACGTTTGCCGCCTGCTCTGACTACCAAGAATTCACACTTGAGGAAAATCCATTGATAGAGTGGTTATCATGAATCTTCGGTCCTTGTGAATTTTCGTGTCAATTGCAGCCACCAAGTCATCTGTGATCACAGACCTGAGCGTTCATCGTCATGAACATTTGTACGGCCACTTTTGAACTCGCGTACCCATTTTCGCACTTTACCTCCCGTCATTGCATTATCTCCATACACCTCACAAAGCTGGTGATGAATGTCTGCAGCCGACATGTTTCTTGCACTCAAAAAACGTATCACAGATCGTACCTCACACGCTGCGGGCGAATCAATAATATTGAACATTGTAAAGATGCACAGTTCAGCGTACATGTTAGCTACACAGCTGCAACTGACGCCTGCTTGTTCGCAAAGGATGCCAGGAGGTAGCGCGCTCGCTTGTTGCGGCGCGCGCACTAACTAAGGGCTTAAAAAACGGCCCTTACTTAAAAACGGCCCTCTTACTATGTAAAAAAGCAAAACAAAGCCAACTCCATACAGGCCATGGAGGCCCTGGGAGTAGGCTTCCACCCTTTGTGACATCGGCACTAGATGGGATGCTCCCAGGAATTACCCTGGTACTCATTTCTGGCGTAGGCTGAGTGAACCTGAGGGCTAATTGCGTTTCCGAAAGTGGTAGTTTTGATTCTAAAGTCCACTACTGGGTGGAGATCGAACCCACGCCCTTTTAGTTAGAATCTCAGCGCCAACTGCGCTACGCAGTCCCCTTTTATACTCGTACTATGTAGAGATGATAATATAAGCCATTTATTCATCTCTACTTAGTATAAAACAAAGTCCCTGATTCTTGGATGTCACGGGTAATCTTGAGAACCACTGGATGGATTTTTATGCGGTTTTCACCATTCTGTAAAGGATATCCTGAGGAAGGTTTCTGTAGAAAATAATTTATTTATGATTAAAGGAAGACAAGCAGTAAGGATTTCAGTGAAAAAGTCGAAAAAACAAAAACAAAAAACCAACAACAACTGGCGTCCATGCACTTTTCAAGCTTACGCTGGGCAAACCGTTAAAATTATCTGTATACTATGAGTGTAAGAATTGTTCAGCATAAAACGTTCTACAAAAAACGTTCGCGAGAGCATATCTCTATCCTCAATACTTCGCCCACTATAAGTGTTTTTAGATTGAACGGAAGGGGGATTTGTGTTTCATGCACCTCGCCATTCTTAAATTACATCTGACAAGAATTCGTTGCACATGCATCTCCGTGATAATATAATTAATAGTCCAGTCAGTGATTTTAACCCACCATGCCGAGACGGAAAACGGATATAGGTCGTAGTTCATTGACATCGAAAAAAAAAAGGCGCTTATCACTTAATGCATTCATAACTGTTCACGAGCGCAGCCGGGGTGGGTTGCTAGTGTATTTCTATAGTCTATCTCAAATTTTCGATAGCTTGAAGTAATTTCTATCTCCAAAAGCACTTCGAGATATCGAAGGTTGACTGTATTTATTTGTGATGTTTACCTGATCCTTGTTGTCAACCCTAATATGCTTCAAAATACAGATTTCTCTCTTCCTCTATTTAAAATTACTCTTCATGATTCATGGGGCGCCGTCGCGTCGTTCTTTGGAAGAGTAACTTCACGGTGTTGGCTTTGTTTTTAATCTTGGATTTGGTGTGAAGAGAATATCGAAGCTCGATACATGACTCTGCCGTCTTGGCATCGATCCCAGTGTGCAGGCCACTGCCTGGTACCCATTGTAAACGGTCTCACTTTGTCGTACATCTCGTGTATTTAAAATAAGTGATTGAAAATACAATGTCACAAATTAATTTTTCAAGAGTACGGAGCGGCACGCTACCTTCAGCAATGTCTTCACAACATGAAATCCAGATATTAAGTTACCCGTTACAGCGATCGAAGTCAAAGAAGATACCTGAAATATGATTATCGTTTTAACCATTCTTATAGCGATATTTAACCGTATATGACTCTAATTCTCCTTTTGTGGGTATACTGATAAACAGGGCTCGGATTCGAGCATATTTGCATATTTTTTTCCTGAATAGTACGCATTGAAAGAAGCCTTTCGGTGGTATTTTCACCTCTCTGGGACCAACAGAATTGAAATTTATCGAGCATATAAATGCATAAAACCGCGGTTTTCAGAATAGAAGCATATAAATGCATATTCTTGTGGTTTTCGTCTAAATAGTTTGTTAATCTTCGAATTCCCCCCGAATTCGGGCCCTGGCCATTATTAAGGTTTGAAAACAGAAATAATTATTGAAAAGCCTATCTGGTGGGAATAATAGACGCAGGTTATTAACCTTTAGTGAGGTCGTTCTCGTCATTGAAACTTTTATTGACTGATTTAAGAAAATCATTCAAAACTGAAAACATAGAAAAAATTCTTGTTGTTCAGACCAATGCAGATCTACTTCATTGACTCGCCTAATTCTGAACATTTTGTAAATGAACTTTTAAACTGTAACTTTCATAAGAAAACTTCTCTTATATATACTTGAAAAACTTGAATGCGAGTATATTGCAGTGTATCATACATAGACTAGGCTACAATTTGAAAATAAAGCTCGTATAGCCTATAAAGGGATGTTATTGTTTTTTTCATTTCACTTTCCTTTCTATAGTTTTAACGGTGTTTTTCGAGCATATTCTGCATATTTAACCGCATATAGTGTTTTTTTTAGCATATCTATCGAGCATATAATGGTTTTTTCAAGCATATCTATCGAGCATAAAACACATGGTTTTCGAGCATATCTGGAGAATTTATCGAGCATATCGATCCGAGCCCTACTGATAAATAATATGAAAAAACAAGTGGTTCCGTGACGAACTAAAGATACTACCTTTCTTAAAATTATAGAGACCATATATCAACAGTTGGCAGACCTGGCGACTATGGATATATTCTTAGTTCCATCTCTTAAGCTACACAATGCACATGGAAAATTTGGTTGAGGTCCAATAGATAGTATGCACGTTACATGTACAGTTTTTAAACATTGAATGTATCACCATGCGTAAAATAATGTTGGCAACACTGCCATATGGGATACTCAAACTTAAATTGAAATATTATGATCTATATAAGCCTATGCGCCAAGTTTAAAAGAATAACATTTAATAATGTGGAAGTTACATGTGATTAAACATTAAACCTATCAGCAAGTGTAGAATCATGTTGGCAGCACTGTCGTATATCGGTTACTGAAAATTACTCTACATTTGCAGGTACTAACTTATATGTATGCAAAGTTTAGAACTGTTGGCCTGCATACTTTATGATAAATTGAGATTAAGATAGAACTTTTTAGAGTGAATTCTTCAACAGATCGCAGCCCTGTTGACACTAAAGAAAACGCATATTCATGTATGTTTCGGTGCCCAATTCAAATACCAAATTTGATTTAAATCCTATATATAGTATGGAAGTTACATGCATTTAAAGATTGGACCTATCAGCAGGCATGAAATTATGTTGGCAACACTCTCATGTATGGGTTCCTGTAAATTACTATGATGTAACATGATCCATTTGTGTGTCAATTTTGGAGCAGTTAGGCATACCTTTCGAGATATCCAACATAGAACTTAAATTTCAATTGCGAATTTTCAGCAGTTGGTAGCACTGACGCCATTTTCAAATATAGCCGTGAAATATTCAGGTATAGATCTTTACTCTTATCAAATTTGGTTTCGACAGCTGCAGCCTTTTAGGAGTTGATAGGGGGACACAAACAGACAGACAGACATTTGCCCGGATAGATCTCATAAGTTTACTTTTCCTCATTTTTGCAAAATGAGAAAAGTAGGCCAATAAGTCGATATCTCGCGCCGGTGTCTTTCTATCAGCTGCTGAAGTTGGCCAATCACATCCCTTCGCGGGCGAATTCAAATCGAATTCAAGGGGCGATGTTGCCAACTCTGCATGTGACTCAAAGACAGGATTAGGAGCGCTAATAGAAGAACAACAAGTAGTTCCATGAAGAACTATACAGCCTATTTTCATATATCCTACTTATGTTAACTGCCACTATCAACATAAAAAATTGTTAAATGTATAGGCCATAGAGTCATGTACCATTAAAGGAAAATTATTGCGTAGGTTCATTATTCAAACTTTTACTTCGATCGCATGATTACGAGACAAGAAATAAAAACTTAATTTTAAAATTCGCACAGCCTCCATTTTGAGGTTATGTAAACAATTGAACTAAATTAGATACCAGTGCATTACACTGTGTATAAACATTTCCTGTACCAGATTTCATTGCGTTTGGAACATTAAATCGCGACAAAGGTCTATTTAAAATTTTCAAATTCGCTTGGCCGCCATGTTTGTTTTGTAGTTAACCGGTTTTTGAAAGTCTTATAGATGAACTTCCAGTAGTGCCCATTATCTCCGTACAAAATTTAAGGGTGATACCGCTAATAGTTTCAGAGATATAGAATGCCGGTGAAATAATTCGCACATCCACCATCTTATGGTTATGTAAACAATTGAAAGAAGTTAGATGTCCGTGCATTACAATGTGTATAAACATATACTGTACCATGTTTAATGGCATTTGGTTGGTTAAATCGCGAGAAACGTCTATTTAAAAGTCGCAAATTCGCGTGGCCGCCATGTTGGTTTTGTAGTTACCAGTTTTTTCAAACGTCACATAGGTGAACTTCTAGTAGTTCCCTTTATCACCGTAAAAAATTCTAGAGCGATATCGAGAATAGTTTCGAAGATATTGAATGCTGGTGAAATATTTCGCACAGTCGCCATTTTGGATTGGTGAGACGTAACAAAATTTGAAGGGCACGGTCGAGGTCACCCGAAATAGTGCTATGAAATTACCGAGTTTCATTGAAATCGCTCCAGCCGTTTAGAAGTTATTAGGGGGACACACACACGCTCGCACACACACACGGACAAAAGGTGATCTCATAAGCCTATTTTTTTAAATTGAAAATAGGCTAAAAATCATCAGGGGATGGATTTGAACTCGGATCTCCAGGCTGACAGGACAGAACATATTATGACTATTGTCGTTTTGAAATTCTTCTGATTCGTACGTTTGGCACTCGGTCATGGGCTAAAAATAGGAAAAATTGAAATTATAGTTGAAGACCTAAGCATAGCTCATTTTACGCCCCTCTCCCCCCAGTGTGAGAAACAATACTCGGTATATCCCAGATGGACCCCAAAGCCACATTTTTAAGGTTCTAGAACCAACCATTTCCGAGATATTCCCAGAGGAATGAACAGTGATAACTGATAATCATAGATCACAAAGAGGGTTGTGTATCAAGTGAAGTAACTGAAGTGGTTTTTCAATAAATTGTGATAAATCAGACTGTGTGATAACTAAATTTGTACGTCAACTGCTCATCTATATTGAAACTAAGATTCTATGGTGTTTCTGAACCTACAACAATTTATTGCACTACGTGGGACATCCTGTAAGCATGACGTAATAGCCCGATGACAGGGCATGTTCTGCTTTAGTTGATTGGTTGAGGCGGATGCTCCTTTCAAGCGCCTAATATAATTTAATATGTGCCAATCTGTGAATGTTTTCATAATTCCTAGGCTATTAATATAGTTTCTGTTGTAATGTGAATATCGAGTGTGGATAAGTACTAGACCTTACATTTATGGAAATACGTAGGTCACGTGAACCTTCAGGTCCAGAGTTTGCGCATTCCCTAGTACTGTATAATAATAATAATAATAATAATAATAATAATAATAATAATAATAATAATAATAATAATAATATCGTATGGCCTAGGGTGCCGGGTGCAAGCTTTGTTATATGACACTGTAACCATTCTGATTACAAAGCTCAGCTCTTTTAGGAGAAAATAGTGCTTTCTGAGAGTGCTGTTTGCATCTCTGTGTGGCATGGCAGGTGGCCTTGCCAATGAAGTTTCTTTTCGATGTTCTTTTTTTTGGATGCTATTTTGTTTTTATATATATCTTTGACTTCTTGTTAGGAGTCCATACTGCAATATTTAGTTATTAGTGAGTATCTTTGAGAGTATCCATAGGGATTATTGTGTTCGGTCTTTGACTCAGATAAGGTTTTAGTGGAAAAGAGAAGTATCTGTTGACTTGGTCTGATTCTTATTAGCAAGAATGATTTGGTTTTGTGTGATAAGATCCCGAGAAGTGAAGTGTTAGAGATTGATGCTCAGTGTTAAATAAAAAAGAATAAATGTAGAAAGATGTTGTTTTAAGTATCCCTCATTGAGTATAATCAACCATGACCCCGGAATGTACGGTTACAACACCCAACGAATTTCGTTGTTCCTTGAATCACTATGAACGTCAGGAGGTTAGATATCTAAGCTCCTTGAACACTATAGCGCTTTCTAGTAGAGAAATGAGGAACTTTGTGTTGGCGGAAACTCCCGAGATTAATTTTGCCATTATGAACGCGGCCTACCGAATCCAAATGGGTTCTTTGACATGCCAACATCGTATGACATGGTGTCGTAATTTTTGCCGCCTTTCAAAATATCACTTACCACGGCCAGGAGCGAACCTGCAAACTTAGGGTTAGTAGACCGACACGTTGACCACTCACCCACCGTGGCAAGCATTCCCTAGTAAGAACAGCTTTCGAAAATATTCAATGTCACGACAAAGAATGGACGCATTCCTCATACGTTTGATTCCAACCGGCCAGTCTATTTTGAGAGGTCATTACTACCAAATGGGGATATATATCTTCACCAGAATGCAGTTGTGGTGATCCCAGGCAGACCATACGGCATATAGTGAATGACTGCCCGACGCATTCCTACAGTGGCAACTTCAGTGACTTTGTGGAAGCAGGCCCAGCTGTGATAGACTTTATTAACAACTTGAAAGTGAAACTGTAAATAATGTAAATACACATCTATTTTTGACTAATGTTGATATGTACAGCCAAACGCTAAATAAATAAATAACTACCAACTTTACAGTATTATTTATTTTAATTAATTAACAATACGAAGAAATATTATTACTGAACAAAAAGGAAGCAAAAAGAAAAAAATAACTGTGGCATTCATTTCAAAAGGGTTCGTTGTCCAATAAGTTCAACTTGTGAGAAAACTCAAAACACGTTGAGCACACAAACTATTCACTGTATGCTTATAGGCCATTTTTACACCTACCGGTATCTCTATTCTGTAAGGTTTACCCGTAGTCTTTAACAACTACCAATAACATATTTATTGCGTTATTATAAGGGATGCTTTATTCACTAGAAAACAGAGCACATTGTTATTTAGAAACAAACATGTCCGCTATTACAGAACTGTATCATCAACATCTTTCATCAGACCTCCCTCGTCTTCGTCGTCTGATACATCTCTATTCTGTCTGTTAGGTAGTCAGCCCGAAGGCTGGTTGGATCATCAAAAAGCACTGTCGTTAGGTTACGTGGGTAGATACCCACAAAATCCCAAGGCAGCGCTATATTGAGGCGTACTAGGCAAGATGAGGTAGTTTGCCATTGCTTTCCTCACTGAGTCTGAACAGTAGTACTAACCCTATGAGTAGAACATTCCACAGCATCCACAGGCACTGACTGTGCTCTGAATGTCATTACTAAGCACCACCCACACCTCACCCATATAATTACAGCCATGAGAGAGACTGAGACTTCGGCGAAAAGCCACATTTTACTCTAGCCAGTGCCAACAGAAAAATGCAAATGTACTGCATTCATCAAGAGATGGCAAACAGGCCAACATCTGTATTATCTGTGTCAAAATATGAAACGATAATGTCTTAGTAGTGCACTAAATCTGTCTTTTTTTTTACTTTCTTCAGCTTTTCCCAATTAATTGGGGTCGCTGGAGCCAAAATAAGCTCATTTTTGGCGTTGGATTTAAGCCCGGATGCCCTTCCTGGCACCACGTGATTTTTCAGGTGAAAATTCCACCAAACTGTCTCCGGGATTCGAACCCCAGCCGTCCGGGTGATAGACGAGCAGCTAAGCCACTGCGCCATCACGCTCCCCACACGAAATCTGTCTACCCCTTATTAATCCCGTTTCCAAAGGGGACGGTTATGAGATACGATGAAATTTCACGTGGCTGATGTTTTCAACGGCCAGATGCCCTTCCTGACGTCAACCTCACGAGAGGAGTTAATGAGAGATGAAATGAATGAAGCTGAATGTGAGTTCAATTTCAAGTAGTTCCAGTTTGGCTACCAGACCCCACTGTCACCCAGCGGCGAACGTTGGAACTTGATAGAGCGTTTCTAAACTAAATAACCTACAAATTTAGCTACACACTACCAATTGGAGTGGTAGGTTCTTTTTCACACGGGCCCGCCGGCTTTACTTCCCCTCCGAAGGATTTTAACGCTCTTAAAAATCTGACGACTTCCGCCGGGTTTGAACCCGTGATCTTGAGCATAGCAGTTCAGCATGCTACCGACTATGCCACCGAAATCGACTTTGTAGTACACTAAATAATCACAGAAAACATTCGAATTTCTAACCTGCATCGAACAAAGATTTCAAAGAAATATTACAGTTTTTCTGATAATTGGAGCTCCAAAGTATCATATATATTATTTCAGTAGTATGCATCCCTCCTTCGGCGCTCACAAGCGATCGATCGTGAAAAATGAGCATTCAAATGAAAGAGAATATACATTACCAGTGACGCATTGCACTCTAATTTCGTAAATATCTATAATTTCTTTAAAACATGACTTTAAAAAACTGTACGAAGTGTGCGATTTGCAGTTACTGTTGCTGCAGGAAGATACGCTCAATAATTGGCGTTCACTTCACATTTAAGCCACTGTGACGCCTTTTTTTAAATTTCAATTTTACATTCTGAGGTCTTTCCTTCATCATTTTGCATCGATTTCAGAAACAGTAAATCAAAGGAATGTGTACGTTTTCAGAATCAGTAGGCTAAATCAATGGATTGGGTTCTCAAATCGTATAACCGGCGAGTGTTACTGCTAAGCTTTCAATCAATGGACTCAGCACAAACATGATTTAAGCTCATCCGTCTAAACAATGGATTTATTATATTCCAGGTTTGTTAATATGCCGCGATACAGGATTTTCTTCTGCATTCTAATTCTATAAATATCGATTTTTGTAAGAATTGTGCTTTTTGCAAGTACTGTTGCTCTAACATGCTGCAATTCTGAGTTGTCGTCTAAAACCTTAAAACATTGAATGTTAATTCTCTAACAGTTTTTCTTATTTCTGATTTTCAGAATCAGTAAATCAATGGATTGGGTAGGCCTACAGGTTTTTCTTCTGCATTCTAATTCCATAAATATAGAATTTTGTAAGAAGTAGAGTTGTCGTCTACAACCTTAAAACTATCATCATCATCATCATATAGGCCTCATAAATTAGCAGTGAAGAATTGCATCCGATTTGCATAAAATCAATTTTTGTAAGAAGTGTGCGATTTGCAGATACTGATGCTCTAACATGCTGCAATTATGAGTTGTTGTCTAAACCGTTAAAACTATTAAACGTTAATTTATTTTACAGGCTTTTCTTCTGCATTCTAATTTCATAAATATCGATCATTTCGCATGGTTTTCAGAAACAGTAAATCAATGGATTGAGTAGGCCTACTCTTATTTCGTATAACTGGCGTGTGTTACGGCGTCTAAAACGTTAGGACTATTAAACATTAATTCTTTTACAGGTTTTCTTCTATCATTTCCCATGGTTTTCAGAATTACTAAATCAATGGATTGAGTACTCAAATCGAATAATTTCATAAATATCGAATAACCGATGAGTGTTATGATGATCCAATTTTCAGTGATTGCCTTCTTAAGTTAGGCAACGTACAACTTGCAATTCTGACTGAAATGTATCGAATAACTGGTGAGTGTTACGGCTAAGCTCTTAATCAATGGACTCAGCACAGAAATGGAATCAACAGTGACGAATTGCATTTTAATTTCATAAAATCAAAGAAGGAAACCAGCCACAGCACGCTCTCATGCCGACGCTCCACTCGGGAAAGCGAAAGCACCCCTGTAGGTAACGTGCAAAGGAGTTTAGTGTTGAGCGCTACACACAGGACAAGGAAAGCACCCCTGTAGGTAACGTGCAAAGGAGTTTAGCGCTGATCGTTGCACTTAGGAACCAGGAAACCGGGTGAGTTAGCCGAGGTCGTTGCGGCATGACTGTTGGCAGTCGCTCACATCTGGGAGGCGAGGAGGTTCGAATCCCCCCGCCGGCAACCTTGAAGATGGTCTTCTAGTGGTTTCCCATCTTCCTTCCAGGCAAATGCCGGGGTTGGTCCTTAACTATAGGCCACAGCCGCTACCTTCCAACTCCTCGACCCTCCCTTCCAACTTTCCTCCCCAACGGTACTTGTAGCTCACCCATTGGGTGTCCGTCTCGAAGCAGCTACAAAACTGGCGAGCCGAACATGTCCTCGGACACTCCCGGCACTAACAGCCATACGCAAAAAAAAAAAAAAACACAAACCAGGAAGCCTCACTGTAAGCGGGGCGTGAAGAAGTTTTCCAACGAAGGCTGGTGATAAGGGAGAAGGAGGCTTCTCAGCCAACGAGATAAAGCAGGAAATCTTGACCAAGATGCTTTCATAAATATCGAATAACCGGTGAGTGTTATGATGATCCAATTTTCAGTGATTGCCTTTAAGTTAGAGAACGTAGAACTTGGAATTCTAACTGAAATGTAAACAGTGTTCTATAATCATTTGGTTGAAATAATAACATAACAACCTTTCTCCTTAAGTCACTTATTATAAACCTATTGGGAAAAGTATGACTTATGAACATGCGAGATTTCTCGCACGGGTCCGCTAGTTGATTGTATTTTGTTTGTGAAAACAATGCTACCAACTAGTCAACACGTATTATTGCACTCAAATAAAGCAACTCAAAACGTTTGGAAACACATGCAATGCCGCTAAACTGTATGCAATTCAATCATTTGTTGAAACAACTCATGAGCCGCCAATATTGTAAAATGAATTTACTATTTCGGAAACATTCGCGAGCATGCACAACAGCTGACCAAAGTTCATTTGTAGAAACGAATCACGCACCATCTACCCTATTGTAAAATGAAAGTACTGATTTAGAAACCTTCGCGAGCATGCACAACAGCTGACCAAAGTTCATTTGTAGAAATAAATCACGCACCATCCATTGTAAAATGGAATTACTAATTCAGAAACCTTCGCAGGCAGGCACAGCAGCTGACCAAAGTTCATTTGTAGAAACGAAACACGCACCATCTATTGTAAAATGGATTTACTAATTCAGAAACATTCGCGAGCATGCACAACAGCTGACCAAAGTTATTTGTAGAAACGAATCACGCACAATCTATAATTGTAAAATGGAATTACTAATTCAGAAACCTTCGCGAGTATGCATACCAGCTGACCAAAGTTCATTTGTAGAGACGAATCCCGCACCATCTATTGTAAAATGGAATTACTAATTCAGAAACCTTCGCGAGCATGCGCAACAGCTGACCAAAGTTCATTTGTAGAAACGAATCACGCACCATCTATTGTAAAATGGAATTACTAATTCGGACCTTCCCGGGATTCTGCACAACAACTCACCTAGTTTCATCGCAATCGGATGAATGGTATATGAACGCATTCGGGACATAAATAATCATTAATATACAGTGAGAGCCTTCTCTACAGAACGGAGCCTCGCAGGCACCGTGCGACGGCCGGGGCACTGTGGCTAGCCGCCTGTCGAGCAAGGCTTTGGCGCTAGCAGCAGAGTAGCAACATTTACACTTTATAACGCATTTAATAATCATATTTACTTACATGAATTTCAGAGTAGTTGGTGGAAATGCTGTCCTTCATTTTCTAAACACACGTTGCACCAACGTAGGAAGTTTTGGTACATTTGCTGTAGTTCATCCTCACTGATATTTCATATCAGTGCAGTTATTTCGTTCTCAAGACATTCCAGAGTACGCTGATTGTTTCTGTATACCTTTTGTTTGAGGTCCCCCCACAATTATACGAACACATTAACTGTAAGACGTCTTCTTGAGCAGATAAGTTTTCACTAGAAAAATTCGATGGTTTGTTCCATACCTAACCATGTTCACGGGATACGAGATAACTACAGTACTTCACAGCAAGTCTTAATTATCACAACTAAGGTATCTCGCCAGTTGCGTATGCAATTTATGCTATGACAGCATCCAGGGCTTCGACCCGCTGTACTTGCTATAAATCTCGCGACCTCATTGCGACCTCTCCGTAGCACGGCCACTGTAAGGGATAGCCCTCACTGTATAAGCCAGGAGAAGATAAACATGAAAATAGTTTACAGTGAAGAAAACATTAATATTTGTTATATAAATAGTGTTCTTCTCTGGCAAAAAGTACATAATTGTCGCTTATAAGAGGCAGGGGCGGATCTAGGGGAGGGCGAGGAGGGCGACCGCCCAGGGCCCCACGGTCAGGGGGCCCCGCGGCATGGATTTTTTAAAATTTAATTAATTATACTTTTCAAATCATTCAGCAAACCGTAGGTGGACAGGTGATAACTACTGTATTTGATTGTCTAAATTTTTAGGTTTTACTGCTTATTTGTTGTGACAATTTGCAGATTGTTTCTGGGGTTTGACACTTAAGTGTTTCATAGTAATACCAAAACAAAACACATTCAGATAATTCATATCCTTTTTCAGTGCAGCTATGACCTCCCGTGACAGATTAGCAAGAAGAAGACTTCAGCCGGGAAAAACGTCGCAAAGTAATATTTTAATATTTCATAGTTTACATAATCTTCTTTAAGGTTTTTTTCATATTATTAAAATAATGTACTGTAGTGTGTTCAAAATATTGTAACTCTTACATATTTTATTATTATTACTATTTGATTTGATATTTTTTCATTTCCAATTGTTGTGGGCCCGACCTTATCATATGGCCCAGGGCCCCGCTAGGCCTGGATCCGCCACTGATAAGAGTACAGATTTGTTTTGCCATGAAAGTGCACCCTGTCCATTAAACTACCCACAAAACACGTCCCTGACGCAGTAGGCCGAGGTCTGTTCACTAATCACACGCCACGTTTGACGGGCGATCATGTGTAGATTGTAAAATTTTGGCGCGGTCGAAGGTGTGCAAATCGCGGCGGTTTACCCGCTTGTATAGATTTATACTATGTCCTGTAGCTGTCTCTGGAAATGTATTTACAGTCTTTAATAATCAATCAGAGTTAGCTAAAAAAAATGTTATTTGCTTCCGTATAATCTGCTATTGAGTGCGACCACACTCGAACGCCGTAACAACTTGCATAACTTGGCGCTGAGGTCACTATCGACACAGTTCTGTCAACGACAGTAAAATTAGTTCCCGCCAGGAGTGACATCATGGTCCAGCCATTGTTCCCTGATTGCACAGCGGCTGTCGCTAGTCGGTCAAAGCTCCACTGCCGTACTGTAAACAACGTGGGCGTTCCTTTTCCACTTAAACTCACAAGCGACCAAGCAAGGGGTTGTGATTTGGCGCTATATTAGAGCTCGTCGATCTTTTTGTGAAGCTACACATCCCAGTTCCTGGCGGGTAACTGAAACTCACTTCCTTATGAAACGTGCGTCCGTCTAGCGTAGTGGCTAGCAATCTTGGCCCGGGTTCAATTCCCGGATCTGGCAAGAAATTTAATTCTGGTCTGAGGTCTGGAACGGGGTACACTCAGCCACGTGACACCACTATTACAGACATCACAGTGACACAGGCTATCACACAAATTACGCACACAATGAAATACTGTTCACGGGTCTATGTGACCACCATGTTTCAGCCCCTAAAATAAACACTAACAACTCATTGCTCTTGGTTACTTAGTTACAGTGTCTTCAGGGACGGGAATCGAGTAAGGGCTTCCGGGGTGAGAGCTAACAATTCAAATCACTGCACCATGAGATAATAATAATAATACAATTAGTGTTATGCGGGGGTAACTGAAAGAGATAATTTTTGTGCCAGTAAATTTCCAAACAGAAGACTGTCGCATGTTAATACCGTAATCCTAAATATCATCGGATAGAGCCAGTATCTGATCCGCAATGCTGGGCTATGAAGGCCAGCACTCAGAAACTATAATACTCATCGCAACAATCCTTAGTTGCACAAAATCCCTCATCATTGTCGATGAGACAGAATCCTTGGTTAGGGGCAGATGACCTCGTAGTCCGCCCCTTAAAACAACAACAACAACAACAACAACAACAATAGCCTAATAATAATAATAATAATAATAATAATAATAATAATAATAATAATAATATCGTCTAGTCTCGGGTGCCGGGTGCAAGCATGGTTATTTGACACCCAGAGGGTAGCTTGCATGCCGAATTTCGTTGTTCCTTGAAGCACTATGTAAGTCAAGGAGGTTAGATATCTAAGCTCCTTGAACACTATAGCGCTTTCTAGTAGAGAAATGAGGAACTTTGTGTTGGCGGAAACTTCCGAGATTAATTTTGCCACTATGAACACGGCCTACTGAAATCAAATGGGTACTTTGACATGCCAACATCGTATGCCATGCATGTCGTAATTTTTTCCGCCTTTCAAAAATCACTTATCACGGACAGGAGCGAACCTGCAAGCTTGGTGTTAGTAGACCGACACGTTAACCACTCACTCACCGTGGCAAGCAAAACAACAATAACTAACTAACTAGAATCCTTGATTATTCTGTTCGCCCACAGTACCTTCAAAATTCCCATAAACTCACGAATTAAAATCTTCTAATATTGTCATGAAGATCCATTTTTAGTATTGATATCCCACCAGGAGATGGCAGTCGGGTTTGAACTGCAGAGGTCTTCCCGCTCACTGCGTATCACGCATTCCAAGAACATTAAGTTGGTTGCTACTTGCTTCACTCACTCAGCACATTCCTTGTTTCACTGGCTGCGTGTCGTCTGCTGCTATAAATTAACAACCATGCGGGAAGCCGATATATTTAGATTTGGAGTAGGCGGGCCACGCATGCGAACTGCAAGACCCCCCTCACCCCGTCGCAGCGTATTGAACTGCCATCTCCTGGCGGGATATCAATACCTTTCGCACAAATATGCAGAACAGAATATACGTAGCACAGCAACTCAATTTTCAATCTTTGAATAATTAAAAACTATTCTCAGAATAAGAATTAGATGTAGAAAAAGAAGAAGAAGAACATAATAATAATAATAATAATGCTATTAATTTTACGTCCCTTTTAACTACAACGGCTTTTAGAGACGGCGGGTGCTGGAATTACGCCCCGAAGAGGTTCTTTAACGTGCCAGTAAATCTACTGACATGGCTCCCTCGCATTTGTGCACCCTCAAATGCCAGGAGACTGCGCCAGGATTCGATCCTGCAACCTTGGGAGCAGCAGGCAAGAACGTTGTCGCGGAGCCACGCAGCTAGACAGAAGAATAAGAAGAATTAAGCCTAAAATATTCAGTCGATTTCTTATACAGGTCTATTTTGTTGTCTGGTGATTTTTTGAGTATAATTATCTAGGAGTGTTGTAAGGAGCTTCAGCAGCAGCTCATGCCAAATCTCACATTCACTCAGGCAGGGAAAAATTAAAAATTAAAAATTGTTCTTCCTGATGTGTCGAAACAAGTTCTGGAAGTTGACATCAATATGACAAAGGTTCATGTCTATAACACAGTGAGAGCCTTCCCTATAGAACGGAGCTTTGCTGGGCCATTTGGCGAGAGGAGAGTGATTAGTCACCGCCAGTTGACTAGCATATACCGTTACACAACAGTGGGTTGGGAATCACCGCATGTGCTCATAGTTTGATTACATTCCCAGCTGGCCATATACCTTAGTTCAGAAAGTTAAAACGTGTGGTGAAGTACTGTAGCCTATCTCGTATCACGTGAACATGGTTAGGTATTGAATAAAACATCGAATTTTCCTAGTGAAAACTTATCATCCCAAGAAGAAGTCTTCCAGTAAATGTGTTGTACGTTTCAATGCTGTGCGATTTTTAATTGTGGGAGAACCTCTAACAAAATGTAGGCCTATACAGAAACAACCAGCGTACTCTGGAGGATCTCAAGAACAAAATAACTGCACAGATACGAGCTATCAGTGACGATGAATTACAGCGAGGGTACCAAAACTTCCTACGTCAGCGCAATGTGTGATTAGAAAATGAAGGATAGCTTTTCCACCAAATACTCTGAAATTCAAGTAAGTAAATATGATTAAATACGTTAAAAAGTGAAAATGTGTAAAACTAAAGGGGTACCACGTAGACAAGAATGTTGGAGGCGGGACTCACCGTAAGTTGCTGTTGAAGATCTTCCCCCTCCATACACGATTTCACAAGGTCCAACGACAACGGCAAGGAAACCAGTAGCAGAGAGAAAGAGAGAGAGAGAGAGAGACACTTCCCTTATCTGACGCACATGCGCAGAAGAAAGACTAGCAGTGGACAAAGAAGAGAGCTGGAAACACTCTCCCCTACTTTGATGCGCATGCGCATTGAAACATTCTTTTCTATGTGGTAACCCTATAGTTGGCCGCTACGCTGCTAGTAGCGCCAGTAGCTTGCTCGACAGATGGCTACACACAGTGCCCCTGTCGTCACGCGGCGACTGCGAGGCCCCGTTCTCACTGTATTATGAATAAAACTACAGCATAGTCCCACTAATGCGAACTAATTGGGACCACACCCTGTTCGGATTAGCAAACATTCGGATTAGGTGGATTTTCGCCAAATATGACAACATATTGACTTTAAGGCTCGAAAACCAATTAGGCTACACTGTATTGTAATGCACAGTGCGTCGGGGAATGTTCTCCGCAGTGCCTAGGCACTGCTACGTTAGGTTAGAGCCGGAGTTAAGTTGGCAACGCGGTGTCAGATCTTTCGCTCACTCGCCCTGGCTGTCTTTTCCAAGGTCGACAGGATATCAGAACACACGTGTGAGCTGTGTTGTGCCAACTTAACTCAGGCTCTCACCTAACGTATCAGTGCCTAGGCACTGCGGAGATCATTCCCTGACACCCTATATTAATAAGCACTGTTGGCGTCTACCTAGCGCGAGCAGCCTGGTGAAAGTCGGAATGGAAGGGGCAGTAAGATCACTGACTTCACTTCTTAAGTGATGATTTGCTTTTCCGTTTGTTTTGTCGTTAAGGTAAAAAAAAAAAGCAATCAAACTTTGCTATGCACATTGTTAGTAGGTCTAGGCCTTCCATTCTTTAGATTTTGTATATAAGATAGCCGACAGATTCACTGTTTACTCCTGTAGCATTTATTTCATGTTTTTACTTAGTTTAATCTTAATATTTATTTTTTCCTATTTTAAAATTCAAAACAAATTTTATTGATATTTTTTCCTAGCCCTGTTCGGATTAAGCAGATTTTCGGATTAGCGGGACTCTACTGTAACTTGAAACTAATTTGAGTACTTACACTTGGTAAAAAAAAAAATCCTCTCGGCACGCCAGAAGGCGGAGGTAGATTTCACTGGGCAAAGAAAAGTATTTCGAATTCACTAAATTTGCCAATTGTTTTATACCTACAAACATTCTACATGTTTAGCATAGGCGAAGCCCCATCTTATTATAATTATAATATAGTCTACTGCTATTTACCTTGAACAAGCACAACTGCCGACCAGCCGGATAGGAGTTGGAGACAACGCTAACAGATATAGAGCATCCAGAGTTGAGAAAGGACTATGGGTCTTACGGGCTTTTACTTTTAACGGAACCCCCCTCCCCCCGTACACTGGTTTTGTTACCTCACCTTTTGTCATGAAGGAACTCTAAACATATATACTTTTCGTCATAATAGCTTCCTACAATTATCTGCCAATTAATTACCTTTGTTATCGCATAAAGGTATCGTTTATATTACGGTACGTCTTATTAATTTAAAAAAATTCGAGGTTAGCACGCTGGAAAGAAGAGCCTCGTCCAGTGCTGCATGCTCGCCCAGAGTGGAGCACGTGCTCAGTTCCGCCGGCAACATAAGTTCTGAAGCACTATCCGTCATTGATGTTACTGTTAAGTCTGTTTTATTTTCTGTTCGATCGAATCAGGGCTGCCGACAGTTAGGATCGAACCCACTATCTCCCGAATGCAATCCTCACAGCTGCGCGCCCATAACCGCACGGCTAACTCAATACAATATTACAAATATTAATCTAAACAAAACAACAAGAATAAAATTGAAAGTAACTAAATTTTAGCCAAACTAATAACAAAAAAGGTGATCAACAGTATTGTTGACGTACAAATTGTTAACATCGTCTGCATAGATTACAGTACATCCGAGAAGGAAGGCAGGGTTGTGCTCTCGACATCTGTCAATCAGTAATGCGTCATGTCACAACGAAATGAATGTCGTTATTGGTTCTCTTCGCGTACGGTATCCAATCCGGTCCAATCCGTCGTCAACACCTGCAAATCTGTTCCTTCCTGGGCGTGTCCTATTTCAGGTAGCTGCTGGGGTTGTGTTGTGTCGCTAATTTATGAACGGGCAGTACTCGAAGCGGGTGAACATAACGTATGATGTCAGCGCTACCTCTGCCTAGAGTTGGCAACACTGTCGCCATAAGTCTCCACAGTCTTTTCTCAACGCTGGATGCTCGTCTGTAGAACGAAATGGCTGTCAAAACATCAATATTGCTTTGATGACATCCGTAGTATTACCCTTTCACGAATTGATTGCCGGCGGTCAAGATTGGAACTATTCTTTATTTACTTGTGTCACACTGACAGCCTGCTTCTTTGACAGGTACAGTTGCGCGAGTAGGATATGACTCAGCTCCAGTAGCCTTAGTCATCGTTCAACTCTCCGTGGTAACATGAGCTCCTGCGACGCAATGCTGCTTTACTTCCGTGGTGATCCTGCGACGCAATGCTGCTTGACTTATGTGGTGACTGCACTCTGTCATGGCTGTGTCCTCCGCTTCGCCCCGCGGAGTTCATGCTACAATAAACAACAAAAGCTGGCGCAGAAACGCTCAGCGGCAATCAAATCTTGAATGGGTAATACAGTCAGCAATAATTTGTGATACCTATATTCGGCTTAGCTCTTCCCTCATCAACTTGGCTTCTTCATCGAGAACATTTAGCTCATCTTTTGACGTAAGGGTGGGTCATATTTCAGACAAAAGTTTTAGGTAGGTCTAATGTATAGATGACTATTGACAATTTTAAACGGTTTTGATATTGCGCCTATTAAGGGAGGTATGTTTTTTTTTCTCAGAAAACTCAATTTTTCCTAACTCTCTGGTCAATGGTTGGTGCTATCAAAACATTTTGGCCCTTACCCGAAGAACAGCATGGACTTAGAATGGATTCGATTTTTTACATAGGCTACTAAGAAAGTTATAGTGATATTTCAATTTTTTGAAAAAGTCCCCCATTTTCTCCCCCTCGTCCGATTTGGCCCATTAACGAACTCGGTTGGTTCCTAAATTTAGGGGCTGCTACAACGCGGTCATCTGGCGGCTTCGGTGGCGTAGTCGGTAGCATGCTGAGCTTCTATGCCCAAGATAGCGTGTTCAAACCCGGCCGAAGCCGTAGGATTTTTTAAGAGCGTTAAAAATCCCTCAGTATGCCTTCCTTCGGAGGGGAAGTAAAGCTGGCGGTACCATGTCATAGATTTATGGCATGTTAAAGAACCTTCCACTAATTGCACCTGTGTGAAGCTAAATTGGATAGGTTAAGAATGTAAACAACGCTCTTAGGTTTCTACGTTCGTTGCCAAGAGCCGACTGTGGTGGCGTCTAGTAGCTAAGTTCTGAACTTGGCCTAGTAGTCGATGATGGTGGCGCTTGGCGGCAAAAGTAGGAACTATTTGAAAAATTATAAGTTGCAGTACTTAAATTAAAGAATGTAAACAACGCTCTTAGGTTTCTACGTTCGTTCCCAAGAGCCGACTGCGGTGGCGTCTAGTAGCTAAGTTCTGAACTCGGCCTAGTAGTCGTTGACGGTGGCGCTTGGCGGCAAAAGTAGGAACTATTTGAAAAATTCTAAGTTGCAGTACTTAAATTTAAAAAAAACAGATAACACACAATATTACAGTCATCACAATTAACACCGGTTATCAGACAGATTCTACACACACCCAAAGTACACGGGGCTACATGACCGCGTTGTCGCAGCCCCTAAACTTAAGAACCAACGCGGTCATGTAGCCTTGAGTAGTTTGGGTGTGTGTAGAATTTGTCTGATAACCGGTGTTAATTGTGATGGCTGTATAAGTGTGTGTTATCTGTGATTCAGGTAGAAGGACTGCGGACGATTAATTTTTTCGTAGTTCCTACTTTTGTCACCAAATGCTCCCATGCACGACACCTAGCTTCGGACGCGGCTACTAAATGCCATTGCAGTCAGCACCCGGTGGCGAACTTTGGAACTAATTGAGCGTTATCAAACTAACCTACAAATTTTTGCTTCCACAAGTGTAATTAGTGGAAGGTTCTTTTTCATGGCATAAATCTATGATATGGGACCGCCGGCTTTACTTCCCCTCCGAAGGAAGGCATACTGAGGTATTTTATGTATAATTTTGAAAGTGACTGGTGTAAAATGGCGGTAGTTACCGTGTCCACAAAAACGTTATATACATAGATATATGTATACATATACATATGTATACATGTAGATTGATAGGCTACATAAACATTTGAACTGACGGTGGTTTTGGGGTCTACGAAATGTGGAATGTGAAGATACGTCGAAATTTTCCCGAAGTCGAAACATGGTGCCCATCGCAATAGGTACAGTAGCTTTCTTATGAAATCTACCTAAAATCCGACAGAAACACAAGAAAACATCTATTTATTTATTTATTTATTTATTTATTTATTTATTTATTTTAAAACGCACAATGTGCAAGACTATTTCACAATCATTCTGTGCATAACCTAGTTAAAGTAATTGCCCTTCCTGCACAACTCAGTACGATCACATTGTTTCCCACACAATAGACACACGCATCCCTCATTTGGCGAGTGGAATGTCTTCGTGGAGCATAGCTTGAAATGAAATCCATGCGCAGCTACTCAGCTAGTCTATGTTAATGCATTACACAAGACGCATATTTTAGCTAGATGACGAGACATCTGGTGGTGATAAAATAAAACCGTCACGATACGTTTTTCGTTTAAAACTAGCGTTTATTTCCCCGCCTTGTATATTTCGTAGGCAACGTCTCTGGTGATCGACTGTCAAGGCTGTAGCAAGCTGTAGAGAAAGGACCAAGGCGACGGATCGAGTTGGCTGTGATTATATTTATGGCAGGACATACGCATTGCGGCTTCCGTTTGTTTTATGCACCGTTTTGGGAATGTAACTGATACCTTTCACAATGTTATGTAGCTAAGAAGTAGGCCGGAAGGATGTCAGGTGTTCAGTAGTTTCATAAGTATAAACCATTCTCTGAAATGCCACTCGTATAGTTTTTCTGACCTGATCAGTTAGAAAATGCGGAGAACTAGGTTAAGGTACCCATCACAGCACGGATATAGTGAGTTACAGAAATGTGTGGTAAGTGCTCAGCCTTAGAGTTAATTCGTCATCTAGCTGAGGTTTCTAATAGCGATTATGAGTAGAAGTGATGAATCAGGAAATATACCTTCGAAAAGTATACTAAAGAAACCTCCTCCTGCAGACCCTTCCTCATCGCCTAAAGCATACAGGGCAAAGGCAACGCAGTGGGACGAAATGAATATCGTTGCCACGTTACATCCTACTGGAAAGTCCTATGGTCATATGAAGATAGACGAACCCAAAACGCCTTATTATTCAGAAGAACAAGAATTGAGGGTTGTGGACCCAGTAGTGCTACGTGAGAGACTAAAAAATATAACGCCTCGAGCAGCTCCTGAAGATTTTGTCGATGACGATGATGAGGATGAGGATGAGGATGCGGAAAACTGCTACTTTCAGGGCCGTCGTACCATGCGGGACACGGCAAAAGATGTCCCACGTGAACAGAACGCACAAAGTAGTAAACAATCTTCATTTCAGGACATGCGCAAAAAGCATTACAATGAGTTTCAAATCATGCTGCAAGCACGTGAGCTTGGAATGCAGGAATTTTCAGATGATGATGAAGATGAAGACGAAGGCAGTACTAAAGCAATTGTGCAACCTGTAGGTGCACCCGTTGCATTAATAGATCGAGGTACTCAAACTGATTTCGTTGAGAAAAAGAAGTCTCTACCGGCACCTAAGAATAAGAAATGATGACACTAACACGAAGCAAGTTAACTAAAAACCCACGTTACTTTAGAAGACCACCACTATGTTACGAGTATTATAAATATCACCGTGGTACCAACTCAAAATAAGGTATGTGTTGTGTTGATTCCTCCTCGAAATTTCACACTCATAAATCGATTTACCTGTGAATAAGAAAAAAGGCACCTAGACGCGTGGAAAACAAAATATATTTTAATACGAAAACATGTAAGTTTAGATGAAATAAATGTCATTTTTCTGTTTTGTACGGCAACTGATGAAAAATGCATAGAAATGGGTGTACAATGAAGACCAGCAAGGATATTAGGTTATCAGAATCTGTGACAAATATGTAAGCTACAGTTGAAATTGAAAAATCCCTCATACTATCATTTTGAATTGATTTAAGACCATTTATTCAGTTTGTGTTGTTAATTCATTTCCTGAGTTTGGGATATCTTGGTCATAATCCCCATCTACTTGGGTGTGTGTTCAGTTTGTCTGATAATCTGGGTTTCAGTGGTGACTCTCTTTGAACATGCTGTAGTCAGCAGACTTCTCGCACCTGTATCTTTTTGAAGACGTATTTGTTTACGTTCTTGCTAGGAAATATTGGTGATACATGGTGAACGAAGAAGAAATAAGTAAAGTTTTAACAACAACAACAAAAAAATGCTATTTAGATTGTTTAGGCTATCAAAATTATATTAAAATTTCCACTAAAAATAAAATCGAAGTGTTTCATTCAAACAACAAATGAAACAGAGTACTGTATTAATTATTTAACGTCAACTACGTTTAAATATATTTACATGATACGGAAAAAATACTCTACCTTAATACATGTAGGAGATAATTTTTATAAAAGACTTTTAATGTCACTAAACTTGGCTTGACATTTTCAACATAACCACTCATAATAGCTTGGCATCAAAAGGGTTAATGTACGGTAATTATCCAACATTAATTAGTAGACTTAGGTAAAACAATAATATTTCAATTATATATTCTTGATGTTGGACGAAAAAGACCTCATTTCTAGGTTGAAACATGTAACTTTGTTATATGAATAGATATGTTTTAGTTATGTATTGATTGGCGTACATTTAACAATGTTTGAGAACTAGTAATTGCTATCTCCTCTCGAGTGATTATAGGTGTGAAATATTTCTTCACACAGATAACAATTAATGTTTCCTCAAAAAGAATTTGTTGGTCATCATTCTGTATGACATTTTACTAAACATCTTGATGGCTTGTACTACATGTATACAACACGACTTAATAACTGGAAAACCGCATTTGATATAGCTCTTTCTCAAAGACGTGTGCTTCTCCAAACGCTCCTGACTACTTAGGGCAGAGTTTTAATGCACGGAAAGTAGTCGCCAGTTTCTGTTCTGGTGAATTCCATAGTTACACTCTAACATCACCTAGCCACACGCTCAGACAAGGTCTGGCCGTGCAGATGGGAAAGGTCAACATTACCAAGGACATCTTAATGCCACGATGGTTTCAAGTAAATAATTCAATTGTCGAGAATTATAGACGCGTTTCCTGCTTGGATATTATTATTGTTTATGTGTCCTGCCATAAACGGACATGTGTTCTCAAGCGCAAAATGCTGTGCATGCAAAGAAAATTGAGCTTGGGCTTCAGCTATTAGTCCACCCATCCAATTAGAACATTACCCAATTACTGGACAAGTCTCTGCATGGGCGCACAGGATGTGTGGATAAACATTCATGGAACTATACACAACGACGTCATTAGGCGATGGATACCTCTCCTTCTCCTGTGCAAATTCCCCTCAGATTTCGTCGGAGAATTTTACTTAAGGCAGGATTTCTAAATAAGTAACCAATATCACGACCCAAGTTACTCCCAAAGAGGGGACGACCGACAGCCCCGAGTAAAATAATAATAATAATAATAATAATAATAATAATAATAACATCTGCTGAGCCAAGAGAAAGTGCCGTGCTATAAATATGCTTCGGTGGCGTAGTTGGTAGCATGCTGAACTGCTATGCCCAAGATCGCGGGTTCAAACCCGTCCGAAGTCATCGGATTTTTTAAGAGCGTTAAAATCCTTCAGTATGCCTTCCTTCGGAGGGGAAGTAAAGCCGGCGATCCCATGTCATAGATTTATGGCATGTAAAAGATCCTTCCACTAACTAAACTTGTGTGAAGCTAAATTTCTAGGTTATATTTAGTTGAAACGCTCTATCAAGGTCCCGACGTTCACCACTAGGTGTCAGTGACATCTGGTAGCTAGAGTTGGAACTACTTGAAATTGAACGGAACTTGTAGCTCACTCTATGGGTGTCCACTTGAAGCAGTTACAGCCTCTGACGAGCCGAACATGTCCTCGGACACTCCCGACACTAAAGGCCATACGCTAAATAAACTAAATAAATAATAATAAACCCCAGAAAATGTACTGTAAAATGACAACTTTACCTTGTACTGGGATCGTACTGTATTGACAGACTAGTCAGCCGTGCACAACATACTTTATCTGGTTCTTGATGACAAATGCATGAAGCACATCACCTCCATAGATGTGGCAGTCCCAAACAGTGGCAACATGCTAACAAAACATGTTGAAAAGCTGTCAAAGTATAAAGAGCTTTCAGGACTGATCAGGAAGCAATGGCACATAACCCAAGTCAGAACAATTCCTATAATCATCTCCAGCACTGGCGTCATTCCGAACAACTTAAAGGATTCTCTTACAGAGTTGAAATTAGACCCATGCCTTTTTAAGGTCATGCAGAAGTCAGTCATACTTACGGCGTGTCGCATATTAAGGCTGTTCTTGGCTAATCAAGCCCGGAGGAGAGAGGGAAAAGCGTAAATATACTACGTAATGCAGTCACCCAGAATTTGCTCCTTATGGTGTATATCTGGGATTGTAAATGTTTTTTTTTTCAGCAAATATGCTGAGAATGTCTAAGCGCATGCGCAAAATAAATAATAATAATAATAATAATAATAATAATAATAATAATAATACAGTGAAACAAGAACTACGTCATAATATTTGTGGACTTCCAGAAAGCCTTTGATTCAATAGATAGAACTTCTTTATTCAATGTGTTAGAGGAATTTGGAGTAGACTCGAAGTCCATCAACATCATCAAAGATACACTTGAAAAATGAAAATCCATAGCCTGCTACCAATCTCCGACGGGGTCAGGAATGGAATGAATGAAGCCCCCATCTAGCGGCGAGGATATGAACTGTGCCGGCTGCCAAGGCCTGACGCACTCCTCTGGGGCAATTATTAAATGAATGACAGATGAAATGAAATGATAGTGGAGAGTGTTGCTGGAATGAAATGTTGACAGGGAAAACCGGAGTACCCGGAGAAAAACCTGTCTGCCTCCATTTTGCCCAGCACAGATCCCACATGGAGTGACCGGGATTTGAACCACGGACCCATGGGTGAGAGGCCGACGTGCTACCGCCTAAGCCACGGAGGCTTTCCCAAAGATACACTTACTGATACAAAACCCAAAGTGAAATTTATGGGATAGATCTCAAAGGAATTTTTAATTAATACCGCTGTGAGACAGGGAGACGGACTGCCTCCTATTCGTTTCAACTGTGTTCTAGAAAAGGTAATAAGGGAATGGGAAGAAAGGCTCAAGGAAAGAGGACTCTACCATGAAATAAGACTTGGATCGAAATTTAAAGGGGTAGGTATCAATTGCTTGGCCTTTTCTGATGACATTGCCTTTCTTTCAGAAAATATACAGACAGCTTGTGTCCAAATAAACCTTTTGAGAAAGATAGCAGAGAAAGTTGGACTTCAGATATCTTTTGAGAAGACCAAATTTATGACTAATATTAGAAATTCTCCTACAGTTTTAATAACATACTCCGGAAAAATTGACAAGGTAGAAAAGTTCCAGTATTTGGGAGAAATGATTCAAATTATTGGACTAGACAAACAAGCAAATAGAGCAAGAATACGAAAATCGGAACAAGCTTTTCAACTGACGAAGAATACCTACAATAAGAAAAATCTTTCTATTGCAACTAAAATCCGACATTACAATACGGTAATTAAGCCGGAAAGTCTCTATGCTTCAGAATGTATGTTTTCCATTAAAAAAGACGAAATAGAAGAACTAGAGAAAAAGGAAAGAAGGATATTTAGAAAAATATTGGGACCATTAAAAACAGAAAGTGGAGAGTTCAGATACAGAAATAAAGAAATTGAAAAAAATCTACGATACGATCAGGAAAAGGAGGGTTAATTTTTTGGACACGTAATGAGGATGAATAACACCAGACTCACCAAACAAATTTTCAGTCATAAATACAAATGCAAGAATGGTAATCAATGGGTACAAAGTGTAACGTGTTTTTCGAGGGGTTTTTATGCAACTGGCATAAGTCAGTAGGAAGCCATTCTATATTTATTTACGCGGCAAATTGTTCAGCCAAGAGAATTTTTCATGTTAATTTATTATTATTATTAATTTATTATAATTATTATTAAGGTATTTTCGGAGCATTTTATAAAAATTATTAGCATTCAGATAGGTTTTCTATGTCTTAGAAAACGCTATCAAGCAAATTATTACGAACGACAATATCATAGAAAATTATGTGATTGCGGAATTTTACGGAGTTTTCGTCAGTTAGGGTATATTGAGAGACGTGACTCACTGGGAATTCAAGTACACGCTTAATCTTGTCGGAAAGCATGACGCAATCCTGGGTCGCAGCGTCAAGGAAAGGCGGATATATGGAACGGAAATCGACTTCACCCTCCGCGGGCCGTAGGTAATGAGCCAGAGAAGGGGAAGTAGCGGGGTGGCAGAGCCAATCAGTGGAGACCACGCAAGCTAGAAGTCGGATGAAGAGTGGGGATGCGACGGGTGCATATATCGTTCAGTGTTCCGTGGAACGAGGACAATCTGTGTAGAACTTGCCGAGTATGGTTATACGCGGGGGTCGCTCCGATGTTCCGTGGAACGAGGACTAACTGTATAGAACTTAACGAGTACGGTTGTACGCGGGAGTCGCTCCGATGTTCCGTGAAGTGGAGGACTAACTTTTGTAAAACTTAACCAGTGTGGTTGTACGAGAGTTTGGGTCCGATGTACGGACCATAGAATTATCTAATCTACCAGAATATCATCAAATATCGACAGAGATGGAGACGTCCAGGAGACTGTGGGAAGCTCACGGCATCATCCAGTACGAGGGAAATGTTTCGGAAATTTCCAGCGGTAAGCGCGAATGACGCAGAAATACGCAATCTCTCATTTCTCTTTGTTTTATATTTCATATTTCAGTAACTTCATAGCTTGGGAATAAGAGTAAAATCAATAATTTATCAGACTCCTTTTTCACGTAATTTTCTATCGGTAATATTCAAATCACAACGCTCCAATTTAAATTTTATACTTATTATTATTATTATTAATTTTGCTATTCTTGTTTTATATAATAAATTCATTTCTTTTACAATGCAATCTTTGCTTTCAGTAGGTAGCATTAGATATAGACCAATTCCTTCTCCTGATACAATTGTTTGTTGGGTTAATGATCAAATCATACCACGATCTGAGTGAATAGATTCTTGAAGGTGTTCTACCAGAGCTAGACGTTGTTAAATACAAATTTAGATTTCAACATTGCACTGAGGTCTTGGCGCCCATTAAAACAACATAGCTTAGGCAAAGGTAAACAGTTACATTTAACACCCAACAGTTTGGGGCAGCAGCCCGTGGCTCATAATCACAAGATTCACGGTCACGTAAAACTACAATCTTCCTTCTTTTTTTGGGGCAGCCAAACCGTTACATTTGTCGCTACCAACATAGGGCTAGCAAAACTGCTACAAAAGTATAAAAAGGGATATGGAAGAGATGGAAGTAACAATAGATATTATTCAAGACAGATCACTTTTCAGAATTATGATAAAAAAATTCAAGGGTTTAGAGAAGAAGGAAAAGAAGAAGCGGGTTAACATCTGGACGGAAGAGAAAAGGAGACAAAGTGAAGTAATGAAGAACTAGTGGAAGGCAAGAAAGGATAAAGGAAATAAGAGACAGTGAATGCAATGGGTTATTTTACGCGCTCCAAAGATGGCCAAAATAGAGGAAAGCAGAAGGAGAAGATGTAGAAGAGGAAGAAAGTGAAAAATACTTAGCTGCGTAAGAGTTGAAAATGAGACTACCATTGGGACTCGAACCTGAATCCTCAGCATGCCGGATAGGTGCGTGAACTGATATCACGAACGGCCGACGCTTGAAGGCAGTTGTTGTTGTTGTTGTACAGTACAACCCCTGTATTACCCTTTCACGAATTGATTGCCGGCTGTCGAGATGGGAACTATTCTTTGTTTACTTGTGTCACACGTCAGCCTGCTTCGTTGACAGGTACAGTTGCGCGAGTAGGATATGACTCAGATCTAGTAGCCTCAGTCATCGTATAACATCTGTCCGTTGTGACATGAGCTCCTGTGACGCAATGCTGCTTGACTTATGTGCAGACCTCATTCTGTCATCACTGTGTCCTCCGCTGTACCGCGCGGGGCTCCTGCTACAATAATCAACAAACACTGGCGCAGCCATGCTCATCGGCAATCAAATGTTAAATGGGTAATACTGTAATCCGTCATCTTTGGGACTGAGGTTATGGTCGGAACGCACAAAAGGTCGGATTATCAGAAAGTACAGAAAATACGGATTTACATTAAAATAAACTCTGAACTCAAGGTAGCGGGGTTCCTTTCCTTCTTTCTTGGTATTTATTTAAATAGAACCACATCCACAAAGCATTGTCAAGCAGTTCAAGTTTAGGCTTTTTCAATGTTTTGCGATTCATAACAGCGTTTTCACCAGCAATCGTCACTGTACTGAACTTAACGGGGTTAGGCTGACTGGTGTCGAACGTGGATCTCAGAGATAGTTGAGCTCAGAATAAAGGTTCCGGCAAGGAACGAACACGAGATCTTTTGAGGGAGTTGAAGTTATAAAAACCCCTAGAGAAAGTATATATTAAATCACTGATGTGATAGGAACTAATGCTGACATTATTTATTAATATAATGCAGGGAATAGTAGTAGAATACCGCATTATTGGGCTGTATGGAGTATACAATTCTGGACTTGAGCACAGAAGTTGGAGCGCTTGACGTTTTGCTAATGACTCCAGAAAAGTGGGAGGAGATTCTTGGAGCCGTGTCAATCTTTGTGACCTACTTAAGTCGTCTGCAGCTGGTCAGGGAGCTAAATAATGGCCAAGTTATTCCCCGTTTGAGAATAGAAACGCTAGTGGAGTGAGGAGCTACCATCGTTATTTAATGATTACTCGTGATTGGAGCAACGCAGTGACATGAGGTTTCCACCCATGTGAATGTTTAGCCGGGAGGCTAATTATCAAGCCATTAAACATTGAAATCGAGGCATATTTAAGGGAATGCGCAAGGACACAGTATATTTGGTGTTAGCGGCGAGATCTGACTAGGTCGCCGGTTTTTTTTAGAGGACGCGGCGTGCCCACGCCATGGCAAAGGCAATTAATATTAATTAATTGGCCGATCGACCCTCGAGCACGCATACAGATATGTGACCAGCGAGGAAAAAGGAACCATATGAGCATTATTTCAAGACCAGAATCATCCTGGGAGAGAAGATGACACTGCGGGGGAATTCGCGGTCTACTTTTTTTCTCTTGAAACGAATATAAGGCATGGACCCTGGACTGAAGAGGTCAGTTGTACCAGACTCTAGCGCGGAGCGTATGCTGCCCGGGTCCAGGAAAAGAACGCGCGCACAAAGACTTGAACATTTTTAGAATTATTAAGTGTATTAGCCGTTCAGTATAAGTATGTACGAGTTAGGAAAGCATCATAAAGAAGTCAGTCGTCAGCAGTCGTCAGTTGTAATCAGTAAACTTTATTAGGCGAAGTGCGCGTTACCGAAGTCGAGAAGGGATGCTCGGACTTCAGCATGAAGAGCCGTGCAGTGAAACATTTATTAATCACATTTATTAAAGACAGTCGTGCCATTTTTGTATAGTCGGCAGTACGAGCGATTGTTATTATGCACATAGGGAAAGTACCGTGTGATAGACAAGCTAGAACATTTGAGAGTAATAATCTGTACAAGTACAATGTACAATGGTTAAGCGCAATATGTAAAATATTGAGTAGGCAGATCTTAGGCTGCTGGCCTGCGCAGAAATGAACTTTATTATGTGAGTGGTGGGATTTCATAGAACACCAATATAATTAACGCTCAGGACGTTATGCAAGCATATTCATGCTAGATCAGGAAGTTTATCGCAGGCTAGAGATGGAGAGACAGTTGGGTGAATCGATAGGAATCCTTAAGCAGATAATCGAGACTTTCAATCAGAATACGGATAGCAGAGAGGAAGCCATCTTCAGCGTCTGCATTCCTGATATCTTGCCAGGGAAATTCAACCAGTAAGAAGTGTAAATAGTGAAGTGATGATCTGTTAAATATCTTTAAAATTAATAGTGTAACAAGTGCTATAAAGTGTTAGGTGTATAAGGAAGCAATAGCCTCAATATGGAAAAGAAAAGTGCCGTGTGTCTTGTGAGGCCTAAGTTATATAAAATGTGTGTTATCAGTGTAAGAATGTCTTGCTAATTATGCAAATGGCAGGCATTAATGGAAGGAATGAGTGGTTGGAGCCACCCGGATAGCCGATGTAAGCACCCAAAAACCATGATTTTATAGCAGTTATAGTATACTGTGTGTTTTGTGATTTCAAAATTATAAAAGATGCCAGTAAGAGTCAGTATTAGGAGGGAGAACCTCAAATTATTAGTGTTGTTGTGTTGATTTTAGTAAAGTTGAGATGTCTTTTGTACATCATTGAGTGGATAAATAGTTACCACTATTGTAAATGGCAATTCAGTTATATAAAACTTAACGTAACGGACACGGATGTTCGGTTATTAAAATGGTTACGTTGTGTCGGGTTATTGTAATTCATGTCAGTAATAATAATAATAATAATAATAATAATAATAATAATAATAATAATAATAATAATAATAATAATAATAAGGAATAAACGAATACATCAGGGAAAAATATTGTAAGCAAAATATATATGCTAATTGGAACATTTATCTACCCAAGCAGCAATATGACACATGAAGGGCCAAGAAAAGCAATTTAATATCAGAGAATATTGTAATAAGGGTATATTATGCAAGAACCAAGGGAATGGAAGTGTTTAATAGTGAATTGAATTTGCAGCTTGTGAATAAGCTTGTAGAGTAATTGATAGATTTATCTTACTAATTAAAGAATGAGATCATAGCATAAAGGTCAGGGAGCCAGGTAGTCTATCGACGTGTGAAATCTCGTATAGCCTAGGGCGTACAGAGATATTTATTATTTGCCAGAGTGTATTTAGTGATGTACCCTAACTCTGAGGATGGATATGGAATGTTCCGGGTTCGAATCCTGTGGTATATGAGAGGATAACAATGGAAACCTCTGCATAATACCTGATCGACCGAGAACTTGTTATTGAAATGATTCAGCTCTTGAGAAGCGAATCTAATTGGCGGCAGCATGTGCCTGACCGTAGCAGTTATTAAGATGCCGGCTAGCCAGTTCGACCAGTGTTTGATGAATCTCGCTCCTTCATATAATGAAATGGACCTATTGAGGCCAGTTATTAATCTCCTAAGGTTAGGAATAAATATTTAAACACGTCCATCACCCGTCTTGCATACCATTCAGTTTAAATCATATGGGATATGTGGGTCAGTGAGACTGCACTATTGTATTTAGAAATCTGGTTACTGCTTGGAGATAAAAGCCTGGAGTCAGGAGGGACGGCGCACGTGTTGTGACCGCTCGGCTCCGTTCCATTGTATACGAGTAAGCTCTGAGGGGCAGAGTTTTAAAACGACCCGTGAAGGTTGACATTTAAAAGGAACAGATTTGGAGACCCTGTTTGTAAGAAAAGAGTCAGTGTTGTATTGTATAATGTAATTGTGTGGTTTGAAACACATTGATAATTAAAGATCATCCTGATGATTTAATATTTAGCAAACTTATGAGTGTTGGAATTTACATTTTTTTACTGACAGTCTTACTTAGCTCTGGAGCTCGGTGCCAGATGCCATAGGCTATGCCACGCAAGGGTAGCATAAAATATCGTCCGACACAGCGGTAACAGAATTCTGAAGTTGAAATCACAACGGCATACAGTGGAACTGTAGAAAGTGGAACTGTAGAAAAGGGAATTGTAAGGGTATATTTACATATAATTGTGGAGTTGCAAGTGAATTTGTTGTGCAACCCATAAATTGGCTAATGCATGGTAAGGCATTTTGGTGGGAAGAGAGAAGCAAAACACAAAGGTACACATAATGTAAATTAAGAGGTGTTGAGAATAAACAATTAATCTTGTGAAATAAAAGAGGTCACAGCAGGTGACTTAAGATTATAAGTACAGTTTATATGTAATTTACATGTGCATCAGCGCACTTGAGAGTGAATTTGATATCAATCTCAGGGTAAATGATTGAATAATCACATGGATTTAATAGGATAAAGAGTGAATATTTAGTGGATTGTGAGAGTAATTTTGCTTTGTTTGTATGATATTTGTTGGGATTGTGTTTTTATGTGTTTGAAGCCATGATTTAGAACTGAATTAAAGTCTTTAGAATAGAGTTGTGCTTGGGGAGCGTGATAGCGCAGTGGCTAAGCTGCTCGTCTTTCACCCGGACGGCCGGGGTTCGAATCCGGTGACAGCGGGGTGGAATTTTCACCTGAAAAATCACGTGGCGTCAGGAAGGGCATCCGGCCTTACATCCCCGGCCAAAACCAAAATGAGCCTGGTTGGCTCCGGCGACCCCAATTAATTGGGAAAAGCCGAAGGAAGAAGAAGAAGAAGAAGAATAGAGTTGTGCTTTATCATTGTAGAGTTGATACCTTTTAGTCTCAGATCAACATATGCAACTGCTCAGTGGGAGGACGGTACACGCCTGAGAACTGATGCTAGCTGGAGGCAGAAGCATGTTTTCCATGGAGATTACTCACATGGGTATATGGAGATTGATGTCCTGTACAGTGATTTGAGCTATAGGTACAACTTAAGTCGGTCTAGATCTAGTGCAAACAACTCTATTAAATTAACGAATAAAATGAATTAGGGGGATGACAGCACCTAACCTTAGCTAAGCTCCGATACAAACAATATCAATTTTGATAAACACCTTATGCTTACCATGATCCAGGTAACATGGGGCGGTATTATTCTATCGTGGAATCGCCTCATTAGTGCAATAGGTATATCTTGGCATTGCAAGACCTGATCTTCATTATTAAAGCATGCGATATCTGCTTCAATTTATCATGTCGCTCGTGTGTGAGGCAAAGCATGACCTTCTCTTATTCATCATGGCAAGACCCAAGTGGGGCATTTGACAGTACAACCGAGTCCTTGGATGGTTGCTGCGATGTCTTACGAGGCCAAACCATATTTTATTTATCATGGCGCCCAACGTGGGGCTTATGGGATTTAGGAAAACCCCATAGATTTTTATGGTATTTCATGGGGAATACCATAATAATATTTTTTTGGCTCAAAATGTGTTTGAGTGATTTTTGAGTTCAGTAGGCTTTTGAAGTAACGCAGAATCTCTCTATTGAGAAGAGAATTACCCAAGGGTATGAGCGCTACGCACCCAATCCACAATTTATCCAAAAATCCAAAGTTTTAGTACAATCTTGCAATATGTGTACAGTGCCTTGTATTTCTCCTCAAAACGAATCCACACATGTTTCCAGGAAGCCTGCCTGTATCTCAAAGTGTTTTGTTGTAAGAATGGCTGGTACGGAGGGAATTTTGCAGGGAATTGCAGAGTTAAAACTGCATTTTGACAATGTTAATGAACAGAATAAGCTGGAAGCCAAGGCTTTCCAGGATGAAATAAACAGTCGTTTAGATGCCAATCAGGAGGCAATTAATGCAAATCAGGTTGAAATGAATAATAACCAGATTGAATTGAGTAATCGTTTAGATGCTAATCAGTTGGCAATTAATGCTAATCAGGTTGAAATAAACAACCGATTGGATGCAAATAAGGCAGAAATAAATGATAAGCTAGGTCAAATGCAAGAAACAATTAAGACCGAAGTAACAGAAACCGTTGTAAGCATTATATCAGAAATGCAGGTTAAGACCGATAAGCGTTTCGAGGCTATAGAAGCCAAACTTGAAAGTAATTTACAGGCATGTAAGCACGCGCAGGATGAAACCAACAGTAGGTTAGATGCTCTGTCTAATGACATTATGGATATTAAAATCCAAAATGAGGCGAATCTCGAACGCCAAGCGAAACAGTTTTCAGAATTTACTAGAACGGTAGATCAGAGATTAGAAGAGAACGACAGTAAATGGGACGAGAAGATGAAAGGTTATGCTAGAGTGATTAACGGGGATCTAAAGAAGCAGGATCAGAACATATTAGATCAATGTCAGGAAATAGGAGAGATTAAGGCTATCGCTAACGAAAGTAAAGAGCTGGTAGGCAACATGAAGGGTCAAATGAGCCAAGTTCATCAAGAACTGGACCAAATTCAAAGCGACATTGTTATCGTTAACAAAAGACAAGAGGAAAACAGAGGGGAAATCGTTAAGGTCCGGAATGAAATATCAAAGGTCAATGGACACATCCAAGAGGAAATTAAAGGGTTGAGAGAAGAACTCGAAGTGAGAGAAGGCCAGAAGACAGAGGCAAGCGACAAGACCCTTGCTCAAATCAAGGAAGATGTAGAGGATGAAATCTCCCATATCAAGCAAAGCCTGAAGGAAGATAAGAAAAAAATATTTCAATTGGCAGAAGAAAATAGAGATAGGCTTAGCAGAATAGAAAAAGAGGTAATTACTCGATTGGAAAGAGCAGAAATTCGCTACAATCAAATGGAGACTAGGATAATCGCACCGGAGGAAACCATAATGAAAGATCCTAAGTCAAGTGAAGGCAGCGTGGAAGATATGAGGAAAACCAGGTGGGCAGATTTAGAAACCCAACCTATAATAAGGAATGCTACAGGCCCAGGCGAAAGTACTTATATGACGCCAGGTGCACCAGTTGCAGCCTCTACGCCGCATGAAAATGCTATGCACACCCAAGTGATAAACGTAATTAGAGCAAGCGAAGAGAAACCAAGAAAATTCTCAGGTAGCCATTGTAATATGACACCGAAGTATTGGTTGAAGGAAGTGTCTGAATATTTGAACGATGCGTGGATACCACAGGAGCGCAGGCTACGAGCCATAGAGAAACGAACGGAGGGGGAATGTGCGTTATGGTTTCGCAGTTTCCGTTATACCTTCGATACTGTCGAGGAGTTTCGGGAAGCTTTTTTGAAGCGGTACTGGGATCCAATCACACAACAGAATTTACGATTGGATTTGTATTCGAAAAGATACAGCACCAACAATCCAACGAAATACGCAGAATTTTTCATATCTCAGATGTGTCGGTTCAAGGAACTTGACCAAAAACCTAGCGAGCTGGAGCTATGTATTGCTATTGCCAAGCAGCTTCCTTATGAAATCCAAAGGCTGCTGATGTCGGCAAATGCAAAAACCGCAATGGAAATGTAGGTAGTTCTTAGGCAACTAGACCTCACGACATCCAATACTATGCGTCAGAATCGAACCGTGGAACAGGTATACGTGACCAACACGCAGACTGACCAGTACCAAGCTCCGAAAAGTAATAAAGCTACTAGCACTGAAACGTTAGATTCCAACGGACGTCAATGGGAACATGAACCCAGAAGATGACAGCCGAAGTATAAAGGGAATGCTGCTAGAGGAAGAGGAGGCTGAAATTCTTGGAATCAACAGAATACAAGGGGTAGACCGTACAAAAATAATGGAGGTAACAATGGCCAAGAAGGCAACAATAGGAATTGGAGACCCCAGGAAAGAAGACGTAACTTTGATGACGAGGTAGAGGAACGTTATCACGCTTCATTGCAATACCTCAATGAAAGGGGAGAAGAACCCCAGAAGCAACAAGTCCGCTGGCAAGAAACTATGCAAAATAGGACGTCGCCAGACAGATATGGAGACGGAGCCAAAAGTTTGGAGTTACAGCGCAGTGAACAGGAGAGAAGAAATTCTAAGGGGACGGGCGCTGTAGAAAAAAAAACTCCAAAATTAGAAGAATTTGAGAATGATGGATGGAACATCATCAACAACATCATTAATTGGATAGCCAAACCGGAAGAGTTAATCGAGGATACAGGTGGATCACAGGTCTTGGTCAAAAGAGAATTGCCCATTATATTAGTAAGAGTGGCAGGGTTGAAGATAAGAAGTCTGTTAGACACGGGTTCAACGGTGTGTCTTATGACACAAGCTTTGTATAATGAGATAGCCCAGAGAGAAAATGTTTTGAAAATACCTATCTCAAGTGTCAAAATAAAAGGTGTCATTCCAGACAAAACGATGATATGCAAATATCAGGTATTCCTAGATTTTCAGATAGGAGGCTCTATTTTTTCACAGAGTTTTCTACTAGTAAACAAACTGCCTTTTAACCTTATTATTGGGGCAGAGTTTATAAGGGAATACAGAGTGGTAATAGACCTATCACAGGACAGAGTTATGTTCCGTGTGAACGAGGAAGCCGAGGGCTTAGAGGTCTCACTCAATCAAAATGAACCAGGGACAGATGAACAAGTATGGCATACATACAGAGACGTGCCTGAGGAAGAAGTGTTAGCTATTGAGCAGTTAGAAGATGAACTGAAAACACTAGCCGCAGACATGGAGAAAGATCTGGAACCCGAACTGGAAGAACATATTTCGGAAAAACTAGAAGAAGCGAAAATTGGTCCAAGAGATAAAGTAAATTTAAAGAAATTATTATTGGAACAGAAGGAAGTCTTTGACTCGAGACCTGGTCGTATAAAGAACTTCACTTATGCTTTCCAAGTTAGTGACTGGACACCATTTAGGCAGAAACCCTACCCTATAGCCAAAAAGCACTATGCTAAGGTCAAAGAAGCAATTCAGGAGATGTTGGAGGCCGGTGTTATTGAGAAAACACCCACGCCTTATGTAAGCCCATTGGTAATCGTACCTAAGACAGACGGGACTGTCAGAGTATGCCTGGATCTGAGACATTTAAATATGAAGGTAATTCCGGAATTCGACCAAGAGCCACCTATTAAAGAAATCCTCAGAAAATTTAAAGGGAAGGCCATATTTACAAATTTAGATATTACTTCGAGCTTTCACCATCTTGAATTGGAGAAGAAAACTAGTCTGTTGACAGGATTTATGTTTGATCAACATACATACACGTTTTTAATGTTACCTTTTGGTTTGAAAACAGCTGGTTCAGCTTTGATAAGAGCGTTAGATCGCAATCTATCAGATGATATTAAAGAGTGTACCATCAGATACGTAGACGACATTCTACTCACATCAGATTCTCTGGAGGAGCACATGAGAGACCTGAAGAAGTTGCTGGATAACCTTCGAGAAGCTAATTTTAAGGTTAATATCAAGAAATCGCACTTCTGTCAGAGGGAAGTTAAATTCCTAGGGCACGTTATCGATGCAAATGGAGTTAAACCAAATCCAGAGAAATTAGAGGTAATTCGAAATTTTCCTCGACCCACGAAAGTTAAGCACGTCCGACAGTATTTGGGAGTAATTGGATTCTTTTCGAACCACTGCCCAAACTATACTACTACTGTGGCACCCCTGCAGGATCTATTGAAGAAAAGCGGCAGGTGGAATTGGACAGAGCAATGTCAGGAAGAATTCGTGAGGTCAAAACAAATGCTTTTGGAATACGTGAAGCTGGGATACCCTGATTATACCCAGAAGTTCATAATACAGACGGATGCATCACTTGTTGGGATAGGAGCGATGCTGTTCCAAGAAAATGTTGATAGGCCCGAAAAGAAAGTTTTTATTGCCTTTATAAGTAGGAGGTTGAAGGCCCATGAGAAAAATTACACGATCACGGAGATAGAGTTGCTCGCAATTCTGTACGCATTGCAGTACTGGCGCAAACTCATCTATGGCTTTCAAATAGTCCTCAGAACAGACCATAAAGTTTTAACATTTTTGTTAAAGACGGACTTGTCTAGCCAGAGGTTGACAAGATGGTCCCTGTATATTCAACAGTTCAATGTGGAAATAGAATACAGTCCATGGATAGAGAACGTAATACCGGACATATTAAGCCGATACCCAAGAGAAGAGGAAACTTTAGCTGTCCAGATTGAAAATCGAGATCAGAAGACCTTAGATGACTTGAAGAATCTTACCAACCTACAAAGTGAAGACCCGTGGTTGAAGATGATGATTGATTACTTCGAGGGACGCTTAGCAAGGGGAACGGCAATATACAGAGAGGCAGAGACGTTATCAACAGATTATGTATCGTACAATCAGATGCTACACAAGTGGGATGATGTAGATCATACACGTCAAAGAATTGTTATTCCTGCATCTTTGCAGAGAAGATTGGTATGGCTAGCACACAGAGCGTTTGGACATCCTGGTATAGACAAAATAACTGCTCTATTGAAAGAAGCATTCATTTGGCCAAAGTTAAGAGAAACTGTGAGATGCTATTAGGACATGCGATTTGTGCCAAAGGGTAAAGACAAATCCCTTTTTAATGAGACAACGACCCATTCCGTTGTTACCAGAGAAGCCAATCAGCTATTGAGTGTAGACAATTTTGGACCACTGCCTATAGCACGTAGAGGCAATAGACATATTTTTGTATCCATGGATGTATTCTCAAAAATGGTGGTATTATGCCCCATACAGAAGACCAGCTCAAAGCAGGTATTGAAACACCTGAAAGAGAGAGTTATTCCGATACTTGGAAAACCGGATAACCTACTCTCAGACCATGGGAGTTGTTTTACTAGCGCAGAATTTCGTCGGGAATTGGAAAATCTAGGAATTAGGCAGATTTTATCTACCATTCGCCATCCTGAGGCAAGTCCAGTTGAGCGTGTAATGAGAGAGATACAGAAGTACATGAAAATTTACTGCTCTGAAGAGAACTGGAAATGGATCGATTTCTTGGATGTAATAGAATACTGCATAAATAATACTGTGCATGAGGCGACAGGTCAGGTGCCCGTGACTCTACATTTGGATCAGAGACCGGAGAGACCATGGACTGGTGTTATTCCATTACCTGTAGACGCACAGCCAGGACGAGAATTGAGGATCCAACGAACCTTCGAATATCTCCAGGCACAGGCAGAGAGACGCCAGAGAAGAAATCGTGCGAAGCGATATCACAGACCGCTTCTCATTGGAGAAAAAGTGTTAGTCAGGAAGCCAGCCAGTTCAGATCCAGAAGCACTGAAGTATAAAAAGTTCATTTTCGGATATCACGGCCCGTTCGAGGTGATAAGAGACCTACAGAATAATGCATATAGGATAAGGCATTTAGAAACAGGAAACGAGGTCGTTATGAATGCAGCCAACCTCAAAATTTATTATTCACCAGAGGAATTTGATGAACAAGAGGAAGTAATAGCAGCGCACACCCAAATGGACGTGGACAGCAAAGTCAGCCAGGCAGTCAGGCTTGAAGGTTCACGCAGCGGGACAGAAAGTGAGACGAGCAGCTTGTTCAAAGAAGGGAGCAGACGGCCCGAGTGCCAGTGTCTGCGACTGCTTTACAAAGACATGGTCGAGGTCGCTAGGGAGGTTGAAGCAATGAATGAAACCCTCCGTCGAGAGAATGCACGTCTGAAGGCTGAGCTCAGAGTGGAAGGGGGAAGCAGACAGACTCACTCGCACCCAGGCGAGGTGAAGGACCCCTAGTGTAAACACAGACGGTTGAGACAGTCAGCCAGTGACTTACAGGTCACTTGCAATTGACTTCTATAAGTTTTGCAAGGGGAATATGAACCCAACGGGGTTAGGCTGACTGGTGTCGAACGTGGATCTCAGAGATAGTTGAGCTCAGAATAAAGGTTCCGGCAAGGAACGAACACGAGATCTTTTGAGGGAGTTGAAGTTATAAAAACCCCTAGAGAAAGTATATATTAAATCACTGATGTGATAGGAACTAATGCTGACATTATTTATTAATATAATGCAGGGAATAGTAGTAGAATACCGCATTATTGGGCTGTATGGAGTATACAATTCTGGACTTGAGCACAGAAGTTGGAGCGCTTGACGTTTTGCTAATGACTCCAGAAAAGTGGGAGGAGATTCTTGGAGCCGTGTCAATCTTTGTGACCTACTTAAGTCGTCTGGAGCAGGTCAGGGAGCTAAATAATGGCCAAGTTATTCCCCGTTTGAGAATAGAAACGCTAGTGGAGTGAGGAGCTACCATCGTTATTTAATGATTACTCGTGATTGGAGCAACGCAGTGACATGAGGTTTCCACCCATGTGAATGTTTAGCCGGGAGGCTAATTATCAAGCCATTAAACATTGAAATCGAGGCATATTTAAGGGAATGCGCAAGGACACAGTATATTTGGTGTTAGCGGCGAGATCTGACTAGTTCACCGGGGTTTTTTAGGGGACGCGGCGTGCCCACGCCATGGCAAAGGCAATTAATATTAATTAATTGGCCGATCGACCCTCGAGCACGCATACAGATATGTGACCAGCGAGGAAAAAGGAACCATATGAGCATTATTTCAAGACCAGAATCATCCTGGGAGAGAAGATGACACTGCGGGAGAATTCGCGGTCTACTTTTTTCTCTTGAAACGAATATAAGGCATGGACCCTGGACTGAAGAGGTCAGTTGTACCAGACTCTAGCGCGGAGCGTATGCTGCCCGGGTCCAGGAAAAGAACGCGCGCACAAAGACTTGAACATTTTTAGAATTATTAAGTGTATTAGCCGTTCAGTATAAGTATGTACGAGTTAGGAAAGCATCATAAAGAAGTCAGTCGTCAGCAGTCGTCAGTTGTAATCAGTAAACTTTATTAGGCGAAGTGCGCGTTACCGAAGTCGAGAAGGGATGCTCGGACTTCAGCATGAAGAGCCGTGCAGTGAAACATTTATTAATCACATTTATTAAAGACAGTCGTGCCATTGTTGTATAGTCGGCAGTACGAGCGATTGTTATTATGCACATAGGGAAAGTACCGTGTGGTAGACAAGCTAGAACATTTGAGAGTAATAATCTGTACAAGTACAATGTACAATGGTTAAGCGCAATATGTAAAATATTGAGTAGGCAGATCTTAGGCTGCTGGCCTGCGCAGAAATAAACTTTATTATGTGAGTGGTGGAATTTCATAGAACACCAATATAATTAACGCTCAGGACGTTATGCAAGCTTATTCATGCTAGATCAGGAAGTTTATCGCAGGCTAGAGATGGAGAGACAGTTGGGTGAATCGATAGGAATCCTTAAGCAGATAATCGAGACTTTCAATCAGAATACGGATAGCAGAGAGGAAGCCATCTTCAGCGTCTGCATTCCTGATATCTTGCCAGGGAAATTCAACCAGTAAGAAGTGTAAATAGTGAAGTGATGATCTGTTAAATATCTTTAAAATTAATAGTGTAACAAGTGGTGTAAAGTGTTAGGTGTATAAGGAAGCAATAGCCTCAATATGGAAAAGAAAAGTGCCGTGTGTCTTGTGAGGCCTAAGTTATATAAAATGTGTGTTATCAGTGTAAGAATGTCTTGCTAATTATGCAAATGGCAGGCATTAATGGAAGGAATGAGTGGTTGGAGCCACCCGGATAGCCGATATGAGCACCCAAAAACCATGATTTTATAGCAGTTATAGTATACTGTGTGTTTTGTGATTTCAAAATTATAAAAGATGCCAGTAAGAGTCAGTATTAGGAGGGAGAACCTCAAATTATTAGTATTGTTGTGTTGATTTTAGTAAAGTTGAGATGTCTTTTGTACATCATTGAGTGGATAAATAGTTACCACTATTGTAAATGGCAATTCAGTTATATAAAACTTAACGTAACGGACACGGATGTTCGGTTATTAAAATGGTTACGTTGTGTCGGGTTATTGTAATTCATGTCAGTAATAATAATAATAATAATAATAATACTAATAATAATAAAGGGAATAAACGAATACATCAGGGAAAAATGTTGTAAGCAAAATATATATGCTAATTGGAACATTTATCTACCCAAGCAGTAATATGATACATGAAGGGCTAAGAAAAGCAATTTAATATCAGAGAATATTGTAATAAGGGTATATTATGCAAGAACCAAGGGAATGGAAGAGTTTAATAGTGAATTGAATTTGCAGCTTGTGAATAAGCTTGTAGAGTAATTGATAGATTTATCTTACTAATTAAAGGATGAAATCATAGCATAAAGGTCTGGGAGCCTGGTAGTCTATCGACGTGTGAAATCTCGTATAGCCTAGGGCGTACAGAGATATTTATTATTTGCCAGTGTGTATTTAGTGATGTACCCTAACTCTGAGGATGGATATGGAATGTTCCGGGTTCGAATCCTGTGGTATATGAGAGGATAACCATGGAAACCTCTGCATAATACCTGATCGACTGAGAACTTTTTATTGAAATGATTCAGCTCTTGAGAAGCGAATCTAATTGGCGGCAGCATGTGCCTGACCGTAGCAGTTATTAAGATGCCGGATAGCCAGTTCGACCAGTGTTTGATGAATCTCGCTCCTTCATATAATGAAATGGACCTATTGAGGCCAGTTATTAATCTCCTAAGGTTAGGAATAAATATTTAAACACGTCCATCACCTGTCTTGCATACCATTCAGTTTAAATCATATGGGATATGTGGGTCAGTGAGACTGCACTATTGTATTTAGAAATCTGGTTACTGCTTGGAGATAAAAGCCAGGAGTCAGGAGGGACGCGCACGTGTTGTGACCGCTCGGCTCCGTTCCATTGTATACGAGTAAGCTCTGAGGGGCAGAGTTTTAAAACGACCCGTGAAGGTTGACATTTAAAAGGAACAGATTTGGAGACCCTGTTTGTAAGAAAAGAGTCAGTGTTGTATTGTATAATGTAATTGTGTGGTTTGAAACACATTGATAATTAAAGATCATCCTGATGATTTAATATTTAGCAAACTTATGAGTGTTGGAAGTTACATTTTTTTACTGACAGTCTTACTTAGCTCTGGAGCTCGGTGCCAGATGCCATAGGCTATGCCACGCAAGGGTAGCATAAAATATCGTCCGACACAGCGGTAACGGAATTCTGAAGTTGAAATCACAACGGCATACAGTGGAACTGTAGAAAGTGGAACTGTAGAAAAGGGAATTGTAAGGGTATATTTACATATAATTGTGGAGTTGCAAGTGAATTTGTTGTGCAACCCATAAATTGGCTAATGCATGGTAAGGCATTTTGGTGGGAAGAGAGAAGCAAAACACAAAGGTACACATAATGTAAAGTAAGAGGTGTTGAGAATAAACAATTAATCTTGTGAAATAAAAGAGGTCACAGCAGGTGACATAAGATTATAAGTACAGTTTATATGTAATTTACATGTGCATCAGCGCACTTGAGAGTGAATTTGATATCAATCTCAGGGTAAATGATTGAATAATCATATGGATTTAATAGGATAAAGAGTGAATATTTAGTGGATTGTGAGAGTAATTTTGCTTTGTTTGTATGATATTTGTTGGGATTGTGTTTTTATGTGTTTGAAGCCATGATTTAGAACTGAATTAAAGTCTTTAGAATAGAGTTGTGCTTTATCATTGTAGAGTTGATACCTTTTAGTCTCAGATCAAAATATGCGACTGCTCAGTGGGAGGACGGTACACGCCTGAGAACTGATGCTAGCTGGAGGCAGAAGCATGTTTTCCATGGAGATTACTCACATGGGTACAGTACATGATCCAATGTCTTTCTGATTTCTTCTCCTATCTTTTATTGTCGTAACGCCTACATTGAGTTCCTTGGCAATTTTTGTAGCGATTCCTCTTTGTCCAGTCTTCGTAGCACTGCTAATTTTATGAAAGAGTAACGTGTTTACGTTTCAGTCGTGACATGTTGAAAAAACACACACAACTGGACAGTACACACAACGTACAGTAAACAAGTTACTGTACAGTTCTGTAACGAACACAGAAGAACAATTTCGTAAAACCAACGAACAGTAAGCCCTAAAAACTTCACAGTGCGGTACACTGTACAAAACACGACGACAGAAACGATACGAGTTTTTTTTAATCGTATGGATTTCAGTGCCGGGAATGTCCGAGGACATGTTCGGCTCGCCTGAGTCTGTAGCACAAGTTCCGTTCAATTTCAAGTAGTTCCAACTTTCGCTATAAAGATTTCAATGCTACCTAGTGGTGAACGTTGGAACTTTGATAGAGCGTTCCGACGAAATCTAACCTAACAATTTAGCTGCACACAAGTTTAGTCTGTGGAAGGATCTTTAACATGCCATAAACCTATGGCATGGGACCGCCGGCTTTGCTTCCCCTCCGAAGGAAGGCATACGGAAGGATTTTTAAGGCTCTTAAAAATACCGACGACGTCGGCCGTGTTTGAACCCGCTATCTCGGGCACAGCAGTTCAGCATGCTACCAACTACGCCATCGAAGCCCAGAGATGACGGAGCACTAAAACGGACAAGTGATAACAACAAGTAGGCCTACTATAGGATTTTTTATTATGGATACTCGAGTTTAGGCCTTAATTACAACCAAAGCAACAGACCTATTGAAAAACGAGTTATAACAATATTTTCCGTGTTTAATTCTGCGTTAGACTATATAAGCCAATTATTTTCAAGTTTATTAATTATATATTTATTTGTGGTTGTATGAAAAATTGTCCGTGTTTTTGACGTCTTTTCTAGGAACCGCTCACTTAAAACTATATACATGGAAAACTACTTGGCCGACGGTAATTACATTTTTATATATGATAGGCACAAGTATTGGTAGTGCAAATCTCAAGTTTCAATTTTTTTCAACTACCCAATAAAAATTTCTTATACTTTTTCTGACGTAACGTTTTCTCAGCCCAGGATAAACGTACAGCAGGAAACTTGGTCTCATTTTGAAGCTCTCATTCGTGATTATCGGAAACTACGACCACAGTAAATGTACAGTGTGATGACGAATCTATGAAGAGTAATATTAATGGGAGGTTTAGTGCGTTCAGGCCCGTGCGATTAAAAGCGGGCGAGCAGGTGAATTCGAATGCAGCGTTGCCGGGCAGTTGTGTAATGCAATGCGAGTGACCTGGCTATGTCCACATGCTATTTTCAGTCTTCCTGTTTACTACTTATATGCCATATCACATCACATCACATCACATCCAAATGCCTCAGAGACCACCATTGTCGGAGGACGAACTTGCGCTAACATATTACAAAATGGCAGAAGTATGGAAGCAATGAATATTTTATGACGAGAAGCCTTGCTTACCGTTTCTCCTGAACTCTGGAAACAATGTATTAAACACGCTTAAAGAATTGAATACCACTACTTGGAGATAGATGGCCTGTCTGAAATTGTCCCTCATTTCGAGCAGGTCATAATTAACATGAATGCCAGCAGTTCTGATTAATCGGAACAGAGCCATTCTTCAGACGAAGAATACTGACTGAATTAAATATTGTAAAGATATTATGTAAATAATGTAGATAGCCCATGTAAAAATGGTGTAGTCTGACATTTCCAAATTAAGAATTGAAGGTCTAAAGCCCTTATGTGAAAAAGGTGATGGGAAATGAAATTTGTACGAGGAAAGAAAATAAAAGGTTGAAAGGAAACTTAAAGCAGTGTTCGTTCGTTGCGAGCCGCGACGACTGCAACTTAACGCGGCAACGCTGCACCGGATTTCACGAGCCCGCTCGCTTTTAATCGCAAGGGCCGGAACGCACAAAACCTCCCATTAATATTACTCTTCATAAATTCGTCATCACACTGTACGTTCACAGTGGTCGTAGTTTCCGATAATCACGAATGAGAGCTTCAAAATGAGACCAAGTTGCCTGCTGTACGTTTATCCTGGGCTGAGAAAACGTTACGTCAGAAAAAGTATAAGAACTTTTTATCGGGTAGTTGAAAAAATTGAAACTTGAGATTTGCACTACCAATACTTGTGCCTATCACATATAGAAATTTAATTACCCTCAGCCGAATAGTTTTCCATGTATATAGTTTTAAGTGAGCGGTTCCAAGAAAAGACATCAAAAACTCGGACAATTTTTCATACAACCACAAATAAATAAATAATTAATAAACTTGAAAATAATTGGCTTATATAGTCTAACGCAGAATTAAACAAGGAAAATATTGGTATAACTCGTTTTTCAATAGGTCTGTTGGTTTGGTTGTAATTAAGGCCTAAACTCGAGTATCCATAATAAAAAAATCCGATAGTAGCTGTAAGCGCGACGGGTAGTGAGTCACCGCTACTAGTCGGGGCAAGTTCGGCTCGAGCAATCAATCAATCAATCAATCAATCAATCAATCAATCAATCAATCAATCAATCAATCAATCAATCAATAAGTATTGTCATTTAACAACTTATCGTTGTATTAGACTACGTCACATTGTTAAAAATACATTTTCAATTTACAATAAAATCACAAAGTTATGTATAATATATTAGAAGTATTATTACCAACTTACTGAATTCTATAAAATAAGAATAAAATAACACGAATACAGTAAGAAGAAGTTGATCTTCTATAGTCCATCTGGGTAGAGTGTAATTTTCTCTTCAAATTCGACCAAAGTGTAAATACTGCTGTTAATGAGCCATCGCTTAATGGAAGCTTTGAACATGTTTATAGACTCCTGCTGTAGTTGTGTTGGTAGTTTGTTGAAGATTTTAATTCCATAGCACGATCGGATAAACCGGAGCGGTGGAGCAGCGGAGAGCGGACGAGAGGGGTTCTACTGTATTTAGATACTTGGACATCGTGATTATTTCAGCCCCCATGTACTTGAGTATATGTATATATGTATAATTTGTCTCATAGCCTGCGTTTTAATGTGGCTTTGTACTAGTGTGCGTATTTTTAGCTGAGGTGAGTATTCAGAAGTAGTCTGCCGTGGCCTTAAGATAGGAACCATCAGGCCATTCTTCTTGAGTAGACATGAAAAACCACGGAAAATTGCTTCTAGGATGGCAGAGTTGAGAATCAGATCTGCCTCACGAGGCTGAGTTTTTCCCATTCCAGCCTTCAGACCAGAGTTACATTTTTTGGCAGAGCCAGGGATCGAATCCGGACCTCTGAGGTGACACCAACATGTGGTCTACTTAACAAATGTGGACATTATAAATCACAACTGAAATATTTGATACTTGAATAATACTAGGATCATAAATTCAGGCAATGAAAACGCAATGGTTATACATTACACCATCACTACGTCAACAATAATCAGTAATGATTAACCAGGAAGTGTCGAGCTGCGCTAATAGTACGGTACAATTAGTCCTAAAAACGGCCGAACCTCAACATCCAAAGTAAAAGTTTCCCTCCAAGCCCAAATTGTTCTATACAGTCCATATGTAGTTCGGTAAAAAAAAGTCACACCATTTTGAGCGTCGGGTTTGGGGAGGGAGGGGGGGGGGAAGAAGTTGGTAAATTAGTAGTTTTTATCAGTTTTTCTTAAATATTTCGAAAAATATTCGGTTTAGCGCAAAATGTGTCATTTACAAAAATAATCTACATTAAATTGCGAACACAAAAGGTTACACAAAAGGTCCTATGCATAATCTTGCTAAAGTGAACGGTTCCAGAGTTACGGAGGGTGCGAAAGTAGCAATTTTTCGTATTTTTTTTAGATTTTTTGTAAAAATGAAATTATAACTACTATGTAAACAGAAATAACTAAACAATTTCATTAAAGAGTATTATTGTACAATCGTATTGTAGTCCAAAAGAGGCTGAGGCACCACAAAGGGTTAGAAGCGTAAAAATACTGGGAACAAAAACCGGTTTAGTACAAGCACGGCCGCCAGTACAAAGCCGTGTGTAAGGGGCCGGTCGACATCCTCCACCCTGCACCGGCCGCCTGCCCCTCCCACGCACACACTATCTCATCTACTCTCTTTCCCTCATTCGTATTGGGAGACCCGTTGAATGCGTTTGTTATTTCCAGTGAAGTTCTGCTGTCATTTTTTATTGATCGTCTTTAGAATACTGTGCCAACTATGTGGTTATACTGTGACAGATCTTGGATCTGCACAGGCACTCCTCATCAATAATCATTATATTAATTTAATCATCTCATTTTGATATCAAGCAATTCACCGTATTACTTATTGTCGTCCGCGCCATTACCTCATATATTATGTTAATTATTAGTAAAAGGGATATGCATATTGTTTAGATGATGTAAATTAGTCGGAAAGTGCCAAGTTAGGGATTACAAAAAAGCAGCCAGGCTATTGACTGATGGGCTAGGGCTCATTACGAAGCAGGTATCGCTACTGTGTACGAGATGAAGGTTATTGATATAATTTTATTCCTTTGTATGGGATTCCCTTGGATTTTCTACGCTGCAGAAGGATTACCTGAAGGTTGGATCCGCTGTAATTTGACTGCTCGCGACATAAATGAAGGCATAAAGTAGCGACACGGACTACAGTCGAACTAATGCGACATAAAGATTGGAAATCAAGAGTGATCTAAATGGCGATGACACGCTGTACACAAACTTTTTGGTTCAATGAAAATTACACCGTATGGGAAAGTGCAAGCCAACATAGCTCTTCGTACGAAATTCTAGTCTTCAACGACCCCAAAGCTGACCCCAGTGCAGTGGCTGACGCTGGAAAGCATTTCCATCTTGCGATGTTTAGAGCCAAGAATACTGAAGATCAAGATTGTTTTCGCTACCAGTGTTACTTGCAGGTTATTGCAAAGTAGGCTATACAATCATTGTTCAAGTTGGCTGCAATTCCCCCCACTTCGGCAGCATCCAGGCAGCATTCATTTAGAACCAACCACCAGGTGCAGCAGTGGCTGAATGAGAAGAAGAATCCGCTCGAGTGGGGGTGGAAGAAGATTGGCGAACACCTGAGACCAATTACTACAGCACGTCCTGCAGCGCCCCAGGAATTTCTTTCCCTCATAGTGTGCGCTTGCAAAGACGAATGCGTCCGTAATTGCGAGTGCAGGAAGAGTGGTCTTAACTGCTCGAGCATATGCGGTAATTGCTCAGGTCTAGGATGTGATAACAGGGACACGAACATCATAGACGAAGATATTGAACAGGAAAGTGCTTTGTTTGAAGAGGACTGAATACTGATGAATAGCCTACTTTACATTAATTTAAGGTCGCATTTAACATTCTACATTTTTATTAGTTTTAATAGTTCAGAGTGGGTTTCTCCGTATTACCCTTTCACGAATTGATTGCCGGCGATCGAGATGGGAACTATTCCATGTTTACTTATGTCACACGTCAGCCTGCTTCGTTGAAAGGTACAGTTGCGCGAGTAGGATATGACTCAGCTCCAATAGTCTCAGTTATCGTTTGACTGTCCGTGGTGACATGAGCTCCTGTGACGCGCAATGCTGCTTGTCTTATGTGCAGAACGAACTCTTGTCATCGCTTTGTTCCCCGCTTCGTCCCGCGGGGCAGCTGCTACAGTCAACAACAAATACTGGCGCAGCCAGGCTCAGCGGCAATCAAATCTTAAACGGGTAATACCACAGGTTTATATGGCTTAGGCCTGAGGAAGCCTCTTTTCCCTTAAAAAGTAGCGCCCCTTGAGAAGGTGGTGAGGTTGACGTTCCTTCAAGGGCTTATCACTAACATACCACCGGTCATTATGGGGTTTGAAGCCATTTTTTAGTGCTCCTTGGTAAACAAAAGTTTGATGCTTTTCAGTCGGTCAACACGAATGTACCCAAAATAGTTCAATTGCATGAGATGGTAGGTATTTATTAATCTCATTTAATTTTTTTCAGGATTAGGGTATCACCCAAATCTTTTGGGTACATTCGTGTTGACCGACTGAAAAGCACCGAACTTTTGTTTTGTATACCACCGGTCAATAAAATCGGTATTTGCTTTTACAAAACACAATCCTGTATAAACAAAATCAGTGATAATGTCATATTCTTAAACAAAAAAAAAAAAAAAAACACGACCACTTTTACACCCTCCGTAACACTGGAACCGTTCACTTTAGTAAGATTATGCATGGGAACTATTTTGTGTGCAATTTAATGTAAATTACTTTTGTATTATGACACATTTTGCGCTAAACGGCATATTTTTCGAAATATTTAAGAAAAAATGATAAAAACCACTAATTTACCAACTTCTGCCCCCTCCCCCAACCCGACGCTCAAAATGGTGAGACTTTTACCGAACAACACGTGGACTGTATAGAACAATTTGGAGCTGAAGGGAAACTTTTACTTTGGATGTTGAGGTTTGGGTCTAATTGCACCGTACTATAATGAGTTTAAACCAAACTAGTCCAGTCAGCGCTCGCTAACTGGTTTGGGAAGAGAGTGTGGGCAGGCTATCTCCTCCTCTCCTAAAAGGGAAGCAGAGTGATGAATTGACTAACAGCTACATATACCCCGACACCCTGGATTACGCCTCGTGGTATAGTGGTTAGCATTGTTGGCTACCACTCCGGTGGCACGTGTTCGATTCCCAGCTCTGTCAGACATTTCTGGCGCAGTTAACATTTTATCTACCTATAAGTGGAAGTGTGGTTGGTTCCTCAGTTTAGGGGCTGCGCCAACGCGGTCATGTAGCCCCGTGTACTTTGGGTGTGTGTAGAATCTGTCTGATAATCGGTGTAAATTGTGATGGCTGTATTAGTGTGTGTTATCGTTTTTTAATTCAAGTAAGGACTGCAGACATTCGATTTTCAAGTAGTTCCAACTTTTGCTACCAAACGCCACCGTCAACGACCAACTAGTTCTGAACTTTGTTTGATGCTTTTCAGTTGGTCAACAAAACTTAACAAAACATCACATCACACAGACTACAACTAACAAATATTGACGAGTTGCATTATTTTAACTTATACTGCAACTAAATACGTGTATATGTTGTACATATTTTCACCCATACTTTCAGACATAGATTTTATAGCCTAAGTGTAATGGATCTGATGATGATCGCTTGACGATCGAAACTGGTCATCCAAGTGCATTTATTAATCTCATGTAATTTCTTTCAGGATCTCATTTGGGTACAATCGTGTTGACCGACTGAAAAACATCAAACTGAAAATGGCTTCTAACACATAATTATAAAATTAATAAGTGTTTTAGTATTAACACTTTCTAAAACAATATGTATAAATCTATGATTTATGTCGCCGGATATGAACTGTATCGAACATGTCTGGGATATGCTGTAGCGTGCTGTTGCTCAGCGTCCACGCCCTCCATAACCCGTCAAGATATCATGGAGGCCGCCGTCGAAGAGTGGGATTGCTTGTCTTAAGAGGACCTGGACAACTTGATCTGTGATATATGCTACGGCGAGTAAGAGCCCTGCTGGACGCCCGTGGTGACCATGATCCTTACTTAAACGTCACAGGATGGCAAGATTACAACCCATATCAGTCTCTATTTAACAGGCCAAATGTCTTCCAGTTTTGTAAGTTTCTTTTCACACATGAACCAAGTCTCCAGGATTATTGTCAGTTTTTTTAAATTTTTTTAATTGGCGTATGACTTTTAGGGCCGGGAGTGTCTGAGGACATGTTCTGCTTGCCAGAGGCTGTAGTTGCTTTAATACGGACACCCATGGGGTGAGCTACAAGTTCTGTTCAATTTCAAGAAGTTCTAACTTTCGCTACCAGATGTCACTGTCACCTAGTGGTGAACGTTGGAACTTTGAAGGAGCGTTTCAACGAAATCTAACCTGCAAATTTAGCTTCACACAAGTTTAATTAGTGGAAGGTTCTTTTATATGCAATAAATCTATGACATGAGACCGCCGGCTTTATTTCCCCTTCGAAGGAAGGCAATTTGTCAGAATGCCTTCTCTTTTGTAATAACATCATCCACAATCCTACATACGCTCTGCATCATGGCAATCAAGTGTTATGCAAAACGTTTTTTGATGTGTATATTTTTATAATCCTCTTGAAGCTTCAAGAACTGATGCGCATTTTTATGGGCAGTTGTTCTGCACAAGATGTTCAACACGAAATCAATTACAAGAACAAAGAAAAATCACTAATCAGTAACAATATTTCATTAATTTTATATTCCACTACATCTATTTACTATCATTAAGTTAATGCTGGTATGTACAGTAGAATTTAGAAAGGAAGGCATCACTCCAGGTAAATTCTGAGAACAATACATACGGAAGTCCGATCGTCTTAGGTCCAACCGCTTAGTAAAAAAAAAAAAAAAAAAAAAAAAAAAAAAAATGTCCTCTTGATGTAACATTTTACACATACAGTTCATTGTAGCCTATTCACCAGATGATTAGTCCGCTTTGTTGCGGCTCGGCTTCGATTCCTGGCTCTGCCAAGAAATGTAATTCTGGTCTGAGGGCTGGAACGGGGTACACTCAGCCTCGTGAGGCAAACTGAGTTAGTTATTGTTGTTTAAGGGGCGGAACTACGAGGTCAGCTGCCCCTGAGGCAAAACTGAGAAGAGGTGGGTTCAATTTCCATCTTTGTCATCCTGGGGCCTCGTCGGGCCTCCATCATACCTGGAAGTAGGAATGTAGATTTAGCACAAAGGTTTGATATGTAATCAAGGGAAGGCTGCAATGCCCTTGCTTCTGTCTTTGTTCATGTTATCAGTGTTTTCGTGCCAGCAACAGGCTGTACATGCTGCAAGGCGTGACCCAGCTAATGCGTAGCAGAACATCTGTTGTCAAATATCCACAGTTAAGCGTTTAATCCCATCAGTTCATAATCCAGAGTGGTGAATTTATAGGTTGGGGCAGTTGTCCTCAATGTTCGGCCCTTAAGGAGATACAGAATCGCCTATCTTTGTTTAACCCCCCAAATTCTGAACGTTTCACTCTTAAGCAGTCTTAAGGCAACGTGCAGCTATACATTTAAAATATTATAATAAATACAAATTTATAACTATTATGGCATATTATAATATCAATGTATCCAGGAAACATTAGAGAATACGATAATAAGAGTGTTTTTACTTACAAGTATCCAGTAGAAGTATATTGGATGATTAGTCAGATTTTAAAAAAATCAAAAGAAATTCCAATTTTAGAGGTTGGTCACAAGCACTACTTTATCTGAAATAAAATTCGAAGAGATACACAATGTGCCAAATTTCATTCCAAGCGCAATGATATATAATAATAAAAACTTGGATGAATAATGAATAATAAAAAAGTTACAGGAAAAAGGTCGAACCATATCACTTTTCACAGAATTTCTATCACATATAGGCCCTACATAAGAAGGAAGTCGTCATTTTTTTTCAGAAGATTAAAAACCAACTTGCATTGCCTACCAGATAGAGAATTTCATTTCACAGCGAGACTATTCCTAAAATCGATTGTTATATAGATTTTACGATTTGTTATATCGATTTTACGAATGGTCTCACTGCGAGAAATTTAATTCTTCAGCGGGGGTCCAAATCGTCTCGTAGTGAGACGATAGCACTTCGAAGGTTAGTTCATGTTCCTTTTCCTCAGAATCTAATAAAGGTACGATAGTGAAATTTATGTCACATTTCATTCAAACCTTACTTGATATATTAATGGAGCGATTTTTATATTGGATTTCAGGGGAGTCAGAAATTACTATTTTAACTGTCTTAAAAAAGACAGCCAAAACCCAAACAGTTTTACTTTAAACAGGGAAAGTTCTCCATTAAAACATTAACCACTATAAGACAAATTTATGGTGAAAATTTCACATCTCTGTGATAAATAGTCGCCTAGAGAAAGGAACATACATTTTAAAAATGGAACGGGGAAAACTACAGTTAAAACTTTCCACACATGATGATTATCTCATCGTTAGCGCAAGTGTAAATTGAAATTATGGAAATTTCGAATGGTTAAAACTATAATGTATTACACATACTTTTAATGGGCAAACTTCAGAGATTCATAAAATATTAAAAAATGTTGATTTTGACAATTTTAACCGTTCTGTATCCTCTTAAAACAACAATAGTCAACTAACGTATAGGCTTTAGTGAATCAGCTGTATAACGTACACGTACATTCCCTCTTATTGTCTCAAAATACACAACGTCACCACTGTGAAGCGAGTTTGATAATCTCAATGTAGAGTAGTTGTTAGAGAGTGAAAAGGTGCTGTCTACCTGCAAATGATATTGCAATTATTCAGTCGTAGAACACAGTATAATCCAAATAACTGGGACAAGCGGAAAAACAACCTCAAAAATTACATGTGATTAAAATATATTTGATAAACTGAGAGCTTTCTCTACAGAACGAATATTCGCAGGCGCCGTGTAGAGCAAGACACTGTTCAACACATTTTACACTTCTTAACGTATTTAATGATAATGTTATTGGTTTTACGTCCCTTTTAACTACTGCGGCTTTTAGAGACGCCTGGGTGCCGGAATTTTGCCCCGAAGGGGATCTTTATCGTACCAGGAACCTACTAACATGGCTCCCTCACATTTGCGCACTCTCAAATGCTAGCTGACTGCACCAGGATTCGATATTGCAACCTTGGGCGCAGCAGGCCAGAACGTTACTGCTGAGCCACGCAGACAGCTTTTAACGTATTTAAACTCATTACTTACATGAATTTCAGAGTAGTTGCTGGAAATGCTGTCCTTCATTTTATAACACACGTTGCATCAACGTAGGAAGTTTTGGTACACTCGCTGTAATTTATCCTCACTGATATTTCGTATCGGTGCAGTTATTTCCTTCTAGAGATCCTCCCCAGAGTTCGCGGATTGTTTCCGTATACCTTTTGTTTGAGATTCCCCCACAAATAAAAATCGCACAGCGCTGAAACTAACGGACACATTTACTGCAAGACTTCTTCTTAAGAAGATAGGTTTCCACTAGAAAAATTCGATGTTCTGTTCCATACCTAACCATGTTCACGGGACACGAGATAGGCTACAGTACTTCACAACAAGTTTTAATCATATCAACTAAGGCATATTGCCAACTGGGTATGTAATGAATACTATGGCAACATCCGGTGCTCCCCGACGCGCCCTTGTGTAATCGGCGAATGCTAGTCATCTGGCGCTGACTCAACGCTCTCTACCGTCACACGGTCCCGGGGAGATTTCGTTCTATATGGAAGGCCCTCACTGTAAATGCGGAATGAACAAAATATAAGTATTTGATCGTGATTTGGGCTGTCAAAAAGAGTTCTATACTTAAAATGTTGCAACGAGATAACCGCGAGGAGGAGGAGGAGATTCCCTGTCTATCAGCGCTAATTGGACTGTGCTTTATGTCAATTTAATATCACTACTCGAAGCAGGATAGAAGAGTTGATAATACAAATATCAGGACAGGAGCTTTGGAGCATTGACAAAACATTTACGAGGTCATAAATTACGCCTTCTTAGCCTTTCAAGATACGACTGCCACTGAACTTGGCTTCGCCTGGGTTTTTTGATAATAACTGCTGGGGCTTTGCCTGATGAGCAGGGGGACACAGTGATGACGGAGTGCAGTGTGTTCATAAGTCAAGCAGCATTCCTTTAAATTCAGTAGGTCCACGGCCAACTTCCATGCAAAATCTTTTCCCTGACATTTCCCTGCCTTAATTAAACCCAAGTTTTCGGTCACCTGGACAATCGGCCTGTCACTATCCCCAGTTGTATCTGGTGACAAAGTGTGTTCAGCTCCCAGACACCGTCCTTGCGTTGGTGAAGCGTTTAAGCTGCATTTGAAAAAAAAAACCGTTAATGTACCTCAATGAGTATAATAATAATAATAATAATAATAATAATAATAATAATAATAATAATAATAATAATAAAAGTGGGACTTCAAATATCCTTCGAGAAAACTCAAGTGCTAAGTCACAAAGGCGACAACATGCAAACAAAATACGGAACCATCAAAAGAGTCCCACATTTCAAATATCTGGGAGAATTTATCGAACCAACTGGATCCGAAAATATCTCACAGCAAAACCGTCTCCACAAAACCAGGAGAGAACTCGGACTTATCCAAAACCTCTATAACAAAAAATGCATGTCAAGACAAACCAAACTTCGACATTACAACACTGTCATCAAACCGGCAAGTCTCTACGCAAGCGAAACACTTACACTCAATAAGAAATATGAACTTGAAGACATCAAGAAAGAAGAAAGAAAAATCATTCGGAAAATACTGGTAGCAAGACTCACTCCTGACGGGTACCGACTACAGTCAATCAAGACAACTGAACAATACTCAAACATCGAAGTCGACTTCAGAAAAAGACGATTGAAATTCTTCGGGCACATAAGTAGACTGCCGAATACACGACTAACCAAAAGAATACTAGATTACGTATCATCACTCAAAAGTACAACACCATGGATGAAAGAAGTACAAAAAGACATGCGAACTGCTAACATAACCGACACATCAGACAGAGACTCCTTCCGTAACAAAGTGAACAACTGGGAAGTCCAACCAGAGCAACCAAAACCTACACCTTACAGACCTCAATGGTCTGACGAAAGAAAATTGTCATTCTCCAACAGAATGAAACAATATTGGCACGATAAGAAGAACGTCAAGAATTGAGTCAACTTGCTTAACGCTTTCCAATATTGGGAAAATACGCTGTAAATAAATAAATAAATAAATAAATAAATAATAATAATAATAATAATATTGATAAAAATAATAATTTCTTAAGATTCCAACAAGAAACTAATCTAATGTTCGATTTTTGTTTCACATCTCTTCATCATTAACCTATTGTCTGCGCGCCAGGAGAAGAATGGACGTCTAAGTCATCTGTCCCATCCTACTAGGTTGTGCTGTACAATTGCCCAGAGCTAGGGTTGCCACATTTCAAGAATGGTAAAACGGAACACACGTCCCAAAACATTGTATTTTTAATCAAGGCTGTTAAATGTTGAAATAAATAATACACATATGTATTAAATAAGCATTACATAATCAAATACACAAAATTAAAACTAGATATTGCTGACATATCATATAGGCCTATGACACCAGCAACTTGAAAATAGCTTTTCATTTGAACAGCCCTTAGCAAGGATTTTTTATTTGTAAGTACCTTCTGATAAAATTCACTACAATTTTCGTCATAATTGTAATATGTGAACAATTCTTGTTTTATCAAACTAATGGAGCTTCTGTTTCAATCATCTCACAATTTGATATTCATGGCAGAAAAAAACTCTCTCCGTAAAAGCATTGGAGGGGAAAATGCTGAGTATTAACTTCACAACACAAGGACTAAGATATTCCTTAATTTTGTTTCCCCTAATAAATCGATAACATGTACCCATCAACCTGACACAGACATAGAAATCATTTTCTCTTTCATACTTGCACTTGTATCACCAGAAAACAAGCTAGATATTACAACCAATTCTGAAGAGGGACATTTGAAAATTGGTGCCAAATTGAATATATTATCAAATTAACCGAAATACGGAATATTTGGCGTTCCGTTAAAGATTAAAACGGAACGCAGAACAAAATAAGAAAAAAAAACCGGAATTGTTCCGAGTAAAATGGAACGTTTGCCAACCCTACCCAGAGCAGCTTCTGGCTTACGACCAAGGAAGGCAGTTAGCACTACACTACTTGTTCAGTAAACATTGTCAGCTGCAGCTGTATCAGTATGATGCGTTCCCATATCGTATGTTTTCAAGACAGAAGAAACTCCACAGTACTGTGTACATGCGGATATTACTAGACACTCATGGATGAGTTTGGGGATATTTTGAGTGGATAATTGTAAACATTCGTGGATGAGGTTGGGAATATTTTGAGTGGATGTGGATAGTTGTAGACATTCATGGATGAGTTTGGGGATATTTTAAGTGGATAGGGATGAAGTTGGGGATATTTTGAGTTGATAATGTTGTAAACATTCATGGATATTTTGAGTAGATGTGGATGCCACGAGACCAGATAATAATATAAAGAATCCCCACTTCTTGACCCAGTCAATCTTTTTTACACAGTTCTTTACGTCATTCATGATTGGTACTCCTCTAATCAAAGAAATTAAGACAGTGCTCGGCTTCAATGAGCGTGCAGAGCGGATCTCGTTCACATGCTTCATGGAGCAGTCGTTCGAGGCGTTTCCGTAAAACAGAGGAACTCAACCGAACGCCACCTTTAATCGATATGTTATGAAAGGTTTCCCAGCGGGACCATTTTAATATTACGTACGAGACCACACGGAGGAGTAATATCGTTCGATCGACCTCAGTAGCTCGGTGAGGCTTTGAAGTGACCGTGCTTTGTAGGAATCTGCAGTGTAAGCTTGAGAATATGATGAAATACGTTTCAAAACATGTTACAAAAACTGCCTCGGTTCTAAAGAGTACGTATTAAAAATAAACCAGCAGCGTAGGTACACGTGTGATGTACAGTAGAAACGTATCATGATTACTAGGGCTCGGATTTTTAAGTGCTAAAAATTGGAAAAATATTTATTTTTTATGTATTAAAAATACCTGAAATATGTGGGGGAAAAAGCAAAAATATTTAATTATAATTTAGTTTATTAATGTGAATATAAACAATATGCAGTACTCACGAATGCAATTTATGCTATGTCTCACTGACTGCTGAAGCATCACAATACACAACTAGATACATCTTCAGGTTGTCCACAAATGACCGACGATTATCGCGAAACACTTCTTCTGAAGGTGTGAAACTGTGGCAATATGTTTCTTGGCCTTGAGGTGTTGTGTAACTTGAGATCGCTGATCAGCCTTGAATGCTTTCCCACATGGTTGGCAGAACAGAACGCCCCCATCCGAAGTAAAATTATCTTTAAATTCTACAACAGGCGATAAACTTGTAGTTGTTTTTACTTTAGGCATCGTATAACTGCCTTACGTTTCACAGTGCCAGAAATGAACTGCATGTGAGTGACACTGGTTCCAGGTAGCTGGGGGAGGGTGGGAGGTCTAGCACGTGGTGCAATATGGTTATGGACAAGGAAATCCCCGGCTTCCACAGTGAGTGGCATGGGGCGACAAGTAAAGAATAACACAGTTGCAAGCTGACATACGCTCTCCATGAAGATTAGATAGCTCACAGGTTCTTCCCCGTTGAAGTAACACAGAACAAAAATGCAATAAACTCAAAGATCTAGCATACTGATTTAAAAAAAATGTAAATATTATGTATTTTTATGTGCTAATAAGTGAAAATCAGGTATTTATGTATTTATAGAAAAATGCTAAAATATGCATGTACATAAGAAAACATTTATTTACCTAAAAATCCGAGCCCCAATGATTACAATGGGAAGCTACACTCTGGAGATCCGAGATCAAATCCCGGTGCTTACAGGTGGCATTCTAATTGTGTGTAACGACTAGTATTCTTGGCTTTCAACCCAGAGGTCCGGGTTCGATTCCCGATTCTGCCAAGAAGTGTAATTCTGGTCCGAGGACTCGAGGCAAAACTGAGAAGAGGTGGGTTCGATTCCCACCTTCGCCATCCTGAAAGTGGTTTTCCGTGGTTTTCCCACTTCTACCCCAGGCAAATGCCGGGATGGTTCATAACTTAAGGCCACGGCAACCTCCTTTACAATCCTCACACGAATTACACATACACACACTATTAACTTACAGACACCCTAATAACAAAGGTTATCGGACAAATTCTACGTACAATCATGTACACGGGGCTGAACGACCACGATGTCCAAGTGACTCAAATGAAACAACAACAAAAACAACATGACTTGTTCCACAGTCACTCGAGGGAAATGGAAGGGTGATACCTCACTTTCTAATCCTGGGGCACCTACTCCAATTCTAGACCCGCTAGAAAATACCATACACACACTCAAGTACTCGGGGATAAGGGCCCAAACACTATTACTTTATTTATGGGCTTGCAACATCGTGAGCATCAGCTGCTTCTGTGTTGAATCTGTATGATAACCTGTGTTTATGTGGTGTCTGTCCTATTTTGTACCTGTTGTTATTGTATTTTCATTTAGGGGCTTGGACAGCGTGGTCATTTCAGCCCCATGTACAGTAGAACTCCAATAGGACCGCACTCCATTCGGATAATCAAAAATTCAGATAATTGGATTTACATACATGGTATACATACATAATTATGTATTTTAAAGAAAAAGAGCTTATTTTCGGTACTGTATGCATATTTATTTATTTTTATTTATTTATTTATTTATTTACAGCGTATTTTCTCAATATTGGAAAGCGTTAAGCAATTTGACTCAATTCTTGACGTTCTTCTTATTTTGCCAGTATTGTTTCATTCTGTTGGAGAATTCCAATTTTCTTTCGTCAGAGCATTGAGGTCTGTAAGGTGTAGGTTTTGCTTACTCTGGTTGGACTTCCCAGTTGTTCACTTTGTTACGGAAGGAGTCTCTGTCTGATGTGTCGGTTATATAATTAATTATGTAATTAATTTTGTTTCGTCATGTGGCCTCCTGAGTGGCCGAGTGCAAGTCTTTCTAGTCGACGCCCGTGGGGATGAAGATGAATGAAACTGGGCAAGGATGTGGAAGAAAGCGGCAGCCTTTGCCTGTGTTGGAGTTCTACTGTACATGTATGTGTGTATAGAATTTCTCTGATAACCTATGTTATTGTGATGTGTGCATTTGTAAGAGGCAACCATCACCTTAATTTAGGAATCATCCTGGCATTTGCCTGGAGTAAAAATGGAAAACCATGGAATACCATTTTTAGGATGTCTAAGGTGGGTATCGAACCAATCTCTTCTCAATTGTTCTCTTGAAGCTTGGTGAATCCTGTTCCAGCCTACAAATCGGAGTTAAATTCGTTGGTAAAGCTAGGAATCGAACCCAGAACCTTTGGGATGTGAGTATCATTACGTGCCCTTGAATCGTGTCAAGTGGTAACAGAGAGGCATGTATTCAAGCTGTAACTTGATTCGTTTGATCGCGACGATGACCAGCACATGCAGCAAGTAGAGAATGAAATCATGTCATAGCAATAATAATAATACCGGATCTTTACCAGTCGCCTCCGTAGCGTAGCGGATTCGATTCCCGGCTCTGCCACGAAATTTGAAAAGTGGTACGAGGACTGGAACGGGGTCTACTCAGCCTCGGGTGGCCCAAATGAGTAGAGGGGGTTCGATCCCCCTTCAACCATCCTCGAAGTGGTTTTCCGTGGTTTCCCACTTCGTCTTCGGGCAAATGCCGGGATGGTACCTTCTTCAAGGCCACGGCCGCCTCCTTCCCTCTTCCTTGCCTATCCATCCTAACCATCCCTTACCTTCCCTCATGAGGCCCCTGTTCGCTTTGCAGGTGAGGCCACCTGGGCGAGGTGCCAATCCCACCTCACCAGTTGTATCCCTTCCGATTCGATGTTCCCAGCTCTAGGACACTGCCCGTAGAGGCGGTAGTGGTGAGTTCCCTCGCTGAGTCCGTGGGTTCCACCAACTTGGAGGGTAAAAAAAAAAAAAAAAAAAAAATAAAATATATATATATATATATATATATATATATATATATATAAATTACCTATTTTAAAAGTAGTAAGACCCCGTCAGCCTGGTTCGAAGAGGTAGAAAGTGACCTATAGGAGATGGATGTTTGGTTGGTTCCTCAGTTTAGGGGCTGCGACAACGCGGTCATGTAGCCCCGTGTACTTTGGGTGTGTGTAGAATCTGTCTGATAAATCGGTGTTAATTGTGATGGCTTTATTAGTGTGTGTTGTCTGTTTTTAATTCAAGTAAGGACTGCAGACATTGGATTTTCAAGTAGTTCCAACTGTTGCTACCAAACCCCATCGTCAACAACCAACTAGTTCTGAACTTTGTTACTAGATGCCACCGCAGTTGTCTCCTGGCGACGAACGTTGGAACCAAAGTGCGTTAGTCAAATATAACCTATAATTTAGCTTCAGACAAGTGTAATTAGTGGAAGGCTCTTTATCATGCCATAAATCTATGACATGGGACCGCCGGCTTTACTTCCCCTCCGAAGGAAGACATAATGAGGGATTTTTAACGCTCTTAAAAATCCGACGACTTCGGTCGGGTTTAAATCCACGACCTTGGCTATAGAAGCTCAGCATGCTACCGACTACGCCACCGAAGCCGCTACAGGAGATGGAGATTACCTGTGAAGATACTCAAGAACGCAACCCCCTCAAGAAGAAACCAAACGATCACCGGGGTTTTCAAGAAAAAACAAAGTTGAAGACGAGAAAGATTTGTACGGAAGAAAGAAAAGAACTACACCGGCAAAGTATGAAGGAGCACTGGGCAAAGATCAAAGCCCAGAGAAGACAGTTGAAATGACGTGGTCCTTAGTAGGCCGATAACATTAAAAAGAAGAATATTATTGGTCTTAGTCCCTTTTAACTACTGCGGTTTTTAGAGACGTCGGGGTGCCGGAATTAAGCCCTGAAGGGTATCTTTAACGTGCCAATAAATCTAATGACACGGCTTCCTCGCATTTGCACACCCTCAAATGCCAGCTGACTGCGCCAGGATTCAGCAACCTTGGGCACATCAGGCGAGAACGTTACCGCCGCACCACGTAGCCAGTCATGTCTCATATGAAGTTTTGTAGTAACAGTTACAATAATTTCCAACAAGTTTAGCAAGAAAGTGGACATATCCGACTCACCGACTCTCAACTGTTCAAGTCACTTCAGGATGAGACCACCTCGTGGTGCAGCGGCTATCATTCTTGGCTGTCGCCCCAGAGGTCCGGTTTCGATTCCCGGCTCTGCCAAGAAATTACTAATTCTCGTCTGAGGGCTGGATCTGGGCACACTTAGCCTCGTGAGGCAAAACTGAGAAGAGGTGGGTTCGATTCCCAACTCAGATTCGTAAGAGGATACGCCGTAGTGTATCAAGACAATAATAAAATGCGTAATAAACATGGGTCCTACAGCGCGTACTTTCTGAGATCTGAATAGTTGTTTAAAGGAGGCGCAGGCCACGAGATAATCGTAGTGGACACCCCTGGCATGGAATACTGATACGCCAAACGTGATACGTACAAAAGATTTCTTTTCGAAAGACTGGGTTTACATTCACGCTCAGATGATTGGGAATTCTTATTGCAATCGATCTCTTAAAACATATTTAAACAAGAAGTTCCGTGACGAACTAAAGAGCCTACTTTTCTTAAAATTTAAGATTCATGCCAATCTATATAGACCTATCTAGAAAAATAGCAAAATTAAGTTGGTAATATCGAAATTTCTAATTAGTTCGAAATATACCTGTAGCCTAATAGAACACTACAGTTGGCAGCCCTGGTGACTGAATATATTGTTAGTTCCATCTCTTAAGATACAGAATACAATATTTGGTTGAATTCCAATGGATAGCATGGACGTTACATGCAGTTAGACATTGGATCTATCAGCGCGCGTAAAATCATATTGGCAACAATGTCGCGAATGCGTTGGTCAGAAATAATCTGAAATATTATGATCTCTTGCTGTGCCAATTTTGGATGAAATCCATTTGTTAGTATAGAAGTTACATGTATTTGAAAATTGGACCTATCAACAGGCTTAGAGTTATGTTGGCAGCACTGACGTATATTAGTTTCTCATAATTAATCTAGAATGTTAGGTACTATACTTGTGCAAAGTGTAAAGCTGTTGGCTTACATACTTTCTGATATATTAATATTTGGGTAAAAAAATAGAGACAGCATTTATTAACAGTTGGCAGCCCTGGTTGCTGTTAAGAATAAGCATAGTCATATCTGTTATGGTACACATAGCACATAGGAAATTTGGTTGAAATCCAATTGATATTATATAACTTACATGTATTTAAAAATTGGTCCTATCAGCAGTCTTAGAATCATGTTGGTAGCACTGATGTACATAAGTTACTCCAAATTAATCTAGAATGCCAGGTACTATACGTGTGCATAGTTTAAAGCTGTCGGCTTCCATACTTTCTGATATATTGGTATTTGGATAAAAGAATAGAGATAACATTTATTGACAGTTGGCAGCCCTGGTGGCTCTTAAGAATACGCTCAGGCATATCTGTTTATGTACACATATTACATGCAAAATTTGGTTGAAATCCAATTGATAGTATAGAAGTTATATGCATTTAAAATTAGACCTATCAGCAGGCTTAGAATCATTTTGGCAACACTGCCATGCATGGCCTCCAGGAAATTAAACTAAAATATTATTATCTATACGTGTGCCAATTTTGAAATAGCTCCCATTCATACCTTCCGAGATATCCAACATGGAGCTCAAATTTCAATTGCGATTTTTCAGCAGTTGGTAGCACTGACATCATTTTCAAATATGGCCGTGAGATATTCAGATATAGATCTTTACTCCTACCAAATTTCGTTTCGATTGCTGCAGCCGTTTAGGAGTTGATAGGGGGGGGGGGACACACACACATAGCCAGCCAGACAGAAGGACAGACAGACAGACAGACAGACACAAATTTCCCCGATCACATAAGACTACTTTTTCCTCATTTTTGCAAAATGTGAAAAGTAGGCTAAAAATATATATAATGGTCTGCAATGGGTGCGAGAAAAGTCAAGTAAATGAAAGTAGCCTAAAGTTACTGTACGATAATAATAATATTCTAAATTTATATTTATAGGACTTACAGTGCAACAAGTAAGGTACTGCAACTCAAATTTAAGGGCATGATGTGGTTGATTAATGCTGATTTCTCTCAAGCACAGTATGTCTTCTTCCAATCTTGATTTCACGTGGAGTATGCGGTTACTATCATAATTGAGCTGTCCACCTTTCATATGCTTAGATGCTGTGAAATACGACGTAACCATCCGAATATTCCCTAAACCCAGATAAATCTCCATGGATGTCGACATTTCACCATTAAATAACTTCTTTTACTGTCTGACTCGGTTCTCCAGCACGAGCCATCACGCACACTGCTCATACCGATAGGTGAGCGAGTTGCCGCTAGGGGCACCAGCAGCTAAAATAATGCCATTCGCACGAGGGTCTATAATCAAGATCAAAACACAAGTCTGGTTATGAATATGAACAGAGTTGTAGTATTGGCGCTCCGGGCCAGTCGTGTAGTTCTTAACTCTGGTACGTACCGTGGTGTCTTACTTACTTCGAAGGACAAAGGGATGCATTACAATGGACATCACACTGAACACCCCTTGTTACGGTTACCGTACCTCCTAAAATATTGGATTCTATTTTTTTTTAACTTTGTATAATAATAGTTGATCCACGTAATACATTTTGTTAATAGCAGATGCTCTTTTACCAATAGTAGCAAACCGGCCTAATTTGTTACTATGCCACATTTTAGGAGAAGGTGTAATATCATTGATTTGTTGATCTGGACAAATAAACACCGATCACAAACTTACGTCCATAAGCGTAACCCAGCTGTTGTTGTTGATTCTATAGGGGTTTTGCGACGTCGTGGTCATATAGCCCCGTGTGCTTGGGTGTGTGTAGACGTTGTCTGATAACCTCTAGTACCTGTGATGTCTGTACTAATGTCTACCTATATATTTGTAATCGAGGTAGAATTTGGTTAGAAAGCGACCGTGGCCTTAGGTTTGGTACCATCCCGGCATTTGCCTGGAGTAGAAGTGGGAGACCAAGGAAAACCAATTCCAGGATGGCTGATGTAGAAACCAAACCCGCCTCTTCTCAGTTTTTCCTCACGAGGCGTAACGTAACCGAACTCCAACATATGGGGACTCCAGTTTCAGATAGCCTTTGCTTATAGTCTATCCCAGGGGATTTTCATTTAAATCCTCGTTCAAATTCAACAGAGCATGAATTTTGGTTCTATATTTGTCAGCATGTAAAAGAAAATCGACCGTGTTATTCACTTACCAGACCTCTCGCAACACCAATTTGCTGAACGGACGAGCGAATCATTCACAAGATTGGACAGATACAGCATGTGCTGTACTGGAAGCGAGGAAGACGGGGATAGGTAATGTACGAGGCATGGCAGAAACACGCTTTGCTCGTTGTAAATATTAAAGAAGAGAAAATGGGAAGAAGAATTTCATGAAGAGAGTCAAAGCTCTAGCTTGACAGTCAGGTAATGGGAGACTTGAAGATAAACAAACTCCAGATTAAAGCGTCACTGATGGAAGGAAGAGGCATTGTGAACCAACTACAGTCATGCTCAGAACCAAAACTCCAGTACAGTATTACCATAAATACTACTTCTATGACAATACCGTAATGATAATAATAATAATACAGTAATAATAATAATAATAATAATAATAATAATAATTCGTAGGAGAAGGATTGTTTTCTATGGCCACGTTGGTGGTACGAGTTCTATTTTAAGATTGAGCAATAATATATTCAGCTTTTTTCTTAACAAAAGAAATCCAAACAGCTTAGTCAGTTGGCATTTGAGGGTGGTTAAATGGCGGGGAGTGGGGTGATAGATTTACTGGCACGTTAAAGATCCCTTTCAGGTCAAAATTCTGGCATCGCAGCGTCTTCAAAAGCCAGTGGCAATATACCTTACTTATTAGTTGTAATAATTAAGCCTTGCTGTGAAGAACTTTAGCCTGCCTCGTGTCCCGTGAACTAGGTTAGGTATAAAACAAAACATCGAAATTTCCTAGTGGAAACTTATCTTCTCAAAAAGAAGTTTGCAGTAAATTTTTTCGCAAGTTTCAGCGCCATGCGATTCTTTTGTGGGGTAACCTCAAACGAAAGGTATACAGAAACAATCTGCGTACTCAGGAGGCTCTCGAGAACGAAATAACTGCACTGATACGAAATATCAGTGAGTCGGAATTATAGCGAGTGTACTAAAACTTCCTACTTCGGTGCAACGCATGTTTAGAAATTGAAGGACAGCATTTCCAGCAACTACTCTGAAATTCATGCATGTATTAAATACGTTCTGTCTATGTCTACCACTTATTAGTCCCGTTTTCCAACGGGGTCGTGGATGAGGTGCCGATGAGCCAAGTAACTGATAGTTTATACGGCCGGATGCCCTTCCTGACGCCAACCTCACGAGAGGAGTTAATGAGAGATGAAATGAATGAAGATGAATGAAAATTCAATTTCAAGTAGTTCCAACTTTGGCTACCAGACGCCACTCTTACTAATACCTAGCGGCGAACGTTGGAACTCGAATAGAGCGTTTCCTAACCAGCCAAATATAACCTACACATTTTGTTACTCACCACCAATTGCGGTGGTAGGTTCTTTAACATGCCATAAATCTATGACATGGGCCCGCCGGCTTTACTTCCCCTCCGAAGGAAGACATAGTGAAAGATTTTAACGCTCTTAAAGAATCCGATGACTTCGGCCGGGTTTGAACCTGCGACCTTGGGCACAGTAGTTCATCATGCTACCGACTACGCCACGTTAAAAAGTGAAAATGTGTTAAACTACTGTAGTTGGCGCTACGCTGCTGATAGCTTGACACACGGCAATACACAGTGGCCACCGCGAATCTCCGTCTTCACTGTATTACCACTCTAAAAAGAGCTTGAATGTTACAGATTAGTACATCAGTAATTATTGATCCCAGGGAAGATGATTATTGGGAAGAGTCTTCCATACGGTATGTTCTTCGATATCCTCTCAACAAGAAATGGACTACAGTATAAGGATTCTTACTGTTTTAATTAAATATTGCTTTCATGTGTCGAGAAGCCTTCTAACGTTGTAACGACGAGCAAGGTCGGCAGTTAAGCTGTACTTAACATTTCGTCCAATATTCTTTGCCGTAGCATGCAACAAGATACCGCAGTTTTTCCAGATCGGCTACTCTTACCCTTTTCTACCCCGCGGCGTAGCCGTGCTCGTAAAATTTTGCACCACGGTCGTTCGGGCTGCTGCAACAAGTTCGGAGATCGTAAGTTCGAATTAAGGCGCACCCTGAGTGTGGTTTTCCCCCGGGTGTATCCACTCTCCCATGGTGATACCTTAAATTTCTTGAAGTACACCAATTATATTATGTATTTTATCACGTTTGCTTATATTGTAATCTGTAAATTCCATCAGATAATGTGTTTTTTTAGTAAATTCTAGATTTGAAAACATGTGTTTTTCCCATTAATTTAGTAGCTACTTTCCCTACTCTGTTCCAAATGTGAACTGTGGGTTATGTTCGCACCACGCCCGAGTTCTCGACAAGCCGGACAACAGTCATATGCCTCCATCAACAGATGGGTTCAGTACCCAACATCCACCAGCAGGTTTTGATCTGCCACTTACAACGTGGGTACGACCAACCATGGGCGGTGTGGGTCGTTGCTGCATACGTAAGACATGAAATCGTCACACAGTGGTGCGCCGAGACAGACCGTCCGTCATATTGCTACCGAGTGTTGAATTGCTGGAAGCCTCTACAATGGCTATAAAGTGGCTGGACAATCTAGATTTAAAACTAATTTTATGAGGTGCCCAGTGATTGTTTTTAGTTTGGATTGTTTGAAAATGTGTTAGGCTATATATAATATATATTGTGTACTTTACCATAAGCTTAATTAAAATTAAAGTACTGCATCTGATTAAATAAGTTATCATATTTCAGATAAATCGGTGTGAAAATTACCAAGTGCAACCCAGAAGACGAGGGTATTAATATTAAAATTAGAATTGCAAACGTTCGAGAACAGGTATCACTTCGCAGTCAGGGAACTACTGATATCGCGCCAGGAGATGGCAGTCGAGTTAGAACTGCAGTTGTCTTCCCGCTCACTGCATATCGCGCATTCCAAAAACATTAAATTGGTCATTGTTTCCATTAGTGTTTTCATACATCAAAAAACAATCAACCCACTATAGGTCTGTCTTCCTTCCTAAATTCTATTTAACAATTTAACTTCAATTTAAATTATTATTATTATTTTTACTACTACTAAGCTGAAGCTGCTGCAAATGGTCACGACGCGATGAGCGAGTACAAGGCGAGTTTAGGAGTCCGACTCAAACCATAAGACAACATGAATCACTATCAAACTTACGTCATTAAAATATTATCAAAAGATTATTATCAGTCATTATTAAAAACGTTAAAATGCAACTAAATTCACAAACTAGCAACGGGCGATGACGTGGCGTCCCCGGTCGCTCCGCGACAGTGGCCGCGGCGTCGGGTGCCGACCCAATTACTCAATACCCCCTCTAAGTCACTTCACATCCAAAGATATTTTAAATACATCTCAAAATCCAGGCAGAGTAGCGCAATAGCGCAACGGTATCTGGCCCCTCACTCAGTCACCACAGAGACTTCCATTACTGTACTAATACTACCACACTGTTAAAATTAAACACAAAGGCATGTAAGAATATCGACAGTAGGAAGGAAGAAAGGTAACAATACACACACACTTGAAGCCCGATAACTAATTATCATGCAGGAAGTAGCAGCAACTGACTGCCAGCCGATATATTTAGGTTTGGAATGGGCGGGCTGTGCATGCGTACTGCAAGGACCCCCTTACCCCGTCGCAGCGTGTTGAACTGCCATCTCCTGGCGTGATGACATTAGTCAGACACAGAATGACTGTGCTTTAGACCCTGTCTGTAGTATGGTGCTTAAGGGACGATGGATGACACCTCTGCATCGTCGTGCTTATATACCCGTATCGGAGTCGTACTACGTTGCATATAAGCTGCAGCAGCACCCTCAAATGGAAACTTTTTGATCACACTTTATACACCATACATTTTCCTTCACTTTCAAACAAACAAAAAGGGGGGGGGGGGGATACATTATGGTGGCACGTGGTGTGTCGTGGGTTGACCTTCCCTGCTCTATTGCTCTAGAACAGGGCCATCCAGTCATTGCGAGGCCGCGCTCGGGGAGCACTGGGCAGTCAGACTAGCGCTTCTTCCCCTACCACCACTACACTGTGGCAGCGAGGAGACGGACGATGTTCGGACCACAGATTACCTGGTTCGGACCACGCTGACTAGATACGTTCGTACAGTCGCTCGGCCGACGGCTCTTGTGGGTTTGTTGACATATTAATAGGGCTGTTTTGCCATAACAAATATACTGCATAGGCTATACAAATCGAATGCTACTCCGATGTATGGAATGTGCAGGAAACGAACACAAGTGTTAAGTAAAGAATATTGCTATTTATTCCAAACTGTAATGTGAACATATTAGAGCGGAAAATACAACAACAAATTGTGTTCTTTTTAACACATTACATCTCTGTTGCACGCTAAGCATTTGGCATGCCCTTTATAAGCTGTAAAGAAAAATGAAATTTCCCATTCTGCATTAAAGACTGCTGCTTCACCACTCCCTTTTAGCCTATTTTCAATTTTGAAAAATAAAAATAAAAAAAAGGCTTATGAAATCACCCTTTGTCCGTGTGTGTGCGCGTGCGTGTGCGTGTGTGAGTGTGAGGAGTGTGTGTGTGTGTGTGTGTGTGTGTGTCCCCCTAATAAAATCTAAACGGCTGGAGCGATTTCAATGACACTCAGTAAGTTCATAGCACTAATCCGGGCGACCCCGACCGTGCCCTTCAAATTTTGTTACCTCTCACCAATCCAACATGGCGGCTGTGCGAAATATTTCACCAGCATTCAATATCTCCGAAACTATTCGCGATATCTCCCTGGAATTTTTCACGGTGATATATGGAACTACTAGAAGTTTACCTATGTGACTTTTGAAAAACTGGTAAATACAAAACCAACATGGCGGCCACGCGAATTTGCTACTTTCAAATAGACGTTTCTCGCGATTTAACCAACCAAACGCAATAAAACTTGGTACAGTATATGTTTATACACATTGTAATGCACCTACATCTAACTTGGTTCAATTGTTTGCATAACCACAAGATGGCGGATGTGCGAAATATTTCACAGGCATTCTATATCTCTGAAACTGTTACCGGTATCACCCTGAAATTATGTACGTAGATAAAGGGCACTACTGGATGTTCATGTATAAGACTTTCAAAAACCGGTTAACTACAAAAGGAACATGGCGGCCAAGCGAATTTGAAAATTTTAAATAGACCTTTCTCGCGATTTAATGTTCCAAACGCAATGAAATCTGGTACAGGAAAAGTTTATACACATTGTAATGCACTGGTATCTAATTTAGTTAAATTGTTTACATAACCTCAAGATTGCGGCTTTGCGAATTTTAAAATTAAGTTTTTATTTCCTGTGTCGTAATCATGCGATGGAAGTGAAAATTTGAATAATGAACCTACGCAATAATTTTCTTTTAATGGTACATGACTCTATGACCTATACATTTAACAATCCAACATGGAGACCATCCGAAATATTTAGACGGCTCTGAATATCTACGAATCTATTATAGCAATCAAACTGATTTTTTAGCCTACTTTTCACATTTTGCAAAAATGAGGAAAAAGTAGACTTATGAGATCAGGCAAATGTGTGTCTGCCTGCCTGTCTGTCTGTCTGTCTGTCTGTCTGTCCTTCTGTCTGTCTGTCTGTCTGGCTGTGTGTGTGTCCCCTCCTATCAACTCCTAAACGGCTGAAGCAATCGAAACGAAATTTGGTAGGAGTAAAGATCTATACCTGAATATCTCACGGACATATTTGAAAATGATGTCAGTGCTACCAACTGCTGAAAAATCGCAATTGAAATTTGAGCTCCATGTTTAATATCTTGGAAGGTATAAATGGGAGCTATTTCAAAATTGGCACACGTATAGATAATAATATGGCAGTTTAATTTCCAGGAGGCCATACATGGCAGTGTTGCCAAAATGATTATAAGCTTGCTGATAGGTCCAATTTTTAAATGCATATAACGTCTACACTATCAATAGGAATTCAACCAAATTTCGTATGTTGTATGTGTACATAACCAGATACGACTGAGAGTATTCTTGAGTCACCAGGGCTGCCAACTGTTAATACATGCACTCTCTATTGTTTTTATCCAAATACCAATATATCAGAAAGTATGCAAGCCAACAGTTTCAAACTATGCACACGTATAGTACCTGACATTCTATATTAATTTGTAGTAACTTATATACGTCAGTGCTACCAACATGATTCTAAGCCTACTGAGAGGTCCAACTTTAAATGCATGTAGCCTCCATACTATCATTTGGATTTCAACCAAATTTCGTATGTGCTATGTGTACCATAACAGATATGACTATGCGTATTCTTAAGATCAACCAGGGCTGCCAACTGTTAATATGTGCTGTCTCTATTTTTGTTACCCTAATATCAATATATCAGAAAGTATGCAAGCCAATAGCTCTAAACTTTGCACACGTATAGTACCTGGCATTCAGGATGAATTTGTAGTAACTTATATACGTCAGTGCTGCCAACATGATTCTAAGCCTGCTGATAGGTCCAATTTTAACATGCATGTAACTTCTATACTAACTAATGGATTTCATTCAAAATTGGCACAACAATAAATCATATTATTTCAGATTATTTCTGACCAATACATGTATGTCATTGTTGCCAAAATGATTGTACGCGCGCTGTTAGATCCAATGTTTTACTGCATGTAACGTCCATGCTATTTATTGGACTCCAACCAAATTTTGTATTCTGATCTTAAGAGATGGAACTAAGAGTATATTCAGTCACCAGGGCTGCCAACTGTAGTGCTCTATTAGGCTACATTATGCCAGGTATACAGTATTTCGAACTAATTAGAAATTTCGATATTGCCAATTTCCATATAGATTAATCATTGGCATGCATCTTAAATTTTAAGAAAAGTAGGCTCTTTAGTTCGTCACGGAACTTCTTGTTTAATGTTCACAGGGGCTATGAACTTAAGTTCACCTATAGGACTTTAAATAACCTGGTGATCACAAATCCAACATGGCAGCGATGCGAATTATAAATATTCACATGGACGTTTCTCGCAATTTAACCATCCGAGTGCAGTGAAACTTGTTACAGTAAATCCTTATACGAATGATAATCCACTGGCATCTCATTTGTTTCAATTGTTTCCATACCACAAGATTGCAGCTGTGCGAAATTTTAAAATCTCCTTGTTACTTCTTGTGTCCTAATCACGCGATTGAAGTTTGAATGCTACACGTACACAATAATCTTCATGTAACAATACATAACTCTAAGACCTACATATATAAAATCCAACATTGCGACCATCCGAAATATTTAGTCGGTTCTCAATATCTACGAATCTATTACAGCAATCAAACTGAAATGTTGTATGTAGATAGAGACAATTAACATTAGTAGGTTATATGAAAATAGGCTGTTTAGTTCTTCACGGAACTACTTGTTTTGTATGCTGTTCAGTCATGACCACTGCGAAACTGATTTAATTACACGCTGTCAACAAAGCGCATTGGACTAGACTAGCGACTGATGGATCGGCTGCACATTTCAGCGCGCTCAGCCAGCCAAGCTCCTCCCTCCACTTCTGAAACTACCTTCCACCAAAGCGCTCGGAGCACAGGCTTAGAGCGCGGTCGGAGCGCTAGCGCTCGGCGAGCGCTGTCTAGATGGCCCTGCTCTAGAACCTGACAAAACAGCAACTTACTTACTTACTCCTTGGCGCTATAGCCCTCGTAGGACCGTGGTGTCTCGGACAATCTCCATCCATTCTTCCCTGTCGATTGCTTTTGTTATCCATCTTCTGACTCCCAACCTTCTCCTCCACGTTGTCCAGCCATCTGGTCCTAGGTCTTCACCTCACACGACATCCCATTGAAGACCTTCCTTACCATCCTGTGGTGTAATATTCCACCGCAATCTCGTCCTGAATTCCGATGCAGAGCTGATTCGTAGCTTGAGTAAACGTGGCGTCACCAAGCTTCGGCGTATCACACGAAAGGTAGGTGACAAACGGGTAGATACAGGTGCCTTCATTTTACATTTTGAAGGTTCTGTACTGCCCAAACAGGTTAAGGTAACATCTTATCGTTGTGATGTGCGACGATATATTCCACCTCCGATGCGATGCTACCAGTGTCAGAAGTTCGGGTACGTGTCTTCCCGCTGCACAGCCAATGCTGTATGCAGGGATTGCGGGAAGCCTGTTCACGAAGGTGAAAAGTGCACACCACCACCTGTGTGCACTAACTGCTCGAACTTCCACGCTCCTAAATCTCGCGATTGTCCTGAATTCATTAAGGAATCGAAGATTCAGGAGATAAAGACACTGGAGAGCATTTCATATCACGATGCTCGTAAAAGGTATCGTGATAGGAACGCTCCTGAGTTCGCTGTATCGTACGCAACAGTATCGACTCCAACGATAACACCTGCAAGTTTTGTCCCTCATGTGATAGGCTACAACCCTCGACAGCACAAGTTTTAAAATCGGCAGGGGCTCCTAGTGGGCCACCAAATAAAATGAATAGCTCGAAGAAGGACCCGGGACATTCTTCGACCTCCAAATCTAATACGCCTGTTAAACCATCTAAACAGGCGCCATCGGAGAAGGTAACTTCTCCGAACAAGTCTGCGAAGAAACCTTCCCCGACTTGCATGGGGAAGAAACCTTCGCAGACTAGGGCGGGTGCACCTACCAGCCCGTCTAAAAAGATGGAAAAGCCGGTAGAGAGGAGACTCACAGTTAAACGCCGTTTCTCCTGCCCCCCCTGCAAACAAGGCGGCACAATCTTCTGCAGGCCTTCCCGCTCCCCCTACAACCAGTGGAGCGATGCCAGCAAGTGCTGCATTGTTTTGAAACGTCAGGGGTGAAGGGTCCAACTACTTCTCCAAATAGACATAAACGCCGTGCTAGGAAAAAAAAAATAGTTGGGACGTGCCGGGGACGGACTCCCGTCTTCGGACCGGGAGAAGGTGCCTCGTCACCGCTCTCGCTCTCGAGACCCGTAAAGTCCGGCGATAACCGCGCGCCAACCCAGAGAGTACCCGCTCCATTTTCTTCGTCCTCCGATGGAGATGTGGAGATTCAGGAGTGCTCTCCTACCCTATCAGCTCCTCCTAAGGATAGGGATGGTTGGCAAACGGTTAAGCATAAGTAGACGACTATCCTCTACTAAAGTCCACACTATGGCACTATTACAATGAAACTGTAATAGCTATTTTCGACATCTTGCTGAAGTACGCCAATTAATTTCTCAGTTTACGGCAACCATTGCCTGTCCTCAGGAATCCAGGTTTCATCTTGGACATGAGACAACAATGCGTTACTTCAAACTCTTCTCTAGAGACCGGGTGGGCGGAGCTGTGGCCGCTGGTGGCGTTTGCACTCTCGTCCACTCTAGTCTCTTTAGTGAAGAGGTGCCATTGCGTACTCAGCCAGAAGAAGTTGCAGTTCGTACTTCGTTGCCAGTAATGGCAACAGTATGTAACGTGTACATCCCGCCTGATTCTCAACTGGATTACAACCAGCTGGTGGATCTAGTCTCTCAGCTTCCCCCCTCCTTTTCTCCGTCTGGGAGAGGTTAATGCCCACAACACCATCTGGAGCTCCGCTACCACTAGCGGTAGAGGGAGAGATTTTGAAAGACTGATCAGGCGGCTGGACATGTGTTTGTTGAACACAGGGGAACCTAGGCACTTCTCTATTGCTCACGGCACTTATTCAAGTGTCGATATCACCTTATGCAGTCATGCGCTGGTTCCCCTGCTACATTGGGGTATACACGACGACCTTCGTAATAGTGACTATTTCCCGATTATCGTTACTCTTCCGAACCAGAGAGCCATCGAGTTACCAAGTCGATGGCTTCTCCGTCGGGCTGATTGGCCAACTTTCACGGCACGTGCGGTGTTTGCCGAAGATATCTTTGAGAGTTTCGACGATCATACCATTCACATAACGAATGGTATTTTGGCTGCTGCTGAGGAAACAATACCTTCCTCATCCGGCAACTCCCTCCGGAAGCTTGTCCCTTGGTGGACAGCCGAGATTGCAGCAGCCATTAAAAATCGTCGACGTGCTTTCAAATGCTATTGGAGGCAAAACACTATGGCCAACCTTATCACCTTCAAAAGGATGCGTGCTAGAGCCGGATATCTGATTCGGGAGAGTAAGAAAATGACGTGGGAAAAGTATGTGCCGTCTATGACGGTGCATACTCCTTCAACTCAAGTGTGGACTAAGCTTCGTCGGATCTCCGGACTCCCGACATCATTGTCGATACCCGGAGTATCCATCAATGGAGACATCATCATGGACCATCTCGCCATTGCCAACAGTATTATATCGCACTTCAGTGATGTATCCTGCTCTGGGAGTTATGATCCTACATTTCTGACTCTGAAGCGGGAGGAAGTGGCTCATCCTTTGTCCTTTGTCAATGCTGCTTCGGAGTCCTACAACGTGCCATTCTCTGAATGGGAACTGCGCAGTGCGCTTGCACTGTGCAGGGGTACGGCTCCTGGATCGGACAATATCCATAATCAAATGATAAAACATCTGAGCGAATCAATATAAAACAATTGTTGGTCCTCTTCAATCGTATATGGATTGAAGGGGAGTTTCCATCCCAATGGCGAGAGGGAATCGTGATACCAATTCCCAAGGCTGGAAAGGATCCCAAGTTTATCAGCAGCTATAGGCCCATTTGTCTGACAAATGGCCTATGCAAGCTGCTGGAGAAGATGGTGAACCGTCGACTGGTGTGGTTTCTGGAGAAGAGAGGCCTCCTGTCTGAGTACCAGTGTGGATTTCGCTCTCATAGGTCCACCACCGACCATCTGGTGCAACTTGAGAGCGCCATACAGGAGGCATTTCTCCGAAGGCACCACCTGTCACGGTTTTCTCTGACCCCGAGAAAGCCTACGACACCACATGGCGCTACGGGATCCTTTCCACATGAGTGGGGACTCCGTGGTAATCTAGCGATTTTCATTGCGAATTTCATGTCCGTCCGACTCTTCCGTGTAAGGGTCGGTAGGACATTATCGCAATATTATACCCAAGAAAATGGAGTTCCTCAGGGTTCTGTGCTGAGTGTCACCTTGTTCGCGAGTGCCATAAACGGCATTGTTGCCGCGCCGGGTCCTCGGTAGTTCCATCGCTGTATGTAGACGATTTAGCTGTGCATTACAGCTCTGGAAGTATGGCAGTCGTGGAACGGCAATTGCAGCAAGCTATTAACCGGGTCGACAGGTGGGCCCACGACCAGGGTTTTCGTTTTTCAGCAGCGAAAACCTCCGTCGTCCATTTTTGTCGGCTCCGGAGGCTACATTTACACCCTGAACTACATCTCAGGGATGCTGCGTTGCCGTTGGTTAACACTTATCGCTTCCTGGGGCTCCATTTTGACAGCAAATTAACGTGGCAGCCCCATATGCGGCAATTAAAAATGACGAGTCTCAGGAAACTGAACATGCTCAAGTTTCTTAGTGGCACTACGTGGGGGCTGACCGTGCGGTGCCGCTACGGTTCTACCAAGCCCTCGTCTAGTCCCGGCTAGACTATGGTTCTGCGGCATACGGTTCAGCAAGGCCGGACTGGACAGTATCCACCATAGTGGCGTTAGGCTGGATACCGGTGCCTTTTGCACCAGCCCGAAACCCAGCCTACTCGCCGAATCGGGTGCTCCACCTCTAAATTATACACGCTAACGTATGCTTTTAGCATATGCTGCCAATGTGCGTCAAATGCCGCAACATCCAAGCTATCGAGCTCTCTTCAGTACCCAATACCACCAAAGGTACGCTAACTTGCCTCGTACCACTCGGCCGGTTGGTATTAGACTCGATAGCTCGTGTACTGAAGTAGGAGTGGCTGTAGGTCTCTGTATGATCCGGACACCTAGCGAGGTGCCCCCGTGGCAAGTCCCGCGTCCGGAAATTCGGTTAGATCTACACCGAGGTCCTAAGGTGAACACGGACGCCTCCGTTTATCGGAGGCAGTTCCCTAGCATAGTTCACCAATTTCCGGACGCTGGCATTCTCTACACGGATGGTTCGAAGGTGGACGAGGAGGCGGGTTGTGCTTACGTTATTGATGGTGCAAATACCAAGATCTCTTTGCCTGAGGCCTATAGTGTGTTTACTGCGGAGCTCGTTGCCATCTATGAAGCTCTACAGTTTGCACTACATGATGACGAATCAACTTTCTCGTGTGTATCGACTCTTTGAGTTCGTTGCAGTCAATTGCTACATGTTTCCCGCAACACCCCCTAATGCAGCGAATCCACGACCTACTAGCCGGGTTATGCCGCGCTGACACTCGAATCACCTTTCTGTGGCTTCCAAGCCACATGGGAATTACGATAGTTAGTTAGTTAGTTATTGTTGTTTTAAGGGGCGGAACTACGAGGTCATCTGCCCCTCTTAACACAGATTAAAGAATACAAATTTTGAATTAAATTTAAAATTTTGAGGTGGACATCTAAATTTAAAAAGACCAAAAATTAATAAAACAAAAACAAACAATTAAATAAATAAAAATATAAACATAAACAAAAATTACGGAAAAAACAATACATTATCATTCAAAAACGAACAAGTCGTTGAGTCAAAGTTCACTGGAAAATTTAGATTGCTGGCCCTAACCCACTCTCACTTATAAAGCGGATAACGCGATCAGCAGCCACCGCGTCATCGGCTAATATAAGTTTGAGTGTCGTCTGCAAACCAAGGTTTCTTCGTAAGTCAGCAAGATCCACACACTCGGTGAAAATGTGGGCCACGGTGAAAACGGCTCCACAGGTACAAAGTGGGGGGTCTTCCCTTCTCATTAGGTACGAGTGGGTGGATCTTGTATGACCTATCCTTAGCCTACACAAAATGACGGACTCTCTCCGGGCCCGGAAGGAGCTCCGCCAAACGCGAGTAGTTCCCTTGATCGCTCTCAGTTTACTGGGCAGTGGGTCAGCTAGCCACTGACTCTCCCAAAAAGCCAGAACTTGTAGGCGTAACTGAGAGCGAATATCTCTAGCGGGTACCTCCATTGGTCGAGGTGGTAGTGATACCGCCTCTTTTGCAGCTTGATCTGCTAACTCATTTCCCGCAATTCCCATGTGGCTTGGAAGCCACAGAAAGGTGATTCGAGTGTCAGCGTGGCACAGCCCGGCTAGTAGGTCGTGGATTCGCTGCACTAGGGGGTGTTGCGGGAAACATGTAGCAATTGACTGCAACGAACTCAAAGAGTCGGTACACACGAGAAAGTGGATTCGTGCATCCTGTAGTGCAAACTGCAGAGCTTCATAGATGGCAACGAGCTCCGCAGTAAACACACTACAGGCCTCAGGCAAAGAGATCTTGGTATTTGCACCATCAATAACGTAAGCACAACCCACCTTCTCGTCCACCTTCGAACCATCCGTGTATAGAATGCCAGCGTCCGGAAATTGGTGAACTATGCTGTGGAACTGCCTCCGGTAAACGGAGGCATCCGTGTTCACCTTAGGACCTCGGTGCAGATCTAACCGAATTTCCGGACGCGGGACTTGCCACGGAGGCACCTCGCTAGATGTCCGGATCATACAGGGACCTACAGCCACTCCTATTTCGGTACACGAGCTATCAAGTCTAATACCAACCGGCCGAGTGGCACGAGGCCGGTTGGCGTACCCCTGGTGGTTTTGGGTACCGAAGAGAGCTTGATAGGTCGGGTGTTGCGGCATTTGACGCACATTGGCAGCATATGCTAACAGCATATGTTGGCGTCTATAATTTAAAGGTGGAACACCCGATTCGACGAGTAGGCTGGGTATCGGGCTGGTCCGGAAGGCACCGGTAGCCAGTCTAACGCCACTATGGTGGATACTGTCCAGCATTTTCAAGGTTGCCGGCCTTGCTGAACCGTATGCCGCAGAACCATAGTCTAGCCGGGACAGGACGAGGGCTTGGTAGAACCGTAGCAGCACCGCACGGTCAGCCCCCCACGTAGTGCCACTAAGAAACCTGAGCATGTTCAGTTTCCTGAGACATGTCATTTTCAATTGCCGTATATGGTGCTGCCACGTTAACTTGCTGTCAAAATGGAGCCCCAGGAAGCGATAAGTGTCAACCACCGGCAACGCAGCATCCCTGAGATGTAGTTCAGGGTGTAAATGTAGCCTCCGTAGCCGACAAAAATGGACGACGGAGGTTTTCGCTGCTGAAAAACGAAAACCCCGGTCGTGAGCCCACCTGTCGACCCGGTTGATGGCTAGCTGCAATTGCCGTTCCACGACTGCCATACTTCCAGAGCTGTAATGCAGAGCTAAATCGTCTACATACAGCGATGGAACTACCGCGGACCCGGCGGCGGCAACAATGCCATTAATGGCAATCGCGAACAAGGTGACACTCAGCACTGAACCCTGAGGAACTCCATTTTCTTGGGTATAGTACTGCGATAATGTCCTACCGACCCTTACACGGAAGAGTCGGACGGACATGAAATTCGCAATGAAAGTCGGTAAGTTACCACGGAGTCCCCACTTGTGAAGGGTGGAAAGGATCCCGTAGCGCCATGTGGTTTCGTAGGCTTTCTCGAGGTCAAAGAAAACCGTGACTAGGTGCTGCTTCCGGAAAAAAGCCTCCTGTATGGCGCTCTCAAGTCGCACCAGATGGTCAGTGGTGGACCTATGAGAGCGAAATCCACATTGGTACTCAGACAGGAGACCTTTATCCTCCAAGAACCACACCAGTCGACGGTTCACCATCTTTTCGAGCAGCTTACATAGGCCATTTGTCAAACAAATGGGCCTATAGCTGCTTACAAACTTGGGATCCTTTCCAGCCTTAGGAATCGGTATCACGATCCCCTCTCGCCATTGAGATGGAAACTCCCCTTCAATCCATATACGATTGAAGAGGATCAACAGTTCTTTCATACTGGATTCGCACAGATGTTTTAACATTTGATTATGTATGTTATCCGGTCCAGGAGCCGTATCCCTGCACAGTGCAAGCGCACTGCGCAGTTCCCATTCAGAGAATGGTACATTATAGGACTCCGAAGCAGCAGTGGCAAAGGACAAGGGGTGAGTCTCTGCCTCCCGCTTCAGAGTCAGAAATGTAGGATCGTAACTCCCGGAGCAGGATACATCGGAGAAGTGCGAGCCAATGCTGTTGGCAATGGCGAGATGGTCCGTGATGATGTCCCCATTGATGGACACTCCGGGTATCGATAGTGATGTCGGGAGTCCGGAGATCCGACGAAGCTTAGTCCACACTTGAGATGAAGGAGTATGCGCCGTCATGGACGACACATACTTTTCCCACGTCGTTTTCTTACTCTCCCGAATCAGATATCGGGCTCTAGCACGCATCCTTCTGAAGGTGATAAGGTTGGCCATAGTGTTTTGCCTCCGATAGCATTTGAAAGCACGTCGACGATCTTTAATGGCTGCTGCAATCTCGGCTGTCCACCAAGGGACGAGCTTCCGGCGTGAGTTGCCGGATGAGGAAGGTATTGTTTCCTCAGCAGCAGTCAAAATACCATTCGTTATGTGAATGGTATGATCGTCGACACTCTCAAAGGTATCTTCGGCAAACACCGCACGTGCCGTGAAAGTTGGCCAATCAGCCCGACGGAGAAGCCATCGACTTGGTAACTCGATGGCTCTCTGGTTCGGAAGAGTAACGATAATTGGAAAATGGTCACTATTACAAAGGTCATCGTGTACACCCCACTGTAGCAGGGGAACCAGCGCACGACTGCACAGGGTAATATCGATACTTGAATAAGTACCGTGCGCAATAGAGAAGTGCGTAGGTTCCCCTGTGTTCAACAGACACAGGTCCAGCCGCCTGATCAGCCTCTCAAAATCTCTCCCTTTACCGCTAGTGGTAGCGGAGCCCCAGATGGTGTTGTGGGCATTAACATCTCCCAGAAGGAGAAAAGGAGGGGGGAGCTGAGAGACTAGATCCACCAGCTGGTCGTAATCCGGCTGAGAATCAGGCGGGAAGTACACGTTACATACTGTTGCCATTACTGGCAACGAAGTACGAACTGCAACTGCCTCTAGCTGAGTACGCAACGGCACCTCTTCACTAAAGAGGCTAGAGTGGACGAGAGTGCAGACGCCACCAGCGGCCACAGCTCCGTCCACCCGGTCTTTAGAGAAGAGTTTGAAGTGACGCATTGTTGTCTCATGTCCAGGACGAAACCTGGATTCCTGAAGACAGACAATGGTTGCCGAAAACGAAGATATTAATTGTCGTAACTCAGCGAGATGAACAGAATAGCTATTACAGTTCCATTGTAATAGTGCCATGGTGTGGACTTAAGTAGAAATGGGTCTTCTACTTATGCTTGACCGTTTGCCACCCTTCCCCAGCTCTAGTTGGAGATGATGGGGCAGGAGAGCACACCTCAATCTCCACATCTCCGTCCGAAGACGAAGAAAATGGAGCGGGCGCTCTCTTGGGTTGCGCGCGGTCGTCGTCGGACCTCACGAGTCTCGCTCTTGGGGAAGAGCGAGAGCGGTGTCGAGGGACTTTCTCCCGGTCGGAAGACTGGGTGTCTGTCCCCGACACGCCCCGAAGAGATTTCTTCTTGGATCGGCGCCGACGCGTGTTTGGGGAAGTAGATGGTCCCTTCCCCACAGACGCCGGGTCCTTATAAAACAAGGTCGCTCCTGCTGGCACCGCTCCACTGGTAGTGGTGGGAGCGGGATGGTCAGCAGATACGTGAGCAGCCCTGCCTTTAGGAGAGGAAGAGAAACGGCGCTGAACCGTTCCCCTCTCCTCCGCCGATCTATTTTCTTTACTATAGGGGAGTTCCTCCATACGTACGGGCTTGGCTTCAGCAGGCTTCGCTCCCTTGGTGGTAATGGGAGCGGAAAGGCCAGCAGAGACAGTAGCCACCCCGTCAGCAGGAGGGCGAGAGAGACGGCGGCGAACCGTCTCCCTCTTCTCCCCTATATTTTTCGTATTAGGTGGGCTGGAAGAAGGACCAGCCCCGGTCGGCAAAGTCTTCTTTCCCCCTTTAGCTGGGGAAGACTTGTTCGCCGACCGTTTCGGAGAAGAAGAGGACTTCTTCTCCGATTGCGCCGGTTTAGATGGTATAACCGGCGCCTTCTTTTGCTGGGCCGAAGAAGGTTGTTGTACCTCCTTCGGGCTGACATTTTTCGCTGGTACAGCGAGGGGTGATTTTAATACAGCTGATAATACGGGCGTCGAGGGTACTACACTCGGTAAAGATGCGGCAGGGGTGAATGAGGGCGTCGTTGCAGCTGCAAACGATACCCGAAATTCGGGGGCATTCATATCACGGTACCTCTTGCGAGCGTCGTGATATGAAAGCCTATCAAGAGTTCTTATTTCTTGAATTTTTGCTTCCTTACAGAACTCAGGGCACTGCTTCGATCGTGGAGAGTGGCTTCCTTGACAGTTAGGACAAATCGGGGGAGGCGTACACCTCTCACCCTCATGTGTCCCCTTGCCACACTCTCTACACACGGCCTTGGCAGTGCACCTGGCGGAAACATGCCCGAATCTCTGGCATTGATAGCAGCGCATAGGTGGAGGGATGTACGGTCGAACATCGCAGTGGTACGATGTGACCTTCACCTGCTTAGGTACTACATCACCCTCAAAATGGAGAATAAAAGCGCCGGTATCGACACTGTTCTCCCCAATCTTTCGGGTGATGCGCCTAATCTTGGTGACGCCTCTCTTCCCCAGATCCCGCAACAATTCCGCATCGCTATTTAAAATGAGGTCACGATGGAAAATAACTCCTCGGACCTCATTCAGTGTTTCGTGTTTTGAGACCTTAACGGGAATTTCGCCGAATTGCGTGCATTCCAGCAACGCTTCGGTTTGCTTCCGATCAACGGTGTGCAGCAGCAGCTGACCGTTCCGGAGCTTGGAAATCCCGCTTAGGTCCCCAAATTTCCCCTCGATTTCCTCAGAAAAAATTATTGATTTTACTAGTTTAAAATCACCCCCGTCAGTCCTCGTAGCTACCAGGTAGCGAGGAGACCTATCAGCGGGGAATCTTCTATTAAAGGCTTCATCCCAAGGCGTATACACCTTGGGATTAGCTCGACACTCAAGAGACGGCTTTTTAAGGGTGCCACCCTGTACAGGTGTCCGTGATCGCTTTGATGGCATCCCGGACGAAATCCTCCCCGAATACTGCCCACTCCGAACGGGGGCTATCACTGTGGGCGCCACCCAGCCAAGGCAATACCTACCTGGCATAGCAGATATTGCCCGGGGTCCCAGTGCCTCAAACAGGCACTTCCCCCTCGGCATGCACAGGATTTATTCAGCTCCAGTATTCGGCCATGCAGGGACCTTCGTTGTAAGGCGGATACTACTGTAGGGTACATGGCGCACCCACCTGACGGGATGGGGCATACCGTCTAGGCTTTCTGGCCAGATGGCCAAGCTGGTGGCCCTTCCCCTAACAGCACGCATGTTTATTTCTATTGGTCAAACCAGAGCTGGGACCAGAAAACCAAAATTGACCTTTATAAGGCCCCCTCTAAGTCGCCTTTTACGACAGGCAGGGGATACCGTGGATGAATTCTGCCCTCCCCATCCACAGGGGGTCTGAACAAATCAAAACTGGCAAGTTATTCGGCCATGTCGGCCCTATTAGTCGCCTCCTACGACAGGCAGGGCATACCGTGGGTGTATTCTAACCCGCACCCACACGGGGGGGAATTACGATAAATGAGTTAGCCGCAGGCTGTTCCAAATCCACGAGTTTGAGTAAGCGTACACGCGAGTACTCAGCAGTGATGCTCGGAGTACGGTTGGAGAGGGACTGGGGGTGATAGCCAATACGTCACTGGGCGAAGGTCATAACACAAGTCCATGCAAGTACTGGCAGTGCTGATGAATCCACCGCGCAGTGACGGCAGCCCCCACAGCAGAGCTGTATTGCATGTTGCAGGTTTACTCGCGCAAGGCGGCGAGTACTCCACTGCTCACAGCCGAGCAACTCGGCTGGAACAACCTGAAGCGGATCAAGTTGCAAAAGAGGCGGTATCCCTACCACCTCGATTAATAGAGGTAACCGCTAGAGATATTCGCTCTCAGTTACGCCTACAAGTTCTGGCATTTTGGGAGAGTCAGTGGCTAGCTGACCCACTAGCCAGTAAACTGAGAGCGATCAAGGGAACTACTCGCGTGTGGCGGAGCTCTTTCCGGTCATAAAGCGAGTCCGTCATTTTGTGTAGGCTAACGATAGGTCATACAAGATCCACCCACTCGTACCTAATGAGAAGGGAAGACCCCCCCCCCCTCCCCCCCACTTTGTACCTGTGGAGCCGTTTTCACCGTGGCCCACATTTTAACCGAGTGTGTGGATCTTGCTGACTTACGAAGACACCTTGGTTTGCAGATGACACTCAAACTTATATTAGCCGATGACGCGGTGGCTGCTGATCGCGTTATCCCCTTTATAAGTGAGAGTGGGTTAGGGCCAGCAATCTAAATTTTCCAGTGTACATTGACTCAAAGACTTGTTCGTTTTTGAGTGATAATTTTTTGTTTTTCCGTAATTTTTGCTTATTTTTATGCTTATTATTTTAATTTAATTTTTAGTTATATTAATTTTAGGTCTTTTCAAATTTAGGTGTCCATCTCAAAATTTTAAATTCAATTCCAAATTTGTATTCTATAATCTGTGTTAAGAGGCGCCCCTTAAAACAACAATAACTAACTAACTAACTAACTAATTATTATTGTGTTGCATGTGTAATGTCATACGCTACATAAATAAATAAAACTGTTATCGGATATTTGGTCCACAAATACATAATCTTGCAATAAGCAAAACATTTTTGACCAGTTGACTTTCCTGAGTATCTGCCTTTCCCATCTCTTAAACAATTCCTCATCACCTTGTGTCATGGTCCAAGTCTCCGAACCCTACATCACCACAGGTCTCACTACCGTACGATGTACAATCAACTTCAGATTCCTACTTTGGCTTCTTACTTTAAATACATAAAACAGAAACAACAAGAAAATGGAGAAGAAGTTGTAAGTTTTAAACGATCACGGCTCAAACATAAGGCAGTAGCGCGCGCCGACAATAACCATTGTTCACTGTTGACCAATAGCATGCTTCCTCTATCTCTCCACGTAGACTCCAGAGTACGGTTCTGGCGGCCGGTTCGCGTGTCAGGTTACACAGTAGCACGCAGTTCTGTCCAGTCTCGCTGCTTGCTCTCAGTGGCTATAGTGGAGAGTTGACAACGCTGTGCCTCACGTTGGGAAAGCCTTGACTTCCCGCAGATATGGAATGTTAACACGGCTAGTTTTCAAAAGCAAGCCGCTTGTTAACGAGGGAACTATGTCGTTGTTTGAGTCTTCAGTCTTTTGACTGGTTTGATGCAGCCCTCCATACCTCCCTGTCCTGAGCTAATCTTTTCATCTCTACATCCGAGGAAATCTGTTTAACACATTCTAACCTTGGTCTATCCCTACACTGCTTGTCCTCGACCATTCCTTCCATAACTAAGCTTGCTATTCCTGGGTGTCTTAGTATGTGTCCTACCAAACTATCTCTTCTCTTCATTAGCAGTCGCCAGAAACATCTCTCCTCTCCGACTAGTCTTAATACTTCTTCGTTTGTAACCATATCTACCCATCTGATCGTCATCATTCTCCTGTAACACCACATTTCAAACTCTTCAATTCTCCTCTTTTCTGCTGCACCAATAGTCCAAGTTTCACTTCCATAGAGTGCCATGCCCCAGACAAAGGCCTTCAAAAATGACTTCCTAATCCCTAAATCTATATTCGATGTCAACAGATTCCTTTTCTGTAGAAATGGTTTTCTTGCCTGAGCTAACCTACTTTTGATAGCCTATTTGCTTCGTCCATCACTCATTAAAGAGGAAACTATACTGGCCACTAATTCGCACTTTTAATGGGGGTTAGCATAAGGCGCGTGTGACATGATAAACGGTGACATTTATGAGCTAATTCCTTTATTATAGGTCATATTATGTTATCTGTGTTCTGTAGCCGTGACGGTAGAGGCAGTGACGCGGACAAGTGATCGATAACTAATTGAATACAAAGTCCCGGCAGGACGAGGTGGTTTGCAAACAGTGCAGTGTAAGACGTCACAATGTCCTAGGACTAGCCCACACCCTGCACCATCGCAAGCCACCAGACACCCCTGTTGTTTGAGTCTTCGGTCTTTTCACTGGTTTGATGCAGGTCTCCATGCCGTCCTGTCCTGACCTAATCGTTACATCTCTACATAGCTACCACACCCTACATCCGAGGCAACATACACTCTGACCTTGGTCTACCCCTACAGTTCTTGTCCTCGACCCTTCCTTCCGTAACTAATTTTGCTATTCCTGGATATCTTAATATGTGTCCTACCAACCTACCTCTTTGCTTCATTAGCAGTCGCCAGAAACATTTCTCCACTCCCACTCGTCTTAATACCTGTTTGTTACTCTATCTACCCTACGAAATAAGTAAACAAATGTCCGACTGCTGCCATGGCATCACACCTCTCGCCCTTTATATCTCATGAACTAATCGCCCTTTATATCTCATGAACTAATCGCCCTTTATATCTCATGAACTAAAACTTCTATAAGTTTATTATCAAACGAATGAACTAAATTACAAGTTATATACTAGTTATTGTTGTTGTTGTTTTAAGGGGCAGAATAGCTAGGTCATATGTCCCTCAACAGTAAACACAGATAAAATAATTAAATACAAATTTAGTAGAGTTAAATTCAGAGGTAATAATAATAATAATAATAATAATAATAATAATAATAATAATAATAATAATAATAATAATAATAATATCGTATGGCCTCGGGTGCCTGGTGCTACCCAGAGGGTAGCTTGCAAGTCGAATTTCGTCGCTTCTTTGAACGCTATGAAATTCAAGGAGGTTAGATATCTAAACTCCTTGACACTACAGCGCTTTCAAGTAGAGAATGGAGGAACTTTGTGTTGGCGGAAAATCCCGAGATTAATTTTGCCATTGAACACGGCCTACTGAATTCAAATGGGTTCTTTAACATGTCAACAACGTATGACATCCATGTCGTGATTTTTGTCGCCTTTCAAAAAATCACTTACCATGGCCAGGAGCGAACCTGCAATCTTGGGGTTGGTAGTCCGACACTATAACCACTCACCCACCGTGGCGAGCAGTTCAGAGGTGAATAAAAACAGCCTAATATTAATAAGACAAAAATAAACAAATCTAATAAATATAATCATAAACAAATATACGGAATACAGAAAATCAGAAATTAAAAAGAAAGGAACACGTTCTTTGAGTAAATACACACCTGGTAATTTAGATTGCTGGCCCTAACCTACTCTCACTTATAAAGCGTATGACTCGATCACCAGCCGCTACGTTATCGGTTAATATAAGATTGAGTGTATTTTGTAGACCAAGGTTTCTTTGTAGATCAGCAAGATCCATACACTCGGTCAAAATGTGGGCCACGGTGGATACGACTCCACAAATGCAAAGTAGGGGGTCTTCCCTCTCATTATCTTCGAGTGGGTGGATCTTGCATGACCTATCCGTAGCCTACACAGAAAGACGGACTCCCTTCGTAACCGGAAAGAGCTCCAGTAGATACTAAGTCCTTCCAAACGCCAGGCATTTAGTAACAGTGAATGAAGTCCCTCCCTCTCTGCCGTGGACTTTCATGTCCTTTGAAGTCAAAGTTCTGTGAATCAATAGCTTTCAGTGAAGCCTCCGTGATGAAGCAAAGACCTGTTGCGCCTCAACAACCCTCGGGAGAAATGCTTTCAATATATAAATCCCTGTCTAACAGGCATGAGTTTAAAACTGTCTGCAACAGCTCCACTTCTCCATAAAACCACTGCCAGAAGAGCTCAACGCTTTCGTCTCCCTTACTGGAGTGTTGTCATGGGAGAAATTTATTCACTTTCATTTGAGACGGTCTTGCCTTTCAGCGTCCAGTTTTCAAACAAGTCGTCTTCATGATCCCCTATTAGTAGTTACTGCGGTCTCTTCCGTTTATCGGCTTCGGTGGCGTAGTTGGTAGCATGCTGAGCTTTTATGCCTAAGATTGCGGGTTCAAACCCGGCCGAAGTCGTCGGATTTTTTTAAGAACGTTAAAAATCCCTGAGTATGCCTTCCTTCGGAGGGGAAGTAAAGCCGGTAGTCCCATGTCATAGATTTATGGCATGTTAAAGAACCTTCCACTAATTACACCTGTGTGAAGCTAAATTATATGTAGGTTAAACATTTGACTAACGTTCTTAGGTTCCTACGTTCGTCGTCAAGAGCCGACGGCGGTGGCATCTGGTAGCTAAGTTCTGAACTAGTTGGTCGTTGACGGTGGCGTTTGGCGGCAAAAGTAGGAACTACTTTAAAAAATTCAATGTCTGCAGTCCTTACTTGAATTGAAACAGATACACACACTAATACAGTCATCACAATTAACACCGGCGGCTTCGGTGGCGTAGTTGGTAGCATGCTGAGCTTCTATGCCCAAGATAGCGGGTTCAAACCCGGCCGAAGCCGTCGGATTTTTTAAGAGCGTTAAAATCCCTCAGTATGCCTTCCTTCGGAGGGGAAGTAAAGCCGGCGGTCCCATGTCATAGATTTATGGCATGTTAAAGATCTTTCCACTAATTACACCTGTGTGAAACTAAATTGGATAGGTTAAGAATGTAAACAACGCTCTTAGGTTGCTACGTTCGTTGCCAAGAGCCGACTGCGGTGGCGTCTAGTAGCTAGTTCTGAACTAGGCCTAGTAGTCGTTGACGGTGGTGCTTGGCGGCAAAAGTAGGAACTATTTGAAAATTCAAAGTTGCAGTCCCTACTTGAATTAAAAAAAAACAGATACACACACTAATACAGACATCGCAATTAACACCGGTTATCAGACAGATTCTACACACACCCAAAGTACACGGGGCTACATGACCGCGTTGTCGCAGCCCCTAAACTAAGGAACCAACCAACCAACAATTAACACCAGTTATCAGACAGATTCTACACACACCCAAAGTACACGGGGCTAAATGACATGTCATAGATTTATGGCATGTTAAAGAACCTTCCACTAATTACACCTGTGTGAAGCTAAATTATATGTAGGTTAAACATTTGACTAACGTTCTTAGGTTCCTACGTTCCTACTGAGGAACCAACCAACCATCTCTTCCGTTTCTACACCTTTCACTTTGAAATGGTTCATCACTGAATCTAACCATTGCCTTCTAGGTCTACCTCTACTTCTCTTACCCTCAACAGCCGAACTCATCAACCTCTTAGGTAATCTCTCCTCCACCATTCTCATTACTTGAGCCCCCTATCTGAGTGATCGCGGGTTCAAATCCGGCCGAAGTCATTGGATTTTTTAAGAGTGTTAAAAATCCCTCAGTATGTCTTCCTTCGGAGGGGAAGTAAAGCCGGCGGTCCCATGTCATAGATAACACCTGTGTGAAGCTGAATTGTATAGGTTAAGAATGTAAACAACGCTCTTATTAGGTTCCTACGTTCGTTGTCAAGAGCCGACTGCGGTGGCGTCTGGTAGCTAAGTTCTGAACTAGTGGTCGTTGATGGTGGCGTTTGGCAGCAAAAGTAGGAACTATTTGAAAAATTCAAAAGTCTGCAGTCCTTACTTGAATTAAAAAACAGATACCACACTAATACAGTCATCACAATTAACACCAGTTATCTGACAGATTCTACACACACCCAAAGTACACGGGGCTACATGACCGCGTTGTCGCAGTCCCTAAACTGAGGAACCAACCAACCCAAGCTTCCATTATTAGATGCGGCGCTCGGCAAGACAGGACTCCATTAGCACCTTGCCGTAATCAATTATAGTATGGCTAAGACTAAGTGAGTGACGGATTACTCACTCACTGACACCTGTTTACAGCACTTCTAAAACCGAGAGAGCTGCGTCGTTTGAAGATATAAGGTTTGAATCCCGTGGTATACCATATCCACTCTAAGTACACTTACTCCCGTATTCTTAAAAATATAATAATAATAATAATAATAATAATAATAATAATTCTATGACATACTGTAACCGTACGTCTTCTATTCTTTGGGGGTGGTGGTAATTGATTTACCATGAGGGATACTTTTTAAAAAATATTCTTTTACTTCTCTTTCCTCATAACTTTTCATAGCACAAAACAATATCTTTGCCAAGAATCACTTACAATCCTTCCACACAAAACCAAGTCATATCACTTCTACCCTCATACCTTTCTACAGTCACCATAGATGATCTAAACAGATAATCAGACTTCCTCTGTCTCAAAGAAATTCTCATACTATTCTCCTTATTGTATGCTCGAAGATTCTCCCAAAAAACAATAGACAATTGAAAAAGGAAATATCTTTTCAGATAAGGAACTCAAATTTTGCATGGCCTCCTACTCCTTTACTAGTGAACTATTGCAAGGAATCTCTAAGCTCAGCGCTAAGGCCTTACAATAGTTACCAGCAAAGAGTAGCCATCATCCTAACCTAAAACTATGTAACCACATAGGGTTACAATTCACCCCCCATATATATGTTATTCTCGCATGAGAAGCATGTGAGAATCACAAAAAAAAAAAAAAAAACCTATACAAATGAAAATGATACATATCAAACAAAATTAACGAACACTCTACCTAAAATTATCCTTAAATTATGTTCACATTAATCGGATGTTACCATTACGTCTCTTAGATCATTCAACAACACATTGATACTGCAACGATGGAATGTCACTGTTTTCTCTAAGCCTGTTTAAGTACATGCCATCATATCTCCTCTCTGGACTATGATACGAATCACATGCTTCTGAAATGGGCTTTGTTTCAGATATCCTCTCTTTTAACATTATCGAATACAAAATGCCGTAACCCACTGTTCTCAAATCTTTCAATAAGTTGAAAAACGGCATCTCCAGTAACCTTCACTCGAATCTTGTCATATTTGTCAACACTTATGTCTACCCATTATTATTCCCGTTTTCTAACGGGGTCGGGGATGAGATGCGATGGAAGTCTTTGTGGCGATGATTTTTACGGCCGGATGCCCTTCCTGACGCCAACCTCATGAGAGGAGTTAATGAGAGATGAAATGAATGATGGTGAATGAAACTGGGCAAGGATGTGGAAGGAAGCGGCCGTGGCCTGTCAGAAGGTACCGTCCCAGCATTTGCCTGGTGTTGAAAATGGGAAACCACGGAAAACCATTTCAAGGACGGACGACGGTGGGGCTCGAACCCACGCGTCTACCGAGTCAGCAGAGAGCTTGGCCCCTTGACCTAATGCTGAGCTTTAGCCAGCGTAGCCACTACTGTCGGTATTTGTCAACACTTATACAGGAACAAATACCTCCAGCAAATATAACGCTATCATCTTCAGTTGACTCTAAAAAATATAAAGTTCTACATTAGACCTCTCATATCCATCTTCATTCTCAGCAATAACATCTTCTTCCTCCTTCTTCCACTTTTCGTTCTTCCTGTTCATCTGTTTGTCCTTCTTCCCCATTCTTCTTTCTTCCTCTGCCTTCCATCTCGTCTTTTTCTTCATCCGCCATGTCATTCCGTACCTTATACTCCTCATCTTCCATCTCCACCGTTCCTGTTTCCTTCCCTTCCTCATTTTCTTCTTCTTCTTCTGATCCTTCACACTCTTATCTTCCTTTGCCTGACATCTCATCTTCTTCCTACTCCTTTTCTTTGCCTCTTCTTTTCTTCCACATTTTCCACCTCGTCTGTCTTGTCTTACTCAACAGTTCCTTTCTCTCCTTCCACTTTGTTTTCCCCTGTTTCTTCATCACCTTATCTTCTTCCAGTATGTTGTCCTCTCTATGACCTCTTGCACTTTTACCTTCTTCCTTATCCGTTTCTCCTTTCTCTTCTGCCTTTTCCTTTCTTTCACCTGCCTCCTCCCCGTCAGTTTCTTCCTTATCACCTGCTTTCTCACGCCCCCCACATCGCTGATAATTTTCTTGTTTTCCTTCAAGTGAATCACTTATCTCATTCACTTCCTCCTCTTTTATCTTATCCTCCACTTCTTCCTCCTCTACAGCCACTTTCCAGGATTCCAACTCCATACTACTTTTAAGTACAGACTTATGGTCCTGTATTTCTTTCCTGAGACTCTCTATCCTTGTGTTCGTGGCCCTGTTGCTCTCCTGAATTAACTTACAAATTCCTTCACTTCTACTATCTGTTTGGTCACTGACACTACATTCTCATTTACAGAGCCTACCTGCTCCTTAATCTCCTTACTCATAGACTCCTTCACTTGTACCATCTCCTTACTCATCGATTCTCCTTGCTTCTTAATCTCTCCTTTTATTTCACTCAGTAGCATTTGTATCAAACTATCGTTCATAACCCCCCATTCGTTCCCCTCGTTGGTGTGTCATTTTGTAATTTCTCTACTTGCACTGTACTCACTTTATTAAAGTTTACTTTTCTTCAACATTCCTGGTTCCTCATCTTGCTCATATCCCTCTTTCGATCCTCACGTTGTGGCGTCATAATGTAACCGTACGTCTTCTATTCTTTGGGGGTGGTGGTAATTGATTTACCATGAGGGATACTTTTTAAAAAATATTCTTTTACTTCTCTTTCCTCATAACTTTTCATAGCACAAAACAATATCTTTGCCAAGAATCACTTACAATCCTTCCACACAAAACCAAGTCATAACACTTCTACCCTCATACCTTTCTACAATCATCATAGATGATCTAAACAGATAATCAGACTTCCTCTGTCTCAAAGAAATTCTCATACTATTCTCCCAAAAAACAATATACAATTGAAAAAGGAAATATCTTTTCAGATAAGGAACTCAAATTTTGCATGGCCTCCTACTCCTTTACTAGTGAACTATTGCAAGGAATCTCTAAGCTCAGCGCTAAGGCCTTACAATAGTTACCAGCAAAGAGTAGCCATCATCCTAACCTAAACCTATGTAACCACATAGGGTTACAATACCATTTGAAGAGCCAAGAGGGTTACACCAAGCAGATGAGGGAAGAACTCCGGAGGCTAGGAATTACAAATGACGACTGTCGAGACAGAACACAATTCAGGGAAATACTTTCTAACATAAAGGTTCTTGTGGGAGAAAAGAGAGAACTTAGGGGAGGAAGATGGACAGCAGAGAGAAAGGCACAACACTCTGAAATAATGAAGGAAGTGTGGAGGAAGAGAAAGGAAGAAAGAAATGTGAGAAGGAAATGAAATGATATTTGCGTGGTCCTTAGTTTTGGCCGGTTCGCATAATGTAATGTAATTCTATGAAAAATTTGTGGACCATTAAAAGCTGAAGACGGAGAATTCAGATACTGGAGGAATGCATACCTGTACAAGAATGAAGAAAAAAAATAATATCAGATACAATGAGGAAGAGGAGAGTCCTGTTCTTTGGTCACATAATGAGGATGGACAATACCAGACTAACTAAGCATGTAACCTCGGAGTTCCGCCTCTTAAAACAATAATAACTAACTGAGCACATTTTTAATCATGTTTACATGAGTAAGAATGGTAACCAGTATAAAGGTAGATATGACACGAGATGGGAATAACAACAGACAGAATAACTTTCAGAAATGTAACGCAACATTTCAAGGGTTTCCAGGAGAAAATAAGGAAAGAACGAAACTACATCTGGACAGAGGAGAGGAAGGAAAAGCAAAGTGATGTAATGAAGAAATACTGACAAACAAGAAAGGAGGCAGGATACAAAAGGAAGTGACTACAGTGGGTTATTATACGTGGTCCTAATATGGCCATGATGGAGAAAATAATAATAATAATAATAATGATAATGTTTCATATGGAAGTAGAGAGTAGTTCAATTCCCAGTTCAGACAGAAATTTAAACTCTGTGCTAGAATGGGATGCAATCAGCATCGTGAGTTGTGTGGTCCTCACTGAAAAGGGATAAGAGTGGATCTACTGTAATTGACATAGCAGTTCCCCTCATTGGACATGTAAACATGTCTTAAAATTCAACAAATATATTGAATTAGCAGCTGGAATCAAACCAATGTTGGAAAATAGCAAGGCTCAGGATTCATCCAATTATTATATCAGATATAGGAATTGTTCCTGACCACAACCCTACACATCAAGGGTCTCAAGATGGACAGTTGTGCATCATTAATGCAGAAGGCCATTATCCTGGACACTTGCCACATAGCAAGACGATTTCTGCAATAATGACATTCGATTTGTATCCATCAGAACCAACGTAGCCTATTTCGTTCTAATTCCAATTTGTTTGCGAAGTATCGTAATTATTATACAACTACATTTGGAAAAATGAAACCCAGAACAATTTTGTTCAAAGAGGTCCAGGATAATTAAGAAGAGACGTTAGGATAATAATGCAACAAATTAATGACAGAGGAGAGAAGGGGATTCTAAGAAACAGAAAACAATACACCATAACTGTGGAACAAAGGATAGCTACGTCAGAATGAAAAAGGTTTGGGAGCAGAAGAGGAAGCTGAAAGCCAAATCTCCAGCTACTGTAATATGAACTTATTAAAGTGCCCAAACGGGGCCTCAAATATAAATAAATAAATAAATAAATAAATAAATATTGTCATTTAGACTTTCACGGCCCGTGTTACTATACATAATGTTGAATTTTGGGCTTATGCCGTGTTTATTATATTATAATTCGACGCGTTTCGAAAGAAACCATGCCTTTCTTCGTCAGGAATAATCTGGAATACGACAATGATTGCTAAGAGAAAGCAACAAAGAACATATAGAAGGTGCCCAAAGATGGACGCCATTATAGCCCCATGTTAGGGACAACGGAAAGCTAGCAGTGAATTACTTTCTCAGGGTTCTGATAATAGGTAGCCAGGATTCACTGAGATTGTAGCCGGTGTCGCGGTTGAAATTATCTGGGTGTTTACGTATTTCAACCGCCTCCCTGATAATTCTGGGACGATATTGCTTTATACGGGCAAGAACATCCACTCCTTGGAACATGACATCATGGCCAGGTGTTAATGCATGATCGGCATCAGCTGATTTATCAGGTTGAATGAGCCTGATACATCTATTATGTTCCTTAATGCGAGTGCATATTGTTCTCGAAGTCTGCCCGATGCAAACCTTGCCACAAGTACAGGGAACTCTGTAGATACCCGGTTGTTGCAATTTAGGCAAACTGTCCTTAGTTGGTCGCAGGAGTTGCCTAATCTTAACAGAAGTTCCAAATACAGTCCGTATGTTGTACCGACGTAGGATTTTAGCAATACGATCCGTCGTGTTATGTATGTAAGGTAGGTAAGCAGTTCCTCTTACATCTCTTTTCTCAACTGACGTCCTATTATTAGTTGTTGGTTTCAGAACCGTAGAAATCAAAGCCTTGCTATAACCGTTGCTCTCAAAGGTGGTTCGCAAGGTATTAATTTCTTCTTGTAAAGAAGACACTTCACAAATCCTCCTAGCCCGGGTAGTTAGAGTTGTAAGGATACCATGTTTCTGGGCAGGGTGATGGTGAGAACTTGCGTGGAGATATCCATTGGTGTGTGTTGGCTTACGAAAAACGCTGTGTCCTAAAGATCCATCCTCTTTCTTGGTGACGAGAACATCTAAAACGGTATTTTGCCGTCAGATTCTTTTTCCATGGTGAAACAAATAGAAGGGTGCTGGAGATTAAGGTGATCCAGGAAATGGCTAAGATTTTCCTCACCTTCCGTCCAAACAACGAACTTGTCATCCACATAACGCCACCAGATCTTCGGTTTGTAAGGAGCCGACGACAAAGCTTTCTCTTCAAAGTTCTCCATGAAGAAATTAGCCACAACAGGAGAGAGAGGACTACCCATGCCCACACCATCAGTCTGCTCATAAAAATTCCCATTCCATAGAAAGTAGGAGGAGGTCATGCAGTGATAAAAAAAAGTCTTGTGATGTCTTCAGGAAAAAAAGCCATTAATGAGAGACATAACACCATCAATAGGTACTCTCGTAAACAGAGACACCACGTCGAGACTCACTAGGATATCACCCGGCTGAAGTGTTATAGCTTTCAACTTTTCCACGAAGTGTGTGGAATCCTTAATGTACGAAGGCGTGTTACCCAGAAGCGGCTGAAGTAGTCTACCTAAGTATTTGGAAAGGGCATATGTAGGAGAACCAATCGTACTAACAATAGGTCTAAGAGGAACATCTTCTTTATGTATTTTAGGAAGACCATAGAGTCTCGGAGGAATAGCATCCCCTGGAAGGAGAGTCTTCGCTGCATCCTCTGGAATAGATGATTGCTTGATCAATTTGACGGTGACATTTGAGTAGCGAGTAGTAGGATCACGACTATTAATCCTATATCTGTTATCAGATCCTGTATATAGGATTAATAGTCGTGATCCTACTACTCGCTACTCAAATGTCACCGTCAAATTGATCAAGCAATCATCTATTCCAGAGGATGCAGCGAAGACTCTCCTTCCAGGGGATGCTATTCCTCCGAGACTCTATGGTCTTCCTAAAATACATAAATAAGATGTTCCTCTTAGACCTATTGTTAGTACGATTGGTTCTCCTACATATGCCCTTTCCAAATACTTAGGTAGACTACTTCAGCCGCTTCTGGGTAACACGCCTTCGTACATTAAGGATTCCACACACTTCGTGGAAAAGTTGAAAGCTATAACACTTCAGCCGGGTGATATCCAAGTGAGTCTCGACGTGGTGTCTCTGTTTACGAGAGTACCTATTGATGGTGTTATGTCTCTCATTAATGGCTTTTTTTCTGAAGACATCACAAGACTTTTTTTTTATCACTGCATGACCTCCTCCTACTTTCTATGGAATGGGAATTTTTATGAGCAGACTGATGGTGTGGCCATGGGTAGTCCTCTCTCTCCTGTTGTGGCTAATTTCTTCATGGAGAACTTTGAAGAGAAAGCTTTGTCGTCGGCTCCTTACAAACCGAAGATCTGGTGGCGTTATGTGGATGACACGTTCGTTGTTTGGACGGAAGGTGAGGAAAATCTTAGCCATTTCCTGGATCACCTTAATCTCCAGCACCCTTCTATTTGTTTCACCATGGAAAAAGAATCTGACGGCAAAATACCGTTTTAGATGTTCTCGTCACCAAGAAAGAGGATGGATCTTTAGGACACAGCGTTTTTCGTAAGCCAACACACACCAATAGATAATTCCACGCAAGTTCTCACCATCACCCTGCCCAGAAACATGGTATCCTTACAACTCTAACTACCCGGGCTAGGAGGATTTGTGAAGTGTCTTCTTTACAAGAAGAAATTAATACCTTGCGAACCACCTTTGAGAGCAACGGTTATAGCAAGGCTTTGATTTCTACGGTTCTGAAACCAACAACTAATAATAGGACGTCAGTTGAGAAAAGAGATGTAAGAGGAACTGCTTACCTACCTTTCATACATAACACGACGGATCGTATTGCTAAAATCCTACGTCGGTACAACATACGGACTGTATTTGGAACTTCTGTTAAGATTAGGCAACTCCTGCGACCAACTAAGGACAGTTTGCCTAAATTGCAACAACCGGGTATCTACAGAGTTCCCTGTACTTGTGGCAAGGTTTACATCGGGCAGACTTCGAGAACAATATGCACTCGCATTAAAGAACATAATAGATGTATCAGGCTCATTCAACCTGATAAATCAGCTGTTGCCGATCATGCATTAACACCTGGCCATGATGTCATGTTCCAAGGAGTGGATGTTCTTGCCCGTATAAAGCAATATCGTCCCAGAATCATCAGGGAGGCGGTTGAAATACGTAACACCCAGATAATTTCAACCGCGACACCGGCTACAATCTCAGTGAATCCTGGCTACCTATTATCAGAACCCTGAGAAAGTAGTTCACTGCTAGCTTTCCGTTGTCCCTAACATGGGGCTATAATGGCGTCCATCTTTGGGCACCTTCTATATGTTCTTTGTTGCTTTCTCTTAGCAATCATTGTCGTATTCCAGATTATTCCTGACGAAGAAAGGCATGGTTTCTTTCGAAACGCGTCGAATTATAATATAATAAACACGGCATAAGCCCAAAATTCAACATTATGTATAAATAAATAAATAAATAAATAAATAAATAAATAAACTAACGAAGCAATGAAGGAAATATGGAATAAATGAATAAATAAAATATAATATATATTATTGTAATATAATACTGTATATTTAAAAATAAATTTTGACACTTTCAACTCCGCTTTATATTTTATGTTTTGGGAGACGACTGAGTACTGGAATTTTGTGGAGGAAAGATACTTAAACTTCCATTAAATCAACTGACACTTGTCTCTCTTATTTAAGAAACCATAAATGCCAGGGGGATGTGCCGATGTTCAATCCCGCAACAATGAGCATAAGAGATGAGGGTCTCAAACACTTGCACCACACAGCCATTCTTTTGTCCTCGTGAAGCTGAGTACTCTGCTCCAACGCTCACCTCCGTTCAAAAATGGAAATGAACCTGACAGCTCCTAGGTAAAACATAAAAGTGTTACCCCTACACCACGGGGCTGGCGTACCACCGGTAGTCAGACAGTTTCTACTTACACACACACAAGTTAACTCACCCCGCGGCTTAGTCGAACTCGTTAAATCGTGCACCACGGACGCGTGGGCATCTGCAGCAGTCTGGAGATCGTAGCTTCAAATCCCGGCTCTGACAGCGGCTATCATGAGTGTGGTTTCCCCCCGTTTTTTTCCACACTCCCTCCAGGAAAATTCCGGGATAGTACCTTACTTCAAGTCCTGGGGTAGGCCTACCTACCTCATCCCTCTCCCTAATACAGTTACACACACTATTACAGTCCACACATCGATTCAAGTTATCAGATAGGTTCAACACTCACCCTACTACATGGGGCTGATGACCAAGATGTCCCAAGCCCCTAAAATGAATTAGCAACAACAAGTTAGCTCACCTGAAAGCCAAACACTGGCTTTCCTATTTTTCTTCTTCTCTGTAGTCCCTTGAAACCAATAACATACTTCCTTCCTCGCTTAGGAATGCAATAACTAGAATAAATTCCTATAACCATTCCTTTCTACCTACTACATCGGGTCTATCGAGCATATTCTTGGTCGGGGCCTGGAGCCAATTCTGCAGATGACAAGGAGAAATCGTGAACGTGAAACTTATTGGTCAGCTCGCAAGGAAAACGTGGTAATTCTTCGGGAGAGATGAACCAGGGCCCTACACTTGCACTTAGATAATAGGCCTATACAGTATGTCATTTGCATACCTTATTTGATATTCTGGGAGTCATTGCGATTGAAATTACTGTCCATTATCACTATTGCACAGGAAATGTGTGCTAAGTTACGGAAATATGTGACTTAAGTCGTTATTCATTGTTCATTCAACGACGGCAACTGTCAGGGCTTGTCGTTGCTCAACTGCTACTGAAAGAGGCGCATTAGGCGTGTTCATCTGTTACCAATTGTTGCTAATGTATAGTACACGACACAGGTCATGCGTAACGAGCCCAGCGAGAAACTGTTGGCTTACGAAGCGGAGAGAGATAGCCTACTGTACCATTGGTTTCTGTCTGGCCGAAAATGACTGCTAGTACTACAAGCAAGAGGGACTGGGGCGTTAGTCAACCCTCAGACTAGAATTAAATTTCTTGGCAGAGCCAGGAATCGATCACATGATATTTGTGCCATGAGTCTGAACGTAGCTCTACATTACGGAATGCCGCCTTATACCGTATCTCCTATGGGAAGCTGCGCCAAAAGGTGGTGTACCCAGGTGACACGTGTGGGAAGGATACCTATTAGTAGACAAGTGAAGTGTTGGCCTTTGGCGCTACCACTGAGGTCCTGTACACATGACGCAAGCGCGTATCAACATACAGAAGCCCCTTCGGCTGTTGTACAGAAGACACACTCCACGATATTCTACAAGGACCCTCGACAACATCTCATCGCTCCGACAAGCAAACACTCGCTGTGTATGCTGAAGCAACAAGATGAGTGAGGCATATAAGCGTAAGTATATCGTAAACGCAGTGGTGGTTGGTCGGCATTTAACCTGGGTGTAACAGAAACTTCCAGGGAGTAATATTATTACCGTCATCATCATCATCATCATCATCATCATCATCATCATCATCATAATTATCATCATTATTATTACTATTATTATCATCATTTATCATCATCATCATCATCATCATCATTATTACTATTATTATCACCATCATCATCATTAACATCACCATCATTATTATAATGGAACATGCTCGTCAACAATGATGAGTTCTGCGACTGCAGCATGTTACAAGATCCAGAACACCGGCTGATCTGCCCCTTGATGGAGCAGATATGTTCAAAAGACGATCTTATGGCTGCAAATACTAATGCTGTTACTGTTGCTACTTACTGGCAAAATGTAATTTGATTCGGACACGGAAAATAAATAAATCATCATTATTATTATCATTACGTTATTATTATTCCCACATAACACATTGATAAAACATCAGAACATAACTATAAACGTTTCAAGGAAAGAAAAATAATGATAACTGAAACATAACTGACTCTTAGGAAGCAGAAATCACCACCCGTGAACTTTTCGAAACATTCTTGTTATTGGGATAATTTTATTTTGTGCATTAGTTTGCCCAGACGAGTGTCCAAATCCTGGAACAAGTTAATCTGCTCTGGAGACAATGATAGGTATGGTTTTCAAATGTTCTACAGGCCTTTGTCTCTGGATACAGTTAATTACATTTACTAATCTGAAAAAATAGAAAAAGGGAGTTCATTGGATTGATCCCCTTTGTTCGAGAAGTGCATAAAAGTGTATAATTAATTCATGCTTTATTTTTACGTTAATAGATGTGATTAGATGTGTTAATCCTTGTCCAATTTAATTGGACACATTATCTTGTTCAGTGGCGTAACTCCAGGGGGGAGGAGGGGATGATCAGGGCGATCAATCACTCCCAAATAATTTTGAATAAAATCAATCTTCGGATTGATGATAAATTATTGGATTTTGTAAATTAATACTTACTAACTTGAAAGCATTTCTTTTCACTCGTGTAAAATCTTAAGCGTTACTCTAACTTACCACTTATTGAATAATCAGAATGGTTAGCTGTCCAAGTGGCAGTATAATGCGAATGGAACTATATCTTCTCAGCCCTTTCCAAAAATACACCACTTGTTACTTGTCATTCCATTATAATATCCGAGTGTGTAATTTTGAAAAGTCAATAATATTGTGTTAAGTTGTATTGCTGTTTTATGTTAAAATTTAGTAGTAAACTGTAGGCTTATTCATATTTATAAAATATCGAGGAATAGAAAGAGCAAGATGATTCCGTGAAGAAACTGGACTTTATAATATCAACAAAATTGTTAATTTTGGAGCATTTGCACATTATTATTATTAACAAGAAAAGTGCGCTCGAGTTGAGCATTAATTTACACATATTGAAGCACATCTAAAATAATAGATTATTCTTTGCTATATTCTGTAAGCGATTTAGTCCTCTTTACGCATGCCAATAGGTGATATTTGTCAAAGGTCCGCCCACACAGCACACATTGACAATCTTCAGTCGGTTTATGGTATGTTTTGATATTGCATATCTTGTGATAACACGTCTCTGGGACTGGCATTCCTTCCTCCATCCGTCATCTATCATTACTGAGGTGGTGTAGAACTCCATTCATTTCTATCTCCAATTTCTTTTTTTCTCGAATGTTAACCAGATCCTGGTAGGGTCCTATAGATGGCAGCCAGTGGTGTAGTCTAACATTGATAAGTGCAAATAGGCCTACAAACACGACAAAATGTAGATAAGAGGTTTTGAAACTTGAAGATATGCTTTCATTGATTGTGTATCATGATGTCCGAGCCCTCGCCCCCCGGGATGTATTTTTGACTCGGCTCATCCCCCTCAAGAAGCAAACCCTAGTTACGCCCCTGATCGTGTTGACTGACTTAAGATCAATTCTCTTACTATAGTACAAATGAGACGTAATTGCTGTCGTTGCAGCTTATTTTGACGTTTGACATTTTCGATTTAGGAATGAATGAATGAATGAATGATCGAGTGACTTCCGGAGAGGCCGAGTGCAGGTCTTTCGAGTTGACGCCCGTCGGTGACCTGCGCGTCGTAATGAGGGTGAAGTGACGATGAAGACGTCACATACACACAGTCCCCGAGCCACGGGAATCAACCTCAGGAGATTAAAATCCCTGATGGCTCGGCCGGGAATCGGACCCGGGGCACTTCGGACCGAAGTCTAGAGCGTTAACCATTTAGCCACGGAGCCGGACGATTTAGGAATACTAATGTTATTGGTTTTACGTCCCTATTAAATACTGAGGCTTTTAAAGACGTCAGGATGCCGGAATTTTGTCCCGAAGAGGATCCTTAACGTGCCAGTAAATTCACTGGCATGACTCCCTCACAATTGTGCACCCTCAAACGCCAGTTGACTGCGCCAGCATTCGATCCTGAAACCTTGGGAACAGCAGGCGAGAACGATACCGCTGCGCACGCAGCCAGTTTTCTGCTTAGGGGAAATCAGACTATATGATTAGCAATTTTCAAGGAGAGGACCAACCGTGTGAGACATAATTGAATGAAAACGTAAGAAACAATCGTATGTACAAATACCGGCGTCTAGCTATGCACTTGACCTTGAGAGCTCATCGGTAGGAAAGGGGTGTAGAACGGTGCGGGGAGCGGGCCGAATACTTCCCTATCTGAGATCATTGACGCGCTTGACAATAGGTTCTCACAAACAGATACAGAAACGTTACGCTGCAGTAGTATAACGGGGAGTGGAATGGGGAAGTACAGAGCTAACTGCCGGTAACTGTACTTTGCGAAGATTGGTATGCCTTTTACAGGCTATATATATATATATATATATATATATCCGATGGCCTCGGGTGCCGGGTGCAAGCTTTGTTATTTGACACACAGAGGCCAGCCTGCATGTCAAATCTTGTCGTTCCTTGGAACGCTGTGAAAGTCAAGGAGGTTAGATATCTAAGCTTCTTGACACTATAGCGCTTTCTAGTAGAGTGTGGAGGAACTTTGTGTTGGCGGAAAATCCTGAGATCAATTTTGCCATTATGAACACGGCCTACTGAATTCAAATGTGTTATTTAACATGCCAACAACGTATGACATGCCTGCCGTGATTTTTTTCGCCTTAAAAAAAATCACTTACCACGGCCAGGAGCGAACCTGCAAGCTTGGGGGTTGGTAGTCCGACACGATAACCACTCACACACCGTGGCATTTACAGGCTAATATACGTCCTTAATATAGCGATGCGTTTTGAACCACCTCTGATTATGGACATATTAGTAAATAATCTGTTATAATCCAACCAGTAAAGTAAAATGAACATTTCACTTACCAACTCAGGTCGTACCGTTGAAACCGAAGCACATCACACTCGAAGAAGATGCTCTACACCCACCTGGAAGAGAGACATTTATGTCATCACTCACAAAGCAGTATACTAGCAGTAGTGCCCGGCTTCGCCCGGTGGATTTATTTGTTTAATGGATGATAATGAATACTACTACAGAACTGGAGCGCTCAAGGATAAGGATCGGAAAGCACCAACGCTTATTGAAGCTGATAACCTCAGTATACTGCACCAACACCATCGCCCTTATACAGAGGCATACTATTGTCATAATGATAACTGTTTTAAAGGGCCTAAGAAATCTTTTAGCACCAATTACTCCCCGTGACTGCAATTTATAAGCAGCTCGTAATTCTGCACCAGAAAATTGGTAGGGGCGACGTGTTGCAGCCCGCATTGCCTGGCAACAATAGACTTAGGTATTATTGAAGCTGTTCCAGAGCGCTTGTTCTTCCGACTTACTGAAAAGAAAAATAAATATTTATGGTTACCTGAGAGGTTTAGCCTAATGCTACATAGCCTAAACTATTCCTCTTGAATCTGGTTATCATATACAAAAATAATTTTTCGAATCCGACAGGTAGTTCCAGAGATTAGCGCGTTTAAACACACGAACTCTTCAGCTTTATTATATTAGCCCTCCAGTGGGCGCGCTGGGGGTATAAAGTACACCACTGTTAATGTTTTTCAACTTGGCAACAATGTAGCCTCTCTAAGGCGGGTTGCTGGTCTGCTATTCTTGCAGTGTGACCTTAGTTGTTGAATGTGATAGTTGGAGTCACTGTGAGTGCACCTGAACGGCTCTATTGTTGCTTCAATTAGGAACGTGTCACAAGCAGGCTGCAATGTACCTCGCGCGCCCGATGGAGTAAGTATTTCGATTACATTAGTTTATTGATATTTTCAAGCACGGTAGTGTTTAAAACACTGAAATTACTACTATTTCTTCAACTACAATATATTTCCGTTTATTTAGGATATTGGCACCTGAGGAAATAAAATGCGTAAACATTGACCATTATGGCAATGGTAATAATTAATAACCGTGTTGACTGATAGTATTCTCTTATTAAAACCACCTAGTCAAACACTAAAGAAACGTTTAATTACATTACTAATCGTACATGTTTCGGTATTTCATTGCTACCTTCCTCAGCGTGATTGAAATTAAAACTTAAAACTAGTTAACAAAACCTAAAAGCAATGGATATCCTTACAAAAATTTTGTAATACAGTCCTCCAACCTAAAACTTCAGTCGATTCCAAACTTAATAGCCCACTCTGTTGTTATAGTTGCTTAATGGGTAACGCAATGTGCAGGATATTTACCAAACACAGCGATCAAGCATATTACCGAGTGTCGACTTTAGGTGGAATACTGTTACGAGGAACGTAATAGTTTACGGTAATACCTTCTCCTAAACTTCGATGACTCAGTTGGTGTGTATGGGGCAACATGGGTAATATGCTTGATTGCTGTGTTAGGCAAATAACCTGCACATTGTGTTGCCCCATACACACCAACTGAGTCATCGAAGTTTAGAAGAAGGTAATACCGTAAACTATTACTTTCCTCGTAACAGTATTCCACCTAAAGTCGACACTAGGTAATATGCTTGATCGCTGTGTTTGGTAAATATCCTGCACATTGCGTTACCCATTAAGCAACTATAACAACAGAGTGGGCTATTAATAATATAATATCGTATGGCCTCGGGTGCCTGGTGCAATCTTTGTTAATTGACACCCAGAGTGTAGCTTGCATGTCGAATTTCGTCGTTCCTTTGAACGCTATGAAAGTCAAGGAGGTTAGATATCTAAACTCCTTGACACTACAACGCTTTCAAGTAGTGAATGGAGGAACTTTGTGTTGGCGGAAAATCCCGAGATTAATTTTGCCATTGAACACGGCCTACTGAATTCAAATGGGTTCTTCAACATGCCAACAACGTATGACATGAGTGTCGTGATTTTTGTCACCTTCAAAAATCACTTACCATGGCCAGGGGCGAACCTGCAAGCTTGGGGTTGGTAGTCCGACACTATAACCACTCACCCACAGTGGCAAGCTGGGCTATTAAGTTTGGAATCGACTGAAGTTTTAGGTTGGAGGACTGTATTACAAAATTTTTGTTCCGTTTGACGCGACAATTTGACCTACATCCTTTGCGCTTCTTCATTCTTCTGACAGCGACATCTTCTGTCACTACAGTTTTCGATCAAAATTATTGGAGTATTGACGAAGGCAGTTTATAAGGTAGATCTCTTATTTTAATAGCATCATTTTACTATCATTCTTTAATACATGACATTTAATTATTTGCAAGATTTTCCATTTTTGGTTTAAAACAATTTTTGTATGGATATTGCTTTTAGGTTTTGTTAACTAGTTTTACGTTTTAATATCAATCACGCTGAGGAAGGTATCAATGAAATACCGAAACATGTACGATTAGTAATGTAATTAAACGTTTCTTTAGTGTTTGACTAGGTGGTTTTAATAAGAGAATACCTGAGGAAATAGCCAAAAAATCCATGAACAGCCAGAAAAAGACGACTTGGACAGCGCAAAAAGATTTCAAGCGTGCAAATATATTTTATTGTTGCATTTTCACTTTGCTATAATATGGTAAAATTGTACTTATTACTGATGTGAACAAATAATATCTGGTAAAAATGAGATATTTCCCATTATTATGTGATTAGATGTGATGTTAAGGTGTGGGGTATAAAGTACACCACGCGCCTGGTCATGATTAATTTTTAGGCGCGCCTGCTGGAGGGTTAGTATAGATTCGAATGGAGATTTTACATTTAACTAGCGGACCAATGCGAGAACTCTCCCGCCCGGCTTTATTCGTATGCACGCTCAACGCGACTCAGTTCTGGCTGTGACTACCGTCTTGTTTATTTGTTTAAGCATTTGTTTATGAACAAATTGTCGAGATTTATTAAATGAGTGTGCAATTCATCACGGCTCCGGGTAATTCCCTTTCTTTTGAATGCTCATTTGTTACGATCGGTCACTTGTTTACCTGGGCCTGTTTACCATCTCTTATGAATGCAGTACATTTACATTTGTCTGTTGGCACAGGCTAGAGTAAAATGTAGCTTTCCACCGATGTCAATTAACATCAGGACAATAGCTGACAACCTGTCTACTTTAATAGATTTTCTTGTACAGTACAGTATATGGTGTTTTTCGGGCTGATAGTCTGTATGCACTCGCACTCTTTTGTACATATTTTTTTCCATTATCATTATTATTATTATTATTATTATTATGTTTTTCTTTTGCGTATGGCTTTTAGTGCCGGGAATGTCCGAGGACATGTTCGGCTCGCCAGTTTTGTAGCTGCTTCGAGACGGACACCCAATGGGTGAGCCACAAGTACCGTTGGGGAGGGAAGGGGGGAAGTTGGAATGTAAGGACGAGGAGTTGGAAGGTAGCGGCTGTGGCCTATAGTTAGGGACCAACCCCGGCATTTGCCTGGAAGAAAGATGGGAAACCACAGAAGACCATCTTCAAGGTTGCCGGCGGGGTGATTCAACCTCCTCGCCTCCCGGATGTGAGCGACTGCCAGCAGTCATGCCGTAACGACCACGGCTAACTCACCCGGATTATTCTTTGTTACTATCTTTTGTTACTATAATTGTTTGAATATTATTATTTATATTGTGAATGTAAGTGAAATGTTTTATTTTTATAAGCCCTGATCTTATTTTATGTAGGGCGCTACTGTAAAGGAGCTCTTAAGCTATAAGTGTAGCCATGAAAATAAAATAAAATAAAATCAAAATCAAATCAGTCTCACTCATGGCTGTGATTATAATGATGATGAAAATTGGTGTTTAAAGGGGCCTAACATCTAGGTTATCGGCCCCTAATGGTTTGGGTGATAATGAAAATGAAAGATGATCAAATGAAACTTACAACTAAATCTAACTACTCACTACAAACTAGAAGGGGAAATGGGAAACAAAACAGGAGAACACTGTAAATAAAAGACAGGAGGAAAGGAAATGTCCTCAACTCTCGAGGAATGAGAATTGAGGGACTTGGAAGGCAGGAGAGCCAAGAAAGGCAGCGAGGAAGGGGAAAGAGGAGAGGGTCCGCCCCAAAGGCAATGGAAAAAGCGGGGAAAACTTGATCCAGCTCAGGAATCCCTCGGGGTCGCCAAATCCCGAACTCACCAGCCGTGAGCCCTTGAGAGTGTAGAACTATCCAGGATGCACCAGAACTGGTGAGGCTACTCACACCGTGCCTCTTGAGGGCCTTGTGCAGAAGGCAGGAAATATCACAAAAAGAAGGATGACCTCTCGAAGAATGAGGGTATCAGGATAGATAAGACAAGGGCCAATTAAGGCGGGAAAGTGAAAGACCCCCTAGGCCTCGGATACCCTAATACCGTCGGGTCGGAAAAGAACAAGAGTTGACCAAGGGAGGTCGATAGGAAAGATGACAGAGAGAGGAGCCCGGCACAAGTAAGTGGAAGCAATGCCGAACTAAGCTGGGGCCCTGTGGTCGCCAACCCACGTTCCACTAGTCGTGAGCCCCTGGAGGAGCTGTGATTATATGGAAGCTACTGAGGTATGGGTGGTGCTTAGTACTGACATTCAGGGCACAGTCAGTGCCTGTAGATGCTGTGAAAGGTTCTACTCGTAAAGTTAGTAGTTAGTACTGCTGTACTGGCTCAGTGAGGAATGTAATGGCAAACTACCTCACTCCTCATCTAGCCTAGTACGCCTCAATATAGCGCTGCCTTAGGTTTTTGTGGGTATCTACCCACATAACCTAACGGCGGTACTTTTTGAGGATCCAACCAGCCTTCGGGCTGACTACCTAACAGACAGACTTGTTTACCACTCCCATGAGTCTATACCACCTGTCGGGCATTACTGTTATGCGGACTTGACGCGATACAGTTCTTGTTTATTTGTTTACGCACTTTATAAACAAATAAATTATTTCCGTTGCCTTTTCAAAAAATGCAATACTTTTCCTGTACTATTGAGACGATTTGGATGAACGGAAATTTTTAAAAATTACCTAAATAGGCCTACTTGTAAATATTTCATTCGGAGAAAATGCTAACAACATTTCAATAACAATAACATTTCTTAAAAAAAGAAACACAGGCGGCTTCGTTGGCGTAGTTGGTAACATGTTGAGCTTCTATGCCCAAGATCGCGGGTTCAAAGCCGATCGAAGCCGTCTGATTTTTTAAGAGCGTTAAAAATCCCTCAGTATGCCTTCCTTCAGAGGGGAAGTAAAGCCGGCGGACCCATGTAATATATTTATGGCATGTAAAAGAACCTTCCACTAACTTCAATTGTGTGAGGCTAAACTTGTACGTTAGATTTGATAACGCTATATCAAGTTCCAACGTTCGTCACCAGGTGCCAGTTGCGGTGGCATCTAGTATGTCAAGTTCACAGCTAGGTGTCGTTGACGATAGTATTTGGTAGCAAAAGTAGGAACTACTTGAAATTGATCGTGTGCAGTCCTTACCTGAATCACAGATAACACACACTAATACAGCCATCATAATTAACACCGGTTATCAGACAGATTCTACACACACCCAAAGTACACGAGGCTACATGACCGCGTTGTCGCAGCCCCTAAACTGAGGAACCAACCAAAAAAAGAAACACCAGTGCCAGTGATGGCTCCTTCTTGAAAAAATGACGAGCATTTTCGCTTTCGTTCTTCTTAAAAGCAACGTCGTTACCATCTCGTTACCGGTACCTTTAAAGTAACGGCCACTAGTATTTCGTATCGGTGTTACCTTGAAATAACACATCACTTCTGATAGCCCAAGATTGTTTGTCAGTAGGTTTGCCTCTATTTTATTATTATTATTATTTTGATTTATTATTAGTAGTAGTAGAACAGTAGTAGTATTATAATTTTACTATTATTATTATTATTATTATTATTATTAATAATAACTAGCAGTAGTGCCCGGCTTCGCCCGGTGGATTTATTTGTTTTACAGAACTGGAGCGCTCAAGGATAAGGATCGGAATAAATGAAAGTAAATTTGAAAACACCAACGCTTATTGCAGCTGATAACCTCAGTATACTGCACCAACACCATCGCCCTTATACAGAGTCATACTATTGTCATCATGATGATAATTGTCTTAAGGGGCCTAAGAAATCTTTTTGCACTAATTACTCCCCGTGACTGCAATTTATATGCAGCTCGTAATTCTGCACCAGAACACTGGCAGAGGCGACGTATGCAGCCCGCATTGCCAGGCAACAATAGAATTCGGTATTATTGAAGCCGCTCTGGAGCGCTTGTTCTTCCAAAAATCAATCTTTAAGGTTACCTGGGAGGTAACCTAAACTATTCCTCTTGAATCAGGCTATCATATACAAAAATAATTTTTCGAATCCGACTGGTAGTTCCAGAGATTAGCGCCTTTAAACACATAAACAAACACACAAACACTTCAGCTTTATTAGTATAGAAGTATAGCTAACGCGCTAGCTCGTGCCTGGCTGGCATCGGGAGAGCATGGGTTCGAATCTCACCACAGCTGTCTTGAAAATGGTTTTCGTGGTCTACCCATTTTCACTACCAGGCAAATGCTGGGACGGTTCTTTCAAAAGGTTCACGGCCGACTTCCTTCCAAAATCATATCTATGAACCTTCCCTAATTGAATCGTTTATTTCAGAAAAGGGGTAAAGTGACGAAATATGATAAAATGAGTTATATGTGGGAACATGTTCTGTAGGGGTAGACGCATATTTTAGTGCAGAAAGGAGTAAAGTTATTACAGTAAGCCGTTATGTTAAAAATTGCGTTTAGTGCAGAAAGGGGTCATAGGACGCTGCTTGGCTCGTTTCTGTTCTAATATTTCAACCCGTACTTCTTGTACCCTTTGTCTAGTTTTGACCTAGGACCTACAAACAGCTTCTATTTCAGGTTCCCATCAATGTGAATTAGATAAAAGACCTCACTAACCACCTTGTTGGGTATAATTAGTTCTACAACGATATATTGCAATGGCCTACTACGGATGCAGAATGTGCTGTGTAGTTAGACGACGAATAAATCAGTCTACTACCAACCGGATAATGTATGGCTTTGAACTTTGAGACCAGCCATTTTTAAACAGGTTTCGTTAGTTAGAATAATGTATTTCTTGCATTATAATGTTATCTAATTCACATATAAATAAACTGTTTTGCATACAATTCGTTTCCATTACAAAACCGTAAAATATCTATCAGTTTTGCTAACAAAATATCTGTGTTCTACTTCTTTATTGCAGAAAGGAGTCTAGTACAAAGTTTTAAGTCCTTTTGTGCACGATACAAAAGAGTAAAATCACATATAATTTTTGTCATTACGTTTCAAATGCATAAACACATTTGTGGTAAGTTTTTAAGATCCATAAAACATTCTTTGTATGAGATTTTAAGTTTTCTTTGTTTTTCTCGAAATTGTATTTTTGTCACTTGGCCCCTTTCTGAAATAAACGATTCAAATGGACCCAAGTTAGCGGTCGCCTGGACGATCGGCCTGTCACCATCCCCAGTTGTATGTGAGTTTAGCCCCCTGACACAATCCTTGCGACGGTAGAGGAGTGATGCTTCGCAGAGTTCGTGGGTGAAACCTAACTGGGAGGATAAGCGATTTAAAGAATTATTATTATTAACTTTATTCTTCTTTCGTTTCACCCTCTTTGGGGTAAGTTATTCATTGCTTAGTGCCCACCATCTCTTCATATTTTCTTATCTTTCTTTCCTCTCTTCTTCCGAGATGATGGGTTTGGATTTTAGTGTAGATTTGTCTTGGAACCTTATGTGTTCCTCTTTAATAATTATTTTAACTTTTCGATTGAGTAGTGAATTTTCTGTAATTTTTAATTATACTAGGTCTTTTTCAGTTTCTTTAAAACATGCGGGTTTTGTTTTGCAGAAGATATGCAAGATTTGTTTGGTTAATCTAGTAGAGTTCATTCTGAGAAGATGACCGTAAAACATTATCCTCCTTTTTTGCAAAGAATCTGAGAGTTTTTCGATTTTCTTGTGGAGAGTCTCATTCTTGATGTATATTATCTCATTATCCTGAAATTTTGGTCTTACGATTTTTCTTAAAAATTTCCTTACCTTAAATTCGAGTTTCTCCATCTGGCCTCATCATTATTATGAGCAGCTTCGGTGGCGTAGTTGGTAGCATGCTGAACTGCTGTGCCCAAGATAGTGGGTTCAAACCCAGTCGGATTTTTTAAGAGCGTTAAAATCCTTCAGTGTGCCTTCCTTCGGAGGGGAAGTAAAGCCGGCGGTCCCATGTCATAGATTTATGGCATGTAAAAGATCCTTCCACAGACTAAACTTGTGTGAAGCTAAATTTCTAGGTTAGATTTTGTTGGGACGTTCTATCATAGTTCCAACGTTCACCACTAGGTATCAGTGACATCTGGTAGCGAAAGTTGCGACTAAATGAATTTGAACGGAGCTTGTAGCGCACCCTATGGGTGTCCGCTGGAAGCAGCTACAGCCTCTGGCGAGCCGAACATGTCCTCGGACACTTCCGGCACTAAATACCATACGATAAATTAATAAATCATTATTATCAGTATGATTATTATTATGGCTGTTGATGTTGCTTGAGTATGTGGTACTCCTTGTTAACGTGTGTTATCGTGGTGATGGTGATAGTGTGTGCAGTTGGTGCAATGTTCTGAGACTTAACATGCACAGAACACGCAGAGCTGGGTGTTTATTTACATTGGTTCCTCAGTTTAGGGGCTGCGACAACGCGGCCATGTAGCCCCGTGTACTTTGGGTGTGTGTGGAATCTGTCTGATAACCGGTGTTAATTGTGATGGCTGTATTAGTGTGTGTATCTGTTTTTTAATTTAAGTACAGACTGCAACTTAGAATTTTTCAAATAGTTCCTATTTTAGCCGCCAAACGCCACCGTCAACGACTTCTAGGCCTAGTTCAGTACTTAGCTACTAGACGCCACCGCAGTCGGCTCTTGGCAACGAACGTAGAAACCTAAGAGGGTACATTCTTAACCTATCCAATTTAGCTTCACACAGGTGTAATTAGTGGAAGTTTTTTTTAACATGCCATAAATCTATGACATGGGACCGCCGGCTTTACTTCCCCTCCGAAGGAAGGCAAACTGAGGGATTTTTAACGCTCTTAAAAAATCCGACGGCTTCGGCCGGGTTTGAACCCGCTATCTTGGGCATAGAAGCTCAGCATGCTACCGACTACGCCACCGAAACCGCCGTTTATTTACATTTATTTGTATGTTTGTTTGTTCATTCATTTGTTATTTATCTGACCACAAGTCTTCTCTTAAGGTAGGTTTAATTAAGTGATAATCACGCAAGCATATGCTAATTAAATGAGTTACTTGCCCTACGGAAATGCAAACAAGGACTGTGTAGGTTCAGGAGATTTCCTTAATGCCGTCTCACTTGTTTTAGAATGGAGGCACTTTGACATGCATTTATTCAGCCCGGAGCAGGTTCATAATTAAATTTTCCAATAATATCGGACGATAAGAGAAATGCTCTCAGCAGCTCTGGGGAAAGTTCATTCATTAAGTCTCCGTAATGCTGCGTGAACCGCAATTCTCACCATACCGTATTCTGTCTCGCAATACACATTTTGCACTGGAACGTATGCAGCAGAGGGGATTGTGCATGGGTTGGTTTTTTAGTTTTAGCACCTTAGTTATAACTGCATTAATAACTCACTTAGATGGTTCCAAGTTTCACAGGCCCTCGATGTAGTCCCCACCGTTGCGTACAACGTGTTCCCAGCGATGCGGAAGTCGTTGGATCCCGTTGGCACTGCCCAATCTATTGATGGTACGAAGAGAGCGCTCGGCAGCCTGCTTAACGTCTTCAATGGTACGGAAGCGCTGCCATACTGTTCCCCGAGGGCAAACCGTTAATGCGGCGAACTATTGTTCGTTTCTGCAAGACCATCTCCGAGGAACTCTGAGAAGGAAACGGCGCCACCACATGGTTACACCGCACATCGTTCTGCATGACAAAGCTAGGGCACACAGGGCAGGCGTTGTGTCGGCATTGTTGAATCGCTGGGGCTGGGAGGTCCTCTATCAGCCCCCCATATTCTCCCGACATCAGTCCCTGCGACTATGATTTCATCCCGAAGATGAAGATGATAATGCGCGGGGAGCAGGCTGCCGAGTACTCTCTTCGTACCATCAATAGTTTGGGCAGTGCCAACGGGATCCAACGACTTCCGCATCGCTGGGAACACGTTGTACGCAACAGTGGGGACTACATCGAGGGCCTGTGAAACTTGGAACCATCTAAGTGAGTTATTAATCCAGTTATAACTAAGGTGCCAAAACTAAAAAACCAACCTATGTATCTCTTGCACCAAATTGTCGGTTGATGATGATGATGATGATAATAGGGCCTGGATGTTAATGCCGTAAAAAAATTAAAAAAATGCACTTAAAACTTTCAAAAATGATTGTAATAAATTACATAAATTTTGAAAAATGTACTATAAAATGGTTAAAATGATCTTATAATAATAAACCCACCAATATTTTAAAAATTCGAAAACTGCACTATAAAATGGAGAAAATGATCTTATAAACTGGCCAATATTTCAAAAATGAAACCTTAAAGCTCAAACTGTAAAGTCAATCAAAATAGATTTCTAGCACTTAACAAAAGGTTTATGTTCACTTTAGTCTAAGTTACACTGCACTACGAATGTCATAGTCTACTGATGTTGTCAAATGTAAATGATCTGCGGTTATCAGCCAACAAGTTTTTATTTGTCGAAAAGCTGCGAAGGTATTTTGCTGCTAAATCGTCCTCAATCCCATCCATACAGTAGTTTTCTCCAGAAAGAATGTCTGAGATTTTGCATAATGTTTTATACCCGGTGTTTTTGTTCAGCACTTTTTTCAGTTTTGACGCAATACCCGCAGAAATTTCACCACGGTTGTTGCTAAGACTAGTTTCCACCCGGTTGTTCAAGGAAATGGAATCAATATTTCAATATTTTAAATTATCTTGTATCAGCTACTAGCTTCTTCTTAACGCTGAGAGACATAACTCCCTCATATAAAGCTGTGGTGACATGACTAAATTGAAAAAAAAAAAAAAAAAAAAAAAAAAAAAACTTAAAGGACCGATTTCTCTAAAATAAGACCAAAAAAAAATCTACCGAACTTAAAAAATGCTCTTAAAATGGAAAAATAGCAAAAAATGCAGAAAGATGCAAAATAAAAATGATATATTTGAAGAGGGGGTGGCCCGTCCGGAGTTTCTATGTACTTCAGCTTTGATTAGACAGCTCAGTAAAAAGATGACATGTCATCAACATCTGGGCCCTAATGCTAACAATAATATACGCGTCTGACGAGTCTGTGCCCTTCTGAAGTGAGTGCGTTGTCAACTGTTTACATCTGTCTATCGGCAATCAGGGCTGGTGTAAGGTAAGAGGAAGGCATGTACTGCTAGGGTCCAAGCTCTGTGAACTTGCAGGGTGAGGTGAAGTGGCAGGCGGGAAGAGAAGGGCCTGTCATCAGCCCACCGTGTTATCTAGAATTCCTGTCTATTCCAATACTGCTAACATAGAGCAGTTGCTCAAACTACTCTGGTGTTGCGAATGAGTGAGTTACCGACCAATGTATTTGGTTATGTACTACGCACGGACCGGGAACTGCACACATCTATCAACATCGTCCGCGATCCACATTCCTCTCAGGTTCACGGAGTTTTGACCCGAACAGAGTACACACTACATCAAGCGCTATTGACACAAAGAGGCCTTGGCACATAGAATGCGGGCTACGATCACGTTCTACGTTCTCCGTTCGCTGCGAGCTCAACACAATTCAGTGTTTATTAATATTGTATCGTCTCTGTCAAACACACACCGGTCTGCGATCACGATCTCAACCTGGACGTAACGGGCAGCGATCAGTTGTGTTTCGAGTCTGTGCCCGCACATTGTGGAGCGTTCTTTCTTGAAACTCATTTAAGAGGTGAGAAACCACCAATTTTTGTATGATCGAGGACATGTTGTGAATTACTTTATAGTCGCCTCCTGTAGATTATAGGCCTATAGTTCTTCGAAACACTCATGGGACATTCGAAAGTAAATGGAAAATCTATCTTCAAAACTCTCTAATTCTCGACACAATCTGTGTTATTCGCATAATTGTTCTCGTTGTAAATTTATTTCATGGGCCGACTTCCGCCTTTTGGCCTTTTTCATGAGAACAAATAAGGTACCATTTCCTCTTCATCAGAAGAGCACGACACATTTCTATATGTTTCTCTTCTGCCGACACAAAGTAACCTTAGTACCTACCCGCACTCCCTACCATTCCGTAATGTGTGTGATATTCCCGGATCGCAGCCCGCGTTGATTTTCACGACATTCTGCCCGTAACCGCAGCCCGCATACTGCGTGCCAAGGCCTTAGATCGCGTGCAGTTCTGCTGCTGGTGCTAATACAGTATATTACATAATACTGTTACTACTATTTAAAAAGTCTAATAATACACCACTCTTTTCAGTTAAGCATTTGAATGCCTTTAAACTACAGTATTTAATTAACATAGACTTGCAATGCCCAACTGACCAACCGCAAAGCTTGTGCCACAATGATTCATCGACATACAGTGCAAACTGTAACGATATCTCCAGTAAAACAGATCGCGTCATGCTGTTTACAACTCATAGTTCATACATCTACCACCGGCAAGGATTCGTCAAACGTGTACTAATAATAATGTCATGTGGCCCCCTTGATGGCCGACTGCAGGTGTTTCTAATTGACGCCGTGGGCTTCATGCGCGTTCTTATGAGGGTGAAGTGAATATGTAGAGATACACACTCCTAGTCCCTGGGCCATGGGAATTAACCCCAGAAGGTTAAAATTCCAGATAGCCTGGCCAGGAATCAAACCCAGAATCCTTCAGGTCAAAGCCTAGCACGCTAACCAATACGCCGCGGGTCCCGACATGACGATGATGATGACAATACAAGCAGAATATTGAGAAATATACCCGACTACTTATGGAAGCTCTGAGAAACTCGAGACAAAGAATTGTGACAATCCTTCCTTTCCTTCTTTCGCCTAATGTTGTTCTGTTGTTGTTTCTTTTAGGAGCTTTGGCATCGTGGTGATTTCACCCCCTAAACTAATACAGTTTCTTAATGGTTTCCCACTTCTATTCCAAACGAATGCAAGAATAGAACCTGACTCAACGCTGCGGTAATCTCCTTGCTGATCATAACTACTATTACAAGTCCACACACTAAAGCAGACACAACAATAACACATGTTACCAGATTCTATTCATATCCAATTCCCTAAATTAAACATCAATTTTATTTGAGGGGCTTTGATATCGTGATCATTTCAACCCCGTGTACTTGGGTGAGTGAGCATATGGAATTTTTGTCTGATTATCTGTCTTATTGTGATGGCTGTATTAGTGTTTGCAAGCGGCTTCGGTGGCGTAGTCGGTAGCATGCTGAGCTTCTATGCCCAAGATAGCGGGTTCAAACCCGGCCGAAGCCGTCGGATTTTTTAAGAGCGTTAAAAATCCCTCAGTATGCCTTCCTTCGGAGGGGAAGTAAAGCCGGCGGTCCCATGTCATAGATTTATGGCATGTTAAAGAACCTTCCACTAATTGCACCTGTGTGAAGCTAAATTGGATAGGTTAATGTAAACAACGCTCTTAGGTTTCTACGTTCGTTGCCAAGAGCCGACTGCGGTGGCGTCTAGTAGCTAAGTTCTGAATTTGGCCTAGTAGTCGTTGACGGTGGCGCTTGGCGGCAAAAGTAGGAACTATCTGAAAAATTCTAAGTTGCAGTACTAAAATTAAAAAACAGATAACACACACTAATACAGTCATCACAATTAACACCGGTTATCAGACAGATTCTACACACACCCAAAGTACACGGGGCTACATGACCGCGTTGTCGCAGCCCCTAAACTTAAGAACCAACCAACCAACTTAGTGTTTGCATTTGTAATTCAGGTGAGGATTGGGAAGGAGTCGGCCATGGCCTTTATTTACGAACCATCCCGACATTTACGTGGAATAGAAGTGGGAAACCACGGAAAACCACTTCCAGGATGACTGAGTTGGGACTTGAACCCGCCTCATCTCAACCCCGTTTCAACCCTCAGACTAGAATTACATTTCTTGTCAGAGCCGGTAATCGAAACCGGACCTCCGGAGCGTCAGTCAATAATGCTAGCCGCAACACCGCGAGGAGGTCAATAGTTAGTTCATTTGGGGGCTTGGGACATCTTACTCATCAGCTCCGTTTATTTATGTTGATTCTTTTAGAGGCTTTATGACAGTGTGGTCATGTAGCCCGTGTACTTGGGTGAGTTTAGAATTTGTCTGATAACCTGTGTCAATGTGATATCTGTACTAGTACGTGTATTTTTAATTGAGCTAACATTTGGGTAAGAAACGGCCGTGGCCTTAATTTAGGTACCATTCCGGCATTTGCCTGAAGTAGAAGTGGGAAACCACGGAAAACCACTTCCAGTTTGGCAGAGTCAGGAATCGAAACCGAGCCTCCGGAGCGGCAGCCAAGAATTCTAGCCGCTACATCCTGATGTGGTCAATTGTTAGTGCTAAATCTGTGTAATAACCTGTGTTCCTGCGGTGATTTTAGTCGTGTGTGTAACTGAATGTTTTTAGGGGCAGGCGTTGTGGGTTGTTGTTCTGGGATTGGAAATAAGACACTATACTGGCCAGGAGATAATATAGCAAAGAGCAGTTGCTGCCAGTGCCGGGATTCAAACTTCAGGTTTCTGAACACTCAGCTCTCCATTGCAATCAATAAACGTGACCCAACACACTCGGCTATGCTGCGGGTTATCAGTAAAGCCCTGCGGAAATGCGGATATCCGCAATTATTTTGCTATGTGGATATAGTTTGCATGGCTGTGCGGATAAGCTGCGGATAATGTTTGGAGTAAATTTGCGGATAGATTTTAGAACACAATCCGAACTTGTTTAATATCATTAGGCCTATTAGGACCCGGATGTTTATGACATATCATATTTTTTCCGTTATCTTATTTTTTTTTCATGACAAATGTAAGATGATGATTTAAGCTAATCCCATTCGAATTATGTCATTAAGCATAATTACCATTCTGAACAGGAAAGGGTTGCAATTCTGGCTCTGCAACATTCATTTTTAACATAGCACATGGCATATAAAGCCTAAGGGAACGACTTTTTCCTCAAATGTCTAAATAAGTTGCTTTATTAATTTATGCTTTATCTAATTAAAAGTATTATTGCCTTGTCAGTAGATTCGAATAACACCGGGTGAGTTAGCCGTGGTCGTTACGGCATGACTGCTGGCAGTCGCTCACATCCGGGAGGCGAGGAGGTTCGAATCCCCCCCGCCGGCAACCTTGAAGATGGTCTTCTGTGGTTTCCCATCTTCCTTCCAGGCAAATGCCGGGGTTGGTCCCTAACTATAGGCCACAGCCGCTACCTTCCAATTCCTTACATTCAAACTTTCCTCCCCAGACAACACTCCACACGCGGCGGTACTTGTAGCTCACCCATTGGGTGTCCGCCTCGGAGCAGCTACAAAACTGGCGAGCCGAACATGTCATCAGACACTCCTGGCACTAACAGCCATACGCTAAAAAAAAAACGAATAACAAACGTGGGAATGCAGGAAAAGTTATGTGGATGTGGGGCGGATGCGGATAACAGTTGTGCGGATAAGGGCTGGATGCGGATAACAGTCTCGTGCAGATGCGGGGCGGATGCGGATAACAGTTGTGCGGATGCGGGCTGGATGCGGATAACAGTCTCGTGCAGATGCGGGGCGGATGCGGATAACAGTTGTGCGGATGCGGGCTGGATGCGGATAACAGTCTCGTGCAGATGCGGGGCGGATGCGGATAACAGTTGTGCGGATGCGGGCTGGATGCGGATAACAGTCTCGTGCAGATGCGGGGCGGATGCGGATAACAGTCGTGTGGATGCGGCGCGGATGAGGATAACGTTTTGTTTATCCGCGCAGGACTCTAGTTATCAGATATCATATACTCAGTCCTAGTTAATAATCCCCGTAGCTGGTGTCCGTATTGTGACATAGGCTAAGTGAAATCTGACCTGACGGAGATAGGCCGACCGCCGGCAACAGCGCTACGTCCCTTGATCAATAAGACTTCTTCCTGTGTGGCTCCGTCAGAGGTTAGCAGTTCGACACTAGCTCACTCACCATCAGGAAGTAGGTGATGTTGATGATGATGATAATCGTTGTTTTAAGGGGCCTAACTTCTACGTTATCGTCCCCTTATGGTTTGGGTCATAGTGGAAGATGAGATGAGAATGTAATGAAACTATAACTAACTTAATACTAACTACAGACTTACAGACTAGAAGAAGAAATGGTAAACAAATAAAGAATAGGGCGAATAAAGGACGGGAGAAAAACAAATTGCCTCAACCCTCGAAGAATGTGGATTGAGTGACTTGGAAGGAAGGAGAGCCATGAAAGGCGGATAGGAAAGGGGAAAGAGGAGAGGGTCCTCCCCAGAAGCAATGGAAAAAGGGGGAAACCCGACCCAGCTCTGGAATCCCTTGGGGTCGCCAACCCCGAACTCATCTCCCGTGAGCCCTTGAGGGTGTAACCCTATCGAGGGTGCACCAGAAGTGGTGAGACTACACACACCCTGCATTCTTAAGGGCCTTGAGCATAAGGCAGGAGATATGAAGAGAGCAGGTCTGACTCCTCAAAGAATGAGGGATCAGGAAAGATGAGACAAGGGCTAATTAAGGTGGGAAAGTAAAAGTCTCCTTAGGCCTCGGATACCCTAATACCGTCGGGGTCGGAAAAGAACAAGAGTTGACCAAGGGAGGTCGATAGGAAAGAGGAGAGGAGCCTGGCACAAGTAAGTGGAACTATGCCAAACTCAGCTGGGGTCCCGTGGACGCCAATCCACGTCCCACTAGTCGTGAACCCTTGGAGGAAGGTGATCTTGAGAAGTGGCAACTTTATGAACCGACGTCAGAGTATTTTTGTAAGAGAAGCAGGCTACTCTCTTAAATAAATTAAAATGATTGGTTAGTTGGTTCCTTAGTTTAGGGGCTGCGACAATGCGGTCATGTAGCCCCGTGTACTTTGGGTGTGTGTAGAATTTGTCTAATAATAACCGGTGTTAATTGTGATGGCTGTATTAGTGTGTGTTATCTGTGATTCAGGTAGAAGGACTGCAGACGATTAATTTTTTCAAGTAGTTCCTACTTTTACTACCAAATGCTACCGTCCACGACACCTAGCTGTGGACGTGGCTACTAAATGCCATCGCAGTCAGCACCTGGTGGCAAACGTTGGAACTAATATTGCATTGTCAAACTAACCTATAAATTTCAGCTTCCACAAGTGTAGTTAGTGGAAGGTACTTTTTCATGCCATAAATCTATGACATGGGACCGCCGGCTTTATTTCCCCTCCGAAGGAAGGCATACTGAAGGATTATTAACGCTCTTAAAAAATCCGAGACTTCGGCCGGGTTTAAACCCGTGATCTTGGGCATAGAATTTCAGCATGCTACCAACTACGCCACCGATTCCGCCGACTAAAATGATTGTCTCAATGATAGGAGTTAGATGGACCGTCTTGAATTTTTTTGCTTACTATGTGAAGGGATTAAGACAAGGATGTGGACTATCACCACTGTTATTTAATACCTACATTGAAGAAGCCATAGAATTCTTAGCTACCAACATTCACGGCATAAAAGTTAATGGCAAGCTGAACAGTAGGCTACCATACGATTTGCAGATGATGTAGTCCTGATAACTGAAAATGAGAGTGATATGGAAAATGCTCTGAATCACATAAATGAATTATTGCAAGAAAAGTGTGGTATGAGGATAAATAAAAAGAAATCCAAAGTAATGGCATGCACTTTGGATGGCGACCAAATAGTCAATGTGCTAATGGATGGTGAAAAACTAGCCCAAGTAAAGGATTTCAAATATCTGGGGAGCTTGATCACATCAAATGGAAAGTGTAAGAGAGAAGTAAATGCTCGAATCGCACAGACAAAAGAAGCCTTCTCAAAAAAGAAGTCTTTACTAACATCCAAGACTGTTAACTTAGAGGTGCGAAAACACTTCGTGAAAAGTTTTGTATGGAGTATTGCAAGTTATGGCTCTGAAACATGGACTCTGCGACAAGCAGATGCATCAAAACTTAGGGCATTCGAGATGTGGTGCTGGCGACGACTACTAAAGATACCTTGAACTGATTAAGTCACGATTGAGAATGTTCTCAAAAGAGCAAAGGAGGCACGTACCTTGGTTGAATCCTTAAACAGAAGAAGGAATAGTTTTGTTGGCCATTTGATTCGTCATTCTGATTGGTGCACCACACTCTTCGAAGGGAAGCTAGAAGGAAAGAGGAGTCGAGGAAGACCAAGGACTCAATTTATAGACAGCATTAAAGGCAAGCACACTTATTGCCATTTGAAACTACAGGCCAGAGAAAGAAGACGTTTTGGAAGACTAGCGGTTGAGGAGGAGAAGAAGAAGAAGAAGAAGAAGAAGAAGAAGAATAATAATAAGAAGAATAAGAAAAAGATGTGAATTTTTTTGGAGCCATTATTTCAGTGTTACCTTTACAAACTATCAATTCATACTGTTCAGTCGGTCAACACGCTTTTCCCCATTACATGTTGTTGGTTTATTGGCATGTAAAAGATCCTTTCACAGACTAAACTTGTGTAAAGCAAAATTTGTTAGGTTAGATTACGTCGGAACGCTCTATCAAAGTTCCAACGTTCGCCACTAGGTATCATTGATATCTGGTGGCGAAAGTTGGAACTACTTGAAATTGAACGGAACTTGTAGCGCACCCTTTACGGTGTCCGCTGGAAGCAGCTACAGACTCAGGCGAGCCGAACATGTCCTCGGACACTCCCGGCACTAAAAGCCATACGATAAATAAATAAAATTGGCTTTGCGACATCTTGATCATGTAGCCCCCTGTATTAGGGTGTCTGTGTAAGTTGTCTGAGAACCTGTGTTTTGTGATGGCTGTAATAGTCTATGTATTTGTAATACAGGTGAGGATTGGGAAGAAGGTGGTCATGGCCTTAAGTTAGGAACTATCCCGGCATTTGATTGGACTAGAAGTGGAAAACCATGGGAAACCCCTTCCGGGATGGATCGAACTCACCTCTTCTCAGTTTAACCTCACGAGGCTGAGTGCACCCCGTTCCAGCCCTCAGATCAGAATTAAATTTCATGGCAGAGCCGGGAATTGAATCCGAGCCTCCACGGTGACAACGAAGAATGCTAGTTGCTACGCAACGAGGCAATCAAAGCGCTCCTTGAGGAACAACGCCCGAACCCTGCAGAGTTGTAGGCGAACTAATTGAGAATCACGTTTTCAAGCTGTGGTGGATTTATTGGAATTGCATCGTAAGTGGCTTAAGGTTACTGAAATCCAATTAGTTCCAGTATTTATTTTGGTCGTAGAAAATTCGTAAGTAAAGATTTGTTAAAACTCTCTTGTAGTATCTCTGAAAGAAAAAAAGAGCAAAATAGCAGGTATCATAAGTGTACAGCATCAAACTAAACACAAAAGAAAATGACGTCTTGGTCATCAGCCCCGAGAATTTCTGTGTGCATAGAGTTTGATAACTTGTGGTATTGTGTGGAGTAGAGATAGGGTGTCTAGGCTTTAATGCAACTTTGTATGGGTAGTTTAGTGCAGGTTCGATGTAAAAAGGAAGTTATATAAACAGTTAGCGGCTTCGATGGCGTAGTCGGTAGCATGCTGAACTGCTATGCCCAAGATCGTGGGTTCAAACCCAGCCGAAGTCGACGGATTTTTAAGAGTGTTAAAATTCTTCTGTATACGTTCCTTCTGAGGGGAAGTAAAGCCGGCGAGCCTATGCCATACATTTATGGCACGTAAAAGAACCTACCACTGCAATTGGTAGTGTGTAGCAAAATTTGTAGGTTATATTTGGCTATTTACAAACGCTCTATCAAGTTCCAACGTTCGCCGCTAGGTGTCAGTGACAGTAGCATCTGGTAGCCAAAGTTGAAACTACTTGATATTGAACTTGTTGGAAGCCCTCGGATGTTCAATCAAAAATACCCAGCTATGGCCATTGGCTGCAATTCATATATAATAATATACAGTAGACTTGAGATAACCCGACGGTATGAGACCGGGGAGGTGTGGGAAAGGGATTATCAAAAATTATGGATTACTAAACCTTGAACGTAAAACCATGTCTAAGAGAAGAACTACAGATTTGAGCATAAAATGTGAAATATTAATTTATTATATAGGCCTACTGTAGTTCCCTCACTTTTCTGGTTTATTTATTTATTTATTTATTTATTTATTTATTTATTTATTTATTTATTTAGCGTATGGCGTTTAGTGCCGGGAGTGTCCGAGGACATGTTCGGCTCACCAGAAGCTGTAGCTTCTTCAAGTGGCTACTTTCCTGGTTAACGAGCGGCGACCCAAACGTAAGGCAGAAGCACGCACCGACAATAACCACTGTCAAATCAACATCAATATACCTATTTCCGTTTTGAGAAATTCAAAAATCTGCTTCCCAAAAATTGAAGATATAGAATCAAATAATAGATTAAAACAAACAAACTTTAATTTCATTTAAATCTGTAGAACAAGTTCGTTTTTAAAAATAAGCGTTTTTATCAATTTTCTTTTTCATAATATAATTTAAGCTGGAAGTCATTTACAAAATTTTATTTTGAAATATGCTAGAGCTATTCAAGAAATGCATTGTGACACTTTTCCGGATCTTTTAGCTTTGCAACTTTTGGCACAATTGTCAAAATACCTTACATTTACGTTCTTGCTAAACTGATCTCAGTGCCAGCGTCATTCAAAAATACTTTCAACATTAAAACCAGTATATAACAAAGGAGAAACTGTTCCGCCTAGTCAATACATTTATTTACAACAAGTTATAAACTTGCTATTATATGGTACATGTTTCGGGGCCTCTTGTACTGGTCCCTTCTTCAGCCATAAATTAAGTTGCAAAATCCAGCATAATTAAAGATATCATAATAAAATATACATAAAATGATGAGTGAATGGATGAAATGAGGCGAAAAAGAACATATTACTCATGAGAAGTAATGTGAGTGCACATCAGTAAAAATTAACACCATTGGTATTGCTAGGTTCTTGAGAATACACTTATATAGCACTGTTCTAATGTTTGTGCACGTGGAAATCACTTCACTTGGGATTTATAGCCTGTTGTTTACAATGCTGTTGACTGAAACTTGCTGTTCAAGCTGGGGCTTCTGAGCTTATAGTCTTGCATTAGAGGGAAAACATCGAATGCCATGTAATGAAATACATCATCATGACGAGGAGACTTCCAAGTATGGAAAAAACATATTTTACTTAGACCAACTAAAACAATTTCCTTTGTTGATCTAATTCACAGAATCTCAAAAATGATGATGTATTTCATTACATGACATTCGATGTTTTCCCTCTAATGCAAGACTATAAGCTCAGAAGCCCCAGCTTGAACAGCAAGTTTCAGTCAACAGCATTGTAAACAACAGGCTATAAATCCCAAGTGAAGTGATTTCCACGTGCACAAACATTAGAACAGTGCTATATAAGTGTATTCGAAAGAACCTAGCAATACCAATGGTGATAATTTTTACTGATGTGCACTCACATTACTTCTCATGAGTAATATGTTCTTTTTCGCCTCATTTCATCCATTCACTCATCATTTTATGTATTTTTTATTATGATATCTTTAATTATGCTGGATTTTGCAACTTAATTTATGGCTGAAGAAGGGACCAGTACTAGAGGCCCCGAAACATGTACCATATAATAGCAAGTTTATAACTTGTTGTAAATAAATGTATTGACTAGGCGGAACAGTTTCTCCTTTGTTATATAATGAATCTGTCAATACGGAAAATGAACTTCTTTCAGAGCACAATTTAAAACCAGTAATCATTAAATTTCTGCCCTCTCCCTACTACCTAATCACGACTGCCATCCTACGCCTCCTCTAAGTAAAATATGCTGGCGAAGCTACTGGCGCATTGATGTCAAAAACACTGCGATTAACGGAGGGTTAGAATATAAAGCCTCGAAGCTTGACAACAATGAGCACCACCACAACGTAGATTTAATCCTCACAAATCCGTACAAATCTCGATGACAGAGTACATGTACTCTTAATGATGGCCTCACATTTGGGCAAACACAGTAAAAGGATTAAGGCCTGGTGAGAAAGATAAAAGGGCAAGAAATCCAATATCGCTCTTCCACAAACACTATCGAGGTTGATGGTCATTCGAGAAGGGATGGGATGGAGAAGGAAATAGCCAGAGTGATACAGGAAGAAAGAGCGATCAACAGTGCCCAGATAAGATCCATAGTTCTTCCTCACTGCCATTAACCTATAAATGGAACAGAGCGGCTTCCTGGACCAGTTACTGTCAGCCCACAGTTCTGAATAGATTGAAATTTACGGATAGGCTTATGGTTTTGTTTTTGTTCTTTATATTTTTGAAAGAACTGTTTTGCCAAGATAATATTCGAATGACACAAATCCTGGATAATATTCGAATGATGCAAATCCTGGCACGACTCCTCTTTTGTGTTCAGGGATTTATTGAACCTCCAATAATGCAAGGCTACAGAGTAATTAAAACACCCTCGCTTCATATTGAAAATTAAATGTACAGGTTTATTTTTACGATTTTGAGTTCATTTGACGATGCGTTCGTGTGGTATTTGGAAACGTAAATAGAAATATTGTAGCCACTTGTTGTTTTATTTAGGGGCTTGGGCATTGTGGTAATTTCAGCCTCGTTTACTTGGGTGTATGTAGAATTTGTCTGATAACCTATCTTATTGTGGTACTGTAGTAGAGTGTGCATTTGAAATTAAGGTGAGGATTGGAAAGGAGGTAGTCCTGGCGTGAAATTAGGAATCATCTCGATATTTGCCTGGAGCTCACACGGTAAACCACTTCTTGATCGCTGAGGTTGAAATCGAACCTACCGGTTCTCAGTTCTGCCTGATGAGACTGTATGTATCCCGTTTTAGCACTTGAGCAGAATGACATATTTGGCTATACAGTATAATACAAATATACTTACTGTAATATTGTTACAGTGTAGTACAAGACCCTAGTAAACGGCGATTCTCATTGTGAAATTTGTGCTTCTTCCTCTTCTCCTCCTTAAGACGTCGTCTCCGAACGGAGCTGTGATCTTGACATTGCTGCATGAAAGGCCTCTTCTGAGTGCAACAATGCCATATCCTTCAGCCACGAGTTTATTCATCTTCCAATAGACCTTTCCCCATGAATTTTCCCTTCAATAATAATAATTAGTTGTGCTTCAAGGCAAGTAATTATTGCGCAGTACATATTGATAGTGAATATTTATAACTATTTGACTTTTTGTAGCTTTTCAGTTGGTCAACATGATTGTGCCAATGAATGGGTGGGGTACAAGATACAAATATATAAATACCAGCAACCCGCCCAGGCTTCGCCCGGGAGCAGTTATGAATGCATTACGTGTTATCTCGTGAACTGTGGCCTCAGTAATGGAATGGAGAATGTTGGAAGAAATGAAAACGTAAAATCACTTAGTGGGCTATGTATTGAGGATAGAGATACTGTATGCTCTCGCAGACTTTTTTTTGTAGAACTTTTCATGCTGAACCATTCTTACACTCATAGTGTATTGATATTTTTAACGGTTTGCCCAGCGTAAGCTTAAAAAGCGCACGGACGCCAAGTTTTCTTTTTTGACGTTGCACTGAAATCGTTACTGCTTGGCTTCCTTTGAACATAAATAAATTATTTTCTACAGTAACCTTCCTAGATATATACTTTACAGAATGGCGAAAACCGCATCAAAATCCATCCAGTAGTTTTTGAGATTACCCGTGACATCCAAGTATCGGGCCCTTTGTTTTATACTAAGTAGAGATACTCCTGTAAAAATATTACATTTACCGGTATTTGATACTAATCACAATTAAATGGGGTAATTTAGGATTACGCGTTTCGACACTCAAGTGGCCATCATCAGATCCTGATCACTGTGTTCAAATATAAATGTTCACTCATGTAATTCATTATTGTAGTACAATAGTATCGTTAGGTGAATTATAATGATTCGCTTGAATCTCGTCGTACGTTAGTTTTTTTTTGTATCCCACCCATTCATTGGGCACAATCGTGTTCACTGACTGAAAAGTTACAAACAATGTCAATTTGTACAGGCAAAACTGAAATAGTACATTATTCAACGAGCCTATAATGGCAATAATTAAGACACGAGTATGTTTATAAAACGAGCGTATGCCATACGAGTGTCTTAATTACAGGCCGGACGTTTGTTTTAGACGAGTGAAAAATCTTAATGGAAGCCTGGAGGCGAGTTACTACAGTACCTGTGTTGTTATCAGCTACCCCAAGCGGTCCGATGATTGACAAAGCTGTTTCATACTATTCCTGAAGTACAGTTATTGGCAAATATAATTACGTTCTGTTCGTAACTACGTAACTTGTACTTCCGTATCACACAATACTTCGACGTGGACTGTACTGTCTGCTCAAGTCTGGAATTCCATTACATCAGATCGGTGGTGACAAGTGTGAAGTGATAGGGTGAGAGAGTGAGTGTGTGTAGGCTCACCCGCAGGGTTCAAAGTCAAGGGCAATCGTCTAAAACAAACGTCCGGCCTGTACCATTATAGGCAAGTTGCATACGACTTTATTATATGTTTTAACATAAATATTCATAAATATCTGTGGGATTCAGTTAATTCACTTAGTCAACAGGGCGCGTTGGCTTTCATGACTGATAAGAATGCATGCGTTGGTCAAGGCACTCCGAACGCAGAGACCATTCACTTTGCTTGCCAACACAGAAATATGTTGGATTTTGAGCGCATGCGCGAAGGTATCCTTACCTAATTGGTCACACAACTGTTTCTTGAGCTCTGATTGGTGGGAGAAACTGTTTCATAATGAAAAATAGTGTTATAATGACCCTCATTATGATACAGTTTTCTGACATATAATGTTTACATTTCGACATCGTCGAACATAAAATAAATAATGGCTTCAAATTTCTACATATCGACCACTATAACAATATTAGGTCTAACATTGACTTGCACTTATTGATCATTCACTTACTAGTGGATCAAGGAGTATGATCTTAATGCAATGACATCTCTTTTGTATATAATGCAATAAGTGAAGTACAAGAGGGTATATCCGAAAGCTCTAGGTTTCACGAGTGTATTTAAACTCGCTCCCTTATGAGATGACTCTCTTAACATAACTGCAAACTAACACCAAACCGGGATGTTCACGTTCGTGAGGTTTTCTTGTAAGACAGCAAATACACTTGAAGGAGGATATTGTAATCAAGTCCACCCACATAGTTCATCCAATCTTCTGAACCGGTTTTGTAGTTAAGGAATCTCCCCGGGCTAAATCGTTATGTGTGTACAGCGTACAAGACAGTATACTCTTGTATTGATACCACCAATTAACATCTCAATCAAGAAAGTGTCTGTAAAATTAGGTTCTCCCAAATTTGGATGGTCAACCACTGGCACACCTGATAGAAGGCGCAATATATCAACAATATTTAGTAATTGACAACCAGCCGTGGGACTTTACCTATACAGTATGTCTCTCAAGTAAGATAATGCAATAGGTCTCAGATCTCAAATAACCAATGTGATTAAAACTTCTTCCTTTGATTTGTAGGTTGGTTGGTTCCTCAGTTTAGGGGCTGCGACAACGCGGTGTACTTTGGGTGTGTGTAGAGTCTGTCTGATAACCGGTGTTAATTGCAATGGCTGTATTAGTGTGTGTTATCTGTAATTCAGGTAAGGAGTGCAGACGATCAATTTCAAGTAGTTCCTACTTTTGCTACCAAATGCTACCGTCAACGACACCTAGCTGTGAACTTGTCTACTAGATGCCACCGCAACCGTCATCTGACGACGAACGTTGGAACTTAATAGAGCGTTAATAAAATATAACCCACAAATGCAGTTCACACAATTGTAGTTAGTGGAAGGTTCTTTTACGTGCCACAAATCTTTGACATGGGCCCGCCGGCTTTACTTCCCCTCCGAAGAAAGTCATACTGAGGGATTTTTAACGCTCTTAAAAAATCCGATGACTTCGGCTGGGTTAGAAGCTCAGCATGCTAACAACTACACCACCAAAACCGCCCTTTGACTTGTAATATTGGAGGGTGTGATGCCAGAGTGAACCTAGGTTTATTCTGTTCTATAATATATATTCAACCCCCCTCGTGATGTAACGGCTAGCATTAATAGCTGTCAACCTGTACGCCTATGTTCGATTCTCAGCTTTGGCTAGACATTTAATTCTAGTCAGAGGATTGCAACAGGGTGAGGATAATTGAATAGAGGAGAGGGTGTGGGAAAGGGCTTACCGATTTGGCTATCGTAGAAGTGGTTTTCCGTGACTCCCCACTTCTACTCCACGAAAATACTGAGATGAATATAATTTTATGGGGGAACTTTTATTTTAAAGAACCAAAACAGTAAGCATATTCATGTTATGCCTGTGATAAAATCTTGTACAGCAATTCTACACAATAAGCATCCTTACTACCAGGAACAAACATCCAAATTATTTAAAAAAAATGTTAAAACTATTTGTATACAATTTTCAAAATTTCCCTCTGGTTTCAGTTGTCTTTCACAGTTCTCCTCATCTCTCATGTTCATAGGATTTTTTAAAACTTTTCTATTTATTTTAAGTGTGTGTTATACCTTCAGTTACAAATTGAATCTTACTCACGAGGGGAGGGTGTGGGCAAGGGCTCGCCGATTTGGCTCAAGCAGTGTGAGTAGAAGCATGTACTCTAGAGAAAGGCGCTTATACATTTGAGCATTCGCGCCGAATAAGCATGCGTTGCCGATCTAGGGATGCGCACATTCACGCCCCGCGTGAGCAAGGAACCACTGTGTTCTGACCTGAGCCTACAATGGTAAACCGAAAATTGATCGGCGCCAGCTATTGCTATATGTATTCATGCATTCAATTTTCTTGCGGCCTAAACCGTTAAAGATTGCGGACGAAGCTGGTGTGGTTTGCTAGTTAATGATAAAGGAGACAGTTAGGGGCGACTGTTCTCACTGATTCGCCTTACATAATGTAAATAATATTTGTGACATTTTGTCAGTTCATGTCTCTTTGGAAATAACAAATGCACGTCCATTCCTCATGGAAATATGTTCCTCTTTAGGATATTCCTGTGTATTTCAGTCTCGTGGCGGAGCTATGCTCGTTAAATCGTGCACCACGGCCGCGAGTGCAGCTGCAGCAAGTCCGGAGATCGCAGGTTCGAACCCCAGCGCTGACAGTGGCTATGCTGAGTGTGATTTTTCACCCACACTCCCTCCAGTCAAATGCTGTGATAGTACCATACTCCGTCATTTTATGTAGGCTAAGAATTGGTCATTCATGACCCACTCACTCGTATCTAATGAGGAGGGAAGACCCCCACGTTGTACAAGTGCAGCCGTATTCACCGTGGCCCACTTTTTAATCGAGTGGGTGGAACTTGCTGATCTACGAAGGGACCTTGGTTGCAGAATACACTCGATCTCATATTGGCCTTTGACTGCTGATCTCGTCATTCTCTTTATAAGTGAGAGTGGGTTAGCGCCAGGAATCTAAAGCATTCAAGTCTATATTAATTATTAACTCAAAAACTTGTTCTTTTTTGATATTATGATTTTTCCTTGTAATGAAAAATCCACAGCCTGCTTCCAGTCTCCGACCGGGTCAGGAATGGAATGAATGAAGCCCCCATCTAGCGGCGAGGAAATGAACTGTGCCGGCTGCCGAGGCCTGACGCACTCCTCTGGGGCAATGATTAAATGAATGACAGATGAAATGAAATGATAGTGGAGAGTGTTGCTGGAATGAAATTTTGACAGGGAAAACCGGAGTACCCGGAGAAAAACCTGTCTGCCTCCGTTTTGTCCAGCAGAGATCTCACATGGAGTGACCGGGATTTGAACCACGGACCCAGCGGTGAGAGGGCGGCGTGCTGCCGCCTAAGCCACGGAGGCTTCCTTGTAATAATTATTAGTTTTAATTAATTGTTGTTTTATTACATTTCGGCATTAAAAGAATCATATTTAGGCACCCACTTCTAAATTTTAAATTCATCTAAATTTGTATAATTTTATCTATGTTAAGAGGGAAGCCTCCGTGGCTTAGGCGGCAGTATGCCGGCCTCTCACCGCTGGGTCCGTGGTTCAAATCCCGGTCGCTCCGTGTGAGATTTGTGCTGGACAAAGCGGAGGCAGATTGGTTTTTCTCCGGGTTTTCCCTGTCAAAATTTCATTCCAGCAACACTCTCCACTATCATTTCATTTCATCTGTCATTCATTTAATCATTGCCCCAGAGGAGTGCGTCAGGCCTCGGCAGCCGGCACAGTTCATATCCTCGCCGCTAGATGTGGGCTTCATTCATTCCATTCCTGACCCGGTCGGAGACTGGAAGCAGGCTGTGGATTTTCATTTTTTATCTATGTTAAGAGGGGCAGTTGACCTCGCTGTTCCATTCCTTTAAACAATAATAACTAACATACCCACACTACTACAGCCATCACACAAATGCAGGTTATCGGACAAATTCAACTCACACACTCAACTATAGGGGGTTGAAGACCAAGATATCCTAAGCCTCTAAAATGAATTAAGAACAAACAACTGCCGTGTATAATAATAGTAATAATAATAATAATGTTATTGGTTTTATTATTATTATTATTATTATTATTACTGAGAATCTATTTTCGCTAAATAACCGACAAACTCACCTTGTTTATCCAAACTTTATTAGCAGCGACGTTTCGATCGGCAGATCATTATCAAGCTACAACACATGTCACAGACATGTTGTTTACAACCTTGGTCAATTACTACTGCGGCTTTTAGAGACGCCAAGGTGACGGAATTATGCTCCTAAGGGGATCTTTAACGTGCCATTAAATCTACTGGTCGGCTCCCTCGCATTTGCGCACCCTCAAATGCACCAAGATTTGATCCCGCAACCTTGGGAACAGCAGGCGAGAACATTACCGCTGAGCCACGCAGCCAGTCCAACTACTGTACTGTGTATTTGACGTTCTAGTGAAGGATATAATATCTCCGGTACATGACGTGTTAATCCTGTCCAAATTCGGAAGGCTTGGAATCTTAGCTTATGCTCCAAAACCCTTGGTTGCCATCCATACGTAGCCAGCAGGGAACTTCGTGGGGAGGAGGAGATATATAGTAATAATGACTATGAAAATACTTTGAAAGTGAATTAGCGGAAATAATCACGAGATCATTATCATAAAATGGGCGCAGGAAGACAATTACGCGGTGTTAACGGTCGACTGAACCACAGAAACAAGGTGGGGTGAAGAATGTATTAACTGAAAGCTTTCTTAATGTGGTGTGGTTATGTGTGGCTTGTGTAGGATTCCTAGAATATTAAATGGGATCTGGAAGAGCGGGATAACTGCAAACGTGCAGCGTGACGCAGAAGAATAAATACAGTAAATAACATCCACTAAGAGCCGAGTGACTCACCGGATGCGGAGGTAACATTCTAACTAGACGGATCTAGGTTCATTTACTGATATTGATGAAGTCAGAAACTGAGAAATTTTCTAAAATCTTGGCTCGTGGGAAGTCACAAATAAGGTTCTTGGTTCTTTATGCTCATTACGAAGTGCGAAAGGATTACGACATCAGTTCGCTGGATTGAGTTTGGAGCGCTGTAGGCTACAAGGATAATCATTAATAACTGAAACCGGCTCTCGGAACGAGTTGTTCGATTGTTTGGTCTTCATCTCTGTCAGTGTCACCACCATCGAGTTTGTTTTTGTTAGAAAGGTGTAGCGAGCAGTGCTCCTTTGTATGATTTTGGCTCATTGTTAGTCAGTAGAAATGTTTCCCAGAAGTGGCACTAATCTCTGGCGACTCTTTCGTCTGACAGATTCCACTCAAATGTGCAGTATATAAAAGTGAGAAAAAAGGCCGGGATGGTTACTAACTTTGACCGCCTCCATCCCAATCCTCACCTGAATTCCAAATTGACACACTAATACGGCCATCACAATAACCGATTTCAGGCAAATTCCACACACACCCAAGTACTGCTCGGTTCCAAGCTCTATGAACTTGCGGGGTGAGGTGACGCGGGAGACAGGAAGAGAAGGACCTGTCAAGAGCCCGCCGTGTTATCTGAGATTCATGTCTATTCTATACTGCTAACACAGGGCCGTTGCCTAAACCACTATGGTGTTGCGAATGAGTGAGTGAGTCACCGACAAATGTATTTGGTTCTGTTATTTAAGATTTAAGATTTGATTGCCGCTGAGCGTGGATGCGCCAGCGTTTGTTGATTATTGTAGCAGGAGCCCCGCGGGGTGAAGCGGAGGACACAGTGATGACAGGGTACAGTCTGCACATAAGTCAAGCAGCATTGCGCGCGCTACCTGTCTTAGAAGCGCAGATAAGCGTCACAGGAGCTCATGTCACCACGGATGACTGAAGCTACTGAAGCTGAGTCATATCCTACTTGCACTACTGTACCTGTCAACGAAGCAGAGTGACGTGTGACACAAGTAAACAGAGAATAGTTCCCATCTCGACCGCCGGCAATCAATTTGTGAAAGGGTAATACTACGCACGGACCGGGAACCCCCCACATCACTCCTCATCGTCCACAATCCACATTCCTCTCAGGTTCTCAGAGCTTGGACTCGAGTAGTATACGGGGCTACATGACCACTATGATGCAATGTCCCTAATCCAATCAACAACTAGAACTACAGCATTATACTCCACGTCTGTGTCCCACTTTGATGTGAGGACTTGAGCAAAATGTTGCTGTATTGCGGAATCTCTAATTCTGTCGTTCATCCGTGACTCACGTTTCTCGTTTCATTATCTAATTAACATTTATTTCCCCCCCCCCCCCTACTATTCTACTTTTCCCGCCATCATTGCTAGAGGACATGTAGCAACTATAGAAAGAGTGAGCTCGGAACATTTTCATCCATCCATTCATTTACTGTGTTAAAGGTGACGCAGCTGTAATTATACTTGGCGCTAACGGTCCCCGGGCCGCTCCGTGCCATTCGAATTTAAACCCTGACTGGAGTGGGCGTGCTGTATCGTGCTAGGCGAGGCCTTGAACAGCCCACGCTTAGCGCCAGGTGAAGAGCACTGGACCACTGCAATAAGTAACAGACAGCTGTACTTCCAATAGAAGTGTGTCGCTTCCTCCTGGCAAGTAGGCAACACATCCAGCATTGCTCGGGGGCGGGTCTGACAGCAAGAAGGGAGGAAGTTAAGTTATTTATGTATTATTATTATTATTGACAGAGGTAGCTACGCTCGCTATCGCACAGCTCTAGGCCATGGGGCTAAGCTCTTCGCGGACTCGGTAGGCGTGATTTCGAGGCCGTCCTAGAAATGGATTTCCGTGGTTTCCCCATTTTCAACTCTAGGCAAATGCTGGGACGGTACCTTCTATCAGGCCACGACCACTTCCTTCCACATCCTTGCCCAGTTTCATTCACCATCATTCATTTCATCTCTCATTAACTCCTCTCCTGAGGTTGGCGTCAGGAAGGGCATCCGGCCGTAAAAACCATCTGGCACAAAACCTTTCAGCGCATCTCAACCCCGACCCCGTTGGTTTCTTCGTAAGTCAGCAAGATCCACACACTCAGTTAAAATGTGGGCCACGGTGAAAACGGGAATAATAATGGGCAGACATACTAGTACATAATGCATCGAGCCTATAATGGCAATAATTAAGACACGAGTATGTTTATAAAACGAGCGTAGCGAGTTTTATAATTTTCATACGAGTGTCTTAATTACCATTATAGGCGAGTTGCATACGACTGTTTATGTTCGACGATAATTATAACTATTTTATGTTCGAACATAAATATTCATAAATATTTGTCGAGATTTCACCAGTTTTATGTACTGAACAGAGCGTATGGGACACAGAGAATACCATGTATATGACCATGGCCTCCTGGAATACCTCACTGACACTCGCCGCGTAGTGAAATTTAAAATAGGGGGTCATGGAAGTGAGCACAGGTGCGATGCTATCCTTACGTAATTGGTCACACAACTGTTTCTTGAGCTCTGATTGGTGGGAGAAATTGTAACATAATGAAAACTTGTACTATAATGAGCCTCATTATAGTACAGTTTTATGACATATAATATTTACATTTCGCCAGGGTCGAACATAAATACAATTATTATTATTAGCCACTTGCCTCGTACCGAGGAGGGGTTAGCCTCCTTGGCGTTGTGGCTAGCATTCTTAACTGTCACCGCGGAAGTCTGGGTTCGATTCTGGAGCCTGTTTCACCGTGGCCCACATTTTAACTGAGTGTGTGGATCTTGCTGACTTACGAAGAAACCATGGTTTGCAGATGACACTCAAACTTATGTTAGCCGAAGACGCGCTGGTTGCTGATCTCGTCATCCGCTTTATAAGTAAGAGTGGGTTAGGGCTAGCAATCTAAATTTTCCAGTGCACATTGACTCAAAGACTTGTTCTTTTTTGAATTCTGAATTTGTGTGTTTATTCCGTAATTTTTGTTTATTATTATAATTATTAGTGTTAGGTATTTTTTTTTTTTGTTTTGTTAATCTTCGATTTTTAGCCTATTTTCAATTTTGAAAAAATAGGCTTATGAGATCACCTTTTGTCCGTGTGTGTGTGCGTGTGTGTGTGTGTGTGTGTGTGAGGTGTGTGTGTGTGTGTCCCCGTATAAAGTCTAAACGGCTGGAGCGATTTCAATGAAACTCGGTAAGTTCATAGCACTATTCCCGGCGACCTCGACCGTGCCCTTCAAATTTTGTTACGTCTCACCGATCCAACATGGCGGCTGTGCGAAATATTTCACTAGCATTCTATATCTCCGAAACTATTACCGATATAGCCCTGAAATTGTGTACTAGAAGTTCACCTATGAGACTTTCAAAAACCTGGTGACTACAAAAACCAACATGGCGGTCAAACGAATTTGAGACCCTTAAATAGTTTTTTCTCGCGATTTAACTATCCAAACGTAATGAAACTTGGTACAGCAAATGTTTATACACATTGTAATGCACTAGGGTGTAATTAAGTTAAATTGTTTACATAACCTCAAGAAGGTGGCTTCGCGAAATATTTCTCAGGCATTCTATAGCTCCGAAACTATTACCGATATCACCCTGAAATTTTGTACGGTGATAAAGGGCACTACTAGAAGTTAACCTATGTAACTTTCAAAAACCTGTAAAGTAACAAAACGAACAAGACGGCCAAGCGAATTTTAAACATTTTAATAGACTTTTCTCGCGATTTAACCATCTGAGCGCAGTGAAATATGGTACAGTAAATGATTTTGCAGATTGTAATGCACTGCCATCTAATTTCATTCAATTGTTTACATAACCTCAAGATGGCGGCTGTGCGAAATTTTAAAATTAAGTTTTTATTTCTTGTGTCGTAATCATGCGATCGAAGTGCAAGTTTGAATAATGAACCTAAGCAATAATTGTCCTTGAATAGTACATAACTCTATGGCCTATACATATAACAATCCTAAATGGCGAGCTTCCGAAATATTTAGACGGTTCTCAATATCTATGAATCTTTTACAGCAACCAAACTGATTTTTTTTAATGTTCATAGAGACTATGAACATATGTTCACCTATAGGACTTCAGTAACCTGGTGAGCACAAATCCAACATGGCTGCGACGCGAATTATAAATATTTAAATGGACGTTTCTCGCGAATTAACTATCCGAGTGCCGTGAAACGTTGCACGTTAAATGCTTATACAAATGTTGATCCACTGGCATCTAATTTATTTCAATTGTTTGGATAATCACAAGATGGCTGCTGTGCGTAATTTTAAAATCTCGTTTTTACTTCTTGTGTTCTAATCATGTGATTGAAGTTTGAATACCACACGTACACAATAATATTAATGTAATAGTACAAAAATAAAAATCCAACCTGGCGACAATCTGAAATATTTAGACGGTTCTCAATATCTACGAATCTGTTACAGCAATTAAACTGAAATTTTGTATGTTGATAGTGGCAATTAACATGAGTAGGATATATGAAAATAGGCTGTATAGTTCTTCACGGAACTACTTGTTCCATATTTAGATGTCCACCTCTAAATTATTAATTTCATTCCAAATTTGTATACTTTAATCTGTGTTAAGAGGGGCAGATGATCTCGTAGTTCCGCCCCTTAAAACCTCAATAACTAACTAAAGGGTTCGATTCCCAGCTCTGCCAAGAAATTTAATTCTGATGTGAGGGCTGGAACAGGGTGCACTCAGCCTCATGAGGCAGTACTGGGGGAAGGTGGGTTCGTTTCCCACCTTGGCCTTCCTGGCAGTGGATTTCCTTGGTTTCCCACTTCTACTCCAGACAAATGCTGGGATGGTATCAAACTTAAGGCCACGGACTCCTCCTATCTAAAATTCTACCCCCAATTACAAATCACACACTTGTACAGTCATAACAATGACACAGGCTAACATACAGTTTCAGCACACACCGCAACACCCATAAATGAAGCAACAACAACTTTCCTAGGAGGAACTGGTTCGTTTCCCGGCTCTACTAGTGTTAGCAGATCTGACTTGACCGATGCACTCTGCCTCGTGTGGACATTTGGATAGCTGCCCCATGACATCAAACCTGGCATTTGCCTGGAGTAGAAATGGGAAACCATGTGAAACCACTCCTAGAATGGCCGAAATAGGTATCAAACCCGCCTCTTTACAGTTTTGCCTGACGCGGCTGAGTGTACGGCGTCTCAGCCCTCAGAATTACATTTTTTGGCAGTCGTAAATATATTTGGTCACAGACTTCATTCATTCACAATACAATGGGACACAGAAGGAGAAAAAAGAAGTCTGTTCTGTCAAATTTAACATGAATGACGCATGTGTAGAATAATCATAGAATAATCGGAGACAGTCCCCTCACATTTCATAACGGGACATTGAAAGGGTGCATGCGCACGAAGAGAACTTGCAGGACAATCGCTACAGATGCGAGCTTAGAATTGGAAACAAGGATGTTACGAGAAGGTCACATCAAGCATGATAGCGGCTTCGGTGGCGTAGTCGGTAGCATACTGAGCTTCTATGCCCAAGATCGCGGGTTCAAACCCGGGCGAAGTCGTCGGATTTTTAAGAGCGTAAAAATCCTTCAGTATGCCTTCCTTCGGAGGTGAAGTAAAGCCAGCGATCCCATGGCAAAATAACCTTCCGCTAGTTAAACTTGTGTGAAGCTAAATTTCCAGGTTAGATTTCGTTGAAACGCCCTATCAAAGTTCCAACGTTGACCACTAGGTGTCAGTGACATCTGCTAGCGAAAGTTAGAACTACTTGAAATCGAACGGAACTTCTAATGTCGTCACGCCAGGAGGTAGCAGTTCTACACGCTGCGACGGGGTAAGGGGCGTCTTGCAGTACGCATGCGCGGTCCGCCAGTTCCAAACCTAAATATATCGGCTGGCAGTCAGTTGCTGCTACTTCATGTATGATAATATGTTATCGGGCTTCACGTGTGTGTGTATTGTTACCTTCCTTACTACTGTCGATATTCTTTACAAGCCTTTGTGTTTACTTTTAACAATGTGGCAGAATCAGGTTCAGTAATGGAAACAGTGACCAACCTCAAGGGTGTTCGCATTGAAGCAGCTACAGCCTCTGGCGAGCCGAACATGTCCTCGGACACTCCCGGCACTAAAAGCCATACGATAAATAAATAATAATCAAGAATGTTCGCTAAACAGCAGTCGTAAACTGTTCAGAAGGCTTACCTTTTAACTGTTACGACTGCATTAGCTACACGCGCCAAGGTGTAAGGTCATTGGGCGAGGCTATCTGCTTTATCTGATGGTTTTTACGTTGCTGCTCAAAATACAGTACGTATATAGTTATCTCCGTAGAATACTAATAACTAGCAGACCCGTGCGAGAACTCTCGCATGTGCGTAAACCACCCACCTAGCTTTACTGTTATGCGGGCTTCTATAAATATGTTTATTTGTTTAAACGCACTTTTTAAACAAATTGTCAATATTTATGAAACCAGAATGCAATTCATCACTGCTGCTGGTTGCACAATGGGTTGTGTGTGCCCGCCCGGCCCCTAGTGCTTTGCGGCTGTAAGCGACACAGTTCTGCCAGGGGCTATCGTCTTGTTTATTTGTTTAAAATCACTTTATAAACAAAAATATATTTCCGTTGACTTTTCAAGAAATACAAGATTTTTCCTGTACAACATTGAGACGATTTGGAAGATTTTGGTACAAACCACACATTCTAACTCCCTCTGATTTAGGAGCTTGAGTTTTGTGAAACATACACCTTAGCGTATTATATATAGATAATAATAATAATAATAATAATAATAATAATAATAATAATAATAATAATAATAATATGTCGCCTCCGTAGCGTAGCGGTCAGCATGGTTAGCTGCCGCCCCGGAGGTCCTGGGTTCGATTCCCGACTCTGCCATGAAATTTGAAAAGTGGTACGAGGACTGGAACGGGGTCTACTCAGCCTCGGGTGGCCCAAATGAGTAGAGGGGGTTCGATTCCCCCTCAGCCATCCTCGAAGTGGTTTTCCGTGGTTTCCCACTTCGTCTTCGGGCAAATGCCGGGATGGTACCTTCCTCAAGGCCACGGCCGCCACCTTCCCTCTTCCTTGCCTATCCATCCTCACCATCCCTTACCTTCCTTCATGAGGCCCCTGTTCGCTTTGCAGGTGAGGCCGCCTGGGCGAGGTGCCAATCCCACCTCACCAGTTGTATCCCTTCCGATTCGATGTTCCCAGCTCTAGGACACTGCCCGTAGAGGCGGTAGTGGTGAGTTCCCTCACTGAATCCGTGGGTTCCACCAACCTGGAGGGTAAACGACTAATAATAATAATAATAATAATAATAATCAAGAATTATGCTCGGAAGATCAGAACTTACTTTACTCCCTTGTCAGTAGATAGAGCAGGTGATGAATTCATTTTGAAGTCAGCCAAACAGTGGATAGATGACTGGAGGAAAAGAGCCCTACATGGAAGGTATGCTGCTCAGGGCCAAGACGAGGATTTAAGGGCCCCTATGCATTTTTCCCGGGCCCCCCTTGAAATACTTTTAATTATTACTATCCACTACTAGCTATTCCACAATAGTACATTATGCAACGACCCTATAATGGCAATAATTAAGACACGAGTATGTTTATAAAACGAGTTGCATACGACTGTTTATGTTCGACGATAATTATTATAACTATTTTATGTTCCAACATAAATATTCATAAATATCTGTCGAAATTTCGCCAATTTTATGTACTGAACAGAACGCATGGGACGCACAGAATGCCTTGTATTTGACCTTGGTCTCCTGGATTGCAGCACTATGACACTAGGCATGGCAGCGAAATATAAATTCGAAGGCCTTGGAACTCAGCGCAGATGCATTGCTATCCTCACCTGATTGGTCAAACAACTGTTTCTTGAGCTCTGATTGGTGGGAGAAACTGTTTCATAATGAAAAATAGTGTTATAATGGCCATCATTATGATACAGTTTTCTGACATATAATAGTCAGGGTGGAACATAAAGACTATGCCATTTTGAGAAAAGCATCTGATGCACAATCAAATTTTATGAAATACAAGCTGTACCCGGCATGCGTTGCAATGCCAATCAAAGAAAGTGTTGGCGTTGAAATTCTGTTTCTTGAAGTGCTTTTGGATACACAACATGTTAACTGCCTCTAAGCTATCGTAAAATGGATTTTCTAATTTAGAACCATTCGTGGGAGCGTGCACAACAACTTTCAAAAGTTTCATCGCAATCGGATGAATGGTATATGAACGTATACGGGATTTTTTTGAACGATTCGTGCGCTGTCACTCATTTGTGGAATCTACTCGTACGCTACCTATTGAGAAATGGATTTACTAAGTCGAAACCCTACCCTGGCGTGTACACAATAACTCATCAAGGTTTCATCACAATCGAAGAAGGTTATTTGAACGCATAGGGGATTTTGTTAAAACGCTTCGCGCGTCATCACCCATCTGTTGCATATACTCGTGCGCTACCTATTGTGAAATGTATTTACTAAGTCGAAACCCTTCCCTGGCGTGTACACAATAACTCATCAATGATTCATCGCATTCGGATGAATGGTATATGCACGTATACGGGGTTTTGTTTAAACGATTCGGGAAATGGATTTACTAAGTTCCCTTCCCTGGCGGGTACACAATAACTGATCAATGTTTCATCGCAATCGGATGAATAGTATATGAACGCATACCTGATTTTGTTTAAACGATTCGCGCTCCGTCACTCATTTGTTGAATCTACTCGTGCGCTACCTACTGTAAAATGTATTTACTAAGTTAGAAACCGTCACCTAAGTGTCCACAACATCTCACCCAAGTTTCATCGCTATCGGACTAATGGGATATGAAGACATAGGGGACTGTATTGAAACGCTCCGCGTGTCGTCGTTCATTTGTCGAATCTACTCGTGTGCTACCTACTGTGAAATGTATTTACTAAGCCAGAAACCTTGCTTGGAGTGTCCACCATATTTCACCCAAGTTTCACCGCTAACGGCAGAACGGACTATGACCTTATACGGGACTTTGTTGAAACGCTTCGCGCGTCGTCCCTCATTCGTTGAATCAACTTGTGCGCTGCATATTGTATAGTGGATTTACTAAGCCAGAAATGTTCCATGACGTGTACACAACATCTCACCCAAGTTTCATAGCTACGGACGAATGGCACATGAATGCATACGGGACTTGGTTGAAACGCTTCGCGTGTCGTCGCTCATTTGTTGATTCTACTCTGCGCTACATATTGTAATATGGATGTACTCAGCCAGAAACCTTCCCTGGAGTGTACACAACATCTCACCCAAGTTTCATCGCAATCGGATGAATGGTATGTGAACGTATACGGGACGTTGTCGAAACGCTTCGCGCGTAGTCACTCATTTGTTGAATATAAACGTGCGCTTCGTATTGTAAAATGGGTTTACTTAGCCAGAAACCTTTCCTGGAGTGTACACAACAATTCACCAAACATTTATCACTATCAGACGACTGGTATATGACTTTATATGGGACTTTGTTGAAACGCTTCGCGTGTCATCGCTCATTTGTTGAATCTACTGGTGCGATACCTATTGTAAAATGTATGTACTAAGCCAGAAACCTTCCCTGGAGTGTACACAATATCTCACCCAAGTTTCATCGCTATCGGATGAATGGTATATGAAATTATATGGGACTTTGTTGAAACGCTTCGCGCGTCGTTGCTCATTTGTTGATTCTACTCGTGTTCTACCTATTTTTAAAGGGATTTACTAAGCTAGAATCCTTCCCTGGAGTGCACACAAAATCTCAGCCTAGTTTCATCGCTATCGGACGAATGGTATATGAACGCAAACGTGACTTTGTTGAAATGCTTCGCGTCGTAGCTTATTTGTTGAATCTACTCGTGCGCTACCTATTGTAAAATGGATGTACTAAGCCAGAAAATTTGCCTGCAGTGTACACAACATTTTACGCAAGTTTCATAGCTATCGGGCGAATGGTATATGAATGCATACGGGACTTTGTTGAAACGCATTGCGTGTCGTCGCTCTCTGTTGAATCTACTTGTGCGCTATCTACTGAGAAATGTATTCACTAATTTTGAAACCTTCACGTAAGTGTACACAACATCTCACCCAAGTTTCATCGCTATCGGACGAATGGTATATGAACACATACGGGACTTTGTTGAAATGCTTCGCGCATCGTCGCTCATTTGTTGCGTTGCAATGCCAATCAAAGAAAGTGTTGGCGTTGAAATTCTGTTTTTTGAAGTGCTTTTGGATACACAACATGTTTTTCAATTTCCGTTAACTGCCCCTATGCTATCGTAAAATGGATTTTCTAATTTAGAATCAATCGTGGGAGCGTGCACAACAACTTTCAATAGTTTCATCGCAATCGGATGAATGGTATATGAACGTATACGGGATTTTGTTTGAACGATTCGTGCGCTGTCACTCATTTGTTGATTCTACTCGTACGCTACCTATTGAGAAATGAATTTGCTAAGTCGAAACCCTACCCTGGCGTGTACACAATAACTCATCAAGGTTTCATCACAATCGAAGAAGGTTATATGAACCCAATATGGGATTTTGTTGAAACGCTTCGCGCGTCGGCACCCATTTGTTGCATCTACTCTTGCGCTACTTATTGTGAAATGGATTTACTAAGTCGAAACCCTTCCCTGGCGTGTACACAATAACTGATCAATGTTTCTTCGCAATCGGATGAATAGTATATGAACGCATACTGGATTTTGTTTAAACGATTCACGCTCCGTCACTCATGTGTTGAATCTACTCGTGCGCTACCTGCTGTAAAATGTATTTACCAAGTTAGAAACCGTCACGTAAGTGTCCACAACATCTCACCCAAGTTTCATCGCTATCGGACTAATGGGATATGAAGACATAGGGGAGTGTATTGAAACGCTCCGCGTGTCGTCGTTCATTTGTCGAATCTACTCGTGTGCTACCTACTGTGAAATATATTTACTAAGCCAGAAACCTTCCTTGGAGTGTCCACCATATTTCACCCAAGTTTCACCGCTAACGGCAGAATGGTATATGACCTTATACGGGACTTTGTTGAAACGCTTCGCGCGTCGTCCCTCATTTGTTGAATCTACTTGTGCGCTGCCTGTTGTATAGTGGATTTACTAAGCCAGAAACCTTCCATGAAGTGTACACAACATCTCACCCAAGTTTCATAGCTATCGGACGAATGGTATATGAATGCAGACGGGACATGGTTGAAACGCTTCGCGTGTCGTCGCTCATTTGTTGATTCTACTTGCGCTACTTATTGTAATATGGATGTACTCAGCCAGAAACCTTCCCTGGAGTGTACACAACATCTCACCCAAGTTTCATCGCAATCGGATGAATGGTATGTGAACGTATACGGGACGTTGTCGAAACGCTTCGCGCGTAGTCAGTCACTCATTTGTTGAATCTAAACGTGCGCTTCGTATTGTAGAATGGATTAACTAAGCCAGAAACCTTTCCTGTAGTGTACACAACAATTCACCAAACATTTATCACTGTCAGACGAATAGTATATGACCTTATACGGGACTTTGTTGAAACGCTTCGCGTGTCATCGCTCATTTGTTGAATCTACTGCTGCGCTACCTATTGTAAAATGGATGTACTAAGCCAGAAACCTTCCCTGGAGTGTACACAACAGCTCACCCAAGTTTCATCGCTATCGGATGAATGGTATATGACCTTATATGGGACTTTGATGAAAAACTTCGCGCGTCGTCGCTCATTTGTTGATTCTGCTCCTGCTCTTCCTATTTTTAAAGGGATTTACTAAGCCAGAAACCTTCCCTGGAGTGCACACATCTCAGCCTAGTTTCATCGCTATCGGACGAATGGTATATGAACGCATACGTGACTTTGTTGAAATGCTTCACGCGTCGTAGCTCATTTGTTGAATCTACTCGTGCGCTGCCTATTGTAAAGTGGATTTAATAAGCCAGAAAATTTCCCTGAAGTGTACACAACATTTTACGCAAGTTTCATAGCTATCGGACGAATGGTATATGAATGCATACGGGACTTTTTTGAATCAGACTTTGTTGAAATGCTTCGCGTGTCGTAGCTCATTTGTTGAATCTACTCGTGCGCTGCCTATTGTAAAGTGGATTTACTAAGCCAGAAAATTTCCCTGAAGTGTACACAACATTTTACGCAAGTTTCATAGCTATCGGACGAATGGTATATGAATGCATACGGGACATTTTTGAAACACTTTGCGTGTCGTCGCTCATTTGTTGAATCTACTCGTGCGTTATCTACTGTGAAATGTACTCACTAATTTGGAAACCTTCACGTAAGTGTATACAACATCTCACCCAAGTTTCATCGCTATCGGACGAATGGTATATGAACACATACGGGACTTGTTTGAAACGCTTCGCGCATCGTCACTCATTTGTTAAATCTACGCGTGCGCTACCTATTGTAAAATGGATTTACTAAGTCAGAAACCTTCCTTAGAGTGTACTCAACATCTCACCCAAGTTTCATCGCAATCGGTTGAGTGGTATATGAATGCATAGGAGACATACACACCCACAGACAAACTATCACGTAAGATTGATTTTTATATATATAGATAAACATACAAATCTTGTTTCTTCTTCTTCTTCTTCTTCTTCTTCTTCTTCTTCTTCTTCTTCCTCTTCTTCGCGAATGGGCCTCCTATTAAAAAATATAGGAACACGCAGAATCAACACTTATTGGCCGTGATGTTTACCGAATAACTCTTCATGCGGAACGATTGAGCGAGTCTTTGTTCTGTGACCAGACGTGTCTGGTAGGTCTTCTCTCTTTTTCCTCAAAACCCAGTGTATAACTAATTTTCCTAATTATCTCTCGATCCTTGAGATTGGGAAAACCTAATTCAACCAAGTCCTTTTCCGCCTGTTTGTGCCAATTGGACCTTGTTGCCTTTTTCTGCAAAAACATATAGATGTTATGTGTTAACCTAGTTGGGTCCATTCTGTCCAAATGTCCCTTGAATTGGATCCTTCTCATACGGATTGTGTCTGTGATTTTAGTAATTTTCAAATAGACGTCAGCATTAGGTTTTGGAAGGTGAATTCCATATTTGATTCTTGGTTCCAAAATTTTTCGCATGATTTTGCGTTCCTTAATCTCCAATTGATTTCTCAGTGTACAAATCTTATTTCGTAGAAAGCATTTTAGTATTTATGTTTTGAAATATATTTTGCAAAGTGCACAAAACAATTTGGGATTTTCAACACAGTTAACATGCATAGGGAAATATTTTGCAATTCTGAAAGTCTTCACTTTAATTACCAGTACGTATTGTAGTGAAAAAAAGTTGCTTTTTAAAACTTTGCATTAGTTTGATATCAGATTCAACACTAAATTGTAGTAGGGGAGAGGGGGGCATGTTGTTAACAGGGGCACGTTGTTACATGTTAGTTTTAAAATCACCCGTGTGGCTGAAGCGCGTAACGATCAGCTAATAAAGCGTGGGGTGCCTGTCTGCAGATGCTGTGAAAACAAGGGAACCATTGTATGTATTTGAAGAGGGTTATAAAGGTTTAAGTGTTTTTTGAAGTGAAAAGTAAAAATAAATATTCGACTTTGAAGTCATCTGTCTTCTTCTGTGTTGAAGGTAAGTACTTGCATGTCCCTGAAATTGTAGTTTGATATCTTACGAAAGAAATGCTTGTGAGAGTAGTTAGCTAGGCTACTCCCCGCCGAAGTATTGACCTTGAATACAAAATGTCGGCCGGTGGGGCAAGTTGTTACAGTAAGCAGGGGGCATGTTGTTACACTGTAACAACATGCCCCATGGTATCGCAATATTATTTAATTGCTAATTATTAAGGCCCGGATTGTTATATGTTTTAATATTTTTCATTAACTAAATATTTTCCTTTTATTTACATGTTTTTGCCATTTTTTTTTATAAATACATATTCTGGTGTATTTATTCATAAGTACATATTTCCTATATTTGGTGGTATATTGTACTCCTTAGATGATTGCTGCCCACATTTTCGACTCTTGGCAATTCCAGTAATTGGCTTATCTATTTATAGAATGCACCCTTGTCTCTGTATTGTATTTCAAACAGGAATTCCCAGGTCATTAAGAATAGCAGGGGGACTGGAGTCAACAGTCTCATTAAGCCTCCAATAGTCCTTACCTTGAAAGGAAATTTTACTTGAAATTACAGAGGTCTGCAAAACTTGTGAATATTGACAGATTGCTATGAAAGTTTCTGATGTGACCTTTTTTTCTGCTCTTTAGAATGAAATTCAAAAACAGCATATACATGATTTCGTATCGCGCATCTGCGGTACAGTAAGACGGACTCGGAAACTGAGGCGAGCCCCGGCCTGTTAAGCGGGAACATTTTTTGTACAGTAGACAGGATTATGGATTATTCAAGCAGCTGGACGTTTCAACTATATTTCGAGGAATTAGGGGACACAAATTTGATACAAATTTAAGAACATTTTTTGGAAATTTAATCACATATTTTTCACTTTTAAGCACGTAAATAAATACATATTTCTGAAAAGTTAAGCACATAACTATCCGGCCCTACTATAAACGTATTAACGTATTTGCTAGTTGATTATTATTACCGGTATCATTATTATTTCTCTATATCGACAGTGATAGCCATGCTTGCTAACGCGCAGCGATAGGCCAAGCTCTCCGCTAATTTGGTAGACGAGGGTTCGAGCCCCACCCTCTGCCGACCTTGAAATGGTTTTCCGTGGTTTCCCATTTTCAACTCCAGGAAAATGCTGGGACGGTACTTTCTGACAGGTCACGACCGCTTCCTTCCACATCCTTGCCCAGTTTCATTTTATCTTCATTCATTTCATATTTCATTCACTCGTCCCATGAGGTTTGCGTCAGGAAGGGCATTCTGCCGTAAAACCAGAATTGTGAAATGTGGTAAATGTATTTCAAGGTTGACTGTTATATTATTTCGAGTTAAAAATACAAGATTGTAGTTACAACTATGTCGCATTTTATTATTAAGTTGAGTGTAACAACTTACCCATGGCATATAACAACTAGCCCCGTTGTGGGGCATGTTGTTACAATTTACCACATTAACAAGAAAAATTATTTATACCGAAAATATTTTTACGCCAGTCTTCACATTTTTCATATATAAAGCCAAATACTGATACTTCATTATCACTGCCATAACAGGCTAATAGCTTCCAGGAGAACAGTTTAAAAAAATAAAATTTGAAAATTGTAACAACATGCCCCCCTCTCCCCTACATTATTCATAAACAGTTATAACTCCTAACTCAGTCATATATGGAATTTAATACTCTTCTAGGGTAGAATAAGGTACATTATTTTTTTTGTTCTAATTTTCAGAATCGAGGAACTTCTTTGACTAAATGAATGGTTTCTGCCAATACTTTCGCACTGTCTTATATGCCTCTGAAGTGTTTTCCTGCCTAATTTCTCTTGACAGTTAAAAGATGGTAACATAAGATATCGTCGCCTCCGTGGTGTAGTGGTCAGCATGATTAGCTGCCACCCCGGAGGTTCGAGGTTCGATTCCCGTCTCTGGCACAAAATTTGAAAAGTGGTATGAGGACTGGGACGAGGTCTACTCAGCCTCGGGTGGTCCAAATGAGTAGAGGGGGTTTGATTCCCACCTCAGCCATCATCGAATTGGTTTTCCGTGGTTTCCCACTTCGTCTTCGGGCAAATGCCGGGATGGTATCTCACGTAAGGCCACGGCCGCCACCTTCCCTCTTCCTTGCCTATCCATCCTCACCATCCCTTACCTTCCCTCATGAGGCCCCTGTTCGCTTTGCAGGTGAGGCCGCCTGGGCGAGGTGCCAATCCCACCTCACCAGTTGTATCCCTTCCGATTCGATGTTCCCAGCTCTAGGACACTGCCCGTAGAGGCGGTAGTGGTGAGTTCCCTCGCTGAGTCCGTGGGTTCCACCAACCAGGAGGGTAAACGACTAATAATAATAATAATAATAATAATCAAGAATTATGCTCGGAAGATCAGAACTTACTTTACTCCCTTGTCAGTAGATAGAGCAGGTGATGAATTCATTTTGAAGTCAGCCAAACAGTGGATAGATGACTGGAGGAAAAGAGCCCTACATGGAAGGTATGCTGCTCAGGGCCAAGACGAGGATTTAAGGGCCCCTATGCATTTTTCCCGGGCCCCCCTTGAAATACTTTTAATTATTACTATCCACTACTAGCTATTCCACAATAGTACATTATGCAACGACCCTATAATGGCAATAATTAAGACACGAGTATGTTTATAAAACGAGTTGCATACGACTGTTTATGTTCGACGATAATTATTATAACTATTTTATGTTCCAACATAAATATTCATAAATATCTGTCGAAATTTCGCCAATTTTATGTACTGAACAGAACGCATGGGACGCACAGAATGCCTTGTATTTGACCTTGGTCTCCTGGATTGCAGCACTATGACACTAGGCATGGCAGCGAAATGTAAATTCGAAGGCCTTGGAACTCAGCGCAGATGCATTGCTATCCTCACCTGATTGGTCAAACAACTGTTTCTTGAGCTCTGATTGGTGGGAGAAACTGTTTCATAATGAAAAATAGTGTTATAATGGCCATCATTATGATACAGTTTTCTGACATATAATAGTCAGGGTGGAACATAAAGACTATGCCATTTTGAGAAAAGCAACTGATGCACAATCAAATTTTATGAAATAGAAACATACAAATCTTGTTTCTTCTTCTTCTTCTTCTTCTTCCTCTTCTTCGCGAATGGGCCTCCTATTAAAAAAAATAGGAACACGCAGAATCAACACTTATTGGCCGTGATGTTTACCGAATAACTCTTCATGCGGAACGATTGAGCGAGTCTTTGTTCTGTGACCAGACGTGTCTGGTAGGTCTTCTCTCTTTTTCCTCAAAACCCAGTGTATAACTAATTTTCCTAATTATCTCTCGATCCTTGAGATTGGGAAAACCTAATTCAGCCAAGTCCTTTTCCGCCTGTTTGTGCCAATTGGACCTTGTTGCCTTTTTCTGCAAAAACATATAGATGTTATGTGTTAACCTAGTTGGGTCCATTCTGTCCAAATGTCCCTTGAATTGGATCCTTCTCATACGGATTGTGTCTGTGATTTTAGTAATTTTCAAATAGACGTCAGCATTAGGTTTTGGAAGGTGAATTCCATATTTGATTCTTGGTTCCAAAATTTTTCGCATGATTTTGCGTTCCTTAATCTCCAATTGATTTCTCAGTGTACAAATCTTATTTCGTAGAAAGCATTTTAGTATTTATGTTTTGAAATATATTTTGCAAAGTGCACAAAACAATTTGGGATTTTCAACACAGTTAACATGCATAGGGAAATATTTTGCAATTCTGAAAGTCTTCACTTTAATTACCAGTACGTATTGTAGTGAAAAAAAGTTGCTTTTTAAAACTTTGCATTAGTTTGATATCAGATTCCACACTAAATTGTAGTACATTATTCATAAACAGTTATAACTCCTAACTCAGTCATATATGGAATTTAATACTCTTCTAGGGTAGAATAAGGTACATTATTTTTTTTGTTCTAATTTTCAGAATCGAGGAACTTCTTTGACTAAATGAATGGTTTCTGCCAATACTTTCGCACTGTCTTATATGCCTCTGAAGTGTTTTCCTGCCTAATTTCTCTTGACAGTTAAAAGATGGTAACATAAGATATCGTCGCCTCCGTGGTGTAGTGGTCAGCATGATTAGCTGCCTCCCCGGAGGTTCGAGGTTCGATTCCCGTCTCTGGCACAAAATTTGAAAAGTGGTATGAGGACTGGGACGAGGTCTACTCAGCCTCGGGTGGTCCAAATGAGTAGAGGGGGTTTGATTCCCACCTCAGCCATCATCGAATTGGTTTTCCGTGGTTTCCCACTTCGTCTTCGGGCAAATGCCGGGATGGTATCTCACGTAAGGCCACGGCCGCCACCTTCCCTCTACTTTGTCTACCCTCCCACACTTCCCATCCCTTCATAAGGCCCCTGTTCACTTTGCAGGTGAGGCCGCCTGGGCGAAGTGCTAGTCACACTCCCCAGTTGTATTCCCGAATCAGAGTATCAAGCTCCAGGACACTGCCCTCAGTGGCGGTAGAGGTGGGATCCCTCGCTTAGTCCGTGGGAAAAGCCAACCCTGGAGGGTAAAACGATAACGGAAAACGGAGATATCTTCTACAGAGCTGTAGACAAATCGACATCCTTACTCTGCAAAGCCTCGGACGGGTTGTAAGTTATAGCCAACATTTTACATAATACAATAAAAAAATAAAACAATGGCACTACAGCCCATGAAGGGCCTTGGCCTACCAAGCGACCACTGCCCAACCATTTGGCCCGCAGATATTGGGGTGACACATGGTCAGCGCATTGGATCCCCTCGGCCGTTAATATTGGTTTTCCGTGACCGGGTCGCTGCATCAATGTCCGACAGCTACTCAATTGTCCTCACGAGGCTGAGTGCACCCCGTTCCAACCCTCACGTCAGTTTCTAAAATCCCTGACGGAGCCGGAAATCGGACCCGGTGCCTCCGGACGAGAGGCAACTCCAACACCAAGGGGCCGGATACATAATACAATAGTACCTACAATAAACTGAAACTAACGTGCACCACTAGCGGGCCCTCATTGCTTACGGGCCCCTATCCATTTGCTCCCACCCCCCCTGCCCCTTTCTCTCGGCGACCCTGATTTTTTGCTCAACTGCATTCCGAATCTACAGATACTGCGAATTCAACAGAGTGGCTTCGGTCGACTGGGTTATTCGGAGAAACAGAAGGATTTCTTTTCGCGATTCAGAACGAAGTTGTATGTACTAAGAATTATGAGCGCCACATTCTGGGGAAGGATACATCGGACAAATGCCGTCTGTGTAACAGATCTACTGAATCGATTCAGCACATCACGGGAGAATGCCAAACGTTTGCTCCAAATGAATACTTGGAGTGGCATAACAACGTAACGAAAATAGTCCATCAATCTTTTCCGTGGCAATACGGTTTTGTTGAGAAGGAAGTCCCATATTATAAACGCAGACCTGATCAGGTTCTGAACAATGATAAAGCCAAGATCTTATGGGATTCCACTATAATAACTGAAGGTTTTTTGTAGAAGCCAGCAGGCCAGACCCTGTGATATTCGATAAGGAATCACCCAAGGTTACCATAGTGGATATTGCTGTTCCACTCGATGAAAACCTAGGACACAGCGGCTGAGAAAAGGCGCAAATACCAGCCACTTGCCGAAATCTCTCATATAAATCAATGGGATGTAGCGAAGCACTCAAGGCTGGTGGGAAGGAGCCGCACGCTCCAGTCAGCATATACTACTCCGAGTGCCACAGGGATGTCCAGCTCCGCCAGCCGTCATGCCTGCGTACCAGGATGTCAGGTACGATTTCGGAGTCTTGCAGTTCAATCTGGAGGCTGATTTTCCGCACGTTGTCCTCTTATAGTACAACGATTGCGTCCACAAAGTTTCAAGATAGGTTTCGACCTGTCTTACCCGATACTTCCCTCGTGAGCTCAGTCACATATACGGCCTAAAGGAAGTTTTCGTCCTCTCAGTTGTCTCTGTGAATGGTTTAGTGACAAAGGACTGGGAAAATGCAAAGGAGAACCTTGGCTTGAAGTGGAACCATATGCAGTTAATGTAAAAGGCTGCCCTCCTCGGTACTGCAAGTATAGTACGTAAGGTTTTGTCTCTTCAGTGACTTGCTCTGAACATCTTGAAATCCACTGTGGGGATCGAGCCCACGCCTACCGAGTCCGCGAAGAGCTTGGCCCCATGGCCTAGAGCTGTGAGATAGCGAGCGTAGCTACCGCTGTCGGTAATACTAATAATAATACCCAGCGGACCCGTGCGAGAACTCTCGCTTAATGGGTTGTGTGCGCCCCATGTGTACAGACTACCCTCCCTGCTCTAGTGCTATGCGGCTGTATGCGACACAGTTCTGCCAGGGGCTATCGTCTTGTTTATTTGTTTAAAAGCACTTTATAAACAAATAAATATATTTCCGTTGACTTTTCAAGAAATGCAAGATTTTTCCTGTACTATTGAGACGATTTGGAAGATTTTGGTACAAACCACACCTTCTAACTCCCTCTGGTTTAGGAGCTTGAGTTTTGTGAAACATACACCTTAGCGTATTATATAATTATACAAGCTGACCCGGCAGACGTTGTCCTGCCAATCAAAGAAAGTGGTGTAACTTTGTTTCTTGAAGTGCTTTTGGATACACAATATTTTTTTCAATTTCTGTTAACTGCCACTAAACTATCGTGAATTGAATTAACTAATTTAGAAACATTCGTTGGAGCGTGCACAACAACTCTCCAAAGTTTCATCGCAAACGGATAAATGGCATTTAACCCATACGGGATTTGGTTTAAATGATTCGTGCGCTGTCACTCATTTGTTGAATCTACTCGTGCTCTACCAACTGTAAAATGGATTTACTAAGTTAGAAAGCTTCACGTAAGTGTACACAACAACTCATCAAAATTTCATCGCAATCGATGAATAGTATATGAACGCATACGGGGTTATTTTGGAACGCTTCGCGCGTCGTCACTCATTTGTTACATCTACTCGTGCGCTACCAATATTGTAAAATGGATTTACCAAGTTGAACACCTTCCCTGGCGTGTTCACAACAACTCATCAAAGTTTCATCGGAATCGGATGAATGACATATGAACGCATAAGTGATTTTCTTTAAACGATTCGCGTTTCGTCACTCATTTGTTGAATCTACCCATGCGCTACCTATTGTAAAATAGATTTACTAAGCCTGAAACCTTCTCTGGCGTGTACTCAATGATTCACCAAGGTTTGATCGCATTCGGATGAATGATATATGACCGCATACGGGACATTGTGGAAACGATTCGCGCGCCGTCGCTCATTTGTTGAATCTACTCGTGCGCTACTTATTAAAAACTGGATTTACTAAGCCAGAAACATTTCCTGGAGTGTACACAACAATTCACCAGTTTCATCGCAATCTGATAAATGGTATATGGCCGCATACGGCACTTTGTTGAAATGATTCGCGTGCCGTCACTCATTTGTTGAATCTACTCGTGCGATACCTATTGTAAAATGGATTTATTCAGCCAGAAACCTTCAGTAGGGTGTACACAACATCTCACCCAAGATTCATCGTAATCGGACGAATGGTATTTGAATGCATACGGGACCTTATTGAAACGCTTCGTGGGTCGTCGCTCATTTGTTGAATCTACTCGTGCGAAACCTCCTGTGAAATGTATTTACTAAGTTAGAAACCCTCACGTAAGTGTACACAACATCTCACCCAAGTTTCATTGCAATCGGATGAATGGTATATGAACGCATACGGGACTTTGTTTAAAAGTTCGTGCGTCATTGCTCATTTGATGAATCTACTCGTGAGCTACCTATTGTAAAATGGATTTACTAAGTTAGAAACCCTCACGTAAGTGTACACAACATCTCACCCAAGTTTCATCGCTATCGGACGAATGGTATTTGAACGCATACGCGACTTTGTTGAAACGCTTCGCACGTCGCCGCTCATTTGTTGAATCTACTCGTGCACAACCTCCTGTGAAATGGATTACTAAGTTAGAAGCCTTCGCTTAAGTGTACACAACAACTCATCAAAGTTTCATCTCAATCTATGAATGGAATATAAACTTATACGGGATTTTGTTGAAACGCTTCGCGCGTCGTCACTCATTTGTTGAATCTAGTCGTGCGCTACCTAATGTGAAATTGATTTACTAAGCCAGAAGCGTTCCCTGGAGTGTACACAACATCCCACCCAAGTTTCATCGCTATCGGACGAATGGTATTTGAACGCATACGGGACCTTTTTGAATCGCTTCGCGCGTCGTCGCTCATTTGTTGAATCTATTCGTGCGCTATCTATTCTAAAATTGATTTACTAAGCCAAACACCTTCCCTGGAGCTCACTCAACATATCACCCAACTTTCATGGCAATCGGATGAATGGTATATGAACGCATACGGGACTTTGAAACGCTCTAACGTGCAGAGACGAACAGTAGAATTCGACATCACTGCCACCTTTGGTATAAAACACAACTTTTCGCCACGGACGGAGTGTATGTAATGGCGGTAGTTGCACAGGCTGCGACCAGGTGGCTCTAACGTGCAGAGACAAACCGTCCAAAGACATCAGCTTTCACGAAGGCCAAGGCTAGTGGTTTCCATGACGACTGTTTTTGACTGTATATTGAGGTTCTAAAATTGTGTGTAAATTGTGGTTCTAAAATTGTGTTCATTCCACCTACCGGGTCAGATTGTGAATCTAAACCATACATGGGGCCACCCTAATGTACATACCAAATTCCATCAAAATCGGTTCAGTCGTTTAGGAGGAGTTCAGTCACATACACACGTGTCGAAGAATTATATATATAAAGAAGATAATAAGATGTTCAATTTAAATTTTCAACTAATTCGCACCGCATGCTCGTAGTGTGTAACTCAATTTCTTTACGACGTGACGCGACGCAATACTGAAATAGTCAGTTGGCGTCATCAATATTCGAGTCGGCGCACAAGAGCTCGATCTGATTTCCAATGTCACGCCCTTTTATACCGCGCGAGGCAGAATAGCGAACAGCTCCTTGAGAATTGCACCGGAGCTTCCAGAATTCCTTGGATCACTTCCAGAAGTTCACCAAGATTGACGTGTTGTTGTTTTAAGGTGCGAAATAGCGAGGTCATCTGCCCCTTGATGTACTGTACAGAAGGACTGCGCAATGCTTGGTTAATTAACTCAGCTGATTGGAATTGTTAGATTTGATTAATTGTTGATGTTGATGATGATAATTCATGTATGGACATCGTGGTCATGTGTCCCGTGTACTTGTGTGTGTGTATATTCTATAATATTGTCTATGGCACATGTAGGAAGTTAACTGTAATGTTACTAGTGCAAGTTGATTGTTGGATTTACCTTTTATAAAATGACATATAGGCTAATTTTATTAGACGGAGGTGTAAAGGGAGGGAAAATGAGTGTGTATGTCTACCCCTTATTATTCCCGTTTCAAACGGGGTCGGAGATGAGATGCGATGTAATTCTATGGTGAGGATGGTTTTTACGGCCGGATGCCCTTCCTGACGCCAACCTCGTGAGAGGAGATGATAAGAGACGAAATGAATGAAGATGAATGAAACTGGGCAAGGATGTGGAAGGATGTGGAAGAAAGAGGCCGTGGCCTGTCCGAAGGTACCATCCCAGCATTTGGCTGGAGTTGAAAATGAGAAACCACGGAGAACCACTTCAAGGATGGCCGACGGTGGGGGCTCGAACCCATGTCTACTGAGTCCGCAGAGAGTTAGGCCCCATGGCCTAGCGCTGCGCTTTAGTGAGCGTAGTTACCGCTGTCGGTTGAGGGAGAATGAGTATGAGTTTATATATATCTACGGTCAGTAATCAGCACCGCTGGATGCTCAGAAAAGGAAGTATAAAGGGTTATCATCATGCTTGAAAGAATCGCCATAAAGATTTGACAGAACGCAGCAAAAACAAATAGTTACAGCTAGCCAAAAGAAACAACCCCAACAATCTAAATGAACACACTTTCATGGAGAGCTCATCCCTCTTCACTCTACTAAAAACACACCCTGTCAGAAACAAGACACAACTTAGCGATACAGCCAAGCTAGATAAAAAGGGGGGGGGGGATAGGGGGATTTTAATAGGTAAATGTTATCTGGATCAGGAGTACGATGTACGTTTTTCTTCAATAAACCTAGGCAGGCATTCACGGCAGTATTAAAGGTGCCGGGACGTCCTCAAAGACTGGCAGCGCTTGTATAGGGCTTCTAGCTTAAGTGTGGCGAGGACTGATCCACGGTCCTTAATAGTTGAAGACCTTCCTGAATTCAATAACATACATCTTATCTAGACTTGGTAACATGTCACAAATACACTTGCACTGACTATAGACAGAACATAGGAATACAGGGTGGGGGGAGGGAAAAGAATTTCAGTGAGATAACATTCCAATTCAGTCGACAGTCACTGGCGAAAGAGTGAAGTTGACACTGCTAGCAGCTACAGCGTGGAAGATACTCAGCCAGATAAGTAGTAGCCTGTACTGTACTATACAGTACAACCATAGTTGTCTTTTTACAACCATATAGTCACTCCAAACAGAAAAATTCCCGTTTTCTATCACCATTTTAGCATTTCACCTAACATCATTTATACTACATTAGCATACACCGCCAAGTTGCATTACCAATACTGCAACTAAATAATTGTACATATTGTAAATATTCTTACCTGTATTTTCAAACATAGATTTTATAGCCGAAGTGTAATGGATCTGATGATGATCGCTTGACGATCGAAACTGGTCATCCTAGTATATTTATTAATCTCATGTAATTTTTTCAGGTTTAGGGTATAACCCAACTCTTTTGGGTACATTCGTGTTGACCGACTGAAAAGCACCAAACTTTTGTTAAAAACAAATAGCACAAGAACCATCTTGTGTTCTTTGTTTTGTTGTACGGTTACAAGAACCAGACTATCAAGGGTCTATGGTGCCAAGCGCATCAACGCCATTGAGATGTGATGTTGGAGTTGCGTGCTAGGGTATCGGGAGTTAACCAGTCATTGAAGAGCTGAAGATATATCGACTTCTTACTTCTCTTGTAACATAATCATCTTCCAATTCTTTGGACATGTGATCAGAAGAAATGGAGGATGTCTGGATAAATTTACCATGGAATGAAAAATTAAAGGCGAGAGGCAACGTTGTAGGACAGTAAGCATTTGGAGGACCGTTTACGATAGCGCTATTATGTAAAGCAGGGATGGCCAACTTCTTAACCCTAAAGGGCCACTTCAATATTTTCAGTGAATACGAGGGCCGCACAACTAATTCCACATATACATCAATAAGCCAAATGTAGGCAATACGTATATTGTATAGTAAGCGTCGTATATGAAATAATATGAATAAAAAACGTTACGCAAAATATTTTCATATAGGCTACAATTAACATCAAGCTCAATGTACAAAGGATCAAAACAGTATAATATTAAACTTTTAGTTGTCATGTTGTCTACACTAAATCAGAACACAGTATTTGAAAACAAAAACTCTAATTTATTTAAATTTTAAATCATCCGTAGAATCATAATGAGAACACTGTGGGCGGGCACATCGTTCAACAATTCATCAAAATCAATCTAAATTGAAGTGATTGCAACCTATAGCAGATCTCGAAGATGATGGTCTGTTAGTCTGTTGCGGTGAAAAATAATAGTGAAAACAAAAAACGAACAAGAGAAATAAATTTATACAAAAAAGCAAAAAGCAAAATTAAAAAATAATATAACAAAACAAACACAAGAGAAAAAAACAAAGAAACATTCATTACCAAAAGCAAAAAAACAAACACAAAATCAAATAGAAAAACACATAATAAATAATTAAAAATCAAAAACAAAAGCAAAAGCAGAAAACAGGAAAACAAACACTAAACCAAAACCGCAATTTGTTCAGAATTAACTCCGCTCCAGAAGCAAATCTTAGCCACTGCCAAGCACAATACTAACATGCTAACAAAAGTGAGTTAATGAAGAAAGCCAATAGCAGATAAATACAAGAAATCAAATATTGATCATAATAATCTGGCCAAGTATGGTCCATGTAACAAGCGGATTGCAGTGCTTCTTGGCTCCTTAAGCACTTCTCAGCTCTCTATGGAGGCACCAAAAATATGGAATATTATGTTTTCACGGCCAGGGTAATTGAATACAGCAATACTTTTAATGACCGGCCACGGTGGCATCGGGAGAGCGTGGCTTCCAATCCCACCTCAGCCGTCCTGAAAATGTTTTTTCGTGGTTTCCTATTTTCACCACCAGACGAATGCCGGGACGGTTCCTTTCAACAGCTTCTCTTCCTTCCAAAATTCCTTCCCTGACCCTACGTTAATTAGACCCAAGTTAGCGGTCGCCTGGGTGATCGGCCTGTTACCATCCCCAGTTGTATCTGCTGACAAAGTGTGTCTAGCTCCCAGACACTTTTCTTGCGACGGTAGAGGAATGATCCGTTGAAGAGTCCGTGGGTGAAGCCGAGTTGGGATGAAAATAGATTTAAAGAAAATTAAGGTATTATGCCGTAGATAGAATTTAGTCGCTTACAAGCCTCCTTTGCTCCTAAGTATTACACTTTGTAGCTACTGGTTGGTTGGTTCCTCAGTTTAGGAGCTGCGACAACGCGGTCATGTAGCCCCATGTATTTGGGTGTGTGTAGAATCTGTCTGATATCCCGTGTTAATTGTGATGGCTGTATTAGTGTGTGTATCTGGTTTCTTAATTCAAGTAAGCACTGCAACTTTGAATTTTTCAAATAGTTCCTACTTTTGCCGCCAAACGCCACCATCAACGACTACTAGGCCTAGTTCAGAACTTAGCTACTAGACGCCACCGCTCTTGGCAACAAACGTAGAAACCTAAGGGCGTTGTTTACATTCCTAACCTAATTTAGCTTTACACAGGTGTAATTAGTGGAAGGTTCTTTAACATGCCATAAATGTATGACATGGGACGCCGGCTTTACTTCCCCTCCGAAGGAAGGCATACTGAGGGATTTTTAACGCTATCTTGGGCATAGAAGCTCAGCATGCTACCAACTACGCCACCGAAGCCGCGTATCGTCACATTGTCCCACAAGAAAGCAACCGAATGTTAACGAGCCTATAGTTTGACGTCAGTTTTCAGAACAGGCAGTCGAGTGGCGAGGCTTGCTGTAATGGAGCATTATCGACACCCCTCACATTGTATCACACCCCTTTGTTGTCCCAACCGATCTGCAATTTGGCTTGGTCATCGCTCAGCTTTCTGATAGCCACCTCCATCCAGCACGTGCGTATCAGAATCAATATGCTCGGTAGATTGTTGTTGGATTCTTTAGGGGCCATGTGGTCATATAACCCCGTGTACTTGGGTATGTGTGTGTGGGGGTGTGAATTTTATTTGTCTGATAACCTGTGTTATTGTAATGGCTGTATTAGTGAGTGCATTTGTAATTAGAAAGAAGGTGGCCGTGGCCATGAACCATCCCGGCAGTTTCCTGGAGTAGAAGTGGGAAACCACGGAAAACCACTTCCAGAATGGCTGAGGTAGGAATCGTACCCGCCTCTTGTCAGTTTTGTTTCACTTGGTTGAGTGTACCCCGTTCCAGCCAGCAGACCAGAATTAAATATCTTGGCAGAGCCGGGAATCGACCCCTGGCCTCCACGGTGACATCCATAAATGCTAGCCACTAAGAAAAGCGGTTTCTGTGGCGTAGTTGGTAGCATGCTGAACTGCTGTTCCCAAGATAACGGGTTCAAAACCGGCCGAAGTCGTCGGATTTTTTAAGAGCGTTAAATTCCTTCAGTAGGCCTATGCCTGCCTTCGGAGGAAGGGGAAGTAAAGCCGGCGGTCTTATGTCATAGATTTATGCCATGTAAAGGATCCTTCCACAGACTAAACTTGTGTGAAGCTAAATTTCTAGGTTAGATTTCGTTGTAACGTTCTATCAAAGTTCCAACGTTCACCACTAGGTATCTGGTAGCGAAAGTTGGAACTACTTGAAATTGAACGGAATTTGTAGCTCACCCTATGGGTGTCCGCTTGAAGCAGCTACAGCCTCTGGCGAGCCGAAAATGTCCTCGGATATTCCCGGCAATAAAAGCCATACGATAAATACAAAATACAAAAATAAATAAATACTGTAAATAATAAATAAATAAGCACTACGCAACGAGGCGGACTAAACCCATACAAGCGACACGTAGAGGAAGGGCACGGCAGTAATAATTTTAGGTTGATCTTAACAATAAACCTGTCATCTCTATTATCGATTGTGAAGAGTAATGAGACATGAATCAGAAGCGAGTCATGCACAATAAACACCTGTACAAGGTCATACCGTGTGTGTTTGACATTTAGTGCGAGCGGCTGTGGGGTTTAATACTGGTGCTCTCGTCATACCAGTTAAAAAGTACTCGCGAGCACAAACTCCCCTGAGATCCATTCTTCAATTCAAATTCTGTTGCACGAACCGGAATAATAGTGTTTTATTACACGTTTTGACAGTCAGAAATTGTATTATTTGGAGAAATGGCATTGTTTAATCTACAGTAAAAATAATTGGACATCCCTGTTTTATGATGAGTAACACGAAAAGTGCTGATTTGACTCGACTGTACAGTTCACACATAAATGTATCTTATCTGCAGGAGTCATGCAAATCCCTAGCTATTTCAACACTTCTGAAGGAGATAGAGGCAGGAAAAGGAAAGAGAGGTGGCGCATTACCGTCTTCGTTGCATTGTTGTATTTATTATTATTATTATTATTTTCTTTGATTTCTCGTAAATCTGGTACAATTCAGTCTATAAGATACGGATTTCACAATCAAGTATCCTGTGAACTTGACTGAGATAAAAAATAGCCTAACAATATGACACGTACCCAGCAGTAACTTACTGCCTTCTGTATTCTGACAATCAGGTGTTTCATTTCCAGTTCCTCCAAAGCCATTACCAACGTCTTTGGAACAACTTCCGTGGAAAAGATCACGACTGGCAAAATTCTCACGCATTTTAGCCCCCATAGTTTCCGTATTTCTTCAGCCAACGGTGCGTACTTGTTTGTTTTCTTTAATATGGGTAGTTAGTATATTTTGGCTAAGTGGGACAGCATTATTATTATTATTATATACGCCACACCCAGATATTTTACCCAAATAATTGTAATAAAAAGTGCGGCTTATTTTCGGGCCAATACGGTACCGTATTAATATTCAACAAGCCACACAGCTAGAAATGGTAGAAGAGAAAAAGCCTCCCCAGACCATATAGCGCAGTGAAGCGTTACTGTTTAGAAAACAGATGCCATCTCTGTAAAGCTTGCGATGAGGCGTGCTCCTGAACAAACTACGTCATGTGAGCTGTTGCCAAGAGAGTCTGCATAGAAACTCGGCTCACTAAACACAACATAGTATGGTCGTGACATCACCAACCTTGCAGAAGTAGAAATGACATACTTGTACGTAATAGGTAATAATTCTGAAACCCTGTCTTATGCACGAGAATTGCAAACCACTAAGATGTTATTTATAGAGTCTGAAATGTCTTGGCACGACCAGCGTTTGAACCTGAGACCTTCGGATTTCCCACACGAAGTTCAATAAAATGAGTTACCGCGTTCGAACACGTTCTGCTAGCCAAAGGTACATGTATGGGGGTGGCAGGTGCGGGCGTCTGAAAGGCTATTCTTGTTTCATTGGGGGGGGGGGGGGGGGCATTTATGCATTTTTAACCTATTTTCATTTATGAAACAAGATGTTCAGCAAAGAACATATAGCCTACTTTCTCCTAAATGCATGGGTATTGCTATAACTCTTTGTCCTTTCCAAGGAGTATAATTGAATGTTGGTTGTAGTAGCTTGTTGAAATAAGTGTCATACGGATATTAAACATGAATATGAGGTGCCCTTTGCTAGTGCTGCCTCTGTACCAAATTTCGTACAATTCGGTTTCACCGTGTTTGAATAGATAGGGGGAATCGATTGGCACACATACAGTACATGGCTGCCAGCCGCAAATTATTGGGCAGATGACCTAGTAGTTTGGTCAAAAGATTCTTCATACATAAAGGTATAATGTTACAAAATTTGGTAGAGATCAGATAAAAAGGTTGGTCGTAATTTGATTTAAGCTTTGAACATTTGGGTGGCCGCCATTACGTTTCCGTCAAGATTGCGGCGAAATAAAACATGACACTGAGGTGCTCTTTGCTTGTGCTACCTCTGTACCAAATTTCGTTCAATTCGGTTTCACCGTGTTTGAATAGATAGGGGGAATCAATTGGCACACTTACATGGCCGCCATCCGCAAATTATTGGGCAGATGTCCTCGTAGTTTGGTCAAAAGATTCTTCATACATAAAGGTATAACGTTGCAAAATTTGGTAGAGATCAGATGATTAGGTTGGTTGTAATATTATTTAAGCTTTTAACATTTGGGTGACCGCCATTACGTTTTCGTCAAGATGGCGGCTATGTAAAACATGACACTGAGATGCCATTTGCTTGTGTTACCTCTGTACCATATTTCGTTCAATTCGGATTCACCGTGTTTGAAAAGATAGGGGGAATCAATTTGCCCACAAACATGGCCGCCATCCGCACATTATTGTGCAGATGACCTCATAGTTTGGTCAAAAGATTCCTCATACATAAAGGTATAACGTTACAAAATTTGGTAGAGATCAGATAAATACGTTGGTCGTAATTTGATTTAAGCTTTGAATATTTGGGTGGCCGTCATTACGTTTCCGTCAAGATGGCAGCGATATAAAACATGACACTGAGGCGCCCTTTGCTAGTGCTACCTCTGAACCAAATTTTGTTCAATTTGGTTTCACCGTGTTTGAAAAGATAGGGGGAATCGATTTGCACACAAATATGGCCACCATCCGCAAATTATTAGGCAGACGACCTCGTAGTTTGGTCAAAGGATTCTTCATACTTAAAGGTATAATGTTACAAAATTTGGTAGAGATCAGATGAATAGGTTGGTCGTAATATGATTTAATCTTTGAACATTTGGGTGGCCGCCATTACGTTTTCGTCAAGATGGCGGCTATGTAAAACATGACACTGAGATGCCATTTGCTTGTGTTACCTCTGTACCATATTTCGTTCAATTCGGATTCACCGTGTTCGAATTGATGGAGAGAGAGAGAGAGAGAGAGAGAGAGAGAGAGAGAGAGAGACAGATAGACAGACAGGCAGACAGACAATCTTTGGCCCTGTAGTGATCTCATAAGTCTACTTTCATTTTTTGCAAAAATCGAAAGTAGGCTAAAAATAGGCTTATGAGATCACCTTTTGTCCGTGTGTGTGTATGTGTGTGTGTCCCCCTAATGAAATGTAAATAGGTGGAGTGATTTCAATGAAACTCGGTAAGGACTATTTTTTCCGACCCCGACCGTGCCCTTTAAATTTTATTACGTCTCACCAATCCAACATGGCGGCTGTACGAAATATTTCACCGGCATTCAATATCTCTATCTAGTTCCAACGTTCGCCAGTAGGTGTTAGTCAGTAGCGTCTGGTAGCCAAAGTTGGAACTACTTGAAATTGTACTCGTTGGGAGCCCTCGGACTTTCAATTAAAATACCCTGCTATGTCCATTGGCTGCAATTCGTATACGCAATAACCATCATCTAATATTGCATAACTCTGTGGCCTACATACATAAAAATCCAACATGGCGACCATTCGAAACATTTAGACGGTTCTCAATATCTACTAATCTATGACAGCAATCAAACTGAAATGTTGATAAAGGCTATGGACATAAGTTCACTTATGGGCCTTTCAATAACCTGGTGAGCACAAATACAACATGGCGGCGACGCTAAATTTAAATATTTAAATGGACGTTTCTCACGATTCAACCATCCGAGCGCAGTGAAACTTGGTACGGTAAATGCTTATACAAATTTTAATCCACTGACATCTAATTTCTTTCAATTGTTTTCATAACTTCAAGATGGCGGCTGTGCGAAATTCTAAAAGCTCGTTTTTATATCTTGTGTCCGAATCATGCTATTGAAGTTTGAATAATACACTTATGCAATAATCTTCATGTAACTTAATAGTTCATAACTCTATGGCCTACATATATAAAATCCATCATGGGGATCATACGAACTATTTATACGGTTCTTAATATCTACGAATCTATTACAGCAATCAAACTGAAATTTTGTACGTTGATAGAGTCAATTAACGTAAGTAGAAAATGAAAATCTACAGCCTGCTTTCAGTCGACCGACCGGGTCAGGGAAAGGAATGAATGAAGCCCCCATCTGGCGGCGACGATAGGAACTGTGCCGGATGCCGAAGCCTGTCGCACGCCCCTGGGCAATGATTAAATGAATGACGTTGACCTTCAAGTTTACTTGTTTGGTGTGATAATCTATAATGGTTAGTTAATGGTCAGGTTGATGTTCTAACGTACATATGGATTAAAGTACTTGGAAACAGAAGCTTACAAATACCTAGGAAGTAAAGTAACCACGAAAGGTAACATCAAAGAAGAAATTTCGACGAAGATAGAAAATTGCTCAACATTTTCTTATAGCGTGTCTGACATAATTGTTATGAATTGGAACATACCTACCAAAGTAAAAATCATGATACACCAATCATATTATCTCCCTGTGGATCAGAATGTTGGACCTGGACAGAGGAAGACCTGAGTAGACTGCACGCAACAGAGATGCGTTTTCTAAGAGGGATCCTGGGAAAGACAAGATGGGACAGGTTAAGAAATGTAACGATACGGAACACACTTCAGATCAAAAATGAAACAATGGAGAGAAATATGTTGAAATGGTTCGGACATGAAAACCGAATTGGTAAAGAGAGACTACCAGAAAGATCTTTGGTATAGTCACAGTCTGGACAAAGATTAATAGGAAGACCACGGACTAGATGGACAGATCAAGTGAAAGATGATGTGAACCGGAGAGGACTACAACGCACAGTGGGTGAAAATCAAATCTAGGAGGACAAAATTATTTATTTTCATAATTAAAAAATCAAATTTATTACTTCTACGGCATTCTCATATAATTGCCGCTCACTATTCTGAAACCCATCTTAGTGTAAATCTGTCACCACCGTTCGAGCAGTCTGAATAGGAGGGTGAATGTAAGTGGCTGTGGTTTGTTAGTCTTGGAGGTTATTGTGATGCTTTAAGATGGAACATGCAGCTGAAGGTATGATCTCTGTAACGTGTTTCAGTTATTAATGGGCGTAATTGTTACGTAATTTTAGCTATATTCGCATTATATAATATTTAACTATTAGTTTTAAAATTATATTTTCACTTATTTTTTTAGTATGTCGCGTCACTCTGCGTCACTTTCTACTTAATGTTAAAATGTAGATAAATTCTTCTAGTTTACGCCTGTTATAAGATTTTTTGCATCTTTTGCAACTTACTTAGTTATTTTACGTTTTAGAAGATGCCGCGCAACCAGTTCTCACACGTTTACAACTGTTTGAAGCACTGGGTTCGACGATTATGTCAAAAGTGGAACTTTGTGACTTTGTTAAAAGTAAATTAGGGGTAGAAAAATGTTCTGAAGAGATAACTGAGTGCTCTATCCAACTCCTAGTCATAGGCAATTTCTTGCATGTGTAGACGTTGCTTAAGAAAGGTCTTAACTGATGTTTATTACGAAGTAAACAAGTTATATACGTTGCTTTCACTCTAAATTCATGATTAAAACGTAAAAATAATTTTGTCCCCATAGACTTTGATTTTGACCCACTGTGCAATGGCAGGAAATGCTGAATGGCAGAATGTGGGAGGGAAGAGAGGATTGGAAGAGGCTCTGTGAACGATCTGCATAAGTAGAAACGTTTTCGGCAGAAGAAGAAGAAGCAGGTTATTTGGGTGATGTGTTGTTCAATCTCATTCAGTTTCCGTCACAGTTCACTGTCCGATAAATCGGTCAAACCTGACAAGTTGACAATAAATTTCTGCAACTAAAATCGTTTATAAATATTGTGTATATCACAACCCACATATTCGTAAACATACAGCACTGTACAGTAGATTTAAAGCCTGAGTGTAAGGGATTCGTTGATGATCACTTGACGATCGAAACTAGTCATCCAAGTGTATTAATTAATTTCATATATTTTTCTTTCAGGTATACGGAATAACACCCATTACAATTGGGTGCAATCGTGTTGACCAACTGAAAAGCATTTGACATTTTCTGATTCTTATGTGCACATTTGTGGTGCAGAGCATGTGGGCATTTTATTGTTGCTTGAGTCTTAAGTCTTATGACTGGTTTGATGCAGCTTTCCATGTCTCCCTGTCCTGAGCTAATCGTTCCGTCTCTACATAGCTACCACACCGTACATCTAAAGCAATCTGTTTAACATATTCTAACCTTGGTCTACCCCTACAGTTATTGTCCTCGACCCTTCCTTCAATAACTATGTTTGCTATTCCTGGGTGTCTTAGTATGTGTCCTACCAACCTATCTCTTAGCAGTCGCCAAACCATCTCTCCTCTCCCACTCGACTTAATGCTTCTTCATGTGCAACTCTATCTACCAATCTGATCTTCTTCATTCTCCTGCAACACCACATTTCAAACGCTTCTATTGTCCCCTTTTCTACTGCGTCAACAGTCCAAGTTTCACTTCCATAGATGCCACGCTCAAGACAATGACTTTCTACTACCTAAATCTATATTTGTTGTCATCATTTTATTATTCAGTAGGTAGGATGTTTTTGATTGGATAAAACGACACTTTTAGAACGTATTTTCATGCCTATTGTAGTGTCTGTAAAATCCAAACACATCACGATCGCTCTGCACAGCATTAACAGCCGCATATCAGGCGTAGAATTGTTTGAAACTTTTGTGGAACTAATATATTTCCTTTTAGCTGGGAGGGATGCAGAGGCTGCGACTAGAATAATATGACAACTGTTACCAGAATGAGTGGCGTGTGTTGTCACACTAGCGTGAAATGAGGAAAAACCGCAAAGCAAAACAGAAACACATTACTGTATGTGCGTGGAGGCGCTGTGTAGCAGATACTAACACTGGTGTACAAGGGTGCTGCCATAAAACCTTACACGTCCTGTCTTCCATTCCTAATTGGTGACAATATGTTATGTTTTACTAAGTAGGGTAAACGCGGTCATTAGTCCCATATATTGAAATGGCAAGAGAGACCTTCGTAGAAGATTTGCGATATGACCATCAACTAGCAGCAACGACTTTCATGTTTTTGATAACACCAATCTTCTGTTCCCCGACCGTTTTGCTAAAATACATCCATTATGGAACATACTAAATCGGAACTGACTTCGATATTTTTACGAGATGAATCCTTATTCACTGATGAGGCTTAGCCTATGGTACCATATTTTGATCGCCACGGTGCTAAACAACACATCCATGGAAAACCAATAAAGTTCGAGTATAAGGTATGGTGTATGTGCAACTGCTTAAGTTACCTAGTTCTGGGAGAACCTTTTCAGGGAGCTGTTTCTGGTAACACAATGTCAGATCTTGGTCTTGGGGGAACTGATGTCATGAATCTGATATATCAGCTTCCAGATAGCTCATATTTTTATTTTGACAACTCTTTTACTTCGATGCGCCTTCTTGATGAACCCGGGAGAGGTGGTGCTTACTTGGGCAACGTTAGAGGTGGCGCGGGATCATTTTGACCCCACCCAATTATTTCTCAGTAATAACGACAATTATTTCGTTTATGCTACTTATATGGCATGACAATATTCACTGAACTAATGAGCAAGTATATTTGTCTGAAATGAAAGTCGTGCACATATTATCAACGGCTATTTACACTGTAATAGAAATGGTGCGGATCTGACAGGTAGTCATCTATTTTCATGAAATATCTGATAATTCATACTTCAGTTTGCCTATTAACAATATCGAGATCAATGATTAGACTAGTTTTAGATAATGTAGGATTCTAGTTTTTAACAAATGACACATTTTAGGGAAGTATCTTGTTGTATTGTGGTTGTATTGTGCTCCATTTTGTAACTGTCTTTGCCAGTAAGGGTACACATCCGCCCGAGAAAGAGGCATATCATCGTCACTTTCTTCATTTTCTTCTTCGTCTGCACTCTGCTCAGTATCAATTTAGGATTGTGCTATTTCTACTTCATCTTCACTATCACTGTTTTCACCTCCTAATATGTCTTCCTCTTCGACGTCTTGCAGAAGAGATAACACCATGGATTCTTGCTCTTCGTAGCTCAGATGATTCATAATATTTTATTTTAACACTTAACTACAATCAATTCTATTTCGCGATCAGACAGCTACATTCTCATGGAGTACACGTAAGACTGGAACATCTGTTCACTCTGCCTGCGGTACTGGCGGCGCGGGGTTTTTCAGAACACATTGCAACATGGCTCTATAAAAATACATTTGTCTCATCCCTTTCACTAATAGGCTACTGCTCTCAGACAATAGATAAGGCATGTGGGGTAAGGTATGCGGCAGGTTTGGTCTGTGTGAAGTAAAATGTAGAAACCCCAGCTTAACGAAACTGCGTGGGGTCACAAAGTCCCCCACGCCACCTCTCCCGGGTTAAAAAAAAGCAGGGCACAAAGGGACAGATACTATTCGTGCTAATAGGATAGAAAAGGCTCACCTAAATGATCCTAAAGTATTACAAAAGACTAAGAGGGGAACGTACGACCAAGTAACTGATTGTAACTCTGGTATAACGCTTGTTCGTTGACACGACAACAGTGTTGTTACAATTACATCTACCCAAGCAGGAGTCTCCCTCTTGTGTACAGCGTGTTCCGATTCAACACGGAACTGTAAAATGGGTTGCCAACCCTGCCGCAATCGGCTTGAAATCTGCTCGTAGCGCGCTAGCGACGAGGCTGAGTTCGATTTCACTGATTGCCGCCTTCTTATGCAGCATTGCAAAGTCCTGGATTTCTTCATTTGGGGCTACGTCAGGTCGAGAGTATTTTTATGATCACCAATAACACCCGAAGAATTGGAGCTCGTCATTACCGAAGCCTTTGCGGAAATTACTCCTCAGATGTTGTCGAACGCAATAGAGAACTTCATGCGACGAGTGGCCCTCTGCTTGGGAAATGATGAACGCCACTTCGAACACCTTATGTAAATGGCCATTTGCAGTAGATGTAACGTCTGTGATAAATTAACTTTTTTAGTCGCATCGAAGACTGATTACAATTTTGTAACAAATCATTTCCAAATTCTATCTCGTTTTGTGGTAATGGGTTAAGAAGCAATAAATTGTGTTGTAAATAAAATACAACACTAAAATGCATTGTGTTTTAATAAACTACTGTATGTTGTAAAATAAAATTTTATTTCATAGAAATGCTCTGCAAAAGCTGTTAACAGAAGCGTAAAATAACAAGTTCTGAAACAGAAATCGTTCAAACTTATTGTGAAGCCTGTGTAAATATATTTTCAAAGAGCAAAATACTTTGCAATGCTGCATAAGAAGGCAGCAATCAGTGAAATCGAACTCAGCCCCGTCGCTAGCGTGCTGCGAGCAGATTTCAAGCCGATTGCGGGTGGGTAGGCAACCCATTTTACAGTTCCGTGTTGAATCGGAACAGGCTGTACATGCAAGAGATGGAGTTGTGCTGAAATGAAAAGGATTCATGTTCCTGAGCCAAAAGTAATTGATAACTACTATATGGGAGAATGTGATTGCATGGATCAGAATGTAGGAACTTACAAGGTAAATATTCGAAGCTAGAAGTGGTACTGGCCACTCCTCGCCTTTGCAATAAACGCATCAGTGAATAATGCAATCATGGTTACTGTATCGGATCAGTACGGTTGGACGTGAATAACAATTAGACATATTGACATTTACTAGACGAATTCTACGGACATACATCAAGCGGTACGCTTTTCGTTGTCCAATTGGTAGGCCACCTAGAATAACCAAGGCGGTTCATAAAAGGGAACTCAGTGAGGTGAGGTTTGATGGGATAGATCATTTGATTAGAAACAATCCCGCACAAGTAATATGTAGCCATTACGGGAAGAAAACAATGTACAAATGCAAGAAGTGCAACATTGGAGTTCATCCTGACTGTTTTGAAGGATTCCATACAAAGTAAATAGACTCTGTCAACACATTGAAGCAATTTATTCACTCTCACATTCTCACTATATAAATATTCTTTTTTGTCAACTCATAATGCAACAAACCATTTCTCAACAATGCTATAAATTATAGTTGTCTTCTAGCAATGTGTGTATCGGTTGTTTAACAATGAAAATAAAGCAGTAGATGCTATAGTTAGTTGTAACACTGAATTTCTCTTCCATGAAATAGGGTGCACCCTCTCGTGCCCATCAAAGGGATGCATATTTTCAAATAATATTTATAATATACATGGTTTTCTACAGTTGATATCAATACTTGGTTGATTGAATGCAAACATATGCAAAACTGAAGAATTTTCGGCGATTTTTCAAAACTTGGGCATTTATGGGTTAAGTACAGAATTTACTTCATGTATTTTTAACTCACTTTTACTAACGTGATTCCAATTTCGCATTAATGCCATTTCAAAATACATTACTCGTTTATCAGATTTAACCCCATTTCGTTTTTTTTCTTCAAAATGCTATACATTGCTAAATTGAAAATGTATTATTAAAGCTACAGAATACTAAATGTTTAACTCAATATGCTACATTTCTGATTTCAAAATGCTAAAAATCACCACCTCTAATAATAGCTTATTGGTCATGAGTGGATAGTACACGAAGCTGGACGCTCATTTCGTGATACGTAATTATTACATTCTCAATATACAACATGATATTGTAATTCATCGGACAGTAGTATTCGCGCGTCGGATGGAACAGCCCTCACATGGTTTTGGCTCCACCCAACTCACGAGAGCACTTCTCTTCAAGATATTTCTAACAATGTGTTGTGAAGTTCGAGAGTAGTGAGTGCTTTTCGAAATAAAACCATTTCATGGAGTTGCGTAGTATTTATGAGCACGTTTGATGATCCATTAGCGTTTTATATGCAAGTTGACGATGTATGCTGTGTTGTAGCTGCCAAGGTTTTCATTATTCCCGTTATCAGTGTCGTAGTTCCTCGTGTTGAGTGCTGTACCATAGCTCCGCCGCTACACGCGGCAACAGTTGTACTCTGGACGGAACATTCTCGCAAACTCAGACTACCTCGTGACGTAGTGACTTGCTGGACTGTCAGGGAGGAGGTCCAGGTTCGATCCCAGGCTTTGCCAATTCTGGCTCTAGGGCTGAAATGGGGTTCACTTAGCCTCATGATGTAAAACTGAGAAGATAATAATAATGTAATTAGTTTTACGTCCCTTTTAACTACTGCGGCTTTTAGAGACGCCAGGGTGCCGGAATTTTGTCCCGAAAGAGATCTTTAACGTGCCAGTAAATCTAATGACACGGCTACCTCGCATTTGCTCACACTCAAATGCCAGCGGACTGCACCAGGATACGAACCTGCAACCTTGGGCCCAGCAAGCGGGAACGTTACCGCTGAGCCACGCAGCCAGTAGAAACTGAGAACGCGTGGTCTCGCAGCGGTCAAGCTGTTGGCCTCTCACCAAGGTGGACCGGGTTCGATTCCCGGCCAATGCATGTGAGATTTTCATAGTGAAATGCCATGTCCTGTGGTTCAGATTCCACGAAGAAAGGAGGTCCCGTGGCTCATGATCGCATGATTAATGATCACGTAAAACTAAAAGCTTCCTTCCTTCCTTCGAAACTGAGAAGAGGTGTGTTCGATTCTCACCTCAATCATCCTAAAAATCTACCCTAGGTGGATGCTGGGATGGTACCTAAATTAAGGCCACGACCGCTTACTACCCAAATACAAACACAAAAACTAGTACTGCCACTACAATGACACAGGTTATCAGACATATTTCACACACACACACACACACACACACACAAATACACGTCGTAAATGTATCAAAAACAATCAAAAATCTCGCGAACTCAGTTTGGGAATACGCGGTGAACCACCTTGTGCCAGCAGGGATTATAATTCTCTTCTCACAGGTATCTTATAATTAGAAAATATGCAAATTACAAAGTGCGAGCGTCTTCACTTGGAGCACTCGGGTGTCCCTAAGTACACGTTATGAGAAGCATCATTTGAATATTCCTCCATGGTCCAGACTAGCGTAAACAAGTTGCAAAGAAAGACGCACAAAGGAGAAGTCTGGTAATTAATACAGAGGCAGTAATCTGATGCGGCAACAGCTAGAGACTTCCTCTCAATAATACCCGACATTATGAAGCCTACACTGCTTCTTCTGGTAACACGGAATACAGCGGCAACCAGGATGGAGAATCTGCCTCCCACTTCCCCAGCTTCAGTCTAAAATATACAGTGGTTGGGAAAACGATTGCACCGACTTATATATTTGAGCTTTGTATTCAAATCATCATATAATTATATATTTTCAGGAATAATTAATTTTTATTCAAGATCTCCTATTTTATACTATTTCACTAAGGATTACGGACGATTGGATACACATATTATTATATTTTAAATTTATTTATATATTTACTAGCAACCCGTTCCGGCTTCGCCCGGTATATTTAACGGTTTACCCAGACTAAGCTCAAATGGCACACGGACGGCAGGTTCCAGGCGCAATTCAGAAAAGCCGAGATGAATAGCGAAACTTCAATCTCTGAAGTCTTAACTCTACACGACTCGACAGTTTGATGTTGGCCGAAGCTGGGATGATAGACTTGCTCGCTAGCTCGTAAACTCGCTCCGAAGCTAATAATTTAAATTTCCACTGAATTGAGATTGTTGGAAGAAATGGAAATATAAAATCACTTAGTGGGCGATGTATTAATGATAGAGATATGCTGTCCCTGCATTTTTGTAGAACTATTCATGCTGAAGAATTCTTACACTCATAGTGCGGAATATAGATATGTTTACGGTTTACCCAGCGTAAGCTTAAAAGGCGCACGGACAGCAGGGTTTTCTTCAACTCGATTCACTGAAATCGTTACTACTCGACTTCCTTCAGTCATAAATGAATATTTTTTTCTACAGAAACCTTCCTCAATAAATCCTTTACAGAATGGTGAAAACCGCATCAAATTCCATCCAGTGGTTCTCGAGATTACCCGTAACATCCAAGAATCGGGGACTATGTTTTATACTATGTAGAGATGTATATGTTGTTGTTTTAAGGGGCGCAACAGTGAGGTCATCTGTCCCTATTTTTAAAGGGGCGGAACAGTGCGGTCATCTGCCCCTAATTATTTATTTATTTATAGTTTATTGTTGCACTCAGCCACGTGAGGAAAATTGAGTAGCTGCCTGACAGTGAGGCAGCGCCCCGGTCACGAAAACCAAGATTAACGGCTGAGGGGATCCGATGCGCTGACCACGTGTCACCCCAATATATGCAGACCAAATGGCTGGGCAGCGGTCGCTTGGTAGGCCTAGGCCATGACCAGGGGTTATTATAATATTAAAAAAAGCATATCTTTTTCTTGAAAAATTTCGAGTTGTTTTGTTGTTGTTTATTTTAGGGGCTGTGACATCGTGGTCATTAGTGTGTTTGTGTTTAGAATTTGTATGATAACCTGTGTTATTGTGATGGCTCTACTTTGTGTGTGAATTTGTAAATTGGATATAGTACTGGGAAGGGGTGGCCATGGCCTTCAGTTAGTAGTTAAAAGTAGAAGTGGGGAATCCGCGGAAAACCACTTCCAGGGTGGCTGAGGTGGGAATCGTACCCTCCTATTTTCAGTTTCTCTTCACGAGGCTGAGTGTACTCCGTTCCAGCCTTTACACCAGAATTAAAATTTCTTGGCAGGGCCGGGAATCGAACCCGGACTTCCGGGCTGACAGCCAAGAACTCAAGATGCTACACCATGAGGTGGTCGAACATGAAGACACATTACTTGATTACTTTTGGACAGATTTCGCATAATTTCTATGTAGTTCGACTTACTTATTAGACATATTCTCCTAAAAATTTAAGATATCTTGAAATATCTTCAAAGCAAGAAAGTAATGCCTGTCGTAAATACTTTAACAAATTGAAAGTGAAGAAATGAGGATTCGCAGAAGGCCCTTGTGATAGCAGAAAAATGAATGTGAGGAACATCCACAAGTCGAGCGAGCACCAGTTGTGCTGAAGCCACATTGCCTGAAGCCAGGTCAGACGTAAGATGGTATAGCCCTAAACCCTCCGCGTCAGTGATGCCAACACTATCTAACACGATAAATAAAAGGAAGAAATGGATTGATTGCCACCAAAGACTATGAAGCAATACTTGGGACAAGCTCTTACAAGCTTTTAAAATTGATGGTTGCTATTCTACAACTCTAGTTAGTTATTGCTGTTTTAAGGGGTGGAACTACGAGGTCATCTGCCCCTAATTCTACAACTCTTACCCTATGTAATGGTAGATTCAACGATCTCATTGAATGATTCTCTTCAATCAACATTTCAAGGAAGTTTGTGAACCTCATTAGAATGATTAAACGAACCATTCTGTTATTTTTGTGACACCCTAGGTAGAGTATTAAAATAAAAAAATAAAAAATAAAAAATAAATAAATAAAAAATAAATACATAAATATATAAATAAATAAATAAGTGAATGAATAAATGAATGAATGAATGAATGAATAAATAAATAAATATATAAATAAATAAATAAATAAATGAATAATTAAATACATAAATACATAAATGAATAAATAAATGAATAAATAAATGCATACATAAATAAATACATACATAAATACATAAATAAATACCTACATAATAAATAAATACATACACAAATACATAGGCTACATAAATAAATACCTACATAAATATATACATACTATATAAATAAAGACACACATACGTAAATAAATACATACATAAATAAATACCTACATAAATATATACTGAACCCTTATTAATCTATCGATGAATAAGTATTCATGATTTTATTATTATTATTACTGATGCCCAGGCAGTACATGTTGAAATTGACAAAGGGGGAGCCAAGGTAGTGTGTTGCAATGATTACAACAGAAGCAAGCTTGGTAGTTATTCCTGAAGACGACCGGTTAAGCCGAGTTCAAGGACAAATTTTGTAACAGCGTGCACCTAAATTAGAGTCATTGAGGGAGTGTAAAGTTTCAACCGACCCAGGATTGAATCACCCAATCAGAAGAGACCATGCCAAAAGCCACGCGGTAAGTTGCGTACCCTGGAAAAACGCGCGAAAACGTATATCTAAAGATCCGCCGATCCGAATTAAATCCGCAATAGTGTACTGAGACGTTTGGATAAAATGATGAAGAGTGATACTAGTCCCAAGTTTGTGTGATGAAAACTCCAGATTATTTTTTCAAATTCTCCCCACTCTACCTCATTCTGTCAGTTTCCAATAAATTGATCGGTGAGAAGCTGTTTCGAGGACAACTTTATTGAGCTCTGGTGAGCAAGGTTCACGTCACTCAGCGTCACGATTTTCAAACGGTAATGAGCGTACTTTACTAACATTTTACTTTGTGCTCAAGTGAGCAAGGTTCACGTATAGCAGTGGAGATCTCTAGGCGAGACAAGGACTGCAAGATAGTTATGTTTAAGACTTGTTTTCATGCCAGTGGCGATGAGTTTGAAGTGTGTAATTTTATGTAAATTTGTATATTATAATTTTTGTGTGATATTTGTGCGTGTGTTAAGCAAATGCTAAGATAGGGCAAGTCTACGATCAGTAATCGCATTAGGACATATTCGTGAGTGAAAGTAGTAGCTCACAGCGATTATAGCTAGGCAATATTATTAACATTGAACATTTCTGTCCAAGAAACTTCGCCAAGATGTCCGACGTTTGGTCAGGTGATGGATTGATGTGCAACGCTTCTACAACGACGTCGACGATGGAGAGCTAAATTTCCCGTAGGGAAATGCACCGGGACGGAGGTTAATGTTCTGCAAGCTGAGATGGTGTTGTACAAAAATTGATTTACTCAATATGTAGTTGGATGAGGCGCGGGAACATTGTTTATAGTTCATTCATTCTTTTTCTTGTGTTTAGATTTTTTTGTGCTGACACTATCATCTTTAAATGTACGTTGGCGCGTGGCCAAATTTGTTTGTTGTATATTTTTCTTTGGAGTCATATTTAGTGTACACGGCGCGTGCATTTGATTTTATCCATGCGAATGCGAAACTCGTTACATTCGATAAGTGGTGCTTTATTAAAGTTCATTTTGTTATAGGAAAGGGAGGTAAATATTGTAAGATGTTTTATGAACAGGTTATTACTCATGCTAGGGTTGCCGAGCGCAAAAAATTAAGATGTAACTGTAGAACACTTTAGTTCTAATTTTTTAAGCATTTTTTGAGTCCTTTTCAGGTTTGTTAGTCACGAACTAGAACGGAAGCGCAAGCTGGTGGAAAATATCTATGTCATTTATTTCAGGTTTCTGTCAAACCCATACGTGTGTGTGTTCATGTGTCAGGTGTGTGTATTGATTCTTCGTGATGAGGGGTAGGTGGTGCTACCGCCCTCATATTGTTGTTGTTGGGGTATTCTTTTTGATGGAAAGGCAGAGCGCTCCAGTGTTGATTTTCTTGGATTTCCTAGGGGAAATGCTGAGATATTTTATTCTGACACACACACGTATATTGTGCTTTGGGAGCACGTTTCTTCGAGACTCGATCCCGTGCCATGGGAGGTCGAGGTTATTGACACGTCGGTTGACAGATGTGCAGATTTCCACTTAGCGCCCGTCTAGGTTCGATGACTCATTGTTAGGCAGTCCTGTTGACCGACTGACCCCTATAAGCTATCATTAGCAAACCTGTTCTTTTGTGATGGTCATTTGGACCGTAATTAATTGGGGAGTTCGCCATGTCTGTTACGAATTATCGCATATCGTATGAATGGAATATTGTTTTAATGATGTAAATGTTGGCTTTGAGCCTAGTGATTTTCTATGACTCAGGTCATGTTAGTTTGTCTGTTGTGACACCCGTGTGGTGTAGTTGTATTTACTTGTAAAAATGACAGGCGGTCATATGTGTATTTCTTTTGTTGGTCACGTGTTAATTTACTTGTGTTGATTTTGAAAAAGTCCTAATTTTAGGCATTAATGTTTTTGCTACGGCAGTTCTTGATTCCAATTTCAAGCGGAAATTATTTGTTGTTTATTTAGTGTAGGAAGTGTCAGATTAATTTAAGTAGTGTAGAGTTGGTTCCCCGCGTCTGTCTAGCTCTAAACAATGCAGATTCGTCCTTTGAAGGTTTACCGGATGATGACGAATCTCGCATTTATTTGTACTCATCGTTAAGCATGCAGAACAGCCGCACACGTACATAATGTCGTTGAAGCATTTGGGACATTTGGTCCAATTTATAATCTCTCCTGAGATTAAGCCTAGTTATGGCAAGTAATTTATTCAGTTGGGAGTCATTTGGGAGATTTGTTTTGTTTATTTTTTTACTTGTAAATAGTTGATCTGTTATTAAATTCATTTGTTATAACCCTGGTATTCACTTCTTCCTGCATGTTATTTTGTTATGTGTTACCCTACATGTTAATGAAGCGCTTTAACAACAACTTACGAAATGGACTGTTAAACCCCCCGAAACTGAGTCTCATAAGCTTCTTTGCAAGGGTTCAATACATAAATACATACAGAAATAAATAAATGCATACATAAATACATACACAAATACATTAAAATACATAAATGAATGAATGAATGAATGAATGAATGTATGAATGAATAATTAATTAATAAATACACAAACAGTGAATGAACAACAACAGATTTACAAAGAAGATATTTGATGTAGTAAACAGCTCAAGCAAGAAAACTAATTGGTATCATGAAATAGAGGAAGATATAAGGCAGGTGGGGATCGACAGGCAAATGATTGGAAACAACGGAGAATTCAGAAACAAAATTAAGAATACAAAATGTAAAGCAAATTAAAAGATAAAGACACATACATTGTGGACAGAACAAAGGAGACAGGGGCACAGTCAAAGGATGAAGAGATTTTGGGAAGAGAAGAGGAAGAAGGGAGAGATGTGAAGATTGTGTCATCATGAGTTATTTAAGTTCAAACACTGTCCATAAGGGCAAAAATGATGTAATAATAATAATAAATAAATAAATTACATAAATTTGAATGAGTCATTGTAATGAATTGAAATGAATACTCATCAACATCTTCGTAGTGGTTTGGTATCGACAATCTAACAACCAAGATTGTGTTTTGATTGATTCTGTGGAATGCAAATCTATGTTAACATATGGAAATGATGAGTGTCATAAATCTCAGTATTGACCGATTACTAAATGTATTACCATCCTGTTCGATAAGAGATGTTTCGGATGTAATCAAAATACCCTCGTACATTGCAATGCTTGTTATACAATATATCTGCCGCCTTATTTGTCAGTGACCCCTTGTACAGTACTTTCTAACGGGAGGACCTCTGATAGGCGTGTTTCGCCACTGTGACTCTAATTGATCATTAAGTCATGATAACAATTATTATTACGCCAACATACCCCTGGTGCACTGCATAGAAGTTATAATCATACAGTATTATTGCTTGCATGCATGGTAATCACATAACGCCTGTGCTTTTTGATATAATGAGCTTTAAAATTCCATTAATTTACACCTGCTTGTAACAGAACCGACTGGAATTACGAGCTTAAACTTAAGCCGATTGAGTTTTAATCTCTCTTTAATCCAATTTGTACATTAGAACAACAAGTGTTAATACATGGATTAATTAATTAATTAATTAACTTAATAATTGCAGTCAAGTAGCCCTACATAGCAAGAGGAATACATACATAATTTAGTTTTCAACATTGAATTCAGTCACTGTTTTGGGGCATATCTTACAATGTAACACGCGATATCACATTGTAGTTTACAACATTTACATAGACTCTTCTTCGTAACTATATGAAAGCTACTTATAGAACACACTTTACAGTATGGTGAAAATCATGTACTGCCAGTCTCGTTATTAAACCTCAAAACTCAGTAATATCCCAGTATCAAATATTTGTACACATTAACAGTAGACAAAAACTGTTTTTGTTTGTTGCAGTTCATGCTTTTTACCATCATCTCAGTAGAGTACTCGTATACCATTTGTGCATTTTAGTTCACAATTCTAGTTTAGGGCTTTTGCTTAAGTGTAACACAGTACGTTCATGGATTAGTTGGTGGAGAGAGACGGTTTGTTGATGGGATAATTTCTCAGGCTTGTAACATTGTAGATATTAAAACGAATGGTCATTTTTCGGTTTCTTAATGCTTTAGTATTGATCATTAACTAGCATTACCCGTCGCGGCTTCGCAAGCGAAAATTGTATAAACACTACATTTTAAATTTAGCGATGACTCACTCATCAATGCCATGATTTATTTATAGTTCAATATTGAAACAGTCCGCTCTACGATACGATCGAAAAGTTATGTAAGGCACCATGCTGAGTAGAGCTCTTGTTATAGAGAACAGTTGTAGGCCGATTTGCTACAATTCCATCTTCGTAATGTTCTAAATATGATCAGCATAGAAATTATAATTTTATTCTCATCAAAGTAAAATATTTTTTAAATGTAGATTTTGTTCTGTTGAAAGTAAGACATTCATTATCACCCGTGGTGTGTTCTTCCTCAAATCTCCAACACTCCCTCCAGGTAAAATGCCGGCATGGTACCCTATTTTAAGTCCCTGAGTTGTGTATGTGTTTGAGTCTTCAGTCTTTTGGCTGCTTCGATGCAGCTTCCCATCCCCCTGTCCTGAGCTAATCGTTTCATCTTTATACAGCTACCATATCCTACAACCAAGACAATCTGTTTAGCATATTATAACCCTGGTCTACCTCTACAGTTCTAGTCCTCGACCCTTCCTGCCAGAACTAAGTTTGCTATTCCTGGTTGCCTTAGTATGTGTCTTACCAACCTATCTCTCTTCTTCATTACCAGTCGCCAGAAGCCTCTTACCTCGCCCACTCGTCTTAATACCTCTTCATATGTTACTCTATCTACCCATCTGATCTCCTGTAACACCACATTTCAAACACTTCTATTCTCCTCTTTTCTGCTGCTCCAAAAGTCCAAGTTTCACTTCCAGACAAAGGTTTTCAAAAATGACTTCTTAATACCTAAATCTACAGCATATTCGATGTCAACATATTTCTTTTCTGTAGTAATGCTCTTATTGCCTGAACCAAACCACCGTACTTTTTATATCCTCTTTGCTTCGTCCATCACTTGTTATTTAGCTTCCTAAGAAGCAGAGGCCTTCTGTTTCCTTTTGCTTTTCACCTGCCAATTTGACGTCAATATGGGGTTCTGATTTCTTTCGGTTGCATTCCATTTTTTTTGTTTTACCGTGCGTGGTTGCTTCATATGTAGAGTTTTGAAGCCATTTCATCCCCGTTACCGAGGCGTTCAGATGCAAAAGGGACATTATCCACTTTTTGTGAAATTAGAGTTATTGATACTGCTATCTTGTGGAATTGCATATTCATCTTTTAGTAGTAGCATTTTACGTCAAAACGGACATTATCCTGGTTAAGTTACACATTGAATATTGCGTCTTTCTGCATAAGGGACATTATCCATGAGGACTCCACGATCTGTCCGCAAGCCGATGAAAACGTTTAGTGACCTAGCACCTCCTATAATCACCAAAGGCAACAGCATAAAAAAGCAAAAAAGGAAAATGTTGATAGTCTTCTCACTAAGCATTATGGAGCAGATTGGCGGAATAACGACAGGCTAATATTTTACAAGTTCATCATTGATGCAGGTGCAGATCAAGATTTGAACCAAGATGACACTACGTGCTCCTGTCCTAAATATTTGAAGTTTCTGTTAGATGCAGTTTTGAAATTTTTGAAATGCATATTATCCAATCCATCATTTCCAATCAAAAGGTACATTGTCCATTTTATAATACTTTTTTGTTAACTTCTTATGAATTTTGTAACTGGAAATTGCAGACTTAAACTTTGTCATCAAATGTTAATGAGTTAGTGAGCAGAAATCAATAATTGCATAACTATATGAGTAATTTTACGTTATTTTGTGTTCCTGTAATTTTAAAAAAGTGGATAATGTCCTAATCCTAATCAAAAGGGACATTATCCATTTTATAATACATTTTTTGTTAACTTCTAATGATTTCTGTAACTGAAAATTGCCGGCGTAACCTTTGTCATCAAATGTTAACGAGTTAGTGAACAGAAATCAAGAATTGCACAACTATATGAGTGACTATAAGTTTTTCCCTCTTCCTGTATTTTTAAAAAAGTGGATAATGTCCCTTTTGCATCTGAACGCCTCTGTAACTCTTCAGTCAGTCAACATGAAGTTGCTTTCCCTGGGCATCTACTCCAAAATCGTATCCTGATAATTACAACTACGCACCGTGCTACAGTCACCACAGAAACACAGATTATCAGGCAAGTCCAAGACAGACCCAACTACACGGGGCTAAGATGTTCCGGGTCCCAAAAATGAATTAACAACAAGACAAGAAAATATGAGGCGTCCAGTTACAAAACTCGTTATGTCCATACAAATATTTTTTGATGAATCGTAAAAACATTTGTTTGTTATGGCATAGAGCTAGCTAGGAGTTTGTCATTTTTAAATTTAAATGTGAACCAACATCCTGGTAATTTCAAAAATAATCTCAAATAATTTGTCTTATAAAACCAGTGTTATTTCCAAAAAACGTTTGGACATAACGAATTTTGCAACAGATATGTAATAGAATGATCGTATTTGAGGCCAATTGTCAGTGCTTTTCAGTCGGTCAACAGAATTGTACCTATTTGTTATGGGTATTTCCCTAAACCTAAATACAGTAAATTTATATTAGACTAGCAGTAGTACCCGGCTTCGCCCGGTGGAATGATGATAATGTTTTAAGGTCTCCTTAGAAATATAATGGACTTAAAATCTAAGTCATTTGCCCCCAAAGACAATGAGGGAGTAATATCTAGGTCATTTGCCCTTTTGATAAGGTTTATAATAAAAACTACTGTTGAATTGACACGTCAAACTTACAAACTACCGTAATAGAAATACATATTTCAAAATTCACAGGCGAGGAAGACTTATTGTGTGTGGTGATTAATGGTGTAATGGGCGTAACATCTACTGTAGGTCATTTGCTCTTATGATGAGGATGATAAGGGAAACTACTACCGGTATTGAATTGACACTTCAACGTATAATGTACACAATGTACTGTAATAAAAATAACTATATGGTGGCTTCGGTGGCGTATTTGGTAGCATGCTGAGCTTCTATGCCCAAGATAGCGGGTTCAAACCCAGCCGAAGCCGTCGGATATTTTAAGAGCGTTAAAATCCGTCAGTATGCCTTTCTTCGGAGGGGAAGTAAAGCCAGCGGTCCCATGTCAGATTTATGGCATGTTAAAGAACCTTCCACTAATTACACCTGTGTGAAGCTAAATTGGATAGGTAAACAACGCTCATAGATGTCTACGTCCGTTGCCAAGAGCCGACTGCAGTGGCGTCTAGTAGCTAAGTTCTGAACTTGGCCTAGTAGTCGTTGACGGTGGCGCTTGGCGGCAAAAGAACGAACTATTTGAAGAATTCTAAGTTGCAGTTTGTACTTAAATTAAAAAACAGATAACACACACTAATACAGTCATCACATTTAACACCGGTTATCAGACAGATTCTACACACACCCAAAGTACACGGGGCTACATGACCGCGTTGTCACAGCCCCTAAACTTAAGAACCAACCAACCAAAAATAAATATTTTAAAAATCACAGTCGAGAAAGACTTTATGCGGCGGTGATTATTGGTATGATGTGCGTAACATCTAGGTCATTTGCACTTATGATGATAATAATAAGGTAATGAAAAAATGACTACTAAACGAACATGGTGTTATTTTAAAACTGATATAGGTAATTCAGGTGTCTAGCTTCGATGTCTTCCAAAGTCTCAACCTTATTTTCTGGCTTAGGCCTGTACTGGATGCGTCTAGTGAAAGAGCGTACTGCTCGGCAAATACAAAGAATATACGTCCAAGCTGCACGAACCTGAGATGATCGCAGATGATGACGAAATATGATGACACACGTTCGGGGTTCCCCGTCCTATACAGATTGACCGGGAATCACTCAAAGTTTCGCAACGGCCCTGTGCTGGCATCAGCATAGACAGCAGGAGATAACACGGCGGGCTCTGGAAAGTACTCTCAAGTCACCTCGCGATGAATCAGCAAGCTATTCTCACAACTGACCCCCCCCCCAGGGTCTCACAACTTGTGGGACGTGGGTTGGCGACCACGGAACCCCAGCTGAGTCTGGCATCGCTTCTACTTCCTGGTGCCGGGCTTATTTCAGTTCTCTTTCCTGTCGGCCTCCCTTGGTCAACTCTTGTTCTCTTCCGACCCAGACTGTATTAGGGTATCCGAGGGCTAGGGAGTCTTTCAATTTCCCGCCTTAATTGGCTTTGTCTCATCTTTCCTGATACCCTCATTCTTCGAGGGGTCTGCCTTCTTTTCCTTTTCATAATATCTCCTGTCTTCTGCTCAAGGCCCTCAAAGAGGCAGGGTGTGTGTAGACCCACCACTTCTGGTACACCCTCAAGGGCTCATGACTGGTGAGTTAGGAAGCTGGCAACCCCGAGGAATTCCTGAGCTACTTGCAGGGAATGGAGTGGTATGTCAGAAATTTCAAGTGGACAGTGTTACGCATCGGGTTCCAAAGGGTAAGTATACACACTTTGTTTTCGATCGGTGAACGATGTAGATTTGTACCAAAGGGCCTTAATGCGGGAAATGGAGTGGTCTGTCCGAAATATCGAGTGGACAGTGTTACTCGTCGAGTTCCAAACGGTAATTATGTAAAATCTGGTTGAGATCGGTGAAACGGTGTAGTTTTGTGCCAAGGGCCAGAATGCAGGGAATGGAGTGGCCTGTCCAAATTTTAAAGTGGACAGTGTTACTCATCGGGTTCCAAAGGGTAAGTAAACACATTTTGTTTTCGATCTGTAAACGATGTAGATTTGTGCCAAAGGGCCTAAATGCGTGGAATGGAGTAGTCTGTCCGAAATTTCGAGTGGACAGTGTTACTCGTCGAGTTCCAAAGGGTAATTATGTAAAATCTGGTTGAGATCGGTGAAACGGTGTAGTTTTCTGCCAAAGGGCCAAAAAGCAGGGAATAGTGTGGTCTGTCCGAAATTTAAAGTGAACAGTGTTACTTGTCGGGTTCTACGGGTAAGTATATAAAATTGGGGTCAGATCGGTGAAACGGTGTAGATTTGTGCCAAACAGCCTAAATGCAAGGGATGGAGTGGCCTCGCCGCAATTTCAAGCAGACAGTGTTAGTCGCAGTGTTCCAAAGGGTAAATATACAAATTTTGGTTGAGATCGGTGAAACGGTGTAGATTTGGGACAAAGGGCCTAAATGCAGGGAATGGAGTGGTCTGTCCGCAATTTCAAGCAGACAGTGTTACTCGCTGGGTACCAAAGGGTAAGTTTCCGAATATTGGTTCTGATCGGTGAAACGGTGTAGATTTGTGCCAAAGTGCCTAAATGCAGGGAATGGGGTGGTCTGTCCGAAATTTCAAGCAGACAGTGTTAGTCGCAGTGTTCCATAGGGTAAATATACAAATTTTGGTTGAGATCGGTGAAACGGTGTAGATTTGGGCCAAAGGGCCTAAATGCAGGGAATGGAGTGGTCTGTCCGCAATTTCAAGCAGACAGTGTTACTCGCAGGGCACCAAAGGGTAAGAATACGAATTTTGGTTGTGATCGGTGAAACGGTGTAGATTTGGACCAAAGGGCCTAAATGCAGGGAATGGGGTGGTCTGTCCGAAATTTTAAGTGGTCAGTGTTACTCGCAGGGTTCCAAAGGGTAAATATACAAATTTTGGTTGAGATCGGTGAAACGGTGTGGATTTGGACCAAAGGGCCTAAATGCAGGGAATGGGGTGGTCTGTCTGAAATTTCAAGTGGACAGTGTTACTCACAGGGTTCCAAAGGTTAAATATACAACTTTTGGTTCAGATCGGTGAAACGGTGATGATTTGTGCAAAAGGGCCTAAATGCAGGGCATGGGGTGGTCTGTCCGAAATGTAATGTTGACAGTGTTACCCGCAGGGTTCCAAAGGGTAAGTATACAAATTTTGGTTCAGATCGGTGAAACGGTGTAGATTTGTATACATAACAGACAGACAGACAGACAGACAGACAGACAGACAGACAGACAGACAAACTTTGTGCTTTATATATATAGATTACTAGCAGTAGTACCCGGCTTCGCCCGGTGGAATGATGATAATGTTTTAAGGTCTCCTTAGAAATATAATGGACTTAAAATCTAAGTCATTTTCCCCCAAAGACAATGAGGGAGTAATATCTAGGTCATTTGCCCTTTTGATAAGGTTGATAATAAAAACTACTGTTGAATTGACACGTCAAACTTACAAACTACCGTAATAGAAATACATATTTCAAAATTCACAGGCGAGGAAGACTTATTGTGTGTGGTGATTAATGGTGTAATGGGCGTAACATCTACTGTAGGTCATTTGCTCTTATGATCAGGATGATAAGGGAAACTACTACCGGTATTGAATTGACACTTCAACGTATAATGTAGACAATGTACTGTAATAAAAATAACCATATGGTGGCTTCGGTGGCGTATTTGGTAGCATGCTGAGCTTCTATGCCCAAGATAGCGGGTTCAAACCCAGCCGAAGCCGTCGGATATTTTAAGAGCGTTAAAAAATCCGTCAGTATGCCTTTCTTCGGAGGGGAAGTAAAGCCAGTGGTCCCATGTCAGATTTATGGCATGTTAAAGAACCTTCCACTAATTACACCTGTGTGAAGCTAAATTGGATAGGTAAACAACGCTCATAGATGTCTACGTCCGTTGCCAAGAGCCGACTGCAGTGGCGTCTAGTAGCTAAGTTCCGAACTTGGCCTAGTAGTCGTTGACGGTGGCGCTTGGCGGCAAAAGTACGAACTATTTGAAGAATTCTAAGTTGCAGTTTGTACTTAAATTAAAAAACAGATATCACACACTAATACAGTCATCACATTTAACACCGGTTATCAGACAGATTCTACACACACCCAAAGTACACGGGGCTACATGACCGCGTTGTCACAGCCCCTAAACTTAAGAACCAACCAACCAAAAATAAATATTTTAAAAATCACAGTCGAGAAAGACTTTATGCGGCGGTGAATATTGGTATGATGTGCGTAACATCTAGGTCATTTGCACTTATGATGATAATAATAAGGTAATGAAAAAATGACTACTAAACGAACATGGTGTTATTTTAAAACTGATATAGGTAATTCAGGTGTCTAGCTTCGATGTCTTCCAAAGTCTCGACCTTATTTTCTGGCTTAGGCCTGTACTGGATGCGTCTAGTGAAAAAGCGTACTGCTCGGCAAAGACAAAGAATATAGGTCCAAGCTGCACGAACCTGAGATGATCGCAGATGATGACGAAATATGATGACACACGTTCGGGGTTCCCCGTCCTATACAGATTGACCGGGAATCACTCAAAGTTTCGCAACGGCCCTGTGCTGGCATCAGCATAGACAGCAGGAGATAACACGGCGGGCTCTGGAAAGTACTCTCAAGTCACCTCGCGATGAATCAGCAAGCTATTCTCACAACTGACCCCCCCCCCAGGGTCTCACAACTTGTGGGACGTGGGTTGGCGACCACGGAACCCCAGCTGAGTCTGGCATCGCTTCTACTTCCTGGTGCCGGGCTTATTTCAGTTCTCTTTCCTGTCGGCCTCCCTTGGTCAACTCTTGTTCTCTTCCGACCCAGACTGTATTAGGGTATCCGAGGGCTAGGGAGTCTTTCAATTTCCCGCCTTAATTGGCTTTGTCTCATCTTTCCTGATACCCTCATTCTTCGAGGGGTCTGCCTTCTTTTCCTTTTCATAATATCTCCTGTCTTCTGCTCAAGGCCCTCAAAGAGGCAGGGTGTGTGTAGACCCACCACTTCTGGTACACCCTCAAGGGCTCATGACTGGTGAGTTAGGAAGCTGGCAACCCCGAGGAATTCCTGAGCTACTTGCAGGGAATGGAGTGGTATGTCAGAAATTTCAAGTGGACAGTGTTACGCATCGGGTTCCAAAGGGTAAGTATACACACTTTGTTTTCGATCGGTGAACGATGTAGATTTGTACCAAAGGGCCTTAATGCGGGAAATGGAGTGGTCTGTCCGAAATATCGAGTGGACAGTGTTACTCGTCGAGTTCCAAAGGGTAATTATGTAAAATCTGGTTGAGATCGGTGAAACGGTGTAGTTTTCTGCCAAAGGGCCAAAAAGCAGGGAATAGTGTGGTCTGTCCGAAATTTAAAGTGAACAGTGTTACTTGTCGGGTTCTACGGGTAAGTATATAAAATTGGGGTCAGATCGGTGAAACGGTGTAGATTTGTGCCAAACAGCCTAAATGCAAGGGATGGAGTGGCCTCGCCGCAATTTCAAGCAGACAGTGTTAGTCGCAGTGTTCCAAAGGGTAAATATACAAATTTTGGTTGAGATCGGTGAAACGGTGTAGATTTGGGACAAAGGGCCTAAATGCAGGGAATGGAGTGGTCTGTCCGCAATTTCAAGCAGACAGTGTTACTCGCTGGGTACCAAAGGGTAAGTTTCCGAATATTGGTTCTGATCGGTGAAACGGTGTAGATTTGTGCCAAAGTGCCTAAATGCAGGGAATGGGGTGGTCTGTCCGAAATTTCAAGCAGACAGTGTTAGTCGCAGTGTTCCATAGGGTAAATATACAAATTTTGGTTGAGATCGGTGAAACGGTGTAGATTTGGGCCAAAGGGCCTAAATGCAGGGAATGGAGTGGTCTGTCCGCAATTTCAAGCAGACAGTGTTACTCGCAGGGCACCAAAGGGTAAGAATACGAATTTTGGTTCTGATCGGTGAAACGGTGTAGATTTGGACCAAAGGGCCTAAATGCAGGGAATGGGGTGGTCTGTCCGACATTTTAAGTGGTCAGTGTTACTCGCAGGGTTCCAAAGGGTAAATGTACAAATTTTGGTTGAGATCGGTGAAACGGTGTGGATTTGGACCAAAGGGCCTAAATGCAGGGAATGGGGTGGTCTGTCCGAAATTTCAAGTGGACAGTGTTACTCACAGGGTTCCAAAGGTTAAATATACAACTTTTGGTTCAGATCGGTGAAACGGTGATGATTTGTGCAAAAGGGCCTAAATGCAGGGCATGGGGTGGTCTGTCCGAAATTTAATGTTGACAGGGTTACTCGCAGGGTTCCAAAGGGTAAGTATACAAATTTTGGTTCAGATCGGTGAAACGGTGTAGATTTGTATACATAACAGACAGACAGACAGACAGACAGACAAACTTTGTGCTTTATATATATAGATTACTAGCAGTAGTACCCGGCTTCGCCCGGTGGAATGATGATAATGTTTTAAGGTCTCCTTAGAAATATAATGGACTTAAAATCTAAGTCATTTGCCCCCAAAGACATTGAGGGAGTAATATCTAGGTCATTTGCCCTTTTGATAAGGTTGATAATAAAAACTACTGTTGAATTGACACGTCAAACTTACAAACTACCGTAATAGAAATACATATTTCAAAATTCACAGGCGAGGAAGACTTATTGTGTGTGGTGATTAATGGTGTAATGGGCGTAACATCTACTGTAGGTCATTTGCTCTTATGATCAGGATGATAAGGGAAACTACTACCGGTATTGAATTGACACTTCAACGTATAATGTACACAATGTACTGTAATAAAAATAACTATATGGTGGCTTCGGTGGCGTATTTGGTAGCATGCTGAGCTTCTATGCCCAAGATAGCGGGTTCAAACCCAGCCGAAGCCGTCGGATATTTTAAGAGTGTTAAAAATCCGTCAGTATGCCTTTCTTCGGAGGGGAAGTAAAGCCAGCGGTCCCATGTCAGATTTATGGCATGTTAAAGAACCTTCCACTAATTACACCTGTGTGAAGCTAAATTGGATAGGTAAACAACGCTCATAGATGTCTACGTCCGTTGCCAAGAGCCGACTGCAGTGGCGTCTAGTAGCTAAGTTCCGAACTTGGCCTAGTAGTCGTTGACGGTGGCGCTTGGCGGCAAAAGTACGAACTATTTGAAGAATTCTAAGTTGCAGTTTGTACTTAAATTAAAAAACAGATATCACACACTAATACAGTCATCACATTTAACACCGGTTATCAGACAGATTCTACACACACCCAAAGTACACGGGGCTACATGACCGCGTTGTCACAGCCCCTAAACTTAAGAACCAACCATCCAAAAATAAATATTTTAAAAATCACAGTCGAGAAAGACTTTATGCGGCGGTGATTATTGGTATGATGTGCGTAACATCTAGGTCATTTGCACTTATGATGATAATAATAAGGTAATGAAAAAATGACTACTAAACGAACATGGTGTTATTTTAAAACTGATATAGGTAATTCAGGTGTCTAGCTTCGATGTCTTCCAAAGTCTCGACCTTATTTTCTGGCTTAGGCCTGTACTGGATGCGTCTAGTGAAAGAGCGTACTGCTCGGCAAAGACAAAGAATATAGGTCCAAGCTGCACGAACCTGAGATGATCGCAGATGATGACGAAATATGATGACACACGTTCGGGGTTCCCCGTCCTATACAGATTGACCGGGAATCACTCAAAGTTTCGCAACGGCCCTGTGCTGGCATCAGCATAGACAGCAGGAGATAACACGGCGGGCTCTGGAAAGTACTCTCAAGTCACCTCGCGATGAATCAGCAAGCTATTCTCACAACTGACCCCCCCCCCAGGGTCTCACAACTTGTGGGACGTGGGTTGGCGACCACGGAACCCCAGCTGAGTCTGGCATCGCTTCTACTTCCTGGTGCCGGGCTTATTTCAGTTCTCTTTCCTGTCGGCCTCCCTTGGTCAACTCTTGTTCTCTTCCGACCCAGACTGTATTAGGGTATCCGAGGGCTAGGGAGTCTTTCAATTTCCCGCCTTAATTGGCTTTGTCTCATCTTTCCTGATACCCTCATTCTTCGAGGGGTCTGCCTTCTTTTCCTTTTCATAATATCTCCTGTCTTCTGCTCAAGGCCCTCAAAGAGGCAGGGTGTGTGTAGACCCACCACTTCTGGTACACCCTCAAGGGCTCATGACTGGTGAGTTAGGAAGCTGGCAACCCCGAGGAATTCCTGAGCTACTTGCAGGGAATGGAGTGGTATGTCAGAAATTTCAAGTGGACAGTGTTACGCATCGGGTTCCAAAGGGTAAGTATACACACTTTGTTTTCGATCGGTGAACGATGTAGATTTGTACCAAAGGGCCTTAATGCGGGAAATGGAGTGGTCTGTCCGAAATATCGAGTGGACAGTGTTACTCGTCGAGTTCCAAACGGTAATTATGTAAAATCTGGTTGAGATCGGTGAAACGGTGTAGTTTTGTGCCAAGGGCCAAAATGCAGGGAATGGAGTGGCCTGTCCAAATTTTAAAGTGGACAGTGTTACTCATCGGGTTCCAAAGGGTAAGTAAACACATTTTGTTTTCGATCTGTAAACGATGTAGATTTGTGCCAAAGGGCCTAAATGCGTGGAATGGAGTAGTCTGTCCGAAATTTCGAGTGGACAGTGTTACTCGTCGAGTTCCAAAGGGTAATTATGTAAAATCTGGTTGAGATCGGTGAAACGGTGTAGTTTTCTGCCAAAGGGCTAAAAAGCAGGGAATAGTGTGGTCTGTCCGAAATTTAAAGTGAACAGTGTTACTTGTCGGGTTCTACGGGTAAGTATATAAAATTGGGGTCAGATCGGTGAAACGGTGTAGATTTGTGCCAAACAGCCTAAATGCAAGGGATGGAGTGGCCTCGCCGCAATTTCAAGCAGACAGTGTTAGTCGCAGTGTTCCAAAGGGTAAATATACAAATTTTGGTTGAGATCGGTGAAACGGTGTAGATTTGGGACAAAGGGCCTAAATGCAGGGAATGGAGTGGTCTGTCCGCAATTTCAAGCAGACAGTGTTACTCGCTGGGTACCAAAGGGTAAGTTTCCGAATATTGGTTCTGATCGGTGAAACGGTGTAGATTTGTGCCAAAGTGCCTAAATGCAGGGAATGGGGTGGTCTGTCCGAAATTTCAAGCAGACAGTGTTAGTCGCAGTGTTCCATAGGGTAAATATACAAATTTTGGTTGAGATCGGTGAAACGGTGTAGATTTGGGCCAAAGGGCCTAAATGCAGGGAATGGAGTGGTCTGTCCGCAATTTCAAGCAGACAGTGTTACTCGCAGGGCACCAAAGGGTAAGAATACGAATTTTGGTTCTGATCGGTGAAACGGTGTAGATTTGGACCAAAGGGCCTAAATGCAGGGAATGGGGTGGTCTGTCCGAAATTTTAAGTGGTCAGTGTTACTCGCAGGGTTCCAAAGGGTAAATATACAAATTTTGGTTGAGATCGGTGAAACGGTGTGGATTCGGACCAAAGGGCCTAAATGCAGGGAATGGGGTGGTCTGTCCGAAATTCCAAGTGGACAGTGTTACTCACAGGGTTCCAAAGGTTAAATATACAACTTTTGGTTCAGATCGGTGAAACGGTGTAGATTTGTGCAAAAGGGCCTAAATGCAGGGCATGGGGTGGTCTGTCCGAAATTTAATGTTGACAGGGTTACCCGCAGGGTTCCAAAGGGTAAGTATACAAATTTTGGTTCAGATCGGTGAAACGGTGTAGATTTGTATACATAACAGACAGACAGACAGACAGACAGACAGACAGACAGACAGACAAACTTTGTGCTTTATATATATATAGATGTAAATGTTTATAATATAATTTATGTTCGACCCTGGAGAAATGTAAATATTATACGTCAGAAAACTGTACTATAATGAGGCTCATTATAGTACAAGTTTTCATTATGATTCAGTTTCTCTCACCAATCAGAGCTCAAGAAACAGTTGTGTGGCCAATTATGTAAGGATAGCATCGCACCTACGCCGACTTCCACGGATTTCACTGCGTGGCTAAAGTGTCATCGTGGGGTATTCGAGGAGGCCATGGTCGAATACAAGGTTTTCTCTGCGTCCCATGCGCTTTGTTCAGTACATAAAACTGGTGAAATCTCGACAGATATTTGTGAATATGTATGTTCGAACATAAATTAGTAATAATTCTCGTCGAACGTAAACAGTCGTATGCAACTCGCCTATAATGGTAATTAAGACACTCTTATGGGAATCGCTTAGCTAATTTTGTAAACATACTCGTGTCTTAATTATTGCCATTATAGGCTTGTTGCATAATGTACTATTTTATACTATTACCTAGTAATTAGTACCACTATTATTAGTGATTATAACTATTAACTTACATACTCGTATTTTTTTTTCAGGATTGCTTGCTTACTTATTTATTATTTTATATTATATACGAGCACATTGTACTCCGCCCAGTAATTGAGCAACTTCGAGTTGACCGACTGAAGAGTGACAATTAACAGTTTGTATAGGTAGGCTAACGGTGAAGACATAGCTCCAAAACTTTACATATGAAGCAACAACGCAAGGTAACTCTGTCGTATCGCAGAGGGAATACATTATCCTGATTCTAGATGAGGCAGACTACGATCAACATAAAGTTTCTGACTTTTAAAACAGCTTTATGCTTTTTCCCTTTAAAGGGGTTAAAATAGAGCCACCTATCTTAATGGGACATATCCATTGAGGCAGTAACATGATCCTGTACCTTGCGTGTTAGACACACGTAAAGAAGCAGATCAATATGTTCCCCTTCCAAGGCCTTCTTCCAGAGAATGATAGTCTGCCACCACAAGCTGGATACCTGCATTGCTCGGAGATCCAAGGTTTGAGCCTCGGTACCAACTGTGGCCAACCTTATTCAGGGCACGAGCCCACCAAGCTGCCCCCACCACCTCGTGGTTATATTTGAAAAATAATACTTACAATAATAAACTGTGATTGACCGCCTTGAGTTTATATCATTTTACTAACTTAGTCTCACAAAATTTCTGAATGAGTGTTCTTTACATGCCGCAACAATGGGTTAAAACTTGAGGCAGACATGTAATAGCGCTATTAGGATAAGTAAGATATGTATTTTGTATTTTAATTCCAGGGAGCTCCAAAGATTAACATGGCATGCCCATTGATTTATACAAATATATATTGCAAAAATCCTGTAAATTCTTAAATTGAACATGCACTATACAGTAAGATCCTATAAAATCCTAATATACACTTAGAATCTAATTTCAACTTCTTGGAACCTAAAAATCCTGGGTTTGCTTATTATTTTCCAGAACTGTTCTCTTTTATTTTCATCATTCGCCCTCATAACACACATTCCTGTAGCGCTTCGACTAAAAATACCATACCCTCATTCTTTTTTAGAATGGTGAAGCGGCTAGCATTCTTGGTTGTCGCCCCCGAGGTTCGAGTTGGATTCCCGGCTCTGTCAAAATATTTCATCCTGGTCTGAGGGTTGGAACGAGGTACACTCTCCTAGAGAGGCAAAACTGAGTAGAGGCTGGTTCAATTCCCATCTCATCCATCCTGGAAGTGGTTTTCCGTGGTTTCTCATTTTTACGCCAGGCAAATGCCGGGATGGCTCGTAACTTAAGGCCACGGCCACCTCTTTCCCAATCCAATCCCCGCCTCAATTACAAATACACACACTAATACAGATACACAATAACACAAGTTATTCTATACGCGCGCACACACACTCAAGTACACGGGGCTGAAATTTCCACGATGTCCAAGTCCCTCAGGGGATCAATAACAAGAACATTCTTATTTGAAAAATTGTACAGTTTTTTGTTTCTGCAACTAAACTTGTAAGGTAGCAAAATTTGATCTGTTTGGAGAGAAACTATTGGGGTAGGAATTGAACACGTAGTGTGGGAAAGAGTTCTTGTTGATTATTTAGGGCTTTTCGACATGTAGCCCCATGTACTTGGGTGTGTGGTGAATTTGTATGATAACCTGTGTTATTGTTGTTGTTGTTGTTGTTGTTGTTGTTGTTGTTGTTGTTGTTGTTGTTGTTCATTCTCTGAGGTGCTTTGTGACATCGTGTTCATGTACCCCATGTACTTGGGTGTAAGTGTATGGATTTTTTTTGATATCTTGTGTTATTGTTATGGCTGTACTAGTGTGTGTATTTGTCTATTAGGGTTAGGATTGGGAAGGAGGCTGGAACGGGGCACACTCAGCCTCGTCAGGCAAAACTGAGAAGAGGAGGGTTCGATTCCCAGCTCAACCATCCTTGAAGTGGTATTCCCTCCCACTTCTACTCCAGGCAAATGCCGGGATGGTTCCTAAATTAAGGCCACGGCCGCCTCCTTCCCAATCCTCTTCTGAATTAGAACTACACACACTAATACAGCCATAACAATAACACAAGATATCAAAAAAAATCCATACACTTACACCCAAGTACATGGGGTACATGAACACGATGTCACAAAGCACCTCAGAGAATGAACAACAACAACAACAACAACAACAACAACAACAACAACAACAACAACAAGGTCACGATATCCATTTACTGTATACAATTCCAGCGATGTCATAATGTCAAATTACAGCTAACAATTGAGTACTGATAGTTATTCAAAAGCTGCATACTTTTACATCAAAATTAACATAGTCTACATTCCCTAGTTTTATTGTGTAGCTGTGGTGAAAAATTTTCATAATGAAGCTATATTCTTTTATTATTAATTACATTTTATCACTCATTTATTAACCACACAACTAACGCAATTAATTACAATGGAGCACATCAGGCTAACCTGACAATAGTTGATTATGGCAGGAGAGTATTGCTACATCGCAGATCGTCAAGTGTAGGCTGATTCGGCTGGCTATGTGTTTCTAGTTAGCACTGGCTGCGTAGCGCAGCGGCAAAATTCTCGCCTGATGTTCCCCAAGGTTGCAGGATAGAACAATGGCGCAGTTAGTTGACATTTGAGGGTGCATAAATGTGAGAAAACCATGTCAGGGGATTTACTAGCACGTTAAGGATCCCCTTAGGGGCGAAATTTCGGCACCCCGGCGTCTCTAAAAGCCACAGTAGTGATGATAATTGTTGTTTTAAGGGGCCTAACATCTAGGTTATCGGCCCCTAATGGTGTGGGTGATCGTGAAGATGAAAAAGAAATGTAAACTATAACTAAAACTAACTACTAACTTATATACTAGAAGAAAGCTTTAGTTTATCTCCCCGCTCTTTCTAATATTTCTGCCTGATGGAATTTCGGTTCACTTTTAGAAATGGAAAACAAAAGGAGAATAAGGCAAATAAAGAACAGGGGGAAAAGAAATGCCCTCAACCCTCGAAGAATGCGGATTGAGGGATTTGGAAGGAAGGAGAGTCATGAAAGGCAGATAGGAAAGTGAAAGAGGTAATGGATAAAAGAGGGAAAACCGGACCCAGCTCAGGAATCCTCCGGGTTCGCCAACTCCCGAACTCACCAGCCGTGAGCCCCTGAGGATGTAGCAATATCCAGGGTGCACCAGAAGTGGTGGGGCTACATACACCCTGCCTCCTTGAGGGACTTGAGCAAAAGGCAGGAGATAACATGAAATGAAAAAAGAAGGCTGACCCCTCGCAGAAGGAGGGTATCAGAAAAGATCAGACAAGGGTCAATTAAGGCGGGAAAGGAAGAGACTCCCTAGGCCTCGGATATCCTAATACCGTCGGGGTAGTAAGAGAACAAGAGTTGACCAAGTGAGGTCGACAGGAAAGGAGACGGAGAGGAGCCCGGCACAAGTAAGTGGAAGAAATGCAGGATTCAGCTCGGGCCCCATGGTCTCCAACCCACGTCCCACTAGATGTGAGCCCCTGGGGGGGACCACAGTAGTTAAAAGGGACGTAATACAAACATTATAACTGTTATTATTATTATTAGTTTATTACTGGTAATACAAAAAAAAAAAAAAAAGTCAACCCCTGGCACTATCCAGCCCATGACGGGCTAAGGCCGACCAAGCGACCGTTGCCCAGCCATTTGGCCTGCAGATATTGGGGTGACGCGTGATCAGCGCGTCGGGTCCCCTCGGCCGTTAATCTTGGTATTCGTGATCGGGGCGCTGTCTCACTGTCAGACAGCTACTCAATTGTCCTCACGAGGCTGAGTGCACCCCGTTCCAACCCTCACGTCAGTTTTAAAATCCCTGACGGAGCCAGGGATCGAACCCGGGGCCTCCGGGTGAGAGGTAGGCGCGCTACCCCAACACCACGGGGCCGGCTTATTATTACTGGTGATAAGAATGCAAAACTTGTGGTCAATTGTTGGAGTTGTTCTTGATTCATTGAGATTATCTGCCTCGTTGCGTAGTGGCTAGCTTTCTTGGCTGTATCCGTGGAGGCCCGGTTTCAATTCCCGGCTCTGTCAAGAAATTTCATTCTGGTCTGAGGGATGAAACGAACTATATTCAACCTCGCGACACAAATCTGAGAAGCGGGTTGGATTCCTACCTGGAATATCCTGGAAGTGGTTTTCCGTGGTTTCCCAATCCTACTCCAGGCGAATGCCGGGATGGATCCTAAACTATGGTCACGACCACCTCCTTCCCAATCCTCATCCGAATTACAACTTCACACCCTAATACAGCCATCTTTATTATTATAAGTTATCAGACCAAAATCGCAAAGCCCTTCAATGAATCAACAACATCAGTTTCGGATTTGTGACATGTTGGTCACTTAAACCCCGTATACCTGGGTGCGTGTGTGTGGTCTCTGCCTGCAAACCTGTGTCAATGTGTTGGCTATATTAGTGTGTGTGTGAATTTCTAATTGAGGTTAAGATTTGGGCAGGGCCTTAATATTAAGAACCATCCCGGCATTTCCTGGAACATAAGTGGGAAATCAGGAAATAGCTCTTCTAGGAAAGCTGAGGCGGGAATCGAAACCACCTCTTCTCAGATCTTTCTCATAAGACTGAGTGTACCCTATTCCAGTCCTCAGACAAAGAATTGAATTTCTTGTCAGAGCTAGAAATCGAACCCGTACTTCTGGGGTGACAGCAAACAATGCTAGGCACTGCAGTAAGAGGTGGTCTAGAAGAAAGGAGATGGTAAGACTAGGTGTAGATTATCTTCAGTTCATCACTCATTTATTTCCATTATTCACTATGAGCAATGCTCGTTAATCGATTAATTGAATAATTTGAAATTAATC